>OY390732.1:43366138-44566138 GCA_959613385.1 Geotrupes spiniger
ATATATACACGAAATACATATACAAATAAATTACATATTGCTGTCAGATTTGACAAGACACATTTTTAATTTATATATATATATACTTATCTTGTATCATGAGCAGTCAGTCGTTGAATAAAACACTTTTAGCAATATTAAAGTTTATTGCGACACCTTTTTTTGCAATAAGGTGTCGCAATAAACTTTAATATTGCTAAAAGTGTTTTATTCAACGACTGACTGCTCATGATACAAGATAAGTACCATTTTAAGTGATTTACAGTCGAGAATTTGTACAATAATTATATATATATATATATATATATATATATATATATATGAAAAAAGGTTTTAACGCAGGAACATAGAAATATAAAAGGAAGAATTTTCTTGGGCATACACCCGCATGGAAACACGCAACCGCCGATACATGTTTCTGACTTATTAGTCGTCATCAGGACGGTATAGCCAAATTAAAAGGTGGACAAAATTTGGAGATAAAATACAATCGGAGTCAACAACAAGCAGCCGACCTCCACATTGTGATAACAGTCAAAATACCCACAAATTGTGTGGGAACATTCAACATAACCACGCGGGAGGACATAGCCACCTGCGTGAACAACCGAGCCCAGGATATAATAATGAAAAAAGGTTTTAACGCGGGAACATAGAAATATAAAAGATGATGTATAATTTTGAATAATAATTGTTTTTTATAATATAAGTTCTTATTCTAACGTATTTAATATATAAAGATTCACTTTTCTATTGAATTTTATGTTTAATATTACCTGATGTGTATGAATATCTAATTTTGGTTCCGCAGCCCTCGGAAAGTTAATATATGTAAATGGAAATTAGTATTTATAATTATTTTATGATTTCATAATTTGTATTTACCAACAACACTACAATATATATATATATATATATATATATATATATATATATATATATATATATATATACGGTTCTCAATAACGGACGCAAAAAAAACTATTAACGGCAAACTAGGATCAATGAATTTGTAGGACACCGCTAAATGGGTTATTAAATAAATGAAAAGAAGTAAAATAAAATTTTATTCATTCCGGCACTGTTACATACATATTATCTGAACGAAAGAAAATTACAATTTAATTAACCTAGTGATATTTTCGTGAGGAATCATAAACGAGATTATTTTCAGGCATATGCTATATTTATTTAAACCGATAAACTGCTAAATAACAAATGTTTAAATAAGTCAGTAAGAATTGTAAAAAACAACGTGACCAGTTGGAATCGAGTTTAGCATCGCCAATGGAAGGCAGAGTGGTAAAAATATGATTTATTGAATAGTGAATATCGAGACAGTCATGATCAGGTCGCGCAAACGACAAGTCAAAAAAAGTTGGTTCACGGGTGAGCAAAACCTCGGGACTCGTACAGTGTAAGTTAACCAAAATAATTAAACAAATAACTAAAATCGTCTTAAGATCGTCGGTGGTACCGCGCAAATTGGACGTCGATTCCAAAAAAACCAAAAGATTAAAAATCGGAGAAATCAGCTCTAACGGGGAACTAAATTGTCTCAATATAATAAAATGAAATCGGTGTTAAAGACAAATTAAGTTATTTTGTCGTAATGGCAAAAAATAATTAACTGAAAACTTCTATTATTAGAAGTCAATAGTTTTTATTTTTTCTATAAATTCGCAAGAAAAGAAAATCGCACAGAGACGTTTAAACCCTCTTACCACCAATTTTGAGATTTAGAAAGACAATTGATAGATTTTTTTTAATAATATTGGAGTTGGTTCTGCTTGTCGTAAAGCTCAAATTAGCGGGATGTTTTGTTTAAACAAATCAAGGTCTGTTTTTCTTTTCTTCCTCCCTTTTAGTTTTATGGTCAAAAGGGTAAATTCTAATATAATTATTTCAAGTTCCGCAAGAAAAATCATGTTCGTTTTGTAAGCTTTATAGTATATATTATATAATTATTTTAGTGGAACTGATTTAATTCTAATTATGTAATAAACTTAAATTAGATATCATCTAATTGTTTTATTGGATCTAAAAGTAATTATATTCTAACTACGTATCTAACTTGACGAACTACACGCTTGCTTTCGAACAGGTGGCAGCTTAATCAACTATAAATATTATTCGAAATAAACACGAGAATTTTTAATGATAATCCGCGATTAACGGGAAAGACTGGGACCACAAGGCGAATTAACTAACAATTGAAGATAAATACATGAAATAAAATATCGTTAAAAGTGTAACAAAACTGGGCGACCTTTGCATAAAATGCTGAAAATTATGAAAATCGTCTCAAATATGTAGATATAAAAATTTAATTTTTAAATGTTCTACAATTTTGAAAAAAAATATGGCAATTGAAAAACAATCGTCTAAAATTGTTTAAAAAGCAAATATGAAATGCATGCATTTGCATGTTCAACACTGCAAAAATAAATAAAATTCAAAATAATGCTGAAGCTACAAAACACGACTTCAAATTATGCCAAAAAATTTCAAAAACTGGATAAAGTGGAAAAAATAAATGTTAAAAATCGTACAAACAGTGATACGAGTATGTTGCGAAGAAGGGCAATATTTCAAAAACAAAAACATGTATAGAAAATCATCTAAAATTGATAAAATCTTAAAATTTTGAAAATTTTGATGCGCCAAATATGAAAAATGTTCAAATATATAAAAAAAATTCAAATTAAGTAAATTCCAAAAATAGAAAAAATTTCTTAAAATAGCCAGAAATATCAAAATTGAATTTATAAATTGCAAAAATCGTATATAACATAAAATGTTGATAAAAGTGAAAAATGTTGACTAAAAATGCAAAAAAATAGAAATGTGAACGATGTCAAAATATAAAACGTCGTCTAAAATAATAAATTATAAAGTTTTAAAATTTTTAAAAAATTGTTAGAACCTAAATTTTACAAAAATTTCTAAAGCGGTAAAAGTTGCTAAATAAAAGTGGCGAAACGAATCATAAATCCAAATGTTGCAAAATATGATTTAAAAATTGCTCAAACAAAACAATAGAAATATGAATACAATTCGCTAAAATGGATAATACTGAAAAATCGTCTAAAATGTACAAAAGAAATTATAAATGATATATACTACTGTTACGACTGCGCTGATTGAGAGGTAATAAATGTGGGAGGTAATTTTTGTTGTTTGACATAAGTTTAAGTTTTGTGTTTGTAAAACTTTTGCGTGCAAGTTTTACAAATGCAAGTTTCACAAATACTGGTTTTACAAATAGGTACGTTATATTTCAATATGAAATAAGTCTCCACGATTTATGATGCCATTGAATCCTACATTTATGGCACTTTATTCCTTGTTTTTTGTACTTAAATTAGTGCTTATTTAAACTTTTTATGGCATTATGTTTTGCTCCGTCCAAATATGTTGTTCTTAAATATTGCTGTTGAAATAATCAATGATTTGTTACAACATATTAATACTGTGATTCTCTATCATAAAAAAACAGTTACCAAAAGTAAAAATGGAAAAACATAAACCATCGTCTAAAATGAATTCGTCTGATAGTAAAACAGTTTGACATCGATTTAGTTGCGTTTCTAACTAAATGAGTTTAGTTGAGTTCATATAAATATTCTAGACAAGCTATACGAAGACGTGAATTTTTCTTCGAAAATTTGCGAGATGTGTCACGAGAAGCACAACGAGACATTAATCGTGAATGAATTTGTCACTGTTGTTCACTTCAACGTAACCCCAACCTAAACCAAGACAATCAATGCAAAATATAAACCAATGGTCCAACAAAACCCAACTCACGTAGTTCAGCCAGTTAAACGTAAACCAACATAGCGCAAGTTACGTAGCCAAGATGTAAAATTAATATAGATTTCAATGCACGTAGATTTTATCAAGAATTAGTTGATGTAGTGGTTTACCAGATTTACCCCCTCCTCTGCAATCTGCCCGTCGGTCTGCCAAACCAGGTTCGACACCTTGCTACATAGATGAGGTTACCACCTGGCTTGGGTTGGGTTGGATCTGCCTTACCAATTATGTTAGCGCATGCCCATGAGTGAGAGGTTGAGGCATTATTCATACTGTTCATAAAACTAAAGGGACTCCGGAAAGAAATTAATAAATTTTTTATACTTACTTTTCATTTCAGTTCACATTAATTGAAAATCTACACTGAATTTAAAGATTTAAAGAAGGTGGAGTATTTTCGATATGCAAGGTATATTACGTACTTACATTCATTTCTCACATTTCTTAAATATAACTTCAATTCCAATTTGCTTAACTAATATTAACTTTTATAAAACTTAGCTCCGAGTAATTACTGGATCTTAATATTCAACGACCTCAGTTTAATTATTTAATTGACTTAATTAATATCCGCCGCAGCATCAGATGGATGTGAAATTCCTCGTCGAGACATTGTTCGTCGCACTTATTGAAATAACATCGACGATCGCGACGTCGAGGATCAAAATTGAATATAATTAACTGTTGCGGTTAATTTGGAACAAGCAACGCCAAACTGCCAGGAATTCCCTGTAGTGTTTACAATTAGGCCAAGGGATGTGGGTTGATTAACTGCTCCGGGTCGAGGGTTATCCAAAATTCTGCTTACGGCGGTCAAAATTAGGTCATCGGGCATAACTATATGATGGATCGTAGTGCAGTTTTCCGACCAGGAAATATATAAATAGAAAAGCATAAAATTAAATTTTATCCGATAAGCGAAAATCTGCATAACTTAGGAATTCAGAAGTTGTTGGAAACCACCACACAGTTCAAGTATGTTCGCTCTAACGAATGGTGATTGAATAAGTGGCCACGATCTAGGAAAATTTCGAATAATTTTAGGGGCCACCAAGTCGCCGAGTTTACAGAATTAGAATACTTGAGCGGTCTGAGAAATTAGTTCTTCACTAGAAATTTTGAACGTCTACCTTTCGTTGATTTGTTACGTTGTGGCCCTAATACAAGTATAACCTGTTCATAGGCATCACAATATTTTGACTCGATTAAAAAAACCGTATTATAATTAATGTAATAAATTGTTGCTAACTGTCTTAATTGCCCCCTTTTTTGTAAGGTACACAAATATCAATAGCTAGTCATGAAACGCATTATGAATTCATAATCGACTAACACTATAACGTTGTCGATTATGTCACTTGTTAGAAGCAAATAAAATTTTTAATAATCTTTTTTATTTACAAACGAAATGAAAAATAACAAATAACCAACTAGTACTAGTTTATACACCCAAAATATTACCTAGGTACTCACATAGCGCCACCTAATCCCTTTTTAGACGAATCGCTGAAAACAGTGAAAACTCCGCGTCCGTAAAACAAACCCGTTATAAATTATCGCGGTACTACGCGTAATTAAATGCGCGATTTAAATTCAAACCAGTTGTCGAGAAAATCGCGTGCGATTAAGAGATTCGCGACGTTACAACCGCCACTCGTGTGCATTGTTTGCGCTATCGCACGTTATTGTTCTACTTTGCAGGTATTAAGCGTTCCCGCTCTTCCGAATGTAAACATTCACCCGAGAGTGCAGGGGCATTCGGTGCGTTTCATGCGCGAATTTTGTGACATTTTCGCTATAAATAAGCGGCGACAAAATGTTCTATATGCGGCAGGTGAGTCTCCCTATAAAATGCAATTAAATGGCTTCGTGGAACGTCTGGATGAAATAATGGGTACCTGGAATCGTCACCTACTGATTTGTTCGATGCATTTCTGTACACAATTATACAACCGATAAATAAGAATAAAGCAGAAATAATGTAAACTAGAAATTCCAATTTTATTAACGTATGGTGATAAAGTTTCCCTCGATTCATGATATATTAGATTATTATTTGCTTAGAAGATTTTTGCGACATTCGGATAGTAGTTGGCTGGTTTATCTAATTTACTTCATCAATGTTATTGAAGCTACCTGGAAACTTCACCTAATTGCTGAATGTCGTTTGAAAGATATTTATTTACATTGTTTATAGTTGACTACATTGTTGACAGACATTAAATGTCCACACTCATGTGTAAACAATAATACTTTATACGAAAATGCCCATTTCTGACTGGCATTAGAAGACACGAGATACCACGATTGCTGCTTCCGACCATCACTATTGCATATGCTCTGAACCTGTACAGCAGATCCCATCCGAACCCACCCCAACCCAAATCCAGCCCATCTAACAACCTGCCTCTCTAACTTTGTAACACTGTAATCTTAGCTATGGTTATGGTTGTGGTTGTATTCATGTTATTCATTGTGTAGCTGAGTAACGTATTGCTGAGTATTTATTTTCAGCTCTGCTATTGATCTTCACAATAGCAGAGCCGTCTTTCGTTGGGCACCACAAATATGTATTGTAAAATTTTAACTTAGTACCATACTCCTTCGTGAAGCTTATTATGAAGTAAGTGTTTACATAATAAAAATATATTGTGTATAATAAATTACGTTGACCGATTGAAACAAAATAATTGATCGCTTATGTTGAAGTTAAATAAATTTGTTTATTACTTGTGAACATTTTCTGCATACATTACGAAAAATTTTTTTATAAAGTTCTTCATAATTATGGTGCAATTTACGTTACCGGCTACGTTACGATACCGGTTCGATACAAAGCACGAATGCAATCAACTATTGGTTAACCTATTTACCTAAGTCGTGTAATTGTTTCCCTGAACTTTATAATCTTAATTGTTTATAGTACAATAATTCTCAAATGATTAAATTAATTTGAATTTTCTGTTTATAAATGTATACACAATTCTTCAATTATCCATCACCGACAATATTAGTATGAAATTTTTATTCTAACTGCTCATAATAAATTAATTCACATTCACTAGACTGATTAGAAGTCTTTATATATAATTATCTCGACGACGGTCTATATAGCACCGATAATCTTAGCGTGAAATAGTTACTCTTATTGCTCGTAATAAAATAAATTGAACATTTATTTCCTAGTTCCTTATGAATTATACATAATAAGAGGCATACACAGTTGTCGATCAGGTATTTGGATTATTAACATTATTATTATTATTAGTCAAGTTACAACGGACCGAACTGCATCGTATTATTGTCTCTTGGTGAAAAGTTGATCTTTAGCATGATTATGGAGGTGTTAAATTTGAGTTTGGTGGCAGTGTAACCAGTATTGTTTCAGGGTACATTGTTATTCAGTTATATATAATTATAATTGTTAAATAATTTGAAGTAAGAACTTTGTCATATTCAGTGAAATTTCTGGCAAAAGTGTCATTGTCATTTTGTCAAAATCATTATAATCTAATTGGTGTTAAATAAAGGATGAAGCCATTAAATTCCACAAAGTGTAACAAAAAATTACCACAGGATCGTTCATATGTTCCCTGCTTCCGAGGTGATTGCGCGTACCATTAGGATTGCTCTATCAAGGTGTCCACTTATAAAGCGAAGGGTAAGCTAGATCGAAAAAAGATGTGTTACGTTCAAAAATAAAGTTGAGAGACAAGATGATGACCCAGTATAACAACAATAACTTAGGAAAATGCTGAATAAAAGAAAATTAAAATAGAAATTGGAGAACTAAGACTATTATGATGGGAAAACAAGAACTGAACTGAAAGAAAACAACAACAGTCAAACATTCGTCGGGCAACAATATGATGACATCAATAAGGGGCAGGCAGGAATCAAATCACAAATACAAATCTTGAAGTAACAGTGACCGAATTGGTGACATCGTGTAAGGAAAATGACAAAAAATAAAAATCTAACATATCGTGTGAATGATTTGGAACAGATCGTGTATGGAAAAGGCAATTCAAAGCATGGCGTGTAGGAAATGGAAGAGGAAAACTTGGAGGAATTAGTATGTAAACTACCAAAGAAATTAGCCGTACGAATAAATGCGAATTCTATTCACTTTACGTCAAGGTTTTAAAAACTCGCTGCATGTATAATCAAGACGTTGCTTTCGAAAATGATGCAGGACTTGTCAACGAATTGACGATTTATAATGAACTGAATTTGATGCAAAATTCGTCAATGAACTGAATAATTGTGCATGGCCAGGAACGATGATGACCTTGTATTCAGTTCATGATAATTGGATTTGGGTTGTGTTGGACAACTTATACTGAATTATATTGAATTCGCGTCATGATTTTAGGAAATGGCTAAATTTATAATGAGGACGGTGTTTTCGTCTGTCTTTGATACAAAATTAGTCAATGAATTAAAGACTGTGCGATCAGTAATGAACTGTATTCAGTTCGTCATAATTGGAATGGCGTTTGGTTGGGTTGGGTTATGAAATTCATTGAATTATATTCAATTCGCGTCAAATTTTAAGAAATGGATGAAATATTATTTAAATATTCATAACTTAAAAAGATAGCGAAAAGTGCGGTGTGATATGATGTGATGGCGGGTTATTGTAGTTTAATTACATACAGTCGAATATGATGATAGATGTTACAATAATAAACACACGAGATCGTCGATTTTACGAGATAGGTGATGATTGGCTTGTTAGTCGTAATGTGGGCAGAACACATTGACCATATCTTTTCGTAACTTGACTTGTCTTCGCCGGTCGGACGAGTACGTACTCGTTGTCGGTCCTAAGAACCAATCTCGGTTCTATATTGATTTTATGTGATTAAATAGTTCTTACTATTGCTGATGTTACGTTTCATAATTAACCTCTAGTTCCGCGGTACACACCATCACCGACCTAGTTAATGTGTGCATTATTGTACAATCGCGAACTAGTATACATGCAACGTACGAAAGTATTACACTATTATATTACATCGCGCGATGAATATCGCATAATTACAATTGAATGAATTGCAATCCGCAACTCGTGCAAACAAGATATTATCACATTGAATCTTTCGTCGTGTTTTTGAACAGGGCTTTGCTAACGTATTGCATGTTTGTATCGATTCGTAGTTGGTCTCGCGATACTTTAGCTTCGAGACGGGATATTTTTGTGCAGCGTTTATTATCGCATGTGGTGTTTTAAATAAAATAAGTTTGGCGAAGAGAAATTCGACTTTAATCATGAAACTTGGCTTCCTCGAGGCTCGAAGCTACATTTTCTCGAATAAGTTTCCGAACTTAAACAATGACGAAATTATCTCAGTATCGTTGTTTAACAGACAGACCCTTCCAAAGTTATAATATTTCGTTGTAGTATCCGATATCAAATAATTACTACTCATTTCATTCAACGAGTTCGCGGACGATATAAATCATAAAGCAGCTTAATTCTCATTTTGTTAATATGATTTTACAGCGATTCACGACGGACAATTTAACTTACTTTGTTTCATTTGCAGTAATCTCGCTCGTAAAGTCTTATTGGGGCAACGTAGATTTAAAATTAAGATTTCGTTTAAAACAGTCCCACGTCATCTATTTCATCCTCTCGTTGAATATTGCAATATGTTAATTTAAAATTACTTCGAGTAATACATTTTTCAAACAACGCCGTTTCTCGACCATTATGTTCCTCAGGAGCCACCACTCTCATAAATTAAACAAATACTCGACGAACGGTACGATTGTCTATGGAAATATATGATTATGATCTCGGCGCAGACTTCAGAATTCCACGGCTGCGTGCGATTTTATCCCGCGATAGGAATAAAGGACTCTCGAAGCAGGAACCGGGATTTCTAAAGAGGAGCGTCTGCGATCAGTTTCAGCTCGGCTCCTTTAATATTCCGGTTGAATCGCGCTTTCGGAGCCACTTTATCGGCGATATTAAAATATTCCGTTTGTCGTGGGGGTCGAATGAGGCAACGCGAATCCAGGGAATCAATTGTTTTAAAAATGATTAAAATAGCTAAACGTGCGGCTTGTACGTACATTCCATGTGTAAGACGCGGATCCTATTCTCGTAAACTGATCAGATGGTGGATCTTGCAACGTAAGGGCTTCGCCGTTCACAAAATCCGGCGAACGTAAAGTAATTACAATGCTGCAACAACGAAATCGTATTAGAGTTATTTCCCAAATGACGAATTAGTAAAGTGGAAGTTGTTTATTGTGCAAACAACATTTAAAATTCGAAAATCATGACGTTGCAAAAATACCAGGCGATGGATACAATTTACGAGCATTGTAACGACAGTTTGGATCACCCAACTGTTACCGGGGAATGGGAACGATAAGGTTTTCGGTAGCATATTAGTTTCTTTCTCCGCCCGTCTCATTTGTAGCCAGAAAATTATATCGATATATATTTTTAATTTTCTTTTGGTTCTAACTTTAGTATCAAGGGAATTATATTTATAATGATTAATTAATTATTTCTAATTTAATATCTGACATAAATTTGTTATTCTGATCATAAAATCGATAATATTAAAATATTTATTTATTTATTTATTTATTAAAATATTTATTTATATAATTTATAAATAATAGCTTTAACAGTTGGAACACTGCCGAAAATACTTCAATTACAGGTTTCTTTGTAGCCCACCAATTTTCATCCCTTCGTCTCCCACATATTATTTGTGGAGATATCAGTTATTCATATACTAAGATTACCGACATACACTAATCACTAAAAAAAGCAGAGCACCCAGAAGGGAAGTATGAACTAGAAATGTTGGTGGTGCATACATATCAAATGAAGAAATAAATCATTAAAATTTCATCATGACCAACGAACTTTTTGTTTGCTTTTTGTCTCGTGTTAAATTTTTTAGGGTACACTTTTTGTTCTCATGTGTAAGGCAAACTTAATGATTAGTGGCAGTTTTGACGTTGATTTCCCTTACTTGTGTCATTGTCATGCGCCGCGTTCGTCGTAATCAACATTACAATCAATTAACTCCTTTTGAAAGGGGTCAAATTGTGGGAATGCATGAGGCCGGATTACCGGCGAAATTGCCAGAAGATTGGGTCGAAGTGGCACTACAATTATTCGAGCGTGGAGAGGTTGGTCCAACGAAGGCTAAGAAATACGTAGGAGAAATACGGTCGGCCACGAATTACGAATGAACGTCAAAGGCATCTTCGGCGACTGGCCTCAATTAACCCGTTTGAGACAACTCGGATGGTATGGGCTACTTGGAGGGCTGTTTTGGAAAGACCGGTGTCTATGCGAACAATTTATCGTACAATTCGTTCGTATGGCTTATCGTCATACTGACCAATTGTTCGGCTCCCTTTAACCCCAGAGCATCGAGTTGCCAGGCTCCAGTGGTGTAGGCTGATGGAGCATTGGATCGATGAATTGCATCAAATCATCTTCAGTTATGAATCTCGGTTTTGCCTATGGCAATCTGATGGACGGTTGCGTGCCAGAAGACCTAGAGGATAAAAGGTATATATGCAATTTGCACATAGACGCCATTCTGTTTTAACACCGGGTGTTATGGTTTGGGGTGCAACACAGTTTGGAAGCTAGTCAACTCTAGTCTTCATTCAAGGAAGTCTGGTAGCGGGCCGCATTCAGACTTCCTTGAATGAAATGCGGCCCGCTAGATCGACGAAGTTTTTGAACCAGTTTTGTTGCCATACCTACACAGACATCGCAACAGTGTTTTCCAGCAAGACAAAGCTAGGCCACACATTGCAAGAGTGACACGGAGAGTTTTTAATGATAATAATGTAAATTTACTCCCATGGCCTACAAGGTATCCAGATTTATCGCCGACTGAACATATATGGGACAAATCGGCAAAAGAGTCAAAGATTTTCCAGCGCCCAGACACTTTGGCTGAATTTTGAGTTCAAATTCAAAGACCTTGGGATGAAATACCGCCAGCAGAAATTGATCATTTAATTTTAAGTATGCCCCGGCGCTTTAAGGAATGCATTCGTTTTGGAGGGATACCACGCATTATTAATTTTTTAACATTGTTCTTAAATACAGATTTTCTTGAAATTGTTATCATCCATTGTCTTACTCAATCTCAAATTGTCACCAAAATTTGAATTTCGTACATACGATCGTTCCTTCTGGGTGCTCTAATTTTTTTGGCGATCAGTGTAATGTGGTCGTAACAATTTCCATGGTTCATAACTTTTTAACAATAAAATATACGTAAAATAATGACGTGTAGTTCTCATTTTAATACTAGAATAAAATTCCAGTGGACTTTTATCTGCTAGGATTGGCCATTATCGTAAAATCTAATCTAACCAACATATATATATTATTTTTCAGAGCTAGCCTGGCCCCTCGGAACAACATCCAGTGACCCATATTTTAGATGTAATGTTTCGTTAGCGGATAATGAAGATTTAATATGAAAATTATAGTTATTTATGTATTTACACAAAATTTAGATAAATAAATTTTAAAATATTTGTTTGACATATTTCTTTCCTATTTCATCCATTCCACATGTTATAAGATAAACGCAGCAAAAATTCTTGTCAACAACTTCAATTCGATTCGTCCTCATGTGACTGTTGCAACTACATTTGTATGGAGCAAAATGCGGTGTATATACCGTTATAAATAGTATTCGGATATCGAAGAATTGAAAACGAAATTGAAAACGATAATTTATTGTTATTTCTATACACGGCAAACAATAAAGATATTTAGCGATTATAATTATTAACTAAGAATGTTAAGAGTGTTTCTTTAATATTTTATTTATAATGTTATCGAAATCTGACTGTTTTATTTATTTTTATTGGTGTTGGCTTTCACACATTTTTAACGTTAGATTCGAGGCGTTAGACATCACAGTGGTCATTTCACTAACGTTTTAACAAAGATTATATTATATTTCTTCTTCTTCTTTCGTGCATGTGTTTGATTACTCAGCCTCCGCTGATGCTGACGTCCAACATTCCCTTCATCTTTTTGAGGGCCTTCCTGGATTTCTATTACCCCTTGGTTTGTTGTTTTTTGCCGCTCTAGTTATTCTGGAGTCAGCTATTCGTTCGGTATGTCTGTTCCATTCTCTTCTTCTCCTCCTTACTAGCTTTGCGATATCGGTCATTTCGCTGACTTCTCTGATGTCGTCACTTCTCATATGGTCTAGTTCTGTTTTCCCATGGATGGTTCTTAAAATCTTCATCTCTGCCGTCCTCATCATCTGTATGGTTTATTGTGTCGGGCCTCATCTCTGTCGCATAGATTATTACCAGTCTGATGATTTACTTGTATATTCTGACTTTCACTTCCGGTCTCAGGTATTTATTTCTCTATATTAACTCGTGCATACACGCGGATATACGTGTTGCTTTCAGGGTTTGGTGTCGAACGTCTCCATGTAGGTTCCCGTAGCTGTGGATACTCACCCCACAGATAGTTAAATTGCATTACTTGTTTTATAATACTACATCCAGTTCCAGCTTGCACCTTGTGGGAGATTTTGATATTACTTGACACAATTTTTCAATGGTTCGATGTTTTGTCTTTATGCTGGTATTGCAGTGATTGATGTTTATTTTGCCTAAGACAAGTTTGTGGTCGCTTCCGATAGTCGCTGTATTTAATGTCCGCACATCCAGGATGTTTTTGGGGTGTACTGGTCTGTTTGTGATGATGAGGTCAATGACAAATTGCTGTTGCCGTGAATTACTACATGTGTACATTTGTATGTCATCGGATGCTGAAAGAAGGTGTTATTAATTCTTACCGTTTGCCACGCAGAAATATGGAAGTAAATCACCGTTTTCATTCACTTTCCCTTCGTTAAATCATTGTGTGATGTCGTCTTGTAATGCATCTACAATCCTTGCATTTAGGTCTCCTACCAGTGCCGTTCTCCCTGCCGTTTATGCTATTGAATGTATATTATTTTGTAGATGTGTATAGAATTCCTGTCTTTCATCTTGTGGTTTTGATATGTCCGGTGTATATACACTTATGCTATTTAGTTTCTCAGTACCCATTTTGAGTGTTACCTTCAGAAGGCGGTCGTTGACTTACTCTTCTTTTCCAATATTGTGTTTCAGCGTCTTCCATATTAACATGCCAACACCAGAGTGTCCCCGCACTTGTTTTGGAACACCACTGTAAATAAAGATATAGTCTCCATAGCCCACTTTACCTCTTCCTTTATTTTTGGTTTCGCTAATCGCACAAATGTCAATGTTCTTTTCTTTAAGTTCTTCTACAACTTCTTGGTCTTTTATGGTCCACGACATGATATTCCATGTGTCAATTCTCAGTGCGTGTTGTTTGAGGTTGTGTCTTCTTTTTTGCGCTTGGGTCATCGTTGTTTTTCCAGTCCTGTCCGACCTTAAACTCACTGACCTAGTTTGGGTCCATAAAGGTCGAACCTGCTTTTCGTTCAGAGCTGAACCCAATCATACATTTGTTGGATAAGATGCATACTTGCTTCTGCAAACAATCCAACAAATGTGCGTTTCTACTTTCGTTTATCATTCGCTATTCTTAAAGATTTGTAATAACTTCACTGGCTCGAAATCAATAAGCCAGGTAATGTTATTGTGTGGTGTATTTATTTCGGTGGTCATTTAAGATTATTGAAATATTTATGATCGTTGACGCAGGCGCAATAAGCCTTGGCGCAGAGACTGTCTGTGTGTGTATTATATTGCTAACGCTATGACAATTAAGTATGTTACCGATTTCACACATTTACGAATTTGTATTTTTTTACACACAATGTACACACAATATTCATAATTTGAATGTAAAGAGTAATTAATAGTGAGCATATCCTAATGATTGCTAATGTTTATGAAACCGTATAAATTTACAAGTTTGCTTATAAAAACTGCCTTATTTTGATATTAATAAAGATCGTATTTATTCGTATTTAATTTAAAAGTCGGAGCGAAGTAATTGCTGGTAAACAAGCGCCCGTTTTACAAATTACAGTAAATTGCATCGTAAAAGTGTTTGTTTACTGTTACGCCCATTAATTGAGTTTCTCAATTTCCAATTTATAATTTCTCTACATTTTACGATCCTACTCGCTTTTCCAATACATTAATTTTATCAACGTTGTTTCTTAACCCGAACGCGGTAAAAGGATGGACGTAAAAAGGTGTGGAAAAAGATTAAGTAGATGATCTAATTATAAATCACAATGCGTGGAATTCAATCGACCTGAAAGATTTGTGTTGCAGAATCATGCGTAAGCAATTCCACAAATTTCAAATTACGGCAATCAATTCAAACGCAGATCCCTCTCGAATGATTACAAATAATCGACAATGCTGACGTTGAAAAAAGTATAAGCGATGATTGATTGTAGGCAATAGTAATATGTTAATAGTTTCGTCCGCCACCTGTGCCACAATGGACGGTGACGTGACTTGTGTAATCGGTAAGTATCGATATCTTCTAACATTTCAATGTTCTGCATCTACATGCGTAATTAGTAAATGTTACATAAATCAAAATGAATCCGCTACAGACAACTTCTGCTACGTGCTGGTATTAATAATAATTAAAGTTGATGCGCTACAACCTATTTCTGCTGCGTACACTAATTATTAATGATAATTAAAATGTTAAATAAATCGAAGTAATCATACTATCTTTGCTGCGTGTTGGTATTAATAATAATTAAAATTCTAAACAAATTAAATTAATCCGCTGCACCCTGTCCTTATATGTCCTTATATTTATTCATCGCCTTTCTAAGACTATCCATTGTTCCGATGTTCTGCATTTACGAGCGCAAGCTACTGCTAACTCTCGACGACAAAACAAAAGCACATAAAAGTTCTCTATTCTAATCAACCAAATGAACGCATTCCCTATATAAAAATTCAATTTAATTCTATTTACCTGTCTGGGCTAATTCGATAGATTTTATGTGCAAATTCTGTTTCCCTTAATTTATTGACTCGTTTATTTATTCAATTATCTACAACGCAAAAGCTGAGACTTATGATCATTAACATGATAATTAATTCGCTATTAATTAAATTAAATAATTTTCTACTAGACAAATCTCTCAGATTCTACAATTAGTGGCAATTAGTAAATGTTAAATAAATCAACTTGTGGTAAGAGATGGTATTTATAATTTAAATAAATAATCCTCTACAGTGTATTTCTGCTGCGAGCTGGTATTAATAATAATTAAAATGTTAAATAAAACAAATTAATCCGATACATACTAACGTTGCTGTTTCGTTTTATTAATAATAAATAAAAATGTTAAATAAAACAAATTAATCCACTGCAGCCTACTTCTGCTGCGTGGTAGTATTAATAATAACCCATGCCTTTCCTATTCGTTACTTTTCTTTGTCCGCTAGATCAAACGAACAAAATATTGAGCGCCCTAAGCTGTTCTACTTCTAATTCACTCTAATTATTTGTAAACACCTAGGCTTTTGTGTTTAGCGTTGATGCGTTCGCGGGTCAATATTGATATCCCCGTCCCTGCTCTGCTTGTGCTGTTTTTAGAATCTCTAATGCTGCCTTTAATTTTCATTTCTTACATTTTTATCGTACGTATCGTTTATATTACAAAATTGTGGCCATCAATTCAATCAAGAATACCACGACCAGGCACAAATAAAAAAAAGTCAATCCTCGTGGGGAAAGTTGTAGTTTAGTCCACGTCTCCGACAATTTCAACGACCTTTGTCAGATATTTTAATCAATAACTTACTGTTCTAAATCTTACCTTATCATTTCTTGCAAAGGCGGCATTCATTATACGCGATTACCGCATGGTTGAAATATAAATTGGTCTAATTCTCCAGCAGGACTGATTGAGGTACACAAATTGATGGTTAAAGCTATAAAAATATAGATAAAATCCTTCAAAGCGATATAGCAACGTATTCTAAAAATATTATTATGAATTCTATTCGCAGTTCATCAACATCTGCACGTCGACGATTTTCGTTATAATGAGATATGCTCCACTAACCACCGGAGATGGTTGAAACTAACCAGACACTGTTATTAGTTTTCTTTTTGAAGTGGATGTACAGAAAACGGCCCGGGTTTGGATAGAAACCGTAATTGCCTCTTGAATGCTACGATGAGGTATATTTACAATAATATTTTTCACAATTAATACTAGAAACATTTTTGTCGAATAATTGCCAGTGGAAATGTACTCGTGGTTACTAATAACAATGTTACAATTGCAAATATTCGTAATTTAATGTTAATATTTGATATAGAATGAACGCATTATACAAATAGGCACCAGAAAAATTAACTTTCTAAACGTTGAAATTATAACGTTGAATTTGGAGTAATTAACGTATAAATTTTTTCAAACTTTTAAATTGTTATTTATTCGTCGTACGACATTAATTAATGCTTTTGCGCAGCGCCTTATTTATTTATTAAGATGCTAGCTCGATCCATTTCTTCGTTCCTCGTTTATATAATTCCTATTTTTCTTGATTCTTAATTCATAATTAATTCCTTTGTAACTCCCTGAATCTCATCACTTTCATAATTATTTAATTCATAACTTTTCATTTACATCAACATTTAATGTTCCTGGATCCCCCAGAATTATAAAATCATCAGGATTCGGATTTTCACACTTTTATCACTAACGTAACTGCAAGCTTTTGGGCTCCATTGGCATTTTGTAGAAATTGGTTCTAAGATCTTTGCTGGTGATCTGCGGGAAATATCCATGTAGGAAGTTTCATTACAGGTTCTACAGGTCCGTACTGGACATTTTCATATTTTATTTTGAAATTTAATAATACAATTCCTAGCATTTTATTAAGATAGGTCGAATTTAGTATTTTTTGGGCTCGTTGTATTTTAAAACCACCTGATGCCACGTTTTGTTATTAAGAACAACTGAACGTAGATTACTTTGTTTGAATTTGAACTAAACTGAAAAACCAATTCAACTTACAGTTTTTCAATTAAAGGGCATTTGGGATGGTGTTATGTCGACCATTCGCTTGGCGTGGCGCTTCAAAAAAAATAAGAAAAGTTTGAAGGGGATACAAGGAACGGAAGGAAAATATCTGGTTGTCCCAGATATTTTCTTGTTTGAAAATACTGTTGGGGAAATGTAAAGTTTAAAACTGTTGCGCCGATACCTGGCTGAATGGTTAATTCCATGGTTCGCAAATACGACGCGCTTGCGTCTGATGCACTCGGCTCAGCTGTTTTCTCTCGGCCCTTTAGAAATGCGAGAATAAAATGCGTAGATTAGCAACGATATTTTTGTAAGAAAAGAACACATACAAATCCTCACTTTAACAAGAAAAGAGAAATGATGAAACGTAGCTTATTTAGCTGGTTTCTTCGACATAGAACGAAATACACAAACAATGGGGCCCGTTTCCACAAGCGACATTAAATCTCCCGCAGGAACTTCGAATAATCCAGTAATGCAAAGTAATCTCCAGTCGAGTGACAAATCTCGCCAAAACAGGAGCGAAACTCACAGACACAGGCTTGTAGTCTTCACAAAATGCCTCGGTAAATCCACCTCGACCAAATTTTCAGTCGTAAACGTCTAACCACTTTGCTGGCCACAGACGGAAAAGAAAATCCTCCGAGCTACAATGGATGAACTACCTGCACTAGGATAGTCCCCTCTACCGAAATACTCAAACCGTTACCATCGGCCGAAAATGCCTTTGCACACATTTGCCTATTTTCGACGTTCGACGAAATAATTTCTTTGGTTTACACCTTGGCATGGAAGCACACAGTATGCGAGCATGTCCTATAAAATCTTCTTGAAAGAAACATAAACAGCGCCATAACCGTCCTTAATGGTATTGTTTGTCGACAGAAACAACTTTCCGCACTGTACATTTTCATTAAAGTTTCATATTGCGCAATTGAATTTTGAACATTTGTCCTCTAGACCGGTCCTTTTATTTTATAAACTATTTTTGGTTTAATTACTCAGAACTTGATCAAATCGTGTGGTAAAGTTCACTTGTTATACATCAGACACGTAATTATTGTTTGATTTGAAAGAAACCATCATTTTCTGTACCTTTTCTTAATAAAACATTTCGTTCCATTTCTAAGGATCAGGTATTATCGCCATGTAATGTTCGCCACTGATTCTTTTGAAGCGAGTTAACTGTGTCATTGTGTATTGTCTAGGTTGTCCTAGGTTGTCTAGGTAATTATTGTTTGATTTGAAAGAAACCATCCTTTTCTGTACCTTTTCATAATGAAACATTTCGTTCCATTTCTAATCGACATGTAATGTTCGCCACTGCTTCTTTTGAAACGATTTAACTGTGTCATTGTGTGTTGTCTAGGTTTAAACGATTTGAAGTTGACTTCGATGCGACATTGAAATGCACGATTCAATGCTTTTCATAGCTATATTACTATAACAATTCAGATTTGGGGGAAATAAAAAGGGTGGCTTCGAGCAAATTACGACTATTTTAGAAGACGTAAAAAATTCGCTAATAGTATTGTCCAGCCTTAATATTTCAAATATTCCTTAAGAATTCATTCAGAGTTTACTGCGGGAGCGATGCTTTCAAACGGGTGTAACTGTTAAAGAATCCGAGCATCCATTAGACTGCGACTCTAATTAACTTTCCATGTAAAACAATAAAAGTAAACGTAAGGCAATTCAGATTCGTGAGAAGTAAAAAGCGCGATTTCAAACATGTTGCGGTTATTTCAGAAGACGCGAAAAGTTGCTAATTATATTGCTCAACGGTCAGACTTGAAATATTTCTTAAGAAGTCATTCGACGTTCATTCTAAGTTCATTGCGTGAGCGACGCTCCCTGATGGTTAGTGACGGTCCCCGGATTCAAATTGGCTTGCGACAAAACACAAGACGAACATAAAAGTTATTTGTCGCTGGGTGAGTCGTATTAAGTTCTTAACAATGAAAATGGTTGCTATCTCAAAAATAAAATCAATTCCAAATTACTCTTCTTATGATTTTTCACGGGACTAATTAATCTTTTAACCGTGCTCGTGATATGACACGTAATTATTGTTTGATTTTGTAAAAAATAATATCACATGATATTTTCATTATGTTCGCTGATAGTCGATCAGACCAAAATTGGAAAACTGATATAAAACTAAATATCAGAGAATGTTATAGACTATAACGGCCGTTTTGTACTGTATGGTGTCATCAGATCACCACACATACATTTGCTGAAGGTGTATCAAGTAATGCAAGCATGACTGACAAAAGCTTGGGTATTAGTACTTACGCCATCTAGACGCCAATACCTCCACACTCGCGTTGCTACGTCTTGTATACATGACTTGATGCACCTTTAGCGAATGTATGTGTGGTGATCTGACGAGCGCATAGAAGGCGAAACGGCCGAGATCACCTGTTTTATTCACTGAAATTAATTTTCAACAAAGCGGGTATTCCGTGCATCTAGAAAATAGTTACAAGTATGGACAGTTCCGACAGCGTAGCAGCATGATTGTGGCTAGATGGTGTAGCTTTTTATCATGGACATGTCGGTTTGTCATTGATTTGAACTTCATTCTGTTGAGTTCTTCTTGTATCTGACATGTTTGTTATGGTAGACTACATGAGTTCAACTGAGATGGCCTAATGTCTGGTTGTTGTTGTTCTGGGCTTAGATATAAACAACGCCTGTCGAACATGAGCAATATACAAACTTTCGTCGAAATCGGACAATTTAGTTCTACCATAAATTTGTCCCCATAAAATAATATTATACATAATTATAGTTTAATTTTTAACAAATAGAAATGCATCAACAATAAAATGCTTGAGTGCATTACGATTCTTTTCTTTGCTCTTTTGCTACATTTAGGAATCATTTTTCAGGTGGTGGTCTCGGTAAAGAGAGTACTTTAACATCCGTTGGTGCACGAAAATCATTTCGGTTGCGTTGAGTTAGGTTTCGTTGGTTGACTTAATAGGTCCTCGCCGTCACCATGATTGTCCGTATGTAGCTTTGTAGCTTCTTTCCGGGTCGCAATCCCCTATTTCATCTTTCTATGAATTGCCCCTCATTGGGCGCCAAGACTTACCTCAAAAATCAAATATAACAACAACATGAAATTAATTCTTGTTGTGTGAACTGTCGATCCATAACAATTCATAGCAATGCAGTTAACTTAATTATGCATCGACTTTATATTTATTATTTATTTCTCCTTTTGAAGCTGTGTTGGAAAAATAACAGGACACACGAAAAGATACATTTTCGCTCGAAAATAAAGGACTGCCGTCGTATTTAACGTTTCATAATTCACACACAGACTCCAATGAATTAAAGAACGCGGTTTTGCAGCGCAGTGCGATAAAAGCTAAATTTCCTATTCAGCCGCGTCGTTTTGTTTTCCTGATGTGTATAAATGTGATGGCGAAAATTACAATTCGTTGCGTTAGTTACATTTATCGATTGCTGTCCCTTCTGGTTGCCGGCGTTCCCTTATATAAATGTAGGTGGGAGCTCTTCAACGAGTGAGTGCACTCCACTGTTTCACTCATTTATATTGCCTTTTAAACTTGAATTATAGCGATATAAAAGCGGTTTTTGTTCGCCCTTTATAACGAACGGTTGTATTAAAGTTAATTCGCCACGTGAATTACACATCTAATAAAATTGTCAATGATTTAGTTTAAAGACGAGAAGCGTTTAACGTTAAATTACAATTGACCAATAAATAATACGGCGTCCAGTAACGAATCTCTGTATTGATTATGTATTGGGATTCGATTCATCTTTGAACGAGTTGAAAAAATAAAAATAAAAGTCGAAAATATCAACGTAAATTGGTGAAGTAGAAACGAATTCATTTATTGACGGCTTCATCCTTGCCGTTCTGCACGTTTATTGGTTTCAGCGTAATTCATTAGTGAGGGCGCCACAAAGATAAACTTGTAACGAAGGTCAGAGAAAACTGCTTGATGATAAAAATGATTTTTTGACGAGTTGTTTGCAATCGACTTCATTAATGTGAGTGCTGAATGACATGCAAAACTACTATCTCACTAGCAACGTTATCACACCGAGCTTCGTACATGCAGCTGAATAAAATAGACTCCCAACTTCAAAGCGTAATAAACGCAACTCGAACCGAAATATCAAAAATAAACTTCTGTGCTCTCCGCAATGTAATCCCTCTTTGTTCTTAGAACAAATAAAACTTATCAAGCACGTCCTTATTGCTGAACTTTCCGTACTTTTTGTAATTAGAAATGTTATCCGTTTAATAAAATAACTTCCCCGGAAGTTTCGCTCGGACGTCATGTAACAAATACAAACGCAATTTACCTTTTCGATGCCGCAACGCTGTGGTCCTTGCGCCGCGCCTTTGAAACTTGACGGAACTTCAAATTGCTCCTTAAATTAGATTTCGCTTGTTGCGAATAATCTCGGCAAATAACAACGAGGCGCGTTTCGTAATTGATTTAGCCGAGTCACTACAAGAAATCTATTTCCTTCTCCTTCCTGTAAAGTCTTTTCGCCACATTAAAATAGGAGCAATTGCCAAAAACCGACTGTGCTACAAATTTAAATTCGACAAATAATTCCGACCGGTCGTAATTATGCCAGTGGCAATAGTAGTAGGACGCCACTGACGATATTCAACTGGCACTGACGTTCCGACCGTCTGAGCTCGACTATGAATTGTTCGTAAGTTGTTGAAAAGCTCCTTTTAATGGCGTTCTTAAGATAAATTAAATTTGATAGCGCGATCGTTTTATTTCGTAAAACTAGGCCACAATAACGTCGAACGCGATCGTTATTGAAATGCACGCACGAAAATTATAATTGGACTATTCACCGAAGTGAGTGCTGAAAACCACCAATGATAACTTTCCCCGAAGCAAATTAATTCAATTCGTGATGCAAAATGCAAACGTTTTCAACGCGGTTGGAGTTCAAGTGCCAATATCTCATTCTTCAATCTTTTTTTATTATTCTTATTCTTCTCTCTCGCCTTCCTCTTCTCATTCTTCATCTTCTTCCCCTTCTTATAGTCATACCTTCTATATTTGATCCTGAATACAACTGAAGGCAACTTTTAATTTAATTAATCCAAGCTAACATTCAATTAATACCATAAATGGCATTTTGAAAGACTTAGTATTTATATTTGTAAACACATTATATTTTAAGTACATTAAGCAGACGGTACTTGCTGTTCCTATATGCGAAACGATTAGGTGAAAGACGAGCAAGGAAATGTAATAGTACTTAAATGGAATAAATTGGAATGAAGATGGAGGTTATGGGACAATGAAACATGAAGGGATTCGTTGTTCAGGAAGAAAGTAGAATGATGAAAAGTACGAATCTTGCGACATGATTAGTACAAAGCTACACAATTGATTTAAGAACTCAGGCATACAGGTCCCGGTCGACGAAAATTTGTTGTATTAGACCCAAAATAACATAATAAACAAATTAATTGCTGGCCAGAGCAATTGCTGCTTAGGTGACACCCCTGGTAATGCAGACGTCTTCATCGGATGGTTATACGCCTGTGTTGTAAATTGATCGTCCATCTTAAATCTGTACAATATCCTTGAGCAGCTGGTCAGTCTTTAGGGAATATGTCTGCGTCCTATCGTTCTATTCAGGCAATAGTCTGCGGAACATGTACAATTTACGATAGACATATACCTCCGCCGTTTCCTTGGGAGCCTGTTCCTATGCAAACAGCTTTCTCCGTGGCGCTCAGTTCGCTTCCACGGAGAATCTCTCTCTGAAACTCCTGACGAAGGCCTCCTACGACTCCCTATCAGTCTGGAACGGCGTGTACCAGGCAGTTGCTTCTCTGAAGTTGCTTGGCGGCGAATCTCGTCCGGGACGTTGTATCGTGCGAAGCTGCGTTCCATTGCAGCCAAGAAGGTATCAGGGTCGTTCGACGATCGGCGCCATCGCATATGGTGAGAACTGAAACGGCAAGAGCTGTCACCTGAGTTGGAACAGTCGGTTTATTAATAGATGACATCGTGGTTTTATTCATTTCCAGCACCAAGTTAGTTAAGGCAGCTCTGTCCAGACTCGCTCCGCTGGCTACCGGTGGCGCTCGTGAACTAATTTATTGTCCCAGAAGAGATTTTGTCACGAAGTGTTCAATCTTGTCTTCGCTTTCTTGCGATCCGCCTAGCTCTCCGAGCGAGCAAAAAAGCAAGTCATAAGGAAGTTGTGTTGCTTCCTAGATCCATATATCGACTGGTTATTACTTATCAAGTGCAATAATCAACAACTAAACGATACCTTTTCACTATTTTATGAGCTCACCGCTATCGCACAGTGTTGTCATATCAAACAAGTTTTCGTCTATTGTCAGTTTCGTTGATATTCTCCCAGCCATACGTATTTTATTTTTGTTTAGTTTTATTTCAGTCACTACATGTATATGTACCGTCAAAAGAGACTAAAAAATTGATTGAAAAATAATTCAAATAAATTCAATAAAATTTAGGTCATTGTCATGGTCACAGCCACTGTGGTCATGTCCACGGTCAAGGTCATGTATACGGTCAAGGTCAAGTTCACGGTCAAAGTCACTGTAACATATTGCTTGACACTGCTTTTTTCACTTCCGGTGCCTTTATATTATTTGCAATAAAATATTGTTCAATTCGAGAATTAAATACTGAAAATTCAACATAAAAACGCTTGTACATCACCGTAAACCAAATGACAAATTCTACATCTATAATAATAGACAATGGGCATAGACGCATCTTTGACAACATGAGCTTTAAAGCCTAATTTCGATCGTTATCCAAATAATTTAAGCACGCAGTTCCACTAGATGAAATAAGTCCCAAGTTAAGAAGAACAGATCGTCGATGACCTTCCACAGGAAAATAACGTCCGCTCTTCGTAGCTTCAACACAATATTGATGACATCAGATGCAACTAGAGAGAGATGGGAGGGGGGATGTGGAGATAATAAAGAAAAAAGAAGATGCCTGGCGAATTTCAGATTGAACAATGGCAGAAATAGACTGCACTAACGTGTTAATATATGTAACTTATAACTTATAACAAGCATCAAACAATGAACAATGTTCCAACTCAAATAAAACCAATGCAGCTCGAGGAAATTCGGAAATTCGACGATGCGAGTTTAACAGATACCGTCGATTGCAACTTATTACATAATTTCAGCAATTAATCAAACATTAAAGTCGAGCTTCGCGTTAAGCGAGCAAATTAATTTTCAGTCGAGCAGCGCACAATGCACATCGCCACCGCCGACACACGCCCACTTTAAAACAAACTACATCATATATAAATAAGCTCCATCGGATTTTGCTCAATTCGTGCCCCACTGGAGTGCTCGAAATGCATTCGATAATAAAACCGGGCCAGATGCGTGTTAAGTTACAGGTGCCTCGTAGAAATACTGCCGCGCACGCGGCGCTGCATCGTGCATTTCCAGTCGGCGATTTGAAATTCCAAGAGGAGCTTCCCTAATGTGCAGAAAAAGGTGAAACGCAGACGGCGCAACGTATCGAAATGGAATTACAAATCGGATTCGAAGCCAACCCGCAAGACTGGGATCGAACCGGCTTCCGCGGACCAAATCTAAAAACGAGAGCACGAAATGCGAGCGGGATCTCAACCCCCGGTGCTTTTGCGGCGCAATTCTCTGCGACGCAATCGAAATGTTTTCCACCACGAAAATATGTATATAAAACTAAATAAGAAATGGAACAGAGACATAATGGAGATGTGGGGCAATCTGAGGTAGGTACCAATGTCAAGGGGAATATTTTAAATAATTAGTTAAACATAAAAAAATTTGCTGGCGACATATAAAAAATAGAGGCATGTGCCCAGGTAACGTTGTATAAATATTTTCATTAGGCGAGGCTCAGGAAAGTGGGAGCGGTTCGAATTTTTGAGCGCTACCTGATATAAGTTTATAGATAACCCTTGCTAGCACACGGTGAGCTCCGTTCAGAGAGCGTTCAAAATCGAACCAGATTTTATTATTCAATATTAAAGATGACGACATAAATGTAAACCGTAAAGTCCTGATCGTTGTTCCTTATGGGTGCAATTTGAATCGATTAGATTTCATCAACTAAACATGAAGCAACAACAAGTAAGTGAAATAATTGAGCAAAATTCAAAGTACTGCATTATTATAAACTTAATCGACTAATATCTGCCGCAGTATGAAGATGGTAAGAGCAAACTGCTTTGTAGGTTACGCAACCAAGCCAATTCAAGAAACTGCCAAGTGCAGGCCGACTGACGATAATCGTCGATACCGCCCAAGTGGAAAATAGAATCCCTTTATGGCGTTTACGTTCACGGATAGCAAACCTTATAAGTTTACATACGCTTATTGCAAATATCCGATTTTGTAATAGCGTCGGATTGGAATATGATTTCAATCGGGGCAATTTCAAACTAGAACACAGACTCCCTGGTGGTGCTTAATGAAGCAAATACAAACGCACGTATTTCGACGTCAAAGATAATCAATTTACGCTCGGTCGGTTAATATTGTAAATAGTAAATAAGTTAGCTTTTTGCCTGCGCAGGTTATGCAATTAAAATTAGTACTGAATCGTATTTGTATTAAATATTTAATGAATAAGTCAGGGTTATGTAGCACGTAGATTTTGAGGGTGAAAAATATAGTTCAAAGTTTATCATAAAATTATTACCTTATTACTACTGTAACAAGTGGTATTATTATTATTATTTAAACTACTCGTAGTCGATCATTGATGTTACAATGTTAATTTTAGAAACAAACTTACAATATCTTAAAATTGAACTGTGCTATAAATCATTAACCCTGTGATATTATTTTCCTTTAAATTGTTTATTTTTTAGCACTTGTATATGGTATTTTGGGGGTCAGTTGTATATAATTCTATTTTACTAATTGATAATTTACAGGTATGTAAAGGATATTTAAAAATAATATGTTTTTATTATTATAATTATGCATATATATAAATTTCCATTATAATGGCTACAATTTACATCAATTAAGTTATTCTCAACCGTACGTGTTAAAGCGTCGCTGCATCAATGAAGAATTTGCAGCATTTCTGGAGTATGCTTTACTAATTCCATTACATGATGTGCCCCTTTACAACAAGCACCTTTCTGGGAGAGCTTATTAGATGCGACGTGGGGTTCAGGTTTCCTGTTCACTTAGTTTCTTTGACATCGCAGCAGCCAACATTCGCATTCAAGAAGCCGCCGCGAGTGTTCAACGCAATCACCAGCAACTATATATATAAGTTATTGCTTCGCTGGTATGTCGCGTCGTGAAGCCGTAAATCGTGACGAAAGCTGCGGAGATCCCTCCGGACAGCCCCTCTAATAGAATTTCCTACATTTTTTTGCTCTAAAAATTTACGAAAAGAAATTCAGCGAAATCGACGACCGCAATTATAAATTAGAATATTTAATATAATTGTCATTATTGTTATGGCAGATTTTTCGAATCGTGCAAATGACAACACGCCAGTAGCACATTTTATATTGTCAACCATTACGGTTACCAAAAATAGATTATTTAATGAGGCAGTTTCTTGATAATGTACATTGTTCGAATCGTGGAAACGATAAGGAATTTACTTATTAAGTCTTCATTGGCAGGTCGTGAGAACAGTGCGATCATTTAGTTTTTATATCAGGTTCGTTTAATAAATCAGTGAAGGTAGCATCACAAAATGGCATAGGTCTAAAGTGTATTAAGGTTCTTTCAAAAAAGGTTTCGTGCATTTGCGATAAATGATGTGAATCATTTATATCCGCATCATTAAAGTTGCTCGCCTCAGAAAGTAGATAGATTTCATGAACACGCAGATAATATTGAACGATTATAACTACGACGTCTGAAAATATTTTTATGTTTTTATGCATGTGTAACAATATACTAAGATATGGAAATTCAGTGCATAGAGACTTTGGTTCATATTTATTATGGACAAGTCGCGAAGTAATGCAGTATATCCGTAAATTAGATTACTCACTGATAATATAGATTGTCGGTGTCGTGAAAGCGGCAAGTAATTATTTATCAAGGTGCTATTTACAGCCATAACTTACATATAAAGTGGATTATTTAATAAAGTATTTAACGTAATGTAATTACTAAATGGTAGATGCATAAACTTTATTAATGTTGTTAGATTTCTTACAACAGCAAGGTAGTAGTAGTATTTTTTTATAAAAAGAACAATCAAGAGCAACTCCCCACAAGACCGCAAGTAACAAATCAAAACAACATCTAGAATGGAACAAAGTAGAGGGTGGGAACATTAAACCATTACACTTAATACACTACATTATGAATAAGTTAGCAGGATTAGAAAAACAGGTAGATGGCAATTATTCCAGGTAATGTCCGTTAGTGAGCACTGGCTCAATGACACAAATATACATATGTACACCTTAAAGAACTTCCGTTTGATCAGCAGCCACCGCAGGAAGAGTCGCACTCATAGAGGAGCCTGTATATGTGTTACAATAACACATGAAGCTGTCGGTGGAATATGTAGAGCAACTGTCGATCGACATGCATGGAGAGATGGCTGGTTGTTATATGGAGAAAGAAGTTATGATAGTGATTTCACTGTACATATCGCGCATGGGTGATTTGCGTATTTTCTTGTTAATCGTTGAAGGCGCCCTGATATATGTGCCACCCTGGTTTCGGCTTGCAGAGAACAGTCCACTTCCCAACAAGAAGGGCTGATACAAAAGACAGTTGTATAGACAACATTTTACGTTGTTACGAGGTTACTATATCGGATCATGAGCCAATAATCTTCGTGGTACCTGTACGTGACAAACCTAAACCTATGCCCACCAGAAACAGAGTGCAGTAAGCAAGAATCCAGCGATTCCGGGAGGAATTGCAATTTGAGGACTGGCAGGAGGTTTTCATTACCATTGAACCTGAATCAAAATTCAACTGCTTTTTTTAAATATTTATGACACACTTACACGGCTGCTTTACCGAGAGGACCACCATCCCCCCAACCCAGAGAAAAACTTTCGACGCAACGCTAACCCAAATGAAAGAGATCTGGGCATGATGCGCGACATTTACAACATGAACAGAGACCAGGAAATGTGGACCTCATTTGCCAACCACTATCCGACATCTTAAACATTTGCGTCAGGAAAGGGGTCTTTCCATAACGCCTCAAGACTGAGAGGGTAGTTCCGTTACAAGAAGGATGATCGTGGGTTGCCATCCAAGTACAGGCCAATCAAGATCCTGCCGGTGTTCGGAAAGGTTATCGAGTCCATATAACGCATCACTAAGTTCATAACCAGTCAAAAACTGAGGCACCATATCCACTGTACACTTGAGGATGGACTTCAGGGCTTGGCGGCCTTCTTTGATTTCAGCAAGGCATTTGATTGCGTTTCCCATACGATCCTGATCAGTAAGCTGCAATACGATGGAATTAGAGAATCGACACTGAACCTGATACGATCGTACCTGACCCAGTGGTCTCATATTCGAAACGCCGCTGGCGCCTTCTCCTCAAGCCGCTGGCTAAAAGTGGTAAAAGTGGGGACGGCAGTCGAGCTGTGCCGAAACCGAGTTCGGCGGAGGTCGCCTCGTTATCTTAAAATAGACGCGATAACGTCGACTATGCAACATCAATCAGGTTTCGCGTTTCGCAGTAATTTTCGCGCCAAATTAACATCGCGTACACCGCTTACCGCTTCTACAAACGCAATGAAAATGAGAAAAAAATACTACAAAAATCAATATGAATGATGGATGCAACGGAGAATGATTGCAAGCAATATTTGTTGTTAACAATTTGATTGAAAATTTCTTAATACCCGAAAAAATCGATAAAAGACTCATTTTGCGTGCTGTTCATATCAAAAGTCATAATATGATGTGAGATTAACAATAGGGTGTTGGGAATTCCTAATATTTCACTGAATTTCAACAATTATCAAATTTCATGTGTCAGCTGTTGTAAATTTTATATAAAAATTATTAGTAATTAAAAAAAGATTTAATTTTGTCTAAATTTGCTTTTCGAAATTTTGGATGGAATAATTTAATTTCTTGATCAACAAGGCTATTAACAACACTTCTTTTATATGTTAAAGGTGTTTCTGAATCGAAGTTTATACAATATATCTATTCAAGTTAGTTTCTTTAATATTTGTGAAAATGTTAGTGTTTGTGTGTGTAATTTGTATATTTAAAAATTTTATGGAGTTGTTTGTTTCTGTTTCCAGTGTAAATTGTAAACGTGGGTGATATGAATTGAAAATGTGTGTTATAGTATCTGATTTAGTAATTGGAATAACGTTGGAAAGGATTAGATTTGTTATTTTCCTTATAATATTTTTTGAAATTAGTAATGATGTTTACACATTTAGACCGAATCGAATTTTGAATATCTGGTTCAATTTCATCAATTGCACTTTCAATGCAAGCGATGATATTGTCAATAGTTAAAGATTTACTAGGAAATAAAAATTTGGGACCTAAACTCAGTACTAATTTCACATTATAAGGGATGTAAAATTATCCAACCACTTTAAGGTACGGTGTGTGTTTGTATTTGTTTATTAAGGAACTTTGTGTATGATTTTTTCACTGTGTTGAAAATTTGTTCATAATTGTGAAATTGGTCATTAAAGAAATTTTCTGCAATATTGTATGATAAGTATGTGTAAATGTCAGAACGTAATCGAATGATGTCATTATTCAAACTTTTCAAGAGTATTATAATATACGAAATACATAGATTTAACATTTGTTTGTGAAATTTAGATACAATAGATTGATATTTAAAATCAATTTAGACACTTAAAAAGTTTGAATAATGAAAGCGTTGTCTAAAAATTTTGGAATTATATCACATTTCCTGCATCTTACCAGAAAGATGTTTCTATTTTAAAAGTGTTTAATTCGCCGACTGACTGCTCACGTTACAAGATAGGTACAATTCTAAGTGATTTACAGTCGAGAATTTTTACAATTTATGCTTATATAAATACGCACATAACACAACAGTTGTATGGATAAATAATACTCATATCGAACTAGGCGGCATCATTACAACAAAACGGGCTGACAAGAAGACGGACCCATAATTTTTTTATTTAATGAAATATTTACAATTTGCACAGCTTACAATTTTGTAGAAGCAGGTAATAGAGGAGCTTTGCGAGTACTAAATTTTCAAAGAATTATTATTGAAAACTATTACGGGAAGTCTTAGAAGATTTTGAATAATTGGGAAAAATTGATTACGTTAAACTATGTGAAACTATTTTCACAATCCCTCGAAACACATGAGAATGTCAGCAATTTGGGCGGAATGATTCTTTGAAATTTTGGACTCATGTCCAAAATTTCAAAGAATTTTGGACATGAGTCCAAAATTTCAAAGAATCATAATGAGAATCTCCGAAATGCGTCGAGAAAAATTCCGTCACAATTTGTATAACTCTATTCTTGCGGCATTTCGAGGTCATTGAGAAATGCATTCAATTGTTCTACTTTTTCTAATTTTTTAGAATTACCGTCTTCGATTATCCCTTCGGAGAAGCATGCCTGTAACGACGGCATCAAGAGGCGTAATCTCTTCATGGCGTCGTGACGCCCGAGCGTTTTCGAATACTTAACGAGTTTCAGGTCTAAGCCTTGAGAGGCATCGACGAACTCGGCTAAAATTTGCGACCGCTTCGCATAATTCTGGTGGTCAACGATCGACGTCATTGACTCTTCGACTATATTATGAATTGTTTTTTCGCAGGAATGCTTTGATATTAATGCAAGAGCATGACAGACGCAAGTGATTACGATCACGCTCGAATTCTCCTTACGGAGTAACGCTTTGAAAGACACTTTCTCCGCGTTCATAACCCAAGCGTGATCGCAAGCTATTGCTATAATATTCGAAAAAGGTATTGCATGTTTTACCATGTAATCCTTGAACTGCTTGAAAATACCCGATGCAGTTAATTTTGTTGCGTTTAACTCTAATAGCTTCGGCAATGCCGTAACAACATCGAGTGTCTTTGGATCGACGTATCGCACCAAGAAGGTGAGCCAGCTTTTATTGTTCTGGGTTCCCTCATCGATAAAAATCACGAATTTAACATTCCTAAGCATCTGAATCGAACAATCCCCTTCGTAACGGCCAAGAACGTTACGTACAATTCCCGAAACTTTAGCCGCGCCCGCAGTCATTTTTGTAGAATAGCCGAATCTACCTCTTTGAAAAAATTTAAAATTGGATTCATCTGCGCATAAGGAATGCTTAATTTGCTACCTAATCTGACGTAGTCCAATTCAGCGATTCGTACCGAGTCTTTAAAGTTATCGATGCTATCCTGGACTACTTCGGGAGGAATTTCATCTACTATCACAATACCGTTCGCGAAACATTGAGCTTTATGTTCATCTTTACTAGCGTGTCGGTCTAAACTCGAAATTGCCCCTCGGCAGTTTTGTATCACATCACATATAATACATTGAAACTTATAGCAGTCCTATGGAACGCATCGAATCCACGACTTATACCTATTGTCGGTAGTCCACGCTGTGGAAAATGGATGTGAATAGGGCCCTTTCTTTTTTTCTCTAATTCCGCGAGCCAATTCAGCGCCACCAGTATGGTGTCGCCTAGATGCGATATGAGCGTGGAGATTTCAAGTATCCACAATTAAAGCCTTTGTTAGCATTAATACGTTCTTTGCCACACTCGAATGCACCGGCTGAGAGGATTTTTTCCGCGTTGACAGATGTTGCGAGCCACAAGAAACATTCACGTTTGTCAAGCGATAGTGTTAGTGCGCTAGTCGCGATAAAAGTCGCAGCAAAGAGTAGAAAAGAGACAGGTCGATCCAGCGAGGTAACAGAGAAGCAGTTAGCTCATATGTATTCAGCATCTTTGTATAAATCGCCAAATAAGAAGCAACGTGGATTAACGTTGTACGCGTCCGAGGAGGAAATGCAGCAAGAATAGAGTTATGCCAATTGTGACGGAATTTTTCTCGACGCATTTCGACGATTCTCATTATGTCCAAAATTTCAAAGAATCATTCCGCTCAAATTGCTGACATTCTCATGTGTTTCGAGGGAATGTTTCCCAATTATTCAAAATCTTCTAAGGCTTTCCGTATCGTTCAATAATAATTCTTTGAAAATTTTGTACTCGCAAAGCTCCTCTATTACCTGCTTCTACAAAATTGTAAGCTGTGCAAATTGTAAATATTTCATTAAATTCAAAAAATTATGGGTCTCTCATCTTATCAGCCCGTTTTGTTGTAATGATGCCGCCTAGTTCGATATGAGTATTATTTATCCATACAACTGTTGTGTTATGTGCGTATTTATATAAGCATAAATTGTAAAAATTCTCGACTGTAAATCACTTAGAATTGTACCTATCTTGTAACGTAAGCAGTCAGTCGGCGAATTAAACACTTTTAAAAATAGAAACATCTTTCTGGTAAGATGCAGAAAATGTGATATAATTCCAAAATTTTTAGACAAAGCTGTCATTATTCAAACTTTTTAAGTGTCAAAATTGATTTTAAATATCAATCTATTCTATCTAAATTTCACAAACAAATGTTAAATCTCTGTATTTCGGATATTAGAATACTCTTGAAAAGTTTTAATAATGACATCATTCGATTACGTTCTGACATTTACACATACTTATCATACAATATTGCAGATAGTTTCTTTAATGATCAATTTCACAATTATGAACAAATTTTCAACACAGTGAAAAAATCCTTAATAAACGAATACAAACACATACCGTACCTTAAAGTGGTTGGATAATTTGACATCCCTTATAATGTGAAATTAGTATTAGAACTTTGGTCCTAAATTTTCAATTCCTAGTAAATCTTTAACTATTGACAATACCATCGCTTGCATTGAAAGTGCAATTGATGAAATTGAACCAGATATCAAAATTCAATTCGGTCTAAATGTGTAAACATCGTTACTAATTTCAAAAAATAAGGAAAATAACAAATCTAATCCTTTTCAACGTTATTCCAATAACACTAAATTTAAATCTAAATCTAAATCAGATACTATAACACACATTTTCAATTCATATCACCCACGTTTACAATTTACACTGGAAACAGAACCAAACAACACACACATTTCACACACCAACATTAACATTTTCACAAATAGGTATATTAAGGAAACTAACTGTAATAGATATATAAACTTCGATTCCGAAACACCTTTAACATACAGGGTGCTGCATTTTCGGACGCAACATAGGAAATCCCATGTTAATTTCGAGGCATTCAAATATTGGCTTCCCTAATTATTTTACAGCAAAATTCCATTTAAGTTTTTTAAAGAGCACTACATCATTGTCCAATTGGCATTTTTGCTATGCTCAGTTCGCAAATACATTAAAAAATGTATCGGCTAAATTTTGAAATTACAAATCAAAACATCAATTCAGCTTTGGTCACGAACTGTCAAAGTTGACAGACAGTTCTCTGATAAACTTAACTGACAACGGCCAAATTAAAAATGAGTTATAAAACACCAGAAAAAAATATTCATAGTAAAGTTATATTATGCGGCAAAGAGTTCCAGAATGTCTTCCATAGCTTTTCGGTTGAATATCGAGATCGACCAATACCGCACAGATCCACTATTCAACGTCTAGTAACAAAGTTTGAGAAACAAGGAACAGTTTTGAATAATTGCAAATGCAATAGGGAAACGCAACCCAACCCAAGGCATTGTCTTATTTCTAATTGCCTCTTTAATGAAGAAACAAAGTCAATGTTAGATACTTGAATAAATTTCTATTATGTTTGTATCCGATGTACAAATTTATTAAATTTGGCCGTTGTCAGTTACGATAATGAGATATCTGTCAACTTTGACAGTCCTGACCAAGGCTGAATTGATGTTTTGATTTAAAATTTCAAAATTTCGCCGATACATTTTTTAATGTATTTGCGAACTGAGCTTAGCAAAAATGCCCAATTTGAGCCAATTGGACCATGATCTAGTGCTCTTTAAAAAACTTAAATGGAATTTTGCTGTAAAATAATTAGGGAAGTCAATATTTGAATGCCTCGAAATTAACATGGGATTTCCTATGTTGCGTCCGCCAATGCAGCACCCTGTATAAAGAAATGTTATTAATAGCCTTGTTGATCTAGGAATTAAATTATTCCATCCAAAATTTCGAAAAGCAATGTTGAAACTATCTCCCGCCCCCTTTTTTTATATATATCTGTTTTATTGTTTCATTTAATACATGCCCGTGTTCACCTTTACATTGGCCGTCTTTATATGGCGTTGGAGGGTGTTGCATAAGCATGTATATACAGTGTGTTTCAATTAAGAGTGTAACACCATCATATCTTTTTTATTTTTAGTTCAATTTTAGTAATTTTTTTTCCAAACGTAGAATACTTCTTTAATTGCAAAGCAACCTGCGATGGCAAAATAAATGGAAAAAATCAAGAAATTAGTTAAGGGATTTTTTATCGCAAATTTTTACTAGTAATAATTGTTCAGAATTGCCCAAAAACCCTAAATCCAAAATTTCATGAAAATTAAAAATGTTAAAATTTTCTTCAAAAGCAATTCCAATTCGGTAAATATTATTTGCACAGGTGGCTGCGCCTAAACAACAACAATTTCAAACAACTTTGACAGTTAAGGTTTTATTTCAAACAAAATTTTCACAGCATACAATTTTCGGCGCCGCTAATAATAAGTATTTACGGACTTTTACGGAAAATTTTAACATTTTTAATTTTCATGAAATTTTGGTTTTAAGGTTTCTGGGTAATTCTGAACAGTTGTTACTAGTAAAATTTTTCGATAAAAAAATCCCTAAAGTGATTTCTTGATTTTTGCCATTTATTTTGCCATCGCAGGTTTCTTTGCATTTAAAGAAGACAATTGTTTTTTTGGTAGTAAATTTCATTTAGTATTCTACGTTTGGAAAAAACAATTACAAAAATTGGACTGAAAATAAAATAGATATGATGGTGTTACACTCTTAAGTGAAACACACTGTATATATATTAATTTTTTTTTTTCACTCGGCCTTAGTTTGAACATTTTTCTGTATATTAATTAAGATGGTGGTTTTATGCCTCAGCGCTTTCCACCAAATGTAAGAGCCAAATAAACGTTCGATTTTACTTGGCACAAAGCCAGTGTTTAATTATTCCAAAGCCCTTCCCACTCCTTATGGTACGGACATGGAATGCCTGACCATCGTAGGTCAAGAATAGATTAGATTAGATTATCATTTATTCACGTAAGCCAACATTACATGGATGTGAACATTCAATTAAAATTAAATTTAAAATACAATTGATACAGTAATAAGATTACCATAGTCATGAGAAAGAAAATAATACAGTTACGTCACAAAATAAAAATACATGACTAATTACTAGCATAAAATTCGCTGAGTGTATAAAATGTATTTGATATGAAATAACACTTAAGTTTTCTCCGGAAACTGTCATTGTCGTCCAACGACCTTAAATGCATAGGCAATTGATTAAAAATGACAACCAGCATATTTAGGAGATTTTTTAAATCAACTCCGTGAAAACCCATCCAAATAAGGTTATCACAATAGCGCGTGTTATGTCTGTACTAACTGTATTATAGCGGTTTTTATTTGAAAAAACATGTAAAAGAAGCTTAAATATATAAATAATAATATGTTATATGACATGACAGAATATGCCAGCGCATAATAGACATTTACTAATGAGTAAGTAAAGAATTTTTTTTTAATTGCAAATGTCAAAGAATGCACGATTTAATCGGGAACATATATCATCAATTTCCGAACTCCAATGTAGATTCAAATCTATAATGGTACCGAAAAATTTACAAGAGATTTGATAATTGTTGAAATTCAGTGAAATATTAGGAATTCCCAACGCCCTATTGTTAATCTCACATCATATTTTGCCTTTTAATATGAACAGCACGCAAAATGAGCCTTTTATCGATTTTTTCGAGTATTAAGAAATTTTCTATCAAATTGTTAACAACAAATATCATTCTGCGTTGCATTCATCATTCATTTTAATTTTCGTAATATTTTTTTCTAATTTTCATTGCGTTTGTAGATGCGAGGGACACGATTTTAATTTGGCGTATAGTCGACGTTATCAAGTCTATTTTTAGATTGCGAGACGAAAGGCGAGCCGACTCGCTTTTCGACTGCCGTCCCCACTTTTGGCCTTCCCCTCAAGCCGCATGAGAAGAACGCGCTGGCGGCGTTTCGAATATGAGAGCACTGACCTGACCTATCGTCCGTGGAAAGTGGGGATGTAAGGAGTGGTGTGCGCGCAGTGACACGCGGTGTTCCCCAGGGATCTCTGTTGGGGCCGTTGTTGTTCATTTTATATGTCAATGATCTTCCTTCCCGTGGCAAAACTGGGAATCTGATACTTTATGCCGACGATACGACATACTTCACCCACTGCAGAAACAGAGGCGAGGGAAATAACGACTTGCAACAGACAACATCATACCTGAAGGCTGCATGGTTTAGTGCATATGAACTGGCTCTAAATGAAAACTACAACAGTTCACTTCTTTTCAACAAGAAGAGAAAATCTAGAGGCAAGTAGTGCAGAGTTTCTTGAAATCACCCTAGATTCAAGGCTCACATGGTTGCTACATATGGAAACTTTGTCAGACTCATTGTCTTCAGCAACCTATGCAGTGAGGAAAATCTCGCAGTGCACTAGCCGAGCGATAGGGCTTCTGGTTTACCATCCATTACCATGCAGAAGAGAATGGTCAGAGCCCTTGAGGGTACGAATTATGGCTTTTGTATATGTAACGACAGAATTCACAGCACACGTGGTATGTTTACAAAGTGACAACGTTTTTGGTATTAGAGGAATTAGATAGATTTTATGCACACGAAGATAACATTTGGGCAACTATACGGTATCGTGTATACATTTTTTGATTTTGTAGATATACTGACATTATATTTCAAATCATCTATTCTCGACGTCCCACAACACGTTGCAAATCGATCTTTGCGCATGCCATATGACGTCACAAAACAATATAACGTGCATTTATTCTCAGCATATTACCTCTGAATAGAAGCTATAGCAATGTCTACCGGAAATTCGAATTTATAATATGATTTATTGATTAGATCAATTTTGACTTGTACAATACATTTAATGTCAAAGTACTAATAAAGTTTGATTTGATTTGATTTGATTTGAATTATTCAAGTCGTGAAAACGGTAAGGGATTGCTTATCGAGCTATTAATTATATGCAAAGTGGATTATTTAATAAATCCATTAAAGTAACTGATGCACAAAATGAAAGATGTACTAAAAATGATTAAGTTCGTTATGAGATGGATTTGATTATCATACAAGTTATTTCGTGCCAACATGACGATCATTAGTGTGAAATCACTTCATATCGCCAAGTAGAAACATTACATATTTAAACCAACTACGTACAAAAAAGTTTTTATATGCCAAAAATTTTGCATGTTGATAAAGTTACTCGCCTCAGGATGTACGTACATTTTATACACACGAAGATAACGTTCAAATGATTATTTGTGATACCTTTTCACGTATGTGTAGCGGCATCAATATAAAACCAATGAAAATCTGTGAATTACATGGTTTAACATGGTAGTTAATTGATAATATGGATTACTTATGCCTTGAAAACCGTAATGATTTCCTTTATTAAGTTATTATATATAGTTATAATTTATAATCAAAATCTTGGCTTGGTAGGCATTTTTATTATAAATAAATTGCATTTTTGTGTTTAAAAATTAAAAAAATAAATACATGAAGTAAAATAATATTAAGCAACATGACCTTATTTTATCCGATTAAAGCGAGGGTCAAGCTTTCTCGTGCATCGAGTATCAAAGCCACCAAGAAGACATTATTAACTTCTATTATTAAGTTGAAACCTGTTTAGACAAGGGGAGGATGTAAGGCACCAAGAGTTACATTTACTATTTTAACCGTCTTAGATTTGTCGAAAGTTTTAATTTAAACAAATTTAAACGTTGTTAAATAATTGTAATTAAAAGAGTGCATTTCATGTATACGAATATAACAATTGAACAACTTAAATATATCGTGTAAAAATATTTTTTTGTGTTTCCTCCAAAAGACACTATACTTTTATTAATATATTATAATTTTTTAATGTTATCTCACCAATATTTGAAAAGTTCGCAGTGTATTTAAAAACGAAATGCAAAACGAATTGTTATTTTATTAAAATAAAATGTATTTATTGTTTGGCCAGGTTGTTAATTAAAATCGGTGATTAAAAAAATTCGCTGGCTGGCTTCTGGCTTCCATGGCCTCGCTCGATGACTTTTTTATCGTACGCTAATCAACAATATAAAGACGCTTTATTTATTGCAACGAAAGCACATACGTCATGAATTGAACAATCCCATTTTATCAACCCCAAACAACGAAGCTAATTTCGTCGGCTCCATTGTAACGTAACTGACACGCAATTAAATGCAGCAGTAACTGCAATTGAGGATGTCTCTCTCATGTTCGCGCACGGATTGAATGTAATAACTAAATAATATTAAAATATTTATCCTCGTGTGCGCCCACACGTACGCCTACATGGAGACGTAATTAGAGGGTTGGCGAATATCGATTTTCACAGTAGACGCACTAATCATTTAATCATCTCCGATTAGTTGTGGAGGTGACGCCAAAATTGTTATTTAATGCAGCCACCGATGGAATTCAAACGAGAATAGAATGAGAAATGTTTCAAAATGTCATAAAGGAATTAAGGATTCAAGTTGTTGATATAAAAGTTAATGCAAATTTTACAATAAAACCTAGATAATAGCCTTACGGACTAAAATAAATTCCATTCGATGTCGGAAGCTTGCTGCTTTCGAGTAATTATTTTTTAATACAAGTTTACCCCTGGGGTCCCGTGGTTTCGATGCGTAAGAGTTATTGTTTCATTAACTTCGTGCTTAAGCGGAATTTTAATTGGGTCTATAATCCGCGAATATATTATGACCGCGCCGACGCGACAGTTTATGTTCCACCCAGGCAAACATTATCGTTTAAACGCCTGGGAGAACGTTAGCGTTAAACGCAACATTTTTCATCGGGATACTCTATTATTCAACGCAACGCGATGTTTTATTATAAGGTGTGGATGTGGAAAGAGTTTAATTCAATGTACGATGCAGCACAGGTTCGAGTAGCCGTTAAAAATATTATTCGAGCGGTAGCTATGACAATGATAATTAATATTTCAAAGACCAGAATTGGAAATAAAATTCCTGGAACGCGTGGGATTAAAACTAATGATATTAGCTCGGCGCACTCGTTTGGAGCCACGATGTGGTTCATTAACAAAATAGCGTTTCAATGTTTCACGATCAAGTGAAAAATATAAAAGTAAGCGCAATAACAAATTAACAGCGGGGATTAAAATGCGAGCCGGTGCGAAAATAAAAATAGAATAACACATTAAAGCAAACCGATCGATCTAAATTTTGGTCAAACTAAATCAACATCACTGATCAGCGAAACAGATTTCAACAAAGCATAAAATTAATCGTATGAATCTTAAGATAGAGTTAAGTTACTATGACTAAATCTTAGTATAAGAGTGTTATTCTTATTTGAAAAATTAGCGATTTAGCGTTAATTGGATTTATTTTATTTTATTAGTGTTGAACGTAGACTTAAATAAGATTTCCAAGTAATTATTAGAGGTATTTTTATTGTACATTTGGTAATTTAGATTTATAGTGGAAGACATTTGAATCGTGAATTATAAATCATGCTATTAAATTTAAATTTAATTCCAGTTATTTTATTTTATTGGCGTTGGCAGATAATTTTATTGTACTTATGATAAATTATATTTAAATAAGAACTTGTACTTAGATCTTAGATAATTATTTAGGATAGAAATAAAATATATTTGCCGCGAAGAAGGCTTTTAAGTTATTTATAATTTTGAGACTTAATTCTACGTTGGATTATTTAATGTATTCAAAGATTTGAATTTGAAGTATTACTAGTTATTATTCATTATTTTATTGTAAGGTTTAACATATTTCCAATTTGACTGTCGAAGTTTTTCGACTAGCACGAGTCGCAAAATGATATAACTATTGGGCATATGTTTCTCTCTACGTTTCAGATCAACTAAATAAACGGGCACATTACAAACATGTGTATGTATTTCTCAACATGACGAAATAAACACGTCTAACAACGACTAATCACATCCATCACTCTTTCAATAATAAAATTTCATAATTTAAACTCTTTAAAATAACGAGCAAAAGAGAATACGAAAGAAGAGGGGTATTTTCGTGGATCGCTTTACACGGAACGGCCCACATTCGACGTAATAAATTGAAACATGAGTACCAAGTAATATCGAAAATTTCAGGAAATGTGAAACTAACAAGGACGGTACTGGTGAAATATACTACGGCGATCTTTAACCCGAACGAAATCGATTGGACGTAAATATATGACTTCAAGTTGTCTACATACGAGTTAACATACAATGTTTTAATATAAAAACCATTTGTATTACTCGAAATAAATTCGTTGAACAAGTGCTGGATGTCAGTCTCGTCGGTCTCGTGGATCTTCCTTAAGATCGTAGCTGCGCCAAACAAATTACTTATTTGCTTATTCATTACTTCAATAGTATTTCCTCGGGAGATTTGGTTGAAGTATTGTGTATGCACAGGAACTGCATTAATTTACCTGTCCGGATAAATATAATTACTTCTGCGTGACAATTTCACGAGAATGTTACAGCACAATATACTTTCAAATTTGATACACATAACAAAAGTATTTTGCAAAATATTACTGTGGTTAATGATTTATCAGGGATTAAATTTCAACGTTACGTTATTCCACAAATGTACAAGAGTACGTTAGATCCGATTAATGCAATGTCCGGGGAACAACACAAACGCGATAATGTATCGATATAAATTCATCGATAAAACAACATAGAACGACAAACTACACAAACTTAAGATTTTAAGGCTGCGACGATGAAAACTGGACACTCCACAACTTCTACTGGGTATTACCTTAACTACTTAATTTCGGTGTTGACTTCTATGTAATGTCAACATGCCATTAAAGCCGAAATAGTCCATCAAAATGATTTTATTCGGACAGGAATATTTATGTTTATGTAAAATAAAGTTACAAAATCTTTTTTCCTGGATATCCATTCAACAGAGTATGATTTGCAACAATTCTTTGTTTCTAGACCCAGAGGCCCAGTAAGCATCAGTATCCACAGGAAGTGGTGTATTGTCATTTGGGGCTCCATATTCTACAGGTTTTTTCCGTGATCGCTTGGATCTCTCAAACCCTTTTACACGTTTTTCCTTATAAACGTCGAACACAATGTCGACGCGTTCACTTTTGTGAGATGCTTGGCATATAGCTCTCCAAATGCTTCCTACAAATTCTTCAGTTTTAAAGATTTAGTTGTCAACTTCTTCGCAAATGCCATAAAGTCTATAGCTGCTGCTTTGCCATGAGATTGAGAGTTTCGGAATTTGGTGGTTGTAACTTTTTTTCTAGTTCATGAATCAGCTGAGATTTATCCGGTTTTGTCAAAAGTCCATTTCTCGTCAAAAATAAAGATGTAGTTAATTCGTAAGGCAAAATATAATATATATCATATCCTCGACACCGAGCAATATCAATTAAACGCATAGCAAGGGCAGTTGCATTCTTTACGTTCACTTCTAACGGATTTTTTTTTAATCTGCTAATAGGTTGCCTGAGTGCCTTATCTTCAAATCTTTCACTGCGAAACTAATTGTGGGCTTTTTCTCCTATTTGCTTGCAGTTTAAAAGATCAGTGCTCATTCCACGATATATCGTGTCCTTACTAATAATATTTTGTAGCTCTGTTCCACAGCTGGAGCCCGTATGCATGAACGGATCTCTTTGTTTCTTCATGAAGGGCCAATTCTTCTAACGCATAGCTCATCGGCAATTGCAGTGTTGTTTGAAAACTCGTGATGCAAAGTGTATTCATCTTGATAGACAAGGCCACATAAATCACGCAAACCTTGTGCTATTTGGACTTTCTCGTGTTTAATCAGATCATGATGCAACACAGTTTTCCTTTCTTCTTGTTACTCTGATGATTCCTCCTTGGCCTTTAGCTGCTTTGTTGTAATGTTGTTCCAGACCTTGATCCATAGCCACACAACTTTCGCTGCGCATTTTTTCAACAAAATGTCCAGCTTTGAATTCCTCATAAATCTCAGGAAAATCCAGTGGAAGATGTGTTTCTACAGTTTCTACAGTTCTCTAAAAAAACACTTACCCACCGAGAATAGTTTGTCTCGTCAAATGTAGAGAAGAGTGGCATGGACTGCATTAAGGTACTAATATTCTGATCGCAATTCCCTTCTCTTTGTGCACGTGTAAGATCTCTCAATATCGGAAATAGTGTTATCAGAAACTGGTACTGTTGCCAGACAGTCTTGAAAGTTTTCCATGCACGTATATATTGAACTAAATTCGGTCGCAGTTTGACAATATCGGGGTAAAAGCAGTTTTGGTCTGTGGAATATCTTCACTTGATATCATACTGTTGAATGCACTCCAGGTAATCTTATATTCATCGGGATCACTTTCTCTATTTACGAAATATCAATACATTGTTACAACCAGCAATCATTTCTCCGTAACCTACTGTAACTTCAAATTTTTCTGCCCCTATGTTTAGAAGTAATCATTAGGGAAGTGCAAAAAAGCATCCGATATCTAACGGATAGCCGACTATACATTTTTTTTCCCACTTAACCGTACGACAAAAAAAATTGAAACTTCGACTGGGCGTAATCTGATATGTTGTGCACAGAGTGGAAGTTTAATTTTTTCAACATTATACCTACATTAGCTGCAAATCGAACTTTATGCTTTATGCTATATACAAATCGAGCGGAATTTAGTTCTAAGGAAACCTCAACTTATGCCTATCTCGAAGTACGCATTGAAATTTAATTGTACCGATTATGTATTTGATTATTGGCAGCGAGATACGTATTCCAATAAAGTTCGCGCACATTTCCCCCCGAAGGGGGCGGTATAGGTCTAGCGCTGGGTAATTCTGGCAGGACCGTAGTCCAAACTTTTCTGAATTATTTTCGGAGCTCATTTATTTTATTTTTTAGCAGCGTAAATAATATTTAGTCATAACGGTAATGTAATATTTATTGTAGAAAATAGTTACAATGGACGGTTATATATATAATAAAAAATACTACTCAATGCGTCCTGTACTTGGCGAATGAAAATAAATATAATAATAATGATGATAATATGTCCATATATTAAGATCGTATAATAAAAACAATACAATAATTAAACAACTATTTATGTTATAAAAATTCTATGGTTTTTTCACACGTCCTGTGATACGTCGTAGTTAAAATTACTCTACACTCACGTCCAATCAAGCGAGTGCTTTTCACAAAACACTCTGACTTGTTTATGTTTCTTGTACTGATTGCTTTACTTTACTTTATTATCATTATTTACCTCAATGTATATTCATTATCGTCTACGTGAATGTGCAATTAAAATTTGTCATGACTGCGGTCCAGTATAAGAACAAATGAATTATTGACAACTCGGCATATTCATAATGTTATTAATAGTCGTAATATTTCGGTATAAAGTCTCTGAACGAAGTGGTTGTGCGGATTGGTTCTGGGCCTATAGTCAGACTAGTACTTTGCGAAAACCTTTGAAAGGCGCCGATTACGTTACCCACGAATTGAGCACAGTTGCTTATGACAGACGACTCGTCCGTATAGGAATTGTTAGCAGTACGACTACCCTGTGTAACATCCTCTATGAGAAAATGAAGCATCCTCGGTATTTCTTCATTGCATTGTTCGTCATCATAAGTATCAGTTGACTCGTCCGAAAATGCATCATCATCGTCACCTTCTTCTAAATTAATTATAAATGGTTCCGTAATTTTGTCTATAAGGTGTTCTTTTTCTATGTAATGTATGTCAATTTCCTTACAATGTTCAACGCAATTCTTCCATATCTCCGTTGAAACGCCGTTCAAATCTTCCTGACATTAATTCAATACATCCTTAATTTTAAAAGTATTATTCTTGTTGCAACTTTATTTTTCACGTATTTCAAATTAATTCAATAGCATTAAATTCGTAATGAGCCACAGGTAACCACAATAATTTCACATCGTCTCCTCTTACTCGCTTTGCAATAGTTTCTAATAGTAGTGCATTTTGATAACGATGCGGCTTAGACATTAGCAATAACTGTGGTATAGTCAAGTGTGAAAAATTAGTAATTACCTCCGGAAGTTCCACATTGTTTTTCAGTAGCCAAGCAATCATGTCATCTTTCCTCCATGATAATGTACGCTTCCTAAAATCAGGATCTAGCATTGTATGATAAGAAGCTTGATATATCATAATGATTGATTTTGCTGGTATTACCGGGAGCACGTGCCGGTACCATTCCTCATAATGCTGTTTATTCATTTCGTTATTTTGCTTTAATTTTTTCGCCTATAAAGCATTTACGGCATCCTTCCAAAAATCAATTCTCGCTACCAATATGCAACATAATTACCCTTTGACCTGCACCAGATGGTCGCTTTATACCGTCTCTATAACCGTTTACTTGTAGAACTCCACCTCGATAATGGTCAAAAGTATACATATATATATATATATATATATATATATATATATATATATATATATATATATATATATATACACGAAAGATGGTCTAATCTTACACCTCAATGGTGTAGTGAACATTAATTTAAACAGGTCCATGAAGACTAACTGGTGGATCGCTAGACAACATTGTTTCTGGGTTATTACCCTTCGTCATTAGCGATGTAGTGGCCATCAAAACTTCTTGGCGCGAGCCAATCACTCCTAACGAACCATTGACAACAGAACACTGACGAGACGATACCTTGTCTAACACCTTGCGGAGACTAAACAAGACACGAAGGGTAATAACCCAGAAACAATATTGTCTAGCGATCCACCAGTTAGTCTTCATGGACCTGTTTAAATTAATGTTCACTACACCATTGAGGTGTAAGATTAGACCATCTTTCGTGTAAATTTTACATTTTGCTGTCAGATTTGACAAGATACATTTTTAATTTGAATTGTTTTGAACTTAATTGCAGCAATCCTTTTATATGTTGACACTGGACGTTTGACAGTCGTCTCTTGTTTAGTCTCCGCAAGGTGTTAGACAAGGTATCGTCTCGTCAGTGTTCTGTTGTCAGTGGTTCGTTAGGAGTGATTGGCTCGCGCCAAGAAGTTTTGATGGCCACTACATGTAAAGGTATTTCAACAACTAAGGTTCTTGGTAATCGCTACTGACGAAGGGTAATAACCCAGAAACAATATTGTCTAGCGATCCACCAGTTAGTCTTCATGGACCTGTTTAAATTAATGTTCACTACACCATTGAGGTGTAAGATTAGACCATCTTTCGTGTAAATTTTACATTTTGCTGTCAGATTTGACAAGATACATTTTTAATATATATATATATATATATATATATATATATATATATATATATATATATATCCGGGTGGGTTTACTTTTTCAACCTATCCGAACTGTCGAGCATGATTTACACCACATCAGGTTTCGTCCGTGTAGAAGATTTTCCATCCCTGATTTCTGTACCTTTGAAGAGATCTCAATAAATTAGCCCTCTGAGTAGTTATGGGAGGGTGTTCCATTAACACTGGTTTATTATCTAATTTTCTAAATGAAAATTTCATGTTTTTTAACCATCGGTACAATGTTCTCTGCGAAAATTCGGACAAATCTGGAACTTGAGTGGTAATTTCAGAGTACAATTCTTTTACAGTGGGAAATTTCCGTTCCATATAAAAGTTGAATACCTTTCTCCATATTACTCTTTTAACAGTTCTTGTGGTAACTCCAACAGCTTTAGCCGTTCTTTCCACGACTTTCCTCACATCAATAGTTTGTCCATTCTTATCTTTTTCATCTTACATTTATTATTACCTATTTGACTTCTTTAGTACAATGCTTCGGCATTTTTGCATAAATAATAGTACATGGATTATAAATAAAGATATTCAGCAACTGGCAAATAAATAACATTTCGTGCTTTTATATGAATCTTTTATCACCTGTGTGTTCATTATGATGTTATTAAAAGTATTTACAATCGACAGCCGGATGAGGATGAATTGACCGCATTTGTTTACTATCGGTCCAAAAATAATAATCGACTGAAGGCCTATATTCAAAGAAACGGTTTGGCAGAAAAAATGAAAACTTATATGTCAATAATACCTTCACGCTTATTCACAAATTTAATCATTTCATTTTAGTATTTATATATTTATATATAAGTGAACTGTTTGAAATTTTGAATTTAATTCCTATACAAATGTTGCATATCGCAGTGTTGGTCGGGAAGTGTCCGGTCCCGGCAGTAAATATGCGATAAGAAATATCGCCGTCGCCAAAAATTACACAGACTTCATTTCACTTTAAAAATATTAAATAAGGGGTACAATTAAATTTACGTGTTCCGAGATAGACACAAGATGTGGTTTCCTTAGAACTACATCCCGTTTTCGTGCAACATCTTGTAACGGAGATAACATAGATCACAAAAATTACGATTGCCGGCTAAATTATGTATAATGTTGAAAAAATAAAATTTCCACTGACAACATATCAGGTTACGTCCAGTCGAAGTTTCAATTTCTTTTTGTTGAACGATTAAGTAGGAAAAAAATTGTATAGTGGGCTATCCGTTAGATATCGCAAAAATCGGATGCATTTTTCCACTTCCATAATGATTACTTCTAAACGTCCCTGCACAATTTGAACTTACAGTATATTACGTAGAAATGATTGCTGGTTGTAATGTATATTTAATTTTTTTCCGCCAAGCGGTTTCTTTGATATAGGTTTTCAAACCACATGTAACCACAATAATTTCACATCGTCTCCTCTTACTTGCTTTGCAATTGTTTCTAATAGTATATAGTAGTCTAATTGTGATAACGATGCGGCTTAGACATTAGCAATAGCTGTGGTTTGGTCAATTTTGCACAGGGCACTATTACTTTTACGATAGTAGGTTCAGGTCTCTATTCTGTCTCTGTTGTTGGGCAGTATTATCATCCTCCTCTTCCGAGCTTGATTCTTCAGCATCTTTCCTTTGTTTTTCTAGTTTTCCTATTCCTATTCCTATTCCTATTCCTATTCCTATTCCTATTCCTATTCCTATTCCTATTCCTATTCCTATTCCTATTCCTATTCCTATTCCTATTCCTATTCCTATTCCTATTCCTATTCCAATATGTAAGGTCTGTAGCAGGCTATATATTTTATGTTATTTTCATCTTTAATGCTTTCCAATATATCGCCCCCAATTACTTCAGAAGCACTTTTAATGTTTTTATACCGTTTTCGCTTGAACCTAATTGCAACGAACGTTTTACTTTTTTACAGAAGATGCACAAGTCAATGTCTTTGTCAGCGTCTCTAAGTGTCTTCTGAGGATAAACCAGCTTCACTGTATCACTCCTCTTATTTCACTTGAAGTGTATCTACCTGTAACAAAAATTAAGCTTAGTGTTGCATTATAATGTAACTACAATAAAAAGACAATGAATATTGTTTAAATTTCTTGACGAACTGAAAATATTCAAAACCTTAGTGTATCTCAATAACTAATGGATTTACCTAAAGAAGATTAATGGCAAGATTTGTTTACCGTAAAAAGGATCAAAATGAGATTTAAAAAATTTATATCGGACACACTAGATGCAAAGATATACTTAAACGAAAGATCTAGCAATTTGGCCATGATCTGGACCACGTGATCAATTTTCTTTTTTAATTCTCCTATAGGTGTTTAACAAAGCCCCGCTATGAAACTTGAGGGACATGCAACTGCACACGAGACAGCGTCTAGTCTATTAATATTAATTTCTTGTTATCCGGATCCAATAGTGATCTACGATTTTTGTTTTCGTCGTATTTTCCGAGTAGATTGTTGGATCTGCTATGATGGGTTTTGTTTTTGTAATCGGCAGAGTTCATCACTACTGTACTGTTGCCTTTGTCCACTGGTAAAATGTTGATGACCTGGTTGATTCAGAGTGGTGTATTCGTCTTTAGATATATTCCTCCTTGGTCGTTTAGCTCTTCGTAATACTCTGGCTATCTTCTGTTGGATTACTTCGGCTCTGCTTTTCTCTAGTTTCTGCATTTCATCTTTACACAAAATACATTAAGCAGAATAGTTTTACCTGATCTTGGAAAACTATTTTTTTCTATTTCGCGTTCACAATGACGATTTTGTGACACTGTTTCTAAAAAAAGTAGTTACACAAAATTGAATTTTGTGCAATCGCTTTTAGCGACTTTTCCCGTGAGGTTGGTAGTTGTTGACATTAGTTGCTAATGGACTAATGGCAACTAAAATGTCAAAATATTATGGATATCAGTCAACCTAAGGAATTAAAACTCACTAGATCTTTTTTTATACCTTAATATTAAATTAAATATTTTTAATGAAAACGAAATAGCAAAATAGCTTGTTACACTCGTTGTACAAGACATCTTGTCAGACTTATTCCTTTGGATCACTCGTCGCTTCGCTCCTCGCGCTCCAAACACATGCGTGCGACAATCAAATGTCTTGTACACCTCGTATTACAATATACTATTACCGACTTGCGGTTCGTTATTGTTGGGTGGGGATTTTCATCACGTATGCATAATGCTTGGTAGATTTTTAACTCTTGGGAAGGCTTCGCCTCCTAATTCTGGATTTTGGGTCAGCTACGAACCTTCTTTGATTTTAGGTATTTCTCGGCAGCGATGTGTGTAATCTTCAATAGCAGGAAAGTGCCTGTTTATAATATCGTACTCGCTATTACGTGGTCGCTTACTTGGTTACAGCCTATCATAGGTAATATTTCTTGTTTTATTCGATTATGACAAAATATGGACGTGCTTGAATTGAATTGAATTACGATATTAAACAAATGCTGATTGTTTTGATTCTTACAAACAATATAGGTTATTGGTAAGTATTTACGTTTGAAGTTAATTATCTCTAAATTTATGTTTATGCCCCTTACAAGAAACTATATATGCTGGTCATTATCCGGGAACCTGGAAAAATACACATACACAAATATATATATATATATATATATATATATATATATATATATCTTCAATGGGGCATCCTTGTTCTCCGGTTCTGGCATCGTTGGTAATGAACAAACTTTTGAGGCAAGTAGTTGCGTCTTTACCGTTTGTGGTTCCTTTCCTATACATATATGTTGATGACATTTTCACTGCTATCCCACAAGAATACACAAATACCATATTAAATTATTTCAACTCGTTTCATCATCAACTACAATTCACTTGTGAATTGGAACACAATAACAAATTAAACTTTTTGGATACTACGGTTATTAGAGAAGAAGATCAGTCGCTTTCAACGATGTGGTATGCAAAAGCAACAAGTTCTGGAAGGGTACTAAATTTTCTTTCGCAACACCCCATGAAACATAAAATCAACATGGTGACAGCACTTAAACATCGGATGGATAGAGTGAGTAGTGCAGTATTCCATCAAACTAATAATAAGACTATTCACAAAATTTTAAAATATAACAACTATCCCAGAAAGTTTATCAATAAAATCATACACTCAACCGTGCACAAGAATACCAAAATCATTAGTAATGAAAAATTAAATAAAAAAATTTACTCTTTCCCATATATAAATGGTTTGTCGGAACAACTCAACAGAATTTTAAACAACAAGATTGATATTTTGACATACTACAACACAAAAAATGTAGGGCTATTATATACACAATTAAAATCTAAAACACCCAGTGTATTACAATCTAATTTAATCTACAACATACAATGTAATGACTGTAGTTCATCGTATGTGGGACAAACCAAACAGTACTTAAAGGGACGAATCCAAAATCATAAACAGGATTGCAACAATGTTATGACCAGAAACAAGAAGTCAGAAATCACTGCATTATGCTCACATGTGTGGAAACACCACCACACATTTGATTTCTCGAACCCAGTAATTTTAGATACTGAAAATAACTTACATAAGCGACTAATCCTCGAATCTTTGTATATCGCCATGACCCCCAACACTTGCAATATAAAGAGTGAAAATAATTTAACTTCAGCAATTTATAAGAATGTCTTAAATATTACTTAGGTAGTTGACCTTCCGTTTCGATCGCTTAATGAATTTATTTAGATTGAAGAAATAATATCGTTTTTTACCCTGTGAACTGTTTTTTCCTAAAAAATTTGCGTACGTTGCATTTTACTCTGCATTTGACTTGCGTCGAGTTCGCATCGAATTTTAAATTGTTTATATGTGTATTTACGTGAAGTGTTTAAGGAACAATCTTTACATTTATTTATGTTTGATTGTGTATTTTAGTCAATTTTCATGCGCGTATTAAATTAATATTACATTAGGTGAGTCATTCATTATCGTTAATATTGTTGTATTACCATATGTGTTATTCATTTTAGTCTGAAGATGTCTTTTATATTAAAGACGAAACGTTACTGATGTAATTATTGTTTAATTGATTTACCTGTCCAAATTTTCCCGAAGAATTATCTTTTCTCATATATATATATATATATATATATATATATATATATATATATATTTGTGTATGTATGTGTATGATATCATTGTCAAATTTATCAACCTTCATTTCGATTTAAATGAATTCTGCAGAAAAATATCGCCCTTTGCGTAGCCGTTATCGTCAAACAAGCCATTAGATAGGCATTATCGTCATTACGAAATTTGAATCAGGAGGGACGATATTACGGCGAAGAATGAAGCTGTCTGGAATGACGCATCGTTTTATTTTTTAAATAAATCGACGCCAAGAACGTTCCCTAGAAAATGCAGCTTTCGGTTAGTTTTCGCGAGTCAGTCCGCGATAATTAAAGACATACATCATGCGAATGACAGTTATAAATTCGCAGTAGTTTAATAAGAAAGGAACTTGTGACAAAAGTTTCTGCAGCTGTCTTTCGCTGATGTTAGCGGCAACAATAGACGTATACAGAGTGACCCAAATGCACTGCATAATTTAATACTTATACTAATAACAATCGGAAAATAATTGTAGTCCAACCGTTATATGCAACGATTACCAACATATTAGTACAAATAACATCCTGATCCAATTGAGGTTATATGCGAAGCAAAATATTCAAAATTTACAAAAGCGATTTTTTTTCAAATTATTTGCTTAAGTTTGGTATAGCAATGCTTATTTTCTTTTTATATGTAAAAATGTAAAAATATGTAAACAATTCTGTATAAATAATTGTAATAATTACAGAAATGTAGGTGCAAATATTTGATTAAAATCAAGACTAATCATAGATACATGGTGTAATGGCCTGGATTAAAATACATCGAACGATTAAAACTAATCGAGAAAGCGAACGAAAAGTTAAGTGCAAAAACGCAGATGATTTAATTTCATTTTATTAGAAAAGATATTGTCGATTTTCGATTACTGTGAAAATAACTCGTAAATCAACGATTCATTTAGATTTATCCGGATTTATCCGAATAAAAGCACGAACGATAAATTATAGATCAATAAAAGTGGGTTTGTCCTTTCTCATTTGTTGCCCTCATCTTTACTCGCTACTCGGGTAAGGTTTTACCTTTACGTTTTCTTAATGATTTTCAGGTGCTTTAATACAGCACTTGGATTTAATTCGACGCCTTATGTTGGGATTAGATTAATAATGGTGGTAATACTGTTATATATACCACTGCTGAAGGAAATCAACTCATATACTAATTTGGTTCATTAGAATTTGCTTGAGTTGGATCGTATCTATTAAACCCTGTAAGTATTTGGTGCTTTGTTTTTTTATTTTTTGCATTATAAGTTGTTTTATCTACAATCACGCGAAAAGTATGTATTATACTAATGGTTTATTATTGATTTTCGTTACTAAAGTAACGAAGTAACCTACTTTTGCCATTTTAGGGCATAGATATGTCAAATTTAACATAGAAAAGTATTCGTCAATGTACTATAGGAACAATCCAATCAGTATTTCATTGAGTAAATATAATTACCAACTGTCAAACTGGCAGTTACACAATATTACTTTAAGTCGTATTAACTATTTTTTAAAGAAATTTGTACACAATTGAAGATAAAACGTTATAAGACACAAATGTAAAAAGTTCATTCATTGCATTCAAACTTTACAATAACGAATGACTGTTATCTTATATTACCGATTAGCCGACAATAGGCTCAATATCAACGATATGAGTGTATTTATTGTGAATCGTTTAAGTTGATTACTTTATTGTGAATTTATTTTTAAAATGTTGTATTCACGGATTCCAGTAGAAGAAATTCTTTGCAGTGTAGAAACTGAAATGCAGCAACTAGAGAGAGTCACAGCCGAAGTAATCTGACAGGAGATATCCAGAATATTACGAAGAGCTAAACCAGATCCAGAAACCAGATCCAGCCAACTACCTACCTGGAAAAGACGGCAAAAAGAAAAATCGGCATCCGGATAACAAGAAATTAATATTAATATACCAAGAGGAAAATCACCGCAATATCCTACCGAAGATCCATAAACCTGAAGTGCCACTGCATCACCGATCATACTTCAAGGACGCTGTTACGTTCAATTTTGCGAAGCATCCACGAACAATGTTACCGCCTTCGTTTGACTGCCTTAGTGCTAAGGCTAATTAGGCTACCCCCGGTGCACGTTCATTATGTCGATCGATCGAGATTTGATCGTTCCTAGTTCCACTTGTAGAGTGGAGATGTCGTTTGCGGAAAGAGGATTGCTCGATCTGTTTTGTAAGTGACTCGTGTTCTAAAAAGTAGTAGTAGTAGTTTGAGTGGATATATTACTTCACGATACGTTTCTGCTGTCCTTTTATGGAAGCATTATCTTTGATGGAGTTCTAGGCTTGACGAGCACGGTCCCATTAAGCGATCATTTTGTGGCAGTTTGTCGTTGAGGGTAGATGTTTTATTCCGCATACAGCCGTATGAAACATCATCGGTTACGCCGCGGTGTTCTTTTCGGTTCTTCTGGAAAATTCCTGTTCTGATTTGTTTTGTCCCTCGCGACAGTGGCGGCACCACCCGTCCTTTCTGGATCGACTGTGGTCGACGGATATTTCACGTAGCGAAATCTGACAGCAACATCCTCCGATCATCGCAAACATCGCTTGTTCGACACCTAGCGGACCTAGTGCTCCGTTTGCTCAATTAATAACTGTTTTCAACTTGACGTCTGTTTATTTATGTAATTAATAATCATTTTTAAACCAGTGATCGAGCATTAATTTAATTTGTTTTTATATCAACGTTTAATTAGTAAATTTAATAATCTTACTTCAAGTTAATGTTTCCCATTATTTTATTGTTTGGTGTCGCAACCTCTAGCTGCGTCTCTTGCTGAATAATTGTTTATTCTGCCGCAATGTGATCGCCCATTTCTGGGAGCTCATGTTACATTTACTTTGTTTATTGTAGTCCTGCATCGTCTGGCTCTCTGTATTAACTAATTCGGACGGGTGAAACGATGGTAATACAATTGTTTATTAGGTTTTTGATGTAAAATGTGTATTCTTTTGCGTACACCGTTGCGGCGGGACGAAACTGGATGTCCGACTTATATCACTGTGCCATAGTTGTGCCAGACTTCAAATTTGAAGTAATTGTATTCTCTTTTTTTAATAAATGCTGGTGAGTTTAAAGTTACAACGCGCTTTATTTTCCAACTTGCTCCGACACTGAATAATTGGCTAGGGTTGTATAAATTTATGGCGAATGGCGCTCTATATTGTAACCAGACCCACTTTCCACTGGAATTAGCCAAGGCACATTCAGCAAAATATCAGTACAACAACATTGCACAATTCTCAGTGAAATAACCTTGTAAGAATATTTGGGACAGCCCGACCTTTTTTTGCCTGCATCACTTAGCAGGGTTGGCAGGTAACAAGACCATCTCATGCAAATGCTGAAGAAGTTGTTGGTAAACGTTGATGTAGGATTATTGTTTATACAAGTCCGGATGACGAAACTGGGAAATAGTACAGAATTACGTCAAGAATATAGTAACTTTTGAGAGGCAACGCTACAAGCAAACCAGTAAAGCACCCATAGGATCACCAATATCTCCTATAAGAGCACATACAACTCCGCACTTTAACAAGGGAAAAAAAGAAGAAAAGTAGTCAAATACCATAATGTGATGTATCAACCTTCTAGTATTTCCCACTTTTCATCGTCGGCTGTACAGGTTCCCTAGATTTCGCGCATCTGACACTGGTTTGTTATGTTTTACCTAACCTCAATTTGTCCGCCGACGTCGAATTGATTTTCCGAAAGCATCTGTTTTTCTACGTTTGACTACGATGTTGACTAATCCAGTATAGTTCTTGGTAGGATCTATCACTACCGTCACGTCCTCGTTTCTCCCGCTGACGATCACCGGGATTCGCTGCGTAAATTCGCCTCTATACATCACCCCCAGGTCGTGCGTCAACCCAACTAGCCTGTCCAGCTCAGTTGGACACATGGCCCGCGAAATGGGCGATACCCTTTCGAAGTATTCTTGTATGACGTCGGCCGTTATTTCTGGAATGTTTGAGTTACATATAGCCCAGAAACTACCCCGACGTTGGCGGTCATCACTCGAGCTCAGTTTCATAGTGCTCATCGAAGAGTTTCCCGAGTTTATCTCTCATAAACGCCGTTGTTTTAGGAGATGATAGTTTCAGCTCCTGTTGTTGGTTCTAGATCGCTTCGACGTTGAAGACTTACCTGAGGATGACAAATCTGACTTTACCGAAACGTCAAAATAATCCGGTCCGACAATTCAAATACGCGGTTCATTAACCGAGAACCCATATGAACTGGTATAGTTCATGAGGACGTCACATGACTTTTAAGAAAAACATACCTACACAAAAACACCTAGAAATGTAATAATTTTGCGAATTCCGTGTACATAAATACATCAAATTAAACGTTGATATAATAAATAACATTTAAATACCAGTGCATCTGGGGAAAATCAAAGCAGAACAACGCAGATTGTTTTTCGAGATCACCACAAGACATGGAATTAAAGGACAGAGATGTTGATGTTAGTTATTTGGCATACATCTCCGACAGTAATATACTGCACACAAATTGAACTCGGTCAGTGATGACTGAAGTCCACATTTTCTACATAGATCAAATCTTACAATTAATCAGGGATTGATTATTTTATTTTATTAGGATAAAAAATAGTAATAGCAACAATTTTAAGAGATTTGCTTCTAAAAGAACTACACAAAATAAATATGAATATGGTTAAAACTAAAAGTTTGGCACATTCGTATTGTTACCGCAATCAACTTTTTGTACGGCCGCGTCTCGGTTAAAATACACCCTAGCCCGTGCGTTACGCGAGTTCCTTTGTGCCCAGTGGAAAACAATATTCGCAAACCGCGTGAGTCGTCAATTTACCAAAGTAGAACCCGCGACATTGCTTAGATAACATAAATAAAACTAAAATTCTCCCTTTTAATATTTTAGATAAGATATTTATCTTGAATGGTAATTAGTCACTTAGATATGGTATAGATATTAATCCCTTCGCGCTATCTGTATTAACAATTTTCCCTAAAATAAATATAAACATTTCAAATCCGTTTTCACCCCGTGTAACAGAATGTATGGTACCCTGGTATTAATGCCGATATTGATATGTTACTTAAAGGCTGTTCTCAGTGCTTGCTTACCAGAAACAATTAGCCTGCAGCCACTCTTATTTCATAGGAATATCCCCACCAATTTAGGTCCATTTAGTTCCAAATGCTACCATCAATGTTTTAAGGCAGTTCATTTCCCAAGTATTTCAAATATTCTTGGCCAATTATGGAGTCAAATTTAAAAGTTCACCTCCACTTCATCCTGCTACAAATGGAGCAGCAAAAAACATGTTAACGCCAACGGTTGGTAACACAAGGGCAGCCGAACGCGAGAGTATAAAATTCAGGAAATAGTCTCAGTAAAAGATTGCATACAAATTATTTTAAGATTCGTGGATATCCCGGGTTTAAACAAGACTTGTTCAAGGCACTTAAACCAAATATTATATTTTAATTTTTCTGTAATCTCTTCCGAAAGAGATGTTAATAATAATTTTAATATAATGACGAGATATCAGTTGAGGACGAAATCATCCGTAAATGTGGTACACGTACCTAGTAGGAGTATATCAAGTGTTTATATTAATTTTTATTAACTTGGGACTTGGGATAATTGGTAATCCGAATCAAAGATAATCTAAACCAACTAACTAAAAGAACTCACAAAGTTAAACATATAAAAGTTATAAATGATAAAACATTTTTTTATTACTAAAGATTAAACGGTTTTTTTCATTCGTAAGATTGTCTCAGTCGCTGATCCTGATGCAGGTCCTAGTCAAAAAGTATTTTCATTTCAGGTTGCAAAAATTCGAATCTTCAGTCTGATTTTGTTAGTACAATATTCTCCTTGTTATTGATCAAGTCATTGTGTGTTATTCAACATTAGGTAGTTTAGATATACATTAAGAAAAAGTTTAATAGTAAATTACTGTATATTAATGCATCGGAGCTGACTATACATTAAATCGTTTATAATACTTAATGTAAGTATGAAATAATTTACGTTAATACTTAATATTATCGCCACTTAAATGCGGCCAATTAGTTATTTAACCTGCAAATCTTATAATTAGCGCTCTTGCAGCAGTAAGCAATCTAGCACAACCTAAGGTAAAGTCTGTTTGTGCACGTAGCGAATCGATAATCCACGAGTGTGCATAATTTCATTACTATCGCAGTTACAGGAGTAATGCAATAATACGATCAGTCGCCCTTTGAAATTAGTTCGGCATATGAACGCATACACGTCTATTAATTAAATCTCTAAGTGTGTTAGACGCGTTTTGAAATCTTGGAAATGCGACGCGAATCTCGCCCAGTGCACGACTAATTAATTCGGAAAAGTTTTCGGCGAAACGTAAAGCTCAGTGCAGACGCGCGGAATAAGTAATGCACTGCGCGAAGTGCTCCTGCACGTTCAAGGCGGCGGAATTATGTTTGTCCAAGATAACGAGTACATACTTGGCGGGGACGAAATCTAATAAATCGCCCTGTTGCACGACGAAGTCCTAGAAATTATCAGTTAATTCTCGATCAAATTTTAACCACATGTAACGCGTGCACATTTAATTTTCCGCCCAGTTACTTTTAAACGACGTTGATGATTTTTTATGTCAGTTTTAAACGAGCTGTGGATTAATCTTGCGATCATTTCTGCACAACTAGGATTGATTTTTCGTGGGTGGCGTTGTCATCGGCTCGCAATAATCCCACGTTCCTGAGAATGTCGCCACCTACACGTGGTTTACACGTGGCATTGGCGAAGCAACGTGATATAAATATGTTATCGAGGATTAATGATTCAATATTCATTTCGCAGGCGATACGGTTTTAATTAAAAATTCATCCCCCTCCGCCCGATCGACGAACGTACACACGCCGACGATAAAACCGTAAAAAACAAGCGCGGAACATAACATATTTACTGTTGCAGCAAAAATAGAACGCGTCGATACTGCAACGAACTTCCAGGTTCCAATTATTTTAAGAACTAATTATAAGTTGTTTACGGCCCCGCCGCGATAATCTCGACGCTTACGGGTGACAACTGATCGCCGGGATAAGGAAAAATGCGCGATGGAAAATTCCCTGCGCTCGTTTCAAAAGGTTGGTTCAGATAATTCACTTCGACTTAACGCAACACTAGCAATTAAATAATTACTTCGCGCTTAGTTCGAAGGATCAAAATGGGCATTTTTGTGATTATGGGGTAATTAAAACAAGCATTTTTTATGATCATTTACGCTCACTTTTACCACTTCGAGTCAAAGTTACGACGTGTTAATGTTAATAAACCTGGGACGTGCGAATGCTATGGTCTTATGTGTTTAATAAGTTTTATTTATGAAACTATCAGGATCTATCATCGAAAAGTATCTCATTTACATTCACATCATCAAAACTAGGGATTCGGTAAAATATTTAGAATTGCGTATTAATGGGAGTAAAGAATAATGATAGGTTATATTAATTCCATTTATTTAAACAATTTCTAATAATTTTTGCAGCCATCACGTAGCGAGGTTAGGGCGTATCTGAAGTTATTTAATTTATTTAACAATTTCTAAAAATTAGTAATACCAGCACGCAGCAAGGTTATGCGGTAGCGGAAAATTGGATTTATTTGAACGTTTAAATTATGACTAATATGCGCGATAGATTTCAGATTTAGTAGAGTAAAATGTAATTAGCACGCAAATAAAGATTGTCTCAGATCTGGGGTCGTTGCGAATTAAATCCGTCAATAGTCAATGGAAAACAAATTTTCCATATAAATTACATACATATTCGAATTGCTACAAACAAGACGACGTCAAATCGAATTCGAACTTTAGACAGACGATACGAGGTGATTGGCTAATTAGAATGAAACTCGTACGTTTTGAGTTTGTTTTTCGTTGAGGATTATGTTACGTTCATTTTAAGCTGCACCCGCGCACGACGTTGCGGTTCCGCCACTTCATTTAACAGCTTTTAGTTGAGATTAGGCAACAATATTTGTTTTAAATTTAATATCGTTTGTGACACCTGTCCGATCGCTCCGGTGCATCGCGATGCGAAATGTTTCGGAGCGAATGTAAAAGTTGCTCTGTCTGTCTGTGTCGGTGAAGTTCGTTCTCTTTTGTTTGTGAGCTTTGCCTACTTAAGTGTTATGGCGTGGGCGAGTTTTTTTTTGTTGTGAATTTTTAGGCGTAGAGTGTCAAATTTCTTTTTCACCGTTGTGGCTATATCGCCAGCTATAACACATTGTTATCGTGTCAAGTCAAGGTTATAATTATAACCATATTGTGATTTTGTCGACTTCAAAGTTGATCAGTTTGGAGCACATAGATCGTATTTCATCGAAACAAAGTAATAAGTTTTGGTTTTTCTTGTATGCACCCGTTTCATATGTTAGTGTACGGTATTTTTGTTCTGAAAAATTTCGGCTTTGAATTGCATTTTATTTTCCAAGGTTTTTTGTGGGTCCCTCCTTACGCGCTGTGCCAATCCCGTGGTCGATACGCAAATGTCTAGTGACTCCAGCATCAACTGAAGTGAGGTTGGTAGCACTACCTCCCATGAAGTTGTGACTACTAGATTCGAACGAAACGTTGATAGCACCGGTGGATAAGGCCACCAGCGTGTAATGTCTGTTTTGTTTGACAAATGCATTTTAAGGTAATGTGTAATTGATCTTTTCTACCGCAATGAACCGTTCACTTTCTTTTCATTAATCCTGGATGTTATATTTTTTCATCATCTAACCTCTGCCGATAGCTAACTACGGATTGCAATTCACTATATGTGGTTATTTATTCATTTCATTTACTTTTCCCTTTATCAAAATTTGTTTTTGCATCCATCGTTGCGGTGTTATTATAGAGTAACTATTGAAATACATCTGTACCATTTTGACGTGCTTTCGTTTAAAAAAAAACAAACGTTTATTTTTACGATTAGTTTTAACGCTATAACGCTCTTTATTACTTACTTATACTTTATGTAACGTGTGAGCAACGGAATTGTGATTCAGGGAGGGCTTTGGAAGTTTTCGCGTATATCTTAGGTTAATTTTGAGTAATAGAACTACTCGCCGTTACTAACAGGTGTACCAACCCTTTTCCCGGTAACTTAAATTTAGATTAAATCAAACTGCAGGCAAAGCTGTAAAAAGTAAGATTATGTTGGCAATAAAATACATTTTAATCATGACAACCAATAGTAATTATCAAATAAGTTATATATATATATATATATATATATATATATATATATATATATATATATATATATATATCAAATGAGTTATATGGCCACCACCGACATCACAATGTAACTCTTCCTTTAACGTCGTGCAACATGTTCACAAATGGTGTTAAAATTTCATTAAAAACTGTTTTACAATACTTCAAAAAGTGACAGTTTAAATGAACTATTTTATTGGATTAAAATTACACATTCATGGTATGTCTATCTCCCTCTTCCAGGGCCAACTCTAAAACATAATTCCGTTGCTCTCACGTTATAAGTAAGTATAGGAATCATGAAAAATTTCGACCTCGAGATTTTAACGGATATACGCGTTTTGAGGTCCTCTGAATCGTTTCTGGCTATTTTCGGAATGACGTCTGTGTGTGTGTCTGTGCGCACTCTAGCGTCCAAACGATTATAGCTAGAGCTCTGAAACTTTAAACTTAACATTTGTATGTAGCAACGAGGAAAACATCCTATTTTGAACGCAATCACTCAACCGGAAGTTATGGTTTACTCTTATCACCTTTTTCCATATCTCGAAAACGGTACACGTTACGGGAAAAAATATTCTTACATAAATTATAGATATTGCTATTTTAAACAACTTTCACTTGAAAAGTTTTTTCGAAAAACATAGTATAACTAAGTATAAGTAAGTTTCGTGCGGACCACCGCGGATTTTTTTATACTAGCTTCGATCTGACACGAGGCACACTGTGTATTTGGCAAGGGCTGCATAAATGTGTGCCAGCCAATGCTCCAGATTACAGCCTGCCCCACTTTCCACTGGAATTAGTCGAGGCACTTCAGCCAAATATCAGTGCAACAATTTTAAGCTAACCTTTCAAAAGATATTTATTAATTTTTCGGACAGTCACGCACAAGCGGGTTTTGCGGGTCATAATTACCCCACATAAAAAAAGCGATAAGAATGTTAACAGTACAATTATAGCTTTTAAATAAAGATATAGAACATCGCAAGGAAGGGGAGTGGTAGAAAATATCGACTCGTACACAACAAGAAAATGTTGCTATTTGTGCAAAAATAATAACGACAAATAACTGTATAGTTTACACCAATGTGAGGTTTTGATTCTGGTAACGTCGAAAAATAATTTGTCAGTTTTAAAAGGATATGCGAAGATTTCCTTATCTAAATCAGAAAAACGAACTGGATAGGATAACTGAAAATAACTAATAAAACATGTAAAAATTGCAAAAGTTTAACATGGTCGGCGATGACAATGAAATTAGAGTAACTAATAATTGGTATTAAAAGTTTATCGTGATTTAAGACGATCATTAAAATAAAATTAAGAATATTTTTTATATCATTAAAGTTTGTGTTTTTGTCTTAGTGTTAGTCAAGCTAGAAATTGTTATCTTATTTACAGAGTCGCCAATCTTCTCGTGTGCAATCTAAAATTCTGTTTTAGAGCTACAATTATCTTTATATTAAAGATCGAATTTCACTTTCCAAATAAATTACTCACCCAAGATAAACCAATTAAACTAGTACAATATTTCTTTATAATAATCGAAAGCATATACAAAATTGTTAAAAGTGCCGAGCAATTCACAATGTCATTTTTTAAGTGTACCAGGTGTTTTTTACTTTCTTATACATTATGTATAAGTAAGTATAGGAATCATGAAAATTTTCGAACTCGAAATTTCAACGGATATACACGTTTTGAGGTCCCCTGAATCGTTTCTTACTATTTTCGGAATGACGTCTGTATGTCTGTGTGGCTGTGTGTGTGTGTCTGTGCGCGCTCTAGCGTCCAAACGATTGTAGCTAGAGCTCTGAAACTTTAAACTTAACATTTGTATGTAGCAAGGAGGAAAACGTCCTATTTTGAACGCAATCTCTCAACCGGAAGTGATGGTTTACTCTTATCACCTTTTTCCATATCTCGAAAACGGTACACGATACGGAAAAAAAATATTCTTACATAAATTATAGATATTGATATTTTAAACAACTTTCATTTGAAAAGTTTTTTCGAAAAACGTAGTATAACTAAGTATAAGAAAGTTTCGTGAGGACCACGATTTTTTACATGGGAACACCGTTTTCAATGTCCTTGGTCTTTTGCATCGGTCATTTTCTGGCACATTCGACTGTATTTAATGTCAGTGAATAAGTTTCTACAACACTTCCGATTTCCCCGGAAATATAGTCATATTCTGAATTACTAATCTCAAAGAGAACATTTGTAGAAAGATAGGAGCCTATCGCTTAAAAATGATCGAAAGCCTACGTAACCGAATTGTTTACAGTACTAAGCCATTTGTGTATTTATAATACCTAAATGGACGTTAATTTTTAACTGCTCCAGGTGTTCCTTAAATTTGCACACGGCACCATTTTCAATATGCTTGGTCTTTTGCATCACTTCCGGTTCAACCGGAAATAAAGTCATATCCTGAATAACTTATCTCAACGAGAATATTTAATAGAGCGACTGGAACATAAACAAGACATAAGAGGCTCTACAGTTCGGATGGGTTGAAAAAGTAAGGATACTTTTGACCATTATCGAGGTGGAGTCCAACAAGTAAACATTTATAAAGCGACCATCTGGTGCATGTCAATGGGTAATTATTATGTACATTGGTAGCGAGAATGGATTTTTGGAAGGATGCCGTAAATGCTTTATAGGTGAAAAGAAGAAAGCAAAAGCCGATTATCATCACGAAATGAATAAACAACATTATGAGGAATGGTACCGGCACGTGCTGCCGGTAATACCAGCAAAATCAATAATTATGATAGATCAAGCTCCTTGTCATACAATGCTAAATCCTGATTTTAGGAATCCTACATTATCCTGGAGAAAAGATGACATGATTGCTTGGTTACTGAAAAACAATGTGGCACTTCCGGAGGGAATTACTAATTTTTCAAAATTGACTAAACTACAGCTGTTGCTATTGTCTACGCCGCATCGTTATAAAAAGGTACTACTATTAGAAACTATTGAACCAATTCAAACAACAAATTCTTTCAGAAATAATACGACTATTAATAACATTATCAATATGCTGATTTGTCAAGAATTCTTCGTTCTTATACTGGACCGCAATCATGACACATTTTAAATTCACATCCACCTAGACGATGATAATAAATATACATTGAGGTAAATAATAATAATAAATGCAGTACAAGAAACACAAACAAGAATGCTTTGCGAGAAGCATTCGCTTGATTGTGCGTGAGTATAGCAAAAAGAGTAATTTTAACTACGACGTATCACACGACGTGTGAAAAAAGTATAGGACTTATATTTATTATTTATAACACAAATATTTGTAAAATTATTTTATTGTTTTTATCCACGACTATTGCGTTATACATACGTTACGCAATTACTTTTCTACAAATAATGGTATCTATAACTACCCAGCGGGAGTTATAAGCGTGAGTTATGATAACTCACGCCTAGTCGCCATAGTAACTACTTACGTAATGTTATCGAATTGGCCGATATTAAATATCATGTCAAACAATTAAATGTCAAATTGACAAAATGAGTTCACACAGTAATTCAAAAATTTGTACACCACCTGGAATAAGAAAAATCGCCGAAATAGCAACTCGCAATCTTCTGCCGGATAAATCGCACAAGAAATATAATGTGGCCTACCAAAACATTTGGATTGGAGTACAAGTAAGAACGTAAAATCATTGTCAGAAACTGTGCTTCTGGCATATTTTAAAGAATTGCCAATGAAATACAAATTTTCATCATTTGCTACTCTATGCTTAGAAGTACACTCAGTATAAATAAGAGAGTAAATATTGAAACTTTTACGAAACGAAATTGCGAGAGTTTCTAAAAAGTCTAAAAAATTTTCTGCTAAAAAGGTAAACGTTTTCGCCAGAAGAATAGTCGTGGATAAAGTATAGTATTCAACTCGAGGTAATGGCAATAACTCACTTGGATGATTACAGCGCTCGCGCTGCAATCATCCCGTGAGTTATTGCCCACATTACCTCTCATTGAATAATATACTATTATTATACGATCTTAAGGACATATTATCATTATTATTATTATATTTATTTTCATTCGCCAAGTACAGGTCACATTGAGCTGCTGTAGTATTTTTTATTATACATGTATGGGTCCATTATAACTATTTTCTACAATAACTATTACACTACCGTTATAACTAATTACACTGTGCAACAAATTAATTTTTTTCATTGGGTTTACAGTATGTAATTATTATTCCTCACCCTAAACTCAATTAAGTTTGATAAATAAAACTTTCATATCACGTCTAGTTTTGTAGTGAAAATTTAAATTAAAATTTTTTTCTGAAAATTTGCTACATTCATTATTCTTTATGAAAATATTATTTTTTTTTGCACAATTGGCTCTCCTCTTGTAACCGGCCGTCGTACATTCCCTTTGAAGGGACCAACAGTAATCTGCAAGCATGAGTGGCTCCCATCTGCCCTGGTAACGCTTTTTTTTCATGGAAATCCGGAGATTTGTAGTTGTCAAGAAATTTTTTTATGACTTCGGGGGGGATCTGCGTGAACTTTATTGGAATATGTATCTCGTTCCCAATAATCAAATAATGGGTACACTTAAATTTCAATACGTATTTCGAGATAGGCACAAGTTGAGGGTTCCTTAGAACTACGTTCCCCTATCATGCGATATCTTTTAACGGAGATAACAGACATCACGAAAACTACGATTTCCGGCTAAAGTATGTATAATGCTGAAAAAATTAAATTCCCACTCTGTGCACAACATATCAGATTATGTCCAGTGGAAGTTTCAAGTTTTTTGTTGAACGGTTAAGTTGAAAACAAAATATGAAGTCGGCTATCAGTTAGATATCGCAAAAATCGAATGCTTTTTTGCACTTCCCTAATGATCACTTACAGTATGTTACGTAAAAATGATTGCTGGTTGTAACAATTTATATTTTGTTCCGCTAAGCGGTTTCTTTGATATAGGTCTTCAAACACAGGGGACTATTACTTTGGCACCGATAGTAGTTAAATTGTTCTAGTTACGTTATACTAAATTGTGTCATATCACAATTTAAAACACAGTGAAGTACAATAAGTCGAACTCCTAGGTCAACTGTATTTGTATACCACTATTTATTACTTTATTGTGAATATTTTACAGAGAAAAGGTAATATGCAAATCAGCGGCGTCATTTCAGATAGGGTACCTGCGACACGTTCGATCTAATATTGGATGTGGGACAAAATACAACAATGCCAGTACAATTACAGTCAAAATTTTGCTGTGCGTGCATACAGTGGTCGCCGATATAATCCTGGAACTTTTGAAACATGGTGTACAAAGTAAATAAACGAATGATCACGAAATATGGTGCAACAAATTGAGAATAAAATCGTCTATTCTTCCTATCCGAACTGCATTCGCATGTATTGCTTATATTTTCTAATAATTTACTCTTAACAAATCAAAAACATTGCGACTTGGAAGAAATGTAATGGCGCTATAGTAATGGCAAGAACGCGATGAACGAAATCGATGGAGCTGACCCCCCTAAATCTAGGCTAGTGCGGTACCTGCTGCATTCAATGCGAGCCTTTTCTATTCACAATCAAACACTCGCCCTTTGCGGTTTACACAAGATGCCCTTCTTCTCCGTTCGTAATGTTTTCACACTCTGTATGAACAGAACATATGCATAATGCCCCGTTCAAACGATCTGTATTCGAAAATGAGCCAGGTAAATAGTATCAATATTGAAACATACCCTTGGATTTTTTGATTTAAAGTAAATCGACTTAATAGGTCCTTGTGATTCATTTCTTATATTAGGTTATATAAATATGACGTGACACGTTAACACCATCGTTGTATACGGAGAAATTAATAATGGTATGGCTGGAAACAGAGGGCGATAAATTCAAACCTATTATAAACATATAAATAATAACAAAGTCAATCTATGTCTGATAGTTCGCACTTATATATGGCATCATTATGAATAATTAATGATTAAGTCAATCCATGTGTGTCGTCGTTATACAATTAATAAAAAGGTTAACCTGTATGATAGTTCCCATTTATATGTGACGTCACAATTTCAATAACTCGAAACGTGCTCACATCAACAAAGGGCTTGTTTGTGTCATTGAGGTGAGGAACTCTTAAAAATGACGTTGGTGATGTCATGCAGTTCGTGTGTAATCATTTCTAATGGGCATCCATTTAAAAGAGTTGCGAGTCCGGCAGAAAATAATAGCGGCGTTTAAAACGTAAACTTTAAAAATGCATTTACGTGAATCTGTCCGACCGCGTTGAACGTCGAGTGCGAATGGTTAATACAACTTTGGCAAAAATCTCGAGAGTATTTCCCTTTACACTTTACTGCGATTATTCACATTCCACGAAGCGAACTGAAAATCCTCTCGGGTTACGTCCCATCGGCCGTTGCATCGTGGTCCCAGTGCACTAACCGCGCGCTATAGTCGTTCTTAAATTTCTTTTCCTCGGAAAGCACTCGCTCGATCTTCTATTCAAATGTATCGACTTGTGTTAGCTTCTTTGAGCAGTGCGATTCAATCGAAAAATTAACCACATTACATTTAATGATCAACCGTTAGTTCAGATATATTAATATTTAATTAATATTTTAATGGTTTTTCTGATATTCTGGTAGGCATACGATAACTGATCCATTTAACAATTACATCTTGGTAAGCTGGTATCAGAATATGACATAATCTATGAAAAAGTTAACTGTTTTGAATAACTGTGTTGAATAAAATAAAATAAAAAAATCGGAATCACACAAAACATGATTAACTTTAAATACACAAACTATAATTCCGCGCATTATTACTTTCTTATACATTATGTATAAGTAAGTATAGGAATCATGAAAATTTTCGAACTCGAGATTTCAACGGATATACACGTTTTGAGGTCCCCTGAATCGTTTCTGACTATTTTCGGAATGACGTCTATGTGGCTGTGTGTCTCTGTGCTGTGCGTCTGTGTGTGTCTGTGCGCGCTCTAGCGTCCAAACGATTATAGCTAGAGCTCTGAAACTTTAAACTTAACATTTGTGTGTAGCAAGGAGGAAAACGTCATATTTTGAACGCAATATCTCAACCGGAAGTGATGGTTTACTCTTATCACCTTTTTCCATATCTCGAAAACGGTACACGTTACGGAAAAAAATATTCTTACATAAATTATAAATATTGATATTTTAAACAACTTTCATTTGAAAAGTTTTTTCGAAAAACGTAGTATAAGTAAAATTTGTGCGGACCACCGCGGATTTTGTATAAGTAAGTATACGAATCATGAAAATTTTTACTTACTTATACTTTATGTATAAGTAGGTATAGGATCGTGAAAAATTTCGACTTCGAGATTTTAACGGATATACGCGTTTTGTCCCCTGTGTCTGTCTGCCTGTGTGTGTGTATGTGCGCGCTCTAGCGTCCATACGATTATAGCTAGAGCGATGAAACTTTAAATTTAAGATTTGTATATAGCTGGAAAGAAAACGTCTTATTTTGAACGCAATAGCTCAACCGGAAGTGATCGTTTACTCTTATCACCATTTTCATTATCTCGAAAACGGTACGAGTTATCAAAAAATGTTCGGATATAAGTTAAAGACATTGAAATTATAAATAACTTTCATTTGAAAAGTTTTTTCGAAAAATGTAGTATAACTTACTTAGTTATACTACATTTTTCGAAAAAACTTTTCACGTAAGTAAGTTTTGTGCGAACCACTGCGGATTTTTCTCTTCAGCGCTTAGCTCTTCTAAACGCTTTACTTAACTATGAATACTCAGGATTTCAATTTTCAGATTTGATAAATGGAACGATACGCAATGTCCACAGAAGAATTTAAAACTTTAAACTGGAATTGTAAAATTTGAGGTATGAATAACGATAAGCAACAAACGCATATGAATTTACAAACAAGGTTAAAATTAAACCCAACAATACGTACGCTACACAGGTGAACTTACGACTTCGAAACTTTAATTTTCAAAATTGAGGTTATGAAGAACGGCGTGCAGAGATCTTCGTTAAGAAGGTTATGAAAAACGGGCCGCAGATGAATGTATGTCGTTATGTCGTTCGTTCTTTTGCAAATAATTTACTTTTGCTGAATCTAATCTCAGAGCTAATAAAGGGTTTTTCAATAAGAACGGGTCGATGTTGGCAGCCTGTGGCGGCCATGTTCTTCTGTTTGCGTCTGTCTAATCTGCTTTTTATTATTCAGTCACTGATGCCAAATCACCATGGCAAGGTACACGATTGAGCAGCACGTCCAAATGTTTAACTTTAAACAAACAAACAAACTTTATTATCAAAATGAGTGTTAGTGCAAACGTTGCGCGCAGTGCGTCCATTTTACGGCAAACGCGGTGGGCCTTCAAAGTCGACTCTCCAACGTTTAGTGGCCAAATTCGAGACAACCGATTCGGTAAACCAATTTTGGCCGACGGGCCGACAGGGTCATTGGGCCGTACTTTTTTGAAAATGACGTTGTTAGGCAAATACCATCAACGGCGAGCGCTACAGAACGATGCTAACTGATTTCCTTTGGCCCAAATTGAACGATATGGAGGTAGACGACATGTGGTTCCAGCAGAACGGGGCTACGTGCTACACAGCAGACCCCACGATGGACATTCTGCATGAACGATTTGGAGGTATGTTTATCTCTCGTAGAGACGACGTGAATTGGCCACCAAGATCGTGCGATTTGACCCCGCTACACATTTTCTTGTGGGGTTACCTGAAGTCGCAGGTCTATGCCAATGAGCCGCAATCGACCGATGCCCTTAAAGCCAACATAACTACTGCCATCGCTCAAGTTCAGTCGGATCTATGCGGCATAATCATTAAAAATTGGACCACTCGGATGCGTGCCATCGTGAGAAGCCGCGGCGGACGTTTGAATGATATTATATTCCATAAATAATGGCACACATGGACCTTTCAAATAAAAGAAACATTTCGTTAATACCTCACACACAACTTGTTTTATTCCATTTCAACATCGACCCGTTCTTATTGAAAAACCCTTTATAAGAGTTCGGTGTGCTTCGATATATTATTGATGTTTTCAACGAAATTTTCACGGTGCTGTCGTTTCGCTCCAAAATAACGGAACTTACAATTCGTGCAATTTCAATTACTATCTTTTTTCCATTGAAAATTGTTCCAATTTGATATTCATACATTTCTGACGTTTTGACGTTTTTAAAATTTTAGACACGTTTGATATTTTGGAAAAATGTTGAGATTCTGGATATTTGCTGGCATTTTGTATTTTTTGACAATTGCACCTATTTGACATTTATACTTTACAGACATTTCCGTAAGTATTTTTGAGGTATTTTCTTAAATTTCAATGTTTGAAATTATTAACAATTCGACAATCTTGATATTTTGAACAATTCTTGAAATTTTGAACCCTTTTTTCGGCATTTCGTAAGTTTTGCCAACTGTACAACTGTAATTTGGCATTTACACTTTTGAGATACTTTCGTAAATTTTAAAGTTTTAGACAATTATTATTAAGTGCGTCGTCAATCTTTATATTTTGGAAAAATTTTGAGATTTTCGAAATTTTTTACAATTGATCTCTTTCCACATTTTTGTACAATTTGAAATTTATACTTTTCTGTTATCTTCATAAATGTTAAAGTTTCAGACAAATTTGAGTTGAAATTAATAAGTTTTTGGCAATTTTTTACATTTTGAGCAATTTTTAATTTTGCACATTATTTGATGCACTGATATTTTTTATAAACATTAACATTCTTTATAAGCAAATTCGTATATATTACCACCCTCCCGTCATCAGAACGCCCACAATTGTGTACATACTTTCATTAATTAAAAGTTTATTACCGAATGCATTATTTAAATCGTGCTTAGTTTATAATAAATTTTAAAGTTTTATTAATTTCACTCACTGAACAAACATTTGTACTGAGCAAAGTAAATGGATATCTTTCCAACGCCAACGCAGTTCCTCCGCCTCCTACAAATCGTAATAATGTTTTGTGTATTTACCTCGCTAACACAGTTCAAACTTCAACTATATAAAAGCTGTTTATGTTTAAAAACATCTTATTAAAAAATTTTGATGTTTTTGTGATTTGATTTTCAATAGAAACACTTAATTGCAAGAATCCACCATTTCAGTGCATTAAAAATGATGCTACAAAATTTTCAACACATAAAGCAAAAATCGCATACATTTATTTGAAAATAGTGTTACGGTTGTGTTTTATTTAAGACATTTAGGTATATTATTCTATATCAAAAATTATATATTTTACGCGCATTTACTTATATTACGGATCAGTGAATATTTGTGAAAATGTTGTACAGGTTTATTGCTCTGCCCCATACCACATTGGCCCTATCGGTGGGGTTGTTTACGGAAAGAATATATTCATCGTCGGTCCACTAACAGAATCAGTGTTTTGCTATCACAATGGCGTGCAGGCGTATGACAAGTGTTTGTCGCAGTAGTTGCGTTGTTAATGTGATATTTGTATTATGGTCATTGGTGTGAACATTGACTACTATTATTGGATGATTATTGATGTGCATTAATTACAACCGCTTTGAGTACGTTACAGTTGCGCGAGTGATTGCCAGTGGAGTTGTGCAGATCGAATGCAGTGGTATTGCTGCTGATGCTGTTGTTGCTGTTCCCGTTGTTGCGGCTGTTGTTGTTTTTGCTAGATGCAACTGGGTTCCCGGTGTAAAGGTTATCGACATAGCTATATGCATGTGTCATGGAATGTGGAGGTGATGCATTCCTGTCAGCGTTTGCGATGCGGGATCGCACTGGGGCACATTGAAACAATTCGATGAATTGTTGGTACCAGAGCTGTCTGCTGGCGGCTTGTGTGCGCAGGCATGCAAATGCAACCTAATCAGCGGTATTGCAACACGCAAGTAACGGCGTGATCGCTTGACCTGGGCGGGTGAGTCCATTGGTCCATTATATCTGTTCTGGTTGGGTAATGGGCGCGGGCACGCAGTACGTGACTTGATTATCTGGTTGACTATGTCCATTAACTATTCTCTTTGACGCTACGAACTGATGTTTAGGAGTATACGAAGATGACCGATGGATATAGGCACGGTCCGAAGAGTTCTAAAGCAAGGGTGCTGGAGCACCCGGTATGTTAATACTAATTACGGTCGATATTCATAATCATTAATTACTGTTTGTCTTTTATGTTGCTTGCTGTATTATTTGGTAACCCGAATGCACTCCCATGTGAGAGCATCATCTGTCGGTCTGCGAGCATTCTTCAAGAGACAATATACTTGACTTGCATTGGGCTGTGTGAGAGGCAAAGCAATTATATTAATAGGCACCACTTATTAAGGGTGCAATAATTTTGATCGACGGACGTTTTCTAGTATTCTAGATATATTGTGTATCTTGCATTCAGTACAATTAACATGCAGTTTTATGCGTCGCTCTCCGCTCATCCGTTCTGCTTTCTACTTCGGCTTAATAATAGTTTACGCTTTTCTTACAATCACAAGTGGTAAAAAACGAAATACAATTTTTTCGATCGGACGATTATAGTTACTTATAAAACACACGAAAGAAAAACCAAAAACACACGGCAACACCGCATATCAGACCCTGTCAGGAACTCACATGCTTGCAACTCAACTTAAATTAAAGTGAACTTAAACCAAATTAAATAAACTTACTTACAAAGTGACCAGTATTTAAAAGAATAAAGAATATGGCATGTCGAACCGATATTTATATTTGCTTTTCAGCCGGTGTTTATAAGTAGATTTAAAGCATCAAATTGTCGCTCTACTTTGTGTTAGTAACAAACATTCTTTAAGGCACCAGACCACGGTGCGTGCGCGGTACGATGGTGCATCTTTCATAATTATTTTCAAGCGAATGATGAATGCAATTCATTTCATCAATGTTTATTGTCAATATATGCATATAGAAGACTGTATAAAAAAATTTTATACTTGAATCTAAAGTATAGTTTGCGGTGTACGCCGCTCCTAAGAGGAGATTACGCGCGCGGTGGTTGACAGCGATTGAGCCATACGGCTGATCTAAAAAATAAAATAAAAATATATTTAGAAACTAGACATATGTGTCTATGGCATCACGTAGGGGAATTTTGATATCTAGAAGAAAAAAAAATGGCGGACCAGCGAATTTTATTTTCGATTTTTATGAAAAATTTTCATCGTTCATATGAAAAAAAAAATACAAGGAGATTTATTATAAAAAAAACCCTACGTGGTGCCATAGAGACTACATTTTCGAACAGTTTAAGACTTGGTGCATGCAAATCGGATGTATAGTTTTTCTAATATGCTGTCAACCAGGTTGAAAAAGTAGTTTTCGAGAAAAACGCGTTCAAAGTTTTGCTGAAGCATAATTCAACATACAAACTAACTATTTTCTGGGTCTATTTTTTCTTGTTTCTTACGTTTAGTCAGCTATTCCTGGACCATACAACAGCTCTTCAGCGTCCAGAGAATCATTATTTTTTCCATGTTTTCGTTTCTCGTCGATGTTTTGACAATATTGGTAGAGTGCGTCACCAATTTTGATGTCTAATATCTCCAACACATTTCTGAGGCCAATGTGACCATTGTTAAAAAGTATTGATGCAATATTAGAAATAGATAACGTCTTGTACGTGACCGTACAAGAGTTTTTGGGTTTTTAATTTGGAAAAATGAGTAATAAATGTAAACAATCGAACCGACCGTTAGCTGGGGCATCTGTCGAACCATCTGTACCTGGACAGCCGTGAATTTGGGACTAATTTCGTATGCAAAATATTCTGAGGGTCCAAACGAAATAATTGTAGCGAATATTTTGCACTGGATTGCGCATATCTAAACTAACTTAATTAATTGTTAACATATACATATGTGGGACCGAACAAATCGAATGATATTATATATACGAATCGTACGACTGCCGCTCGGCGCGGTCGTACGCTAGCAACGGTTCACATAAAATGCTGTATCTCCATCAATTGGACGAATTTCTGTAAAATATTCGGTGAGAGCATTGTTGACAAATGCATCTTTCAGAAAATGAAGAAAAAAATAAGGAAAAAAAATATTTTTCACCGTGGTCTAGTGCCTTAATGGGCGCAACAGTTTTGTCACTCATGCTTAGATGACTTGATGCATTCGACGAAAGGATGTGCGGTGATCTGTTGAGTCTATAGAGGCGAAACGGCACTTTATGGGCCACTCAGTTATTAAACAAATTCAAAATTCCGGCTATCTATACTAATTCATAAAAATTGCTGTTGTCACGTCACAAAATAAACCCGTCTATACTTTTTAGAAAAGTAAACAACTTGATCAACTTGACAATCAATTCTTCCAATGTCATCATTAATATGTCAAATAGAAATGTAGCGCAGTTGCACATAAAGCTACAGTCGAATGCAAAAAAAAGTAGACACGAAATTTTCGGCTGCTTGAACAAACTTGCTTGATATTAGTAATGTAATGTAAACGTCAGTATTGTCATTTCAGTGACATTTTAATGAACTGGTGAGCCGTAAGCGTAGGTACCCCCAACTAGAGCCCCGAACCACCGTTACTGAATAAATAAATCAAATATCACGTGGATTAAGAAAACTTACTGAGAAAATTCAAGTTTTATTGGAATTAAGAAATTTCGTTTTAAAATGAATGTCAACTTTGAAAGATTGTCAAATTTTGAAGGAAAGGGGATTTTAAAAAGTCACATTTATACAACAACAATTTGAGGAAAATCAATTACAGGAAACTGTTTTTATCTACTTTTTTTTGCATTCGACTGTATGTACGAAATTCAAACATAACCAGGTGTTATGGATTCGTCCTATTTATACCTTCGCTGGGCCATAATGGTCTCATCCATAACCACCTATATTATTAACACATATCGTAAGTAGTAATAAAATAAAAAATAACAAAAAATGCCGAATTCCATTAATTAAATTGATTTTGCAATGAAAATATAGTTTGCTTGTTTTTTAAGCAAATCCAACATGCCGAATGTGTTTTGAAAAATCGTATTTAACTAAACCCACTGAGTACACAATTTATTTAGTTGCATTTCTTTAGCTTTAAAACTTTTTAACGATTATTAATTTGTGATAAGTCACTACATCGTGACTAGGAAGGTCACTACTTATCGTCGTTCATGTTAATGAAAGCCGTTGTAGAAAATGTGATGTTTATTGTTCTACCGTCGTAACATCGATCGTACACTATCTTAACCTTCCGTGACTGGCGGTTCATTTCTATACATCGGCAGTGGCCGCGGACAGTGCTCTCATATTCGAAACGCCGCTGGCGCCTTCTCCTCAAGCCGCTGGCTAAAAGTGGTAAAAGTGGGGACGGCAGTCGAGCTGTGCCGAAACCGAGTTCGGCGGAGGTCGCCTCGTTATCTTAAAATAGACGCGATAACGTCGACTATGCAACATCAATCAGGTTTCGCGTTTCGCAGTAATTTTCGCGCCAAATTAACATCGCGTTCACCGCTTACCGCTTCTACAAACGCAATGAAAATGAGAAAAAAATACTACAAAAATCAATATGAATGATGAATGCAACGGAGAATGATTGCAAGCAATATTTGTTGTTAACAATTTGATAGAAAATTTCTTAATATTCGAAAAAATCGATAAAAGACTCATTTTGCGTGCTGTTCATATCAAAAGTCATAATATGATGTGAGATTAACAATAGGGTGTTGGGAATTCCTAATATTTCACTGAATTTCAACAATTATCAAATTTCATGTGTCAGCTGTTGTAAATTTTATATAAAAATTATTAGTAATTAAAAAAAGATTTAATTTTGTCTAAATTTGCTTTTCGAAATTTTGGATGGAATAATTTAATTTCTTGTGAAAATGTTAGTGTTTGTGTGTGTAATTTGTATATTTAAAAATTTTATGGAGTTGTTTGTTTCTGTTTCCAGTGTAAATTGTAAACGTGGGTGATATGAATTGAAAATGTGTGTTATAGTATCTGATTTAGTAATTGGAATAACGTTGGAAAGGATTAGATTTGTTATTTTCCTTATAATATTTTTTGAAATTAGTAATGATGTTTACACATTTAGACAGAATCGAATTTTGAATATCTGGTTCAATTTCATCAATTGCACTTTCAATGCAAGCGATGATATTGTCAATAGTTAAAGATTTACTAGGAAATAAAAATTTGGGACCTAAACTCAGTACTAATTTCACATTATAAGGGATGTCAAATTATCCAACAACTTTAAGGTACGGTGTGTGTTTGTATTTGTTTATTAAGGAAGTTTGTGTATGATTTTTTCACTGTGTTGAAAATTTGTTCATAATTGTGAAATTGGTCATTAAAGAAATTATCTGCAATATTGTATGATAAGTATGTGTAAATGTCAGAACGTAATCGAATGATGTCATTATTCAAACTTTTCAAGAGTATTATAATATACGAAATACATAGATTTAACATTTGTTTGTGAAATTTAGATACAATAGATTGATATTTAAAATCAATTTAGACACTTAAAAAGTTTGAATAATGAAAGCTTTGTCTAAAAATTTTGGAATTATATCACATTTCCTGCATCTTATCAGAAAGATGTTTCTATTTTAAAAGTGTTTAATTCGCCGACTGACTGCTCACGTTACAAGATAGGTACAATTCTAAGTGATTTACAGTCGAGAATTTTTACAATTTATGCTTATATAAATACGCACATAACACAACAGTTGTATGGATAAATAATACTCATATCGAACTAGGCGGCATCATTACAACAAAACGGGCTGACAAGAAGAGGGACCCATAATTTTTTTATTTAATGAAATATTTACAATTTGCACAGCTTACAATTTTGTAGAAGCAGGTAATAGAGGAGCTTTGTGAGTACTAAATTTTCAAAGAATTATTATTGAAAACTATTACGGGAAGCCTTAGAAGATTTTGAATAATTGGGAAAAATTGATTACGTTAAACTATGTGAAACTATTTTCACAATCCCTCGAAACACATGAGAATGTCAGCAATTTGAGCGGAATGATTCTTTGAAATTTTGGACTCATGTCCAAAATTCTTTGAAATTTTGGACATAATGAGAATCTCCGAAATGCGTCGAGAAAAATTCCGTCACAATTTGTATAACTCTATTCTTGCGGCATTTCGAGGTCATTGAGAAATGCATTCAATTGTTCTACTTTTTCTAATTTTTTAGAATTACCTTCTTCGATTATCCCTTCGGAGAAGCATGCCTGTAACGACGGCATCAAGAGGCGTAATCTCTTCATGGCGTCGTGACGCCCGAGCCACCGCGTTTTCGAATACTTAACGAGTTTCAGGTCTAAGCCTTGAGAGGCATCGACGAACTCGGCTAAAATTTGCGACCGCTTCGCATAATTCTGGTGGTCAACGATCGACGTCATTGACTCTTCGACTATATTATGAATTGTTTTTTCGCAGGAATGCTTTGATATTAATGCAAGAGCATGACAGACGCAAGTGATTACGATCACGCTCGAATTCTCCTTACGGAGTAACGCTTTGAAAGACACTTTCTCCGCGTTCATAACCCAAGCGTGATCGCAAGCTATTGCTATAATATTCGAAAAAGGTATTGCATGTTTTACCATGTAATCCTTGAACTGCTTGAAAATACCCGATGCAGTTAATTTTGTTGCGTTTAACTCTAATAGCTTCGGCAATGCCGTAACAACATCGAGTGTCTTTGGATCGACGTATCGCACCAAGAAGGTGAGCCAGCTTTTATTGTTCTGGGTTCCCTCATCGATAAAAATCACGAATTTAACATTCCTAAGCATCTGAATCGAACAATCCTCTTCGTAACGGCCAAGAACGTTACGTACAATTCCCGAAACTTTAGCCGCGCCCGCAGTCATTTTTTGTAGAATAGCCGAATCTACCTCTTTGAAAAAATTTAAAATTGGATTCATCTGCGCATAAGGAATGCTTAATTCGCTACCTAATCTGACGTAGTCCAATTCAGCGATTCGTACCGAGTCTTTAAAGTTATCGATGCTATCCTGGACTACTTCGGGAGGAATTTCATCTACTATCACAATACCGTTCGCGAAACATTGAGCTTTATGTTCATCTTTACTAGCGTGTCGGTCTAAACTCGAAATTGCCCCTCGGCAGTTTTGTATCACATCACATATAATACATTGAAACTTATAGCAGTCCTATGGAACGCATCGAAACCACGACTTATACCTATTGTCGGTAGTCCACGCTGTGGAAAATGGATGTGAATAGGGCCCTTTCTTTTTTTCTCTAATTCCGCGAGCCAATTCAGCGCCACCAGTATGGTGTCGCCTAGATGCGATATGAGCGTGGAGATTTCAAGTATCCACAATTAAAGCCTTTGTTAGCATTAATACGTTCTTTGCCACACTCGAATGCACCGGCTGAGAGGATTTTTTCCGCGTTGATGTTGCGAGCCACAAGAAACATTCACGTTTGTCAAGTGATAGTGTTAGTGCGCTAGTCGCGATAAAAGTCGCAGCAAAGAGTAGAAAAGAGACAGGTCGATCCAGCGAGGTAACAGAGAAGCAGTTAGCTCATATGTATTCAGCATCTTTGTATAAATCGCCAAATAAGAAGCAACGTGGATTAACGTTGTACGCGTCCGAGGAGGAAATGCAGCAAGAATAGAGTTATGCCAATTGTGACGGAATTTTTCTCGACGCATTTCGACGATTCTCATTATGTCCAAAATTTCAAAGAATCATCCCGCTCAAATTGCTGACATTCGCATGTGTTTCGAGGGAATTTTTCCCAATTATTCAAAATCTTCTAAGGCTTTCCGTAATCGTTTTCAATAATAATTCTTTGAAAATTTTGTACTCGCAAAGCTCCTCTATTACCTGCTTCTACAAAATTGTAAGCTGTGCAAATTGTAAATATTTCATTAAATTCAAAAAATTATGGGTCCCTCATCTTATCAGCCCGTTTTGTTGTAATGATGCCGCCTAGTTCGATATGAGTATTATTTATCCATACAACTGTTGTGTTATGTGCGTATTTATATAAGCATAAATTGTAAAAATTCTCGACTGTAAATCACTTAGAATTGTACCTATCTTGTAACGTAAGCAGTCAGTCGGCGAATTAAACACTTTTAAAAATAGAAACATCTTTCTGGTAAGATGCAGGAAATGTGATATAATTCCAAAATTTTTAGACAAAGCTGTCATTATTCAAACTTTTTAAGTGTCAAAATTGATCAATCTATTCTATCTAAACTTCACAAACAAATGTTAAATCTCTGTATTTCGGATATTAGAATACTCTTGAAAAGTTTGAATAATGACATCATTCGATTACGTTCTGACATTTACACATACTTATCATACAATATTGCAGATAGTTTCTTTAATGATCAATTTCACAATTATGAACAAATTTTCAACACAGTGAAAAAATCCTTAATAAACGAATACAAACACATACCGTACCTTAAAGTGGTTGGATAATTTGACATCCCTTATAATGTGAAATTAGTATTAGAACTTTGGTCCTAAATTTTCAATTCCTAGTAAATCTTTAACTATTGACAATACCATCGCTTGCATTGAAAGTGCAATTGATGAAATTGAACCAGATATCAAAATTCAATTCGGTCTAAATGTGTAAACATCATTACTAATTTCAAAAAATATTATAAGGAAAATAACAAATCTAATCCTTTTCAACGTTATTCCAATAACACTAAATTTAAATATAAATCTAAATCAGATACTATAACACACATTTTCAATTCATATCACCCACGTTTACAATTTACACTGGAAACAGAACCAAACAACACACACATTTCACACACCAACATTAACATTTTCACAAATAGGTATATTAAGGAAACTAACTGTAATAGATATATAAACTTCGATTCCGAAACACCTTTAACATACAGGGTGCTGCATTTTCGGACGCAACATAGGAAATCCCATGTTAATTTCGAGGCATTCAAATATTGGCTTCCCTAATTATTTTACAGCAAAATTCCATTTAAGTTTTTTAAAGAGCACTACATCATTGTCCAATTGGCGCAAATTGGGCATTTTTGCTATGCTCAGTTCGCAAATACATTAAAATATGTATCGGCTAAATTTTGAAATTACAAATCAAAACATCAATTCAGCTTTGATCACGAACTGTCAAAGTTGACAGACAGTTCTCTGATAAACTTAACTGACAACGGCCAAATTAAAAATGAGTTATACAACACCAGAAAAAAATATTCATAGTAAAGTTATATTATGCGGCAAAGAGTTCCAGAAAGTTTTCCATAGCTTTTCGGTTGAATATCCAGATCGACCAATACCGCACAGATCCACTATTCAACGTCTAGTAACAAAGTTTGAGAAACAAGGAACAGTTTTGAATAATTGCAAATGCAATAGGGAAACCCAACCCAACCCAAGGCATTGTCTTATTTCTAATTGCCTCTTTAATGAAGAAACAAAGTCAATGTTAGATACTTGAATAAATTTCTATTATGCTTGTATCCGATGTACAAATTTATTAAATTTGGCCGTTGTCAGTTACGATAATGAGATATCTGTCAACTTTGACAGTCCTGACCAAGGCTGAATTGATGTTTTGATTTAAAATTTCAAAATTTCGCCGATACATTTTTTAATGTATTTGCGAACTGAGCTTAGCAAAAATGCCCAATTTGAGCCAATTGGACCATGATCTAGTGCTCTTTAAAAAACTTAAATGGAATTTTGCTGTAAAATAATTAGGGAAGCCAATATTTGAATGCCTCGAAATTAACATGGGATTTCCTATGTTGCGTCCGCCAATGCAGCACCCTGTATAAAGAAGTGTTATTAATAGCCTTGTTGATCAAGGAATTAAATTATTCCATCCAAAATTTCGAAAAGCAAATTTAGACAAAATTAAATCTTTTTTTTAATTACTAATAATTTTTATATACACATAAATACATTACAACATCTAACAAAACCACTGATACTGCTTTATCCAAACATGCTAAAAACACAGGACCCATTTTCGATTTTGATAACTAAAGAATGCAACTATAAGAAGCGTTTGATTTTGGAGATGACACACATACAAAAAGACACTAACGCTATAAACTTTAAAACTGACTCTCTCACTTTAAGCAAAATTTATAATAACTTATTACAATGATCCTGCACCTTTCTTGATTGATTTTTTTTATTTTACTTTTATTTTATTGTATTATTAGTTTTTTATTTTAAGTTATTTGATCAATGTTGAAACTATCTCCCGCCCCCTTTTTTATATAGATCTGTTTTATTGTTTCATTTAATACATGCCCGTGTTCACCTTTACATTGGCCGTCTTTATATGGCGCTGGAGGGTGTTGCATAAGCATGTATATACAGTGTGTTTCACTTAAGAGTGTAACACCATCATATCTTTTTTATTTTTAGTTCAATTTTAGTAATTTTTTTCAAACGTAGAATACTTCTTTAAATGCAAAGCAACCTGCGATGGCAAAATAAATGGAAAAAATCAAGAAATCAGTTAAGGGGACCTTCTCCTGGATTCGGCCGAAAATCAAGCAAAGTTTGAGAATTTTTTATGGAAAAATGAAAAGACATACGAACTTCTACTTTTCATCTTTCATTCGTTTTGTTATTGACAATAACAAAATGATTTTTATTTTTGAAAAATTCAAAACGTCGGCTCCAATATGGCGGATCTCGTCGGCCTCTGCGCGCGAAACATCATCCTGCTTTGTCAAGTCTAGGGCCGCTTGTAGTGAACTGATATGAGAAATGGATAAAATTTATGAAAATTGATAAAATTTCCTATGGCTTATAGCTAATTTCAATAAATTTTGATAAAAAAAAACAATTTTAAGGACGTTAAAGAAAAAAAAGTGAAATGTTTCTCTTTTTTTTACCTGTAATCTCGTTTAAAAATTATAAATAAAAATTTTTTCATGTCAATGTTAGGTATAAGCCAGACAAAAAAGTATATACTTCCAAACATTTTTTGAATCAAGGGAATCAGATCAATAGAACAAGACCTGTTGTTGACGTTAGAAGAGAAAATATGGTTTCGAGAAAAACGCGTTAGAAAGTTTGCCTTGAGATTACTTTCTTGTTTCATAAGTTATGACGACCATCATCAGTTTTATAGGTTCTTGGGGTCGCTGATTACGAATCTGAGGTCAAATTTACAAAATTAAAAATGGCGGATCCAATATGGCGGATTAAAAAAATGTTGCATTTACCAATTTCTAGTGGAATGTCTATTGAAAAGGTTTTGCGGTCGCAGAATGTGAATTTATCATTACTTTTTCCATATAAAAATATACAACATGTAATATTTTCAACAAAATAACTTTTTGTTACAAATTCTAAAGAAAATTTCAAATTATAGGTTTTTGCAATCGCGAAACGTGAATTTCTTGTCAATTTGTTGTCAAAATATCATACTGACATCAGCTTCCGCCGCAAACTGATTCCCCTGCAATCTCTTCTTCCGAGAACGAGAAAGTCGGACACTACGTTTCGGCATTTCGAATAAAATCGACGAATAAAATCCTGAGCGTCCCGCAAGGCGCATGACATGGCTACGTTCGAGAAGCTCTATCTCAAGAAATACGTGTCGTATCGAAATATCCTTTGGCACATATATTCTACACATATGTAGCTTTCATTTTATGTAAAAAAACATTTTTCGATTTTCTCAAAAAAATTCAGGAGAAGGTCCCCTTAAGGGATTTTTTATCGCAAATTTTTACTAGTAATAATTGTTCAGAATTGCCCAAAAACCCTAAATCCAAAATTTCATGAAAATTAAAAATGTTAAAATTTTCTTCAAAAGCAATTCCAATTCGGTAAATATTATTTGCACAGGTGGCTGCGCCTAAACAACAACAATTTCAAACAACTTTGACAGTTAAGGTTTTATTTCAAACAAAATTTTCACAGCATACAATTTTCGGCGCCGCTAATAATAAGTATTTACGGACTTTTACGGAAAATTTTAACATTTTTAATTTTCATGAAATTTTGGTTTTAAGGTTTCTGGGTAATTCTGAACAGTTGTTACTAGTAACATTTTTCGATAAAAAAATCCGTAAAGTGATTTCTTGATTTTTGCCATTTATTTTGCCATCGCAGGTTTCTTTGCATTTAAAGAAGACAATTGGTTTTTTGGTAGTAAATTTTATTTAGTATTCTACGTTTGGAAAAAACAATTACAAAAATTGGACTGAAAATAAAATAGATATGATGGTGTTACATTCTTAAGTGAAACACACTGTATATATATATTAATTTTTTTTTTTCACTCGGCCTTAGTTTGAACATTTTTCTGTATATTAATTAAGATGGTGGTTTTATGCCTCAGCGCTTTCCACCAAATGTAAGAGCCAAATAAACGTTCGATTTTACTTGGCACAAAGCCAGTGTTTAATTATTCCAAAGCCCTTCCCACTCCTTATGGTACGGACATGGAATGCCTGACCATCGTAGGTCAAGAATAGATTAGATTAGATTATAATTTATTCACGTAAGCCAACATTACATGGATGTGAACATTCAATTAAAATTAAATTTAAAATACAATTGATACAGTAATAAGATTACCATAGTCATGAGAAAGAAAATAATACAGTAGACGTCACAAAATAAAAATACATGACTAATTACTAGCATAAAATTCGCTGAGTGTATAAAATGTATTTGATATGAAATAAGACTTAAGTTTTCTCCGGAAAATGGCATTGTCGTCCAACGACCTTAAATGCATAGGCAATTGATTAAAAATGACAACCAGCATATTTAGGAGATTTTTTAAATCAACTCCGTGAAAACCCATCCAAATAAGGTTATCACAATAGCGCGTGTTATGTCTGTACTAACTGTATTATAGCGGTTTTTATTTGAAAAAACATGTAAAAGAAGCTTAAATATATAAATAATAATATGTTATATGACATAACAGAATATGCCAGCGCATAATAGACATTTACTAATGAGTAAGTAAAGAATTTTTTTTTAATTGCTAATGGCAAAGAATGCACGATTTAATCGGGAACATATATCATCAATTTCCGAACTCCAATGTAGATTCAAATCTATAATGGTACCGAAAAATTTACAAGAGATTTGATAATTGTTGAAATTCAGTGAAATATTAGGAATTCCCAACGCCCTATTGTTAATCTCACATCATATTTTGCCTTTTAATATGAACAGCACGCAAAATGAGCCTTTTATCGATTTTTTCGAGTATTAAGAAATTTTCTATCAAATTGTTAACAACAAATATCATTCTGCGTTGCATTCATCATTCATTTTAATTTTCGTAGTATTTTTTTCTAATTTTCATTGAGTTTGTAGATGCGAGGGACACGATTTTAATTTGGCGTATAGTCGACGTTATCAAGTCTATTTTTAGATTGCGAGACGAAAGGCGAGCCGACTCGCTTTTCGACTGCCGTCCCCACTTTTGGCCTTCCCCTCAAGCCGCATGAGAAGAACGCGCTGGCGGCGTTTCGAATATGAGAGCACTGCCGCGGACTATGAGTCCGCATAGCTTTTTTTGTCTACGAAAAGGGATATACATATGTAATACGTCTCTTGTTTGTATAAAAAGACATTTTAAATAATTATTTATTTATTTTAATATATTTATATTTAGAAAGTAGGCGGTTAAGCTGACATAGCTTTCATTGAACATTTAACAAAACATATTCTGTACATAATAACTAGACAACCAAAATCAGCAAAAGTTACGAAACCATATTACAATAACATTCTGCACATACACAAGTTAAATGTTCAAGGCACATGAATTTGGTGCATTTCTTACATGAGAATCGTGTTGGTCGATTTTTTTTCCTGTCACAATAACTGCAACGACCTCTAGTATTCTCAGGATTGGGGGGCTCAGGAGTGGCATCTTCAATCACAAACATTTGTTTGATTCGTAGCCTTATGGTTTTCCGTATATAATCCTGCATTGCTCGAGAACGAATATGATGTTCGGCTAACTCGGACGAAAGTCTATGCAAAAATATTCTCCTAGTTGTACCAGGATTTTACAGATGAAATATTATATGTCTAAACGAAATAATTGTAGCGAATATTTTGCACTGGATTGCGCGGATCTAAATTGACTTAATTAAATGCTAATATGTACATATGTGGGACCGAACATTGTTACTGGCGGCGGACTCTCGCTCCGCAATCTGCCATAAAAAACAAACGACGGCACTTATATAGATCACACGATGTACTGAGGACAACCATAACATGCTAGAGGAATACCGAAAGTGAGGGGTCTCTAGGGTAGGTAATATTGAAATAAATCCGGATAACATTCGGTTGCGGAGTGTGAATCCGCGCGCCAGTCACGGAAGGTTAAAGACTATATGTCTTCGAACTATAGTAATAGACTATATTAATTAGACTATCTCAATTAGAATGAGAACTAACTATTTATATTATTTCTAATGCTGATCTAAGTGATTTAAATGAGGTACATATACTTATACTTATTGTTTACTGTCCCCGTTAATTGAATGCCATATGACCCACTTATGACATTAGTAACGTGAACTAGTTTATATAGTTCTAATTACGTTACGCTAAATGGTGTCATATCACAAATTAATTCATTTTATGATAATTCAACCCCGCGGATGTATTTAAATGTCATTGATTCGGACGATGAGCCAAACACAACCAAGAATTAAGCCCAACGTGTTTAAAATTCTTGTGGGTAAAAACTAGTGATGGGCACAATCGATATATTTCAATAATCGATTATTACTAATCGATATAATTTAATTATCGACTAATATTAGTAATTAAAATTAGTAGTAGTACCAATCGTATTAATGCAACGTAAACGTTCTAATACCACTAATTGTAGAACTGCATAACGATTACTATTTTTATCGATAAGAATGTAGCGCAAGCATATTGCGTTTTAAATACATTTGTCATCGTTTTGCAGGTGGCATATCGCCGCTGGGTCTCAGCGTCTCAGGTCTAATAGTTTTCGACTTTCGACGAGTTTATTTTTTGCTCACATTTTATTGCAGCAATTATTTAGCACGCCATAAGAACAGCAATAAATGACAATGGATAATGGAAAAACAACTAATTTAAAAGAGCACCTGAAAAGAAAACAACCTGCGGAATTTCAGTGTTTCAAGTTTGCCAAACCCCCTGATGTAGCCCAAAGCGAAGACGTTTTTTTTTAGATGTATCACGGCGACAATCAGAAACAACTCCTTCAGGTTCGAAATCAATGGCAAATCCGCGAAATCGCAGTAGGCAACTCCGGTTATTTGCTGGTAGAACAAATGAACTGACGGACATAGAAAAACAATCCATCGACAATAATCTTCTAAAAATGTTAGTTTTAGATTATCAGCCTCTTTCACTGGTTGAAAATAGAGGTTTTCTTTAATATTCAGAGCATATTCCACTGTACAATCTTCCAAGTCGAAAGGTACTGAGCACTCAGATGTTACCAAATTCACATGCCTCAATTTTTTCCAAATTAAAATTAATTTGAAATCAAATTCGACAAATACCGACATATGGACATCGGACAGTAATCGTGCATATTTAACTTTAACAGCACACTTCGTTTATGTAAATAAAATGCTAAACCCAGTTTAGGCTACAAGAGAAATACCCAAAAACCCATACTGCGATAAATATAGCAAATGTTGTGACTGACATATTTATGAAGTGAAAGCTATAATCGAGTATCTTTGAAAAACACATTATCGTTGTGTAGCTCATACTTTGAACTTAATTGCTACTGAGGCTATAAATGGGAATTCGATACTTAAAAATGTATTGCCAAAATGTAGAGCTTTGGTTGGACACTTCAAGCACAGCGTCAGGGCCAGTGAGAAATGAAGACAAATGCAGGTTCAAATGGGTTTACCACAAATTAAGGTGAAACAAGAAGTGAAAACAAGGTGGAACTCGACTTTGATTATGCATGAAAGATTAGAGAATGTGAAGGTGCATTTATCTGCCGTAGTAACATCATTAGAAACTGCACCAGTATTTTTGGATGTGTCAGAATAGAGCGTGATAAACAACATTATTCCTATTTTAAAGCTTATTGACAGCATGATCATTGAATTATCAGGGGAGAAATATCCCACCATGCCTACGATAATTCCACTAATAAAGTTGTTATGAATAGTTTGCATTTTATTCTTTTAATTATTATGACTAATAAGTTAGTACCTAGTTTTTAGTAATTTTTATTATTATTGTTTAATCGAGAGTTATCATATATGTACCTTTGTTTTTATTCAGAATAATACTTTTGTTGTTATGTGCTCATATTTTTTATCATATACAGGATGTCCCAACGATCTGACAAAGTTCCCTTACGGCGTTATGTTTGCGAATTCGAAAAAAGTAAGTATCTACATGTTTAGACGGTCCCTAGGATCATATTCTAAAAATATTTTGAGCCGACATGGGCGGTTCGTCAGCGGGGGGCGACATAAATTTTACTTTGTTTAAATGGAACACCTGTATATTTTAACATTTTTGAATTCTATGAAGAATTGTGAATACATCCATGTACAACTTGTTTGTCAAAACTCAACAGAACTGGTGATTTTCAATTTTTTTAGTGAAATTTTAGATATGCAGACTATGCTTCGAAAAATCATCTAACTGGGAGGATAGTTGGTGGGAGGGTAATTTTTTATCCGTGGACTAAGGGATCATCAATGTGAGTATTAATGCACCCAAGGATCCCTTTTTGTATACAGGGTGTTGTCAGTGTATTTTCAATCTCGCGCAACTTTAAGAGGCAAAATATCATTTTTTTCAAATGACACCTACTATCAAATTTACCAACACTCGATTCAAAATCAAATTCTGCGTCGACTGATGCTACATATTCCTATACCTATCACTTCAGGTTTTCGAGTAATTTCAGTAAAATACTTTATTTGGTCACAAAATCAATCGCATTACAATTTTCGTAATATTCGTAAACTCAGTAGTTGGTGGAAGGGTAATTTTTTATCCGTGGACTAAGGGATCATAAATGTGAGTATTAATGCACCCAAGGATCCCCTTTTGTATACAGGGTGTTGGCAGTGAATTTTCAATCTCGCGCAACTTTAAGAGGCAAAATATCATTTTTTTCAAATGACACCCACTATCAAATTTACCAACACTCGATTCAAAATCAAATTCTGCGTCGACTGATGCTACATATTCCTATACCTATCACTTCAGGTTTTCGAGTAATTTCAGTAAAATACTTTATTTGGTCTCAAAATTAATCGCATTACAATTTTCGTAATATTAAACATAGTAGTCTAGTGTCACTTCAGTACATTGGATAACACAAAACTACAAATTGCATCGAACAATTAAAGTCATTTTAAAAAGTCACATCAGATTAATTAATTTAAAGCAACAAGGGCTTCTTAGCTAAGGCGGCCCACTTCATCGAAGCCCACTTACCATCGAGTGAGCTGATTGTTGCTAAAAATAATGAAATGTACCCTATACAAGCAAAACCAACTTTAATTCTGACAAATGACAAGTAATAATTAAATGTAAAAAACGATAAAATAACATTTATATACAAAAAACAAAGTTTATTTTTCAAAAGGTGTTCAAATATGTTTCCATTTTGTTGAACACAAATATCCAGTCGATGTCTAAAACTAGTTCTGACACGTTGTAAGACTTCAGGAGTAATATTATTAAAACATTCTTGAATCCTAACTTTCATATTTTCTCTTGTGGTAGGAGCCTCAAGGTAGACTTGAGATTTTATAAAACCCCAGAGAAAATAGTCGCACGGGGTCAGATCAGGTGATCGGGCAGGCCACAACACTGGACCACCTCTCCCAATCCATCTGTTTGGCATCCAACGATCTAAATATCGTCTTACCCTTCTATGGAAATGAGGTGGAGCTCCGTCCTGTTGGAACCACATATCCCGCAACGTTTACAAATCCACATCTTCCAATAAAGTATGCAGTACATTTCGCAAAAACCGGTAATAATCGGTACCAGTAAGATGGTTTTCAAAAAAATAGGGACCGATTACATAGTTACCCAATAATGCGCCCCAGACATTAAGAGACCACTGGTGTTGGTGATCAACTTGTCTCACCCAATGAGGGTTTTCGGTGGCATAATAATGGACATTATGCCTGTTTACCACACCATTGCTGCGAAACGTTGCCTCATCCGTAAAAAGAATATTATTGATAAATGCCGGATCTTCCTCGATACTTTCCATAATTAAATTGTCAAAATTAATTCGATTATCGAAGTCGTTCCCGTTTAATGCTTGATGCAATTCTAGATGGTAAGGGTGGAATTTGTGGTTTTGAATTATCCGATGTACTGAAGATCTGCTTAGATTCAAACTTGAGTTGATTGTCCGCACACTTCCATGTGGGTTCTCTTGGAGTTCCAATAAAACGTTTAAGTCATTGTTCTCGTTAATAATAGCACGATTAATCACCCTCCTACTCTCGTATGCCACGTTCCCGGTGCGTTCGAAGCGATCAACTAGCTTCTGCAGACATCTAACATTTGGTTGTCTTAAATCAGGGTACTTCTGCCTATAGAGCCTCATTGCTAAAAGGCAATTCTTGTCTGCTTCACCCACTGTGTAAATCATATTTACCATTTCTTCCTTTGAAAAATTCATCATTCAAAAACAAGCTTGGGACAATAACTTAACTAATAATTAACTAAGGCGTCTATTAAATTTATTGATAAAGACTGTCACTGTCATAAGAACGTTAAAGTGACACTAGGCTACTACGTTTAAATTACGAAAATTGTAATGCGATTGATTTTGTGACCAAATAAAGTATTTTACTGAAATTACTCGAAAACCTGAAGTGATAGGTATAGGAATATGTAGCATCAGTCGACGCAGAATTTGATTTTGAATCGAGTGTTGGTAAATTTGATAGTAGGTGTCATTTGAAAAAAATGATATTTTGCCTCTTAAAGTTGCGCGAGATTGAAAATACACTGACAACACCCTGTATACAAAAAGGGATCCTTGGGTGCATTAATACTCACATTGATGATCCCTTAGTCCACGGATAAAAAATTACCCTCCCACCAACTATCCTCCCAGTTAGATGATTTTTCGAAGCATAGTCTGCATATCTAAAATTTCACTAAAAAAATTGAAAATCACCAGTTCTGTTGAGGTTTGACAAACAAGTTGTACATGGATGTATTCACAATTCTTCATAGAATTCAAAAATGTTAAAATATACAGGTGTTCCATTTAAACAAAGTAAAATTTATGTCGCCCCCCGCTGACGAATCGCCCATGTCGGCTCAAAATATTTTTAGAATATGAACCTAGGGACCGTCTAAACATGTAGAGACTTACTTTTTTTCGAATTCGCAACATAACGCCGTAAGGGAACTTTGTCAGATAGTTGGGACACCCTGTATATATCATTGTGGCAGTTCATAAATATTATTGTAAATTTTGAAGCGTCTTATTTACTAACGCAATATCATCAACATGATTGCACTTATTTAAATTATTGTATTTTTGAATCCGACAATGGCGATCGATCGGGACTACAAAAGTAATTGAAAGAGAATCGGCCATGGCTTCGCATAACGATACGAGTAATGTTAGCTACCATGATCGAATACTCGAGATACAATATGTTAAAATGTCTCGAGATGTCGAGCTTCTCGGTCCCGCTACACATTCCGTGACCGACGTTCGACTACTAATTTATTAGTACTAATTTTCGGAGTGCATTGCCGAACTAAAAATAAAATATGACGAAAATATATTATTGAATAATGATGAGTTTTCGCGTCCTCAAAGAAGCTAGTTATTTGCTGGTCCCATTCAAACTTCGTCTAGTCTCTGCCGTGCGCGCTACACCAGCACATTGCTTCTCTGGACATGCACGCTCGGACACTCGCGTGTGTTCTGGTTCCTTTCTTTTTATAAGGTCCATCCGGTGAAGCAAAAAAGAATAATTGATTTACACCATGTGATTTTTAGCTGTCCGATTATATTTGCACATTCGCGCTGTACACTTTAGACCAATATTTACCTAGTGCTTTTGCTTTAAATTTTTGTGCAATATAGTTTTGTGAAATCGGTCGCCATATTATAGATGGCGATATAGTTCTATCGTGAACGTTCAGTCTTCAAATAAAATTGATATTCGAACAATATTATTATTATGGTTCTCCCCATAAAATAAAGTTTCTGTCGGGCAATAAAATGATAAGTACTTAAATGCTACTTTTACCTATCGCAACAATATCAGAATTAGGAAAACTTCACGAACAGCATACACTATGCAACGAGAGGTAGCACCACATATTTAATGACACTTAGGGGTGATTCAATATCTTCATCTAAGCACATTCTACATTCTGTAAACACATTTGATTAACCTCAATTAATTAAAACAAATTTATAATAACATAATATTCGACTTCCACTAAAATAAATTATTGCGAATCCCGACCGAATTAACCTTGTACACTAAAAATTCACGCAGCAGCTCACAAATTACATGTTCCTACGCCAGATAACGAAATTGTTACACTCTTACTCTTAAACAATTGCATTTGATCTAGTAAGCAAACAAACTACGGTGTAAATATCCATTCATTATTTTTTACAAAATATCACCGTTAAAATTGTGTCCGAGTGTCAATGCGGATATCATTGGGCATTGAGAGAGGTCCAACAAATTTATTATTGATTTCTTATATTTATTATTATTTGCTACAACTAACCGGATGCAAGTTGAAGTTTTAAAAAGTACTCTAAAAATCCTTTCATTGAATGCCCCACATGACATAAGTTCCATCGAATAATTGGCAGTTAAAATTGCAATTTCCGCTAAAAGCGGAAGTGATAGCAATAACAGGAAATATACCGTGTGTGGTGTCACGTGAATAGGCTCTACGTGAAGAATACAAAAAAACACTATTTCTCTGTTGTTTGTGACGGTTAGAATTGCAAATGTACCATACGTGGTGTCAAATGGAAGGGCTCTAGATGAAAAATACAAAAAAAGCCATATTCTCTGGTCATGTGCGAAGTAATTTTAATGTGGCTGGCGATAAATGCGCCAGTTGTGTTTTATCCGGATGCAAGTTTCAAAAAGTATTCTAAAAACCCTTTCATTTTATACCCAACATGGCATACGTAAGTTGCTTCGAATAATTAACAGTTAAAATTGCCATTTCCGGTTAAAGTGGAAGTAATATTAGCATTACAGGAAATATACCTCGTGGAGTATCACATGAACTGGCTCTAGATAAACATGGAAAATTTGCTGTTTTTTGGTTGTGTGGGAAATAATTTTAATGTCGCGATAAATACGCCAGTCTGCATTATGATGATGCAAGTGGCAACTTTAAATAGTACTCTAAAAATCCTTTCATTGGATACCCAATATGACATACTTAAGCTGCATCTAATAATTGGCAGTTAAAATTGCCTTTTTCGGTTAAAGCAGAAGTAAAGCTGTTACATGAAATGGTCACTATTTTACGTTTATTTGTGTATCGAATTATCTTATTTTGTTTCGTAGAGACATTAAACACACCTCTGTATTATATTTAAAACACCGTGTAAATTGTTTTCATGAAACTCTCCTTAAGTGGTAAAATCTCTAGGTTTTCAATATCCGAATATCCTTAAAAGTATCTAAGAAGGAAGGGATGGGCAAATCTATAGTCCAGGCATCGCAGATTTGGTAAACAAAATTTCCAAGGATTAAAGTTTTTATGAAACTTTTAACGCGTTTTCCTGTAAACCACTTTTTCCAAACTGGGATGACAGATTTCTCGGAGACTATTGCATGGATCCATTTAAAATGTTCACATAGTGTTCTCATTGGAAGTACGTAGCCGTTTTTTGATTGGATATAAACTTTTTTTATTGCAAAACATTGATTTATTCCTTAAAACGTGCGCCACTTCCACAAATTGATAAAAAAGAAAACTCATAGGTACTTCCAAAGCCCAATGTGAACGTAAATCGTGTAATTTACACTTTGCATTATAGTCGTTCGTGACAGGTCTTAAAATTATTGCCATATAGTGTCAAAAATGCCGCAACATTTAACTGAGGCTCAAAAGTCGAGAGCTATAGCAAAATTAGAAGAGAATTGGTCTTTAAGTGAAGTGGTTGCTGAACTAAATGTCAGCAAAAGTTACATATATTACGTTAAGAAATGCTGACCAGATCAACAAAGATTGCGGAAACCTCTCAGACAAGGCGTCCTTGCCTACGCCTTTTCTAATGAAAAAGCAAGAGACATTATTCACAGGATTCCTCAGAACAGCTCAAATGCGTTTAAAACATAAAACAAGCTGGCTTAAAAAACTGTGCTACTGCCCACAAAGTTTTTTTAACTGCAGAAAATAAGAGCGCGAGAGTCCAGTGTGCAAATGAATTTTTAATTCACGGGATGGGATTTTGGAACAACGTGGTCTGCGATGAAAAATCTACTAATAGCGGAAGGCTATAATAACAGTGGGCGTTTTTCTGTCAATGTCTGGGCGTGGATCAGCGTTAACGGTCCTGGAATGTGCTGGCAAATTGATCGGCGATTAACAGCCGAGCATTACATAAACATCTTAGACAATGTGATGTTACCATCAGTAAGAGATGTTTTTCCTTGCCATTTTACATTTCACCACATATAAGAAATCAGTTTGGTATACTCGTAAATGTAACAATTGATTTTTATTACCAGGATAATTCTCCAGTTCATACGGCTCGAATAGTAAGAGAGTGCTTCAACGACAATAACAAATGTTTTGCCATGGCTAGCAAAAAGTCCTGACTTGAATCCCATAGAAAATGTTTGGGGCTTCATAAATCAACTATCGGAAGCTATTGAAAATACCTGGGAAGTGGATTCCTACGACATGCGACATTTAATTTCATCAATGCCAAGAAGATTGGAAAGTGTTGTGACACATTGGCTGTCTGTGTGTCTGCCTGTGCCCTCTCTAGCGTCCAAACGATTATAGCTAGAGCTCTGAAACTTTAAATTTAACATTTGTATGTAGCAAGGAGGAAAACGTCCTATTTTGAACGCAATCTCTCAACCGGAAGTGGTGGTTTACTCTTATCACCTTCTTCCATATCTCGAAAACGGTACACGTTACGGAAAAAATATTACATAATAATACATAAATTATAGATACTGAAATTTTAAACAACTTTCATTTGAAAAGTTTTTTCGAAAAATGTAGTATAACGTAGTATAACGTAGATTTTTAAAGGTGTTGAAAGTGTCCATTATTTTCCAGACATAACTGCACGCGTCGTTTCATATTTTCAGTAACGCAGATAAGCATTTCAGGTGTGATTTCTTCCAACTATCAATATACGTTAGATTGACACTCGCAAATAATTTTAGGAAAAGAAGGGCGTTTTTTGCTCATGGCCCAACCCAACCCAACACAACCCAACTTTGACTAATTTTTTATTCGATCACACTGTATAAGTAAGTATACGAATCATGAAACTTTTTACTTACTTATACTTTATGTATAAGTAGGTATAGGATCGTGAAAAATTTCGACTTCGAGATTTTAACGGATATACGCGTTTTGAGGTCCCCTGTGTCTGTCTGTGTGTCTTACTGTGTGTCTGTCTGCCTGTGTGTGTGTGTATGTGCGCGCTCTAGCGTCCATACGATTATGGCTAGAGCTATGAAACTTTAAATTTAAGATTTGTATATAGCTGGAAAGAAAACGTCCTATTTTGAACGCAATAGCTCAACCGGAAGTGATCGTTTACTCTTATCACCATTTTCATTATCTCGAAAACGGTACGAGTTATCAAAAAATGTTCGGATATAAGTTAAAGACATTGAAATTATAAACAACTAAGTATAAGTAAGTTTTGCGCGGACCACCGCGGATTTTTTATTGCACGTAATCGAAAATATGTCGAAATACAAAATTTCAAATAGCGTTGTACGAAAACGTCAATAAATGTCAATAATTCTTTGTATGCACGTCAGGAAAAATTGTGTGGGTAAATGTTGTTTAAAATGAATATGATAGGTGACGATCTTCAATCAACAGTACTTTTCAATTATGAGTACGTTTATTTCTCGTTTTCTATCTTACACACAATATTGAACATATTGCCGCAACGAACATCTAGAAAGACAAAAATTAACCCCACCGTCACTGGGGTTGGATACAATAACTTTTACAGTGTCAAAAATCGTCTCGACTTCACCACTTCAGCATAAGGAATTCCAAAACAATCCGGAAATTTAATAAAACCCAGAATAAATAATAAATGTAGTGATATATTTACATGAGAAAAATAAACAAAGGTACATGGCAGTAAATAATATGAAATGATTAGTAGCGTATTTAATACATTTATACCTACGTGTATTCAAGAAATTGATCGATAAATGTCTTTTAAAAATTGTTACAAACATATTCCGTTCCGAAAGCCTTCTGAAACTAAAGCACTAAAAATTTCCAAATCAAAGAGATCGAAACCTCTCGACGGTGCCTAAATCGGTCGGCTGAGATCAGGATCATATTTATAATGTTTTGAAGACTAGTTGATCCTATTTTATCAGTGAAAAAATAATATGCTAACCCACTACCGAGACAACTAAATTTCATGACTGAGGCCGAGAAAACCTCGGCTAAAATATACTTCAGGATGCGTCGATTTAGTCCAAGTCGCAGATGTTAAAAACGCTAACTGATTAACGTAAAACACAAAATAAATTATATACTTCAGTCGAAAGACAAAAAACAAAACCGTTCATGCGATCCTCCATAAACGTATGTAAAATAATATAATGTATAAAACTGGAAAGATTATGATTAGAGTATTAATATTATTCAATAACATTTGTTCAATAACAAACTATTGCTTTCACGTGCCGTTTTCTTTTTACAAAATATGAGCTTATAAAAACACAAATAATATAGCGAATTGACTATATTACAATATATCAATAGTTTTGAGGAAATTTGCCAATGTGCGTTCGCATGAAATTACCTAAAACTACTCCAGAACCCGAGCTCTATAAATTTGACATATTTGCAGATGGTTCAAAGAAACCTTGGTTAATTTAATCAACCAACAAACGAAAAGGACTAAAGGACACTTTACGCGAAATAAGTTTCAATATTCTTCACTAAAACTACGTGAAATTCTACCGAATACTATTGCACCGTTTTTTTCCACAAAACCATCAATATAATAACACCCTAAAATGACAACTGGCTGACATTTTCATGGAAATTTGGTATCACAATTTTACGAGTCTACACTCACAATAAAAACTCTCCGATGGGCTCTTGGTAATTATTAAAGCAATGTGTAAGCCATTATTTTAAAATCCTCCACAGCGAAGCAATGTATTCAGCTACTGGTTCATTGCATTTGCTTTAAGAAATTTTAATTTAAATCCTTCATTAAAAAAATATCTAAATATACCTGCAGACCATGAAATCATAAATAAAGATTGCTGAAACTCCAGTTTGGCTTACATCACGCCTCAGGTGACAGATATTATATTTATGACAAAATCTATCTAGTTACAAGTAACCTTCACATAAAAATACCAAGAGACCGCACTCGGGGGTTAAAATACTATAAAAATTCAAATACAACTGTCAGGATGTTGACTCTGAGATTTCCGCGATTTGGTACATTTCGTGTCGGTCTTGACTTGATCGGCGCTCATCTTCCTGGGATTGCCGAGCGTGACCAGCGCACTGGCTATGGCCAGCCCCGCAGACTGGCCTTTGCCTATGTATGGTTCGCCTCCAGTCGGCAATCTAACCAGCAGACTGAGAACGGCTGCCCTATTGCCGTAGCACGGTTCCAACGAGATCGGACTCGGAGAATCGTGTTTCCTACGTCTAGAATCGGACAAAACGGATATAGTGTTTTCTATGACTATGTTGTCTTTGACGTCAAGTTCGACCAAAACCTGCGAGAAGGGACGTGACGCCATCTGTTCCATTTCAACGAATAGGCGCTGGCGGCGCCTGTACATGTCGTATCTTTGTTTTATTTTCCAGAGGAGTGCCGCAAGCAGAAGCAGTGCCAAGAAGCAACTGGAACAAAAGAAATTTTAATAAAACTCGACAAATATTGTGTTAAAATAATTTATTCAAGGTATTTGGCATTAAAGAGCTGGCATTAATAATTAATAATAAAATTGATAGTCGGCAATTAGAGCTAAATACACATCTCCAATAAATTAACGCACTACTTTGCAATACCATTGTTGATCCGCCACCAAAAGCTTGGACTGGTCTTATGTTACATTGGGCAAAACATTCTCACACATCTATCATTGTTAAAGAGACAATATCTGGACTCGTCTGTGAACAAGACACGAGCCCATTCGGCGTTAATCCAGTCGACAAGGGCTCTGGCATATTGTAATGTATTCGGCGATGTTCTGCCGTTAAGACTGGACCTATGGCTGGAATTCTAGGGTGCAAGTTGTTTGCAGCAAAAGGCTTTCTAACCGTTTCTATACTAACTTGCACATATTACACATTAGCTGGATTTGCAAACTTCTTGAGGTAGTAAATCTCTCACGTAAAGCACGGAGTAGCAAAAAACGATCTTCCTGGGCGGTTGTTTTGCGAGGCCTTCCTTATCCTGGCCTTCTTTGGTTCTAATTTGTTTCCCGGAAACGCTGGACAACACGAGAGATTATTGAATGGCAAACACCAAGTCTTTGGGCAATGTTTCGGTAACTCAATCCTTCATCGGCTAATGTTACTGCCTGGACAAACTGATCACGACTTAAATTGTGCGAAACACGATTCACGTTGTTCAGTTCAGAACGCCAAAATACACAGCAAACCCTCAATTAGATACAAGTCTAATAAATAAACGTTTTGTTGTTTTCTGCAAAAAAGACCTAAAGAAACTTACTTATTACATCCTAACATGATATGCTAACATGTGAAAATTTCAAATCATTTACACATGTACATGATTTTTGATAAAACAGTAATGATGCGTTAATTTTTTGGAGAAGTATATATACAGGTAAAAAAGGTGTTTGTAATAGCAGTTAATATCGACTCCGTATTAAATATCAAATTTTGCTAGTCATATATAAAGTAAATAAGTGAATTGAGTAAAAATATAAACGTGTTAACTGTATACTTTAAGCATTTCAACGAATAAAAAGAAGTCTAGTTCAATTATACGTTAAATTCAGTAATAAACACAAATGGATGGAAAGGCTAAGGAATAATAAATAAATATATGCAGTAATCTGCTCGGAAAATGAAAAACAGGTCCAGTACAAAGTAGCTTGTATTGTTATGAAAAAATCTGCAGTGGTTCGCCCTGAACTTCCTTATACTTAGTAATGCTCCATTTTTTGAAAAACTTTAACTTATATAAGGACATTTTTTTTGATAACTTGTACTGTTTTTGAGATAAGAAAAACAGTGATAGGAGTAAACGATCACTTCCGGTTGAGATATTGGTTTCAAAATAGGTCGTTTTCTTTCCTGCGATATACAAATCTTTAAATTTAAGTTTCATAGCTCTAGCTATAATCGTTTGGACGCTAGAGCACTCACAGATCCTTATATATAAAGTATAAGGAAGTAAGAACTAGAACACATAATTGACTTTAAGTTGATAAGTGACAAAATAGCTTATATGAGAATAGAAATGAACTTGTGAATATACACGTGTCCACAGAAAATGCTGGCGAATTACCTGTTCTCATATTTTTATGAAAGGCTCAAAGCAGAATGTGAAAAGATACCAAAAGAGGACACGCTTATTAATTATACTAGGAGATTATAATACCCAACTTAATGCAAATATCAGGTAAATACTCTATGCACGAGAAAACAAATAACAACGGTAAAAGACTGGAATATGGAATATAAGGATGAATTTAGTAATAAGCACCCAGCAAGATATAAAGTTACCTGGTACCGGACTAAAGGACACTCAAATGGACTACGTACTAATATCAAAGATAAAACTTAAAGGATATACAGACACACTTCACATGGTGACAACGGTGATGCAAAAAGTGAAAATTTAAAAATCACAAAATAAAACCAGATTATGAGTCGCGCAGTAATGAGATATTAAGCTAATGAAAATATACAGTGAAATTATAGGAATAATGAAAAGGAAGGTAGAAGTTAGATCAAAATAGATAAATAGTAATAAAAAGAAGACCAAGAAGCATATGAAAGTATTAGAAGAGCAGCTAAAAGAGAAATAAGAGCAGCCAAATGAGCATGGTTAGAAAATTAAATAAAAATATATATTAGGAGAGCGTCCGCCAATCACCTTGACCACAATTTCTTATACTTATAATATAAGGAACACTGCAGTTCTTTGTAGAAATAATCTAATTATAAATAAAATCAACTTACGACGAAAATGTAATGAAAAACTGCTTAATATTCAACTTGGGATACTGTGAAAAAGATATCTGTATCCAAAGCGGAGGCTGAAAGTCATACACGTATACGTAAAAGGTGGTAAACGTTTCGTTATCGCCAGTTCCGAAATCGTAGTCCGATTTCGGAAACTTCGACCTGAAATTGGTGCAGTTGAGGCCGTTGTAGATGGGCTTCTCCTCCTTGGAATGCCCTTTCGTCGTCGTAATATTCATTTTAGCCATCACCGAACAGGTAATGGTGAAATCGGCGTCGATGTCGGGTTTGGACGGGACGTTTTTGAAGTTAATCTGCGTGAAGTGCCGATCCTCCTTCTTCGACAGGTTAAATGTGAATTGATAGTCGATGGTCAAATCATCTGAAAGCGGATTTTGTTATGCACTTAAGTAGGCGTTGATGGGATGAGACGTACAGTAACAAAATCCTTTCGTCGGGTCGCCTTGATAGTGGTTGGTGGCGTCGCATTTCTCGCAGTGATCTCCAGTAAGACCTTTCGTCGTGCAATGGCACTTTCCGCTATCCGGGTAGCACTGCGTGGCTTGTCCGTTACACTCGCACGGCTGACACTTGCCTCCATTGACCGGACTGCCCCAATATCCTTTATCACATTTGTCGCAATGTGCCCCAGTCGTTGGGGCTTTACAATTTTGACAGATACTAGTATTGACACGACAACTAGCATGTCCATTACATTGGCACGCTGGACAAGTCGTAAAATGCCAACGATCCGGTGGACATGTGCTTGATGGAAGTGATTGAATATGTAGGGTAGGTCCTAAAAAAATAAGTTCAAGTTAAAGTGATTTTTAAACATTTATTAATACTAGAATTGTGGAAAATTTTACCCCACCTAAGACATTAAACAAAAACTACATGAAAAACTAATGCGAAAAAGTTGATTTAAAATCCAGCACACACAAAATGAAACAAAAATAGAAAAAATGAAAGTGAAACCCAACCCAACCCAGTTAGCAAGAATTAGAAAAACAGAAAAAAAACCAAAAGAAAATCAACAGGAATAAAAATTGCAAATATCTAAATTAAAATCCTCAACCTAAGCCAAGTCTTTTCTTTCTCTATTCAAAAAATGCTATGGTTTTAAAACATTGCAAAAATTACGAACAAACAAATCATGTTATTGTCGCTACAACGCAACATTAAAAACGTAATAACTAATAACGTTTCTTTCTTTATAATCAGAAAGCAAAAACAACTTCAACCACTTTTTTCCATAATTATTTATATTAGGCACTGTTAGGTTTGTGGAAAACGCTGAAGCAACTTGCTGTGTGATGTACATATATGCAATTTGATTGTTCATGTATGGGCAGGGATAATTGGAAACCATGTCATTGGTGGATTTTTCATTTATTTCGAATGTCATGTCAACTTTGATTAACTCAAACAAATGGAGTGTATTTAAGGCTAAACCATTCAAAGCATATTCTCACAAGTATATGTACCTTTTCGCACCAATGCCGTCGGATATTATACGAATTCTTTTTCTGCTAATTTTTGCAATGCATTTTCAAATCATAGCATTTTTTGAATAAAGAATGAAAAGACCTTTCAAATGAAGTAACACAGGCTAGTTGCAATTTAAAAATTTGGGGATTATAACAGTTACTCGACTTTAGGAATGAAATTTTTACATTGCACGATGTTTTTGCATAATCTGAAACTAAAGTGGCTCTAGATTTATTCTATTTGGCTGCTCTACACTGTATATAATCTTATAATTCTGCATATGTAAAAATCCTGAATGCAACGTAACAATTAGGGAAGTTGCATACACATTTACCTGCATATCCACCAGGCATGCATTTTCCCAATCCTGTTTTTGATCCATCGTCACACCATCCACATGCCGGATCATCTCTGCATTGAGCGCACGTCGAATAAAAACTACATTGCGACTTTTCTTCGTTGCCGTGACTTCTGCACTTGCTAGTAATTGTTGTCCATTCTCTGCATTGTCCGTAGGGAAAACTAGAAATGTAGGCATTTTTATCGACACACCTGCCCTCATTTTGACACCAAATACATTCTTCTTGTGTACAATTCAAACACGACGTGTACTCCGAGCAGACCTTTTGACATTGCAATTGTTCGGTTACTTCGGAAGTGTTGCTAAATACTGGAGGGGATGCGGTACACCTGGCATCTTCGTATTTCCATTTGCAATATGGATGTGACCCGCACGACGTGCACGTATGCAGCTGTTTACAAATAGGTGCTGGGTCCGAAGGACACTGGTCCAGAGTTAATAATTTTTCATTGCTGCCGTCTCTGCATTCGCTATGAAAAGTGCAGTTCCCATTTCCGCACCAGACGCATTCACTTGTCGTTTGAACACAACTAGCGCAGTCTTCTAATTTTTCACAAAGCTCCTTCTTCTGCAGTATACTTTGTGTAATGTGAGAACGATTCAATTCCGGGCAACGATAGATAATGCCTTCTTGATCCAGCGTCCTAGGCAAGTCTTGAATAGGGACGCATTTATTATTACGCTTATCCCAAACACATTTCACACCAGGTTTTTTACTCAGACACGAATGCTGCGTAGTCAACGACATGCAAGTACCAGGAGTGTATTTTAAAATATCAGACAACATTTGTCCGTCGAACCCGCCATAAATGTACAAAGAATGATTTTCAAAAACCACGGCTGAATGTCCGTACCTCGCCAAGTCAGACTGCATGTCTTTAGGAACCGACAACATTTGCCAACTATCGCAAACCACATCATAAGCCAACACCTCAGAACTGTAGCACTTAGCCCCGAAGCTCTGCGACGTGTCGTTATGAGTATTGCCCCCAAAAACCAACATAAGACCCATTGATATAAAAGTAGCCGTGTGCAAGAATCTCGCTGATGGAGCGTCCGCCAACAAAGTCCATATTCTAGAATCCGGGTCGTACGAGTAAAGATTTTTGCTCAGGACTTGCGTGGATTGGCTTTCAGACACGTCACCGCCATAAACGTATATTTTCGACGTCAACGAATCCCAACTGGCAGTGTGCCCGTAACCACCTTTAGCTGGGTATCCTCTTGTGTTTATGATATGCCATTCTCTTGTTCCGAAGTAATACTCTTGAACGGTGTTTAAGAAACCCAAGTAAGGCGAGTGTCCGAATATTACGACCATACGGTCAGCTTTCCTGTTGTTGATGTTCGAAACGACGGTGGCAGTGTGCCCGGCCACTTTTATGGGCCCACACAGCAGGTAGCTCCCATTGCATGCCTCCGCTTTAACGGTCACGTTTTCCCACGTTTTGGCGCTAATGTCGAAGGCCCATAATTCTGACGTTGGACCACGATTGCCGAGAACTCCACCATATATGAAAATCTTGTCACCGTATAACACGGTTGAGTGGGCGTACCGTGACGTCGGACCATAAGCAAAATGATGCGTTTCCCAAACATTACCTGAAACACAAAGCATGAATATTGAACTGTTATTATTCGAATGGAAAATAAACCAATATGTATTGGTATTGTTTAACAGTAATCAAGACAATTTGAAACATCCCTAATTTACAAATGCACAGTAGCTAAAGGAAGTAATGAAATCAAGTACCTAAAATTTAATGAACCATTAAATGTAGAGACTCTTATGCCCGGTTTCACAAACGCCAATCGGTCGTTAACGGCTTGTTAACGAATAATCAAAAGTTTGCCGATTCGTCATCGAGTCTTTAATCCATCGTCAAATACCAAATGTATTTGACCTGTCCATCATCAAATATTTGACGATGGATTAAAGACTCGATAACGAATCGGCAATCTTTTGACGATTTGTTAATACTAAATAACTAGTAATTAAGTAAGTGTAGAAGCACACTTAAGTCATTTGAGTAGAATTTTGCAATTTTTGGCGTTAATCATGACATTTTTTGAAGTTTGTTCCTTTTTTACATATTTCAAAACGAAATTTATTTTTTCCATTGTATTGAAAATTTTTAAATATTAAAAAAAATTGTCAACTCAACCTATCATAACGAAGTCTAGCGTAAACCAAACTACCCCCCCCTACATTTTCTCTTGCTATTACTTTACTAATATTAAAATTTTTCAACATCATTATTTTTTATTGTTCATTTACTTTTCTGACATCAACAATTTAAAAATAAATGATAATTATTAACCCCGCTCACATCCAACTTTAGTCATTTTTGACTTTGTTGAAAATTGTCAAAAATTATTAAAGTATTTTAAATTTTGGTCAATTGTAAAACTTGTTTTAATTACCTAAAAGTTTTAAAAATCAATATTATCTACATCAACCAGCTGGGTGGTGTAGACAATCAGTAGTAACGCACCTTGCCTTAGTTAAGCAGTTTAGGTCATTTACAAATTTGACGTACCTCGTCAATTCTATAAATTTTGACATTTGAATTTTGTTTTCGTTGTTATCAATTAATTGATTCAAGAACTTGAATTTTTCTTTTTCTTCTTCTTCTTTTAAAATCTTAGGCAATCATTTTTTTAAATTATCTGAATACTGAATACTGAAGACTGGACCTAGTGAATTTGGATGTTTGAGTTTTTTTTGACATCTTTGGAATTTAAACAATTCTAACAGTTTTGAGATTTTAAAAACTACGCATTTAACATTTTTGAAATTACACAGCGTCACGTTTTTGACAATTTTGCCATAATGCAGTGTAAGTTGTATAAAAAATTATTAGATATATTGGAAGGAAATGTGGAGAAAGAAAATTGTTTGTGAAGAAGAAAATAAACAGTTCCAACAGTTCTTGTATGTTACTGAACTTTCCATTCAGAATGTGGACAAATTGTAATGCCTAAAGAAAGATTATTATTGCATAAAGTTAGCTTCAATTACAAAATCTCATACCATGACGAGAGGCATTATTTCCGCCAAAATAAACTTGTAAATCAATAACATATTTAGCAATAAGAAATAGCTTCAGAACATTACTAAAACAATTTCGTGTGTTGAGGCCAGCCATACCCAAATTTACTCTTGAACTATATAATGAAGATAATGAAAGCTTACAAAAATTCAAGGACAATTCACACATTATTCACTAAATCTACTCGATTTATTAATTTACGTTAGCTACTGCACAAGTGTACATTCGTTTTATTGACCAAATTAATAGAAATATCACTATTCTACTTGCATGCAATCAAATTCATAACATACCATTAAAGTCGTAAGTGTATAAAATATTTCCTCTATTATAACTTTCACCAGCAACTATATACAATGAATCACGCCAAACGGCAGCCCCATGAGACGCGGATCCATTGGACACGTAATTTTCCGGAGTAATCGTTTCCCAGTAGCCATTCACGGTTAGCTGACCGCAGTCATTGCCCTTAAAGCCGTCATTACAATTGCAGCCCGAAGGTTCGCACCGCCCTTGCCCCGTAATCTCTCCACAATCGCTGGGACATTTCTCAATGTGACATCCCACACCGCCCCATTTACCATCGCAGGTGCACACCCCGTCGATGCATATTCCATTTCCCGAGCAGTCTTCTCCCGAAACACGTGATGGGCACGCATTCAACCGATAAGTCATGTTAAACCCGGACATGTTGTATGCGTCGTCGCTGAAAAAATGAACCAACGCCGATCCCGACTTGGCGACAACCTCCGGGATTTTCCTGATGCTGTATGCGTCCTTGTACATCAGTCCGCTAAACACTGCCAGCAGTGGAGAATCCACGCTGTCCCCGTCGAAAATGTACAAATGATCCCAGCCGCATTCCGTCGCGAATTCCTCCAGGTGAAAAGTAATCGACGAGTTTGGAGCGTCTATGAGCCAACTGCATTTCACGCCTATCGAGTAATTTCCCAGGCCGTCGTGGATCGTTCCCGTGGCTGTGCCGAGTCTAAAAGAGGCTTAATTAACGGTTATAACATCGAAGATCGAAGTTTTACCTGACTTTTCCGCCGCAAAACTGACACTGTGGCCCCTGCCAGCCGTCGAAGCAAATGCACGTTTCGTTCACGCATTTTCCATTGCCGCCGCAACCGGAAGAATCATGACATTTTGCTGGCGCCAACGAACAGGCGGTCCCCAAGAAAACTAACGTAAAGCATACCGCGGATAAAAGTACGTCACATTTTCTTCGATATTTTGATTTAAATAGAAACAAAAACATTTGTAGGGCTTCTAACATTTCGATGCCACCATTTTAATCCAATTGCATGGTAACGTCAATGTTAAAACGAAAAATGTTTGGTCGGGTTCGTGATGGTGTGCGATTGCAATCGGCGAGTTCCTTAATTAATTTTTTCTCTGCTGGAATATGTAAACACATTCAACATTTGAGTACCGTAAACGCGACAAAACTTATCGGTAAAAAGCGCCGTGTCCATATTTTTTGACATTTACATTTGACAAATGTCATTAACATCACAAAGAAACAAATCAGTGGCGTTCGCGGACATTTAAGGTGGGGATTCGTATATGAAAAATTAACTTGAAAGTTTATGAAACGGTTTATCATATTTGAGGTTTAAAAAAGATACTGCAACATAAAAAATATATAAAGACGAATTCTGAATGTCGAAATACGAATTTAAGGTTAAGAAAACGCCAATTGCGTTTTTAGATTGTTGGTTGGTTGTATTTATTGGTTCATTACATTTATTCACTCAAACAACGGTATGCCGACATCTTAACCACTTAATATTATAAAAGATAATCACAACCTTACTCCTTACTGTGATCTTAATTACACGTTGCAAAACGAAATTGAAAGCCAATCATTTTCAAATTCGCCATCACAACCACTGAACTGCCAATGGTATCAATTTCTTAGCGCATGCGCACGATATAGGTTTCGGGAAATTTGAAAGGACGACGAGGATTTCTGTTTCAGCCTTTGAACATTTACTATTGTCGTATTCGTGCTGCGTACATAGAACAACAACCTATACCTGTACAATATTTTTTGGCCTCCCGGCATGTAAACATAGTAACTATGCACCGTTCAGGTCACATGTAACTTCATGTTTACGACGACTGTGCGTTTTCCCGCATAGTATGCGGTAAAGTAAATAATCCTTCTTTTTAAACTCCAGAGACGTAGGAAAAATACGCAATTTTGAAATCATGAAGCCGATGTTCAGGAGAACGAGATATATTAATTTCTAATTGAATAAGTATAACAAAATACACAAAATTTAAATATTAATTTAATATTAAATTAGTCCAAACACTCCGCTGGGCATCGTGTTTAAGATATAAACTTACCTAATAACCATTAACTTTTATACAATTATTTAAATGTAACAAATCTGTCAAATCTGTCATAAACAATGCAATGTTGCCAAGTTGAATAAATAAAATATATAGGTATAAAAAGATGACTTATTAATTTAAAATAAAATTATCGGCCAAAAAATTGAATACAAATCTCATGCGTTAAGTTATTTTACAGTGCTCCAGCAAATAAACGAAGCCGTAGCGCTATAAAATTGAATTTCCCGCATTCGACTGTAAATAACTATTTTAGTATCTTGAAATCGGCCTTGTTCAAACTACATAATCTTGTGGTATGTCAAAGGGATGACATTGAATTGCCAATAAAACTGGTTTTGCCGACATGCAATTTGTCAGCAATTAGGGATATTCCTTGCTCAAACTGCTGTAATAGTTATTTACAGTCGAATGCGGGAAATTCAATTTTACAGCGCGACGGCTTCGTTTGAGCCGTATTTGCCGGAGCGCGGTAAAATAACTTAACGCATGTAATATACTCCGTTTATATTAAATAGTTGTCCATTGTCCAAAAGAAAGCCTCTGAACCCACGATGGACAACTGTATGAATGAAAATTCACATATTTTTCAGTCATATATGTATGAGCTAGATCAGGAAACCCTTTTTTAAACTTTTTAGCCAAAAATCGGTATTCCATCTTTTTCCGAAATTTTAATTAACCCCACCAAACTTATGGAGGTACTTCATCAATATTCATATTTTTTAAGCCCGGTTTAAAACCGTAGCCATTATGAATTCATCGTTATCCCTCTCAAGATTTCTTACATTATTGGTATGCTTCTGGACCATTCCAGGATTTTTACCAAGGAGAATCATTCTAATTCGACACAACGCATTTAAAGGTGATGGGTGATCGTGAAGTCCACCTATCGTTCAAATCTAAAACATTTAGGTTTATAAAATTAATACTTAAATAAATTTACTTGTGAAAAGAAATTTTCCAAACAGTCTTGGTTTAAACGTAATTTGATATTTGGCCGTTAATTCTTAATTACTTGAAACCACTATCTCTTTTTGCAAAACTTGAAGAGAATTTTTAGAAATACACCTCATCCTAAAAATAGTGTCTATCATTTGATTTAAAAGTTTATCTGTTTTTCCAGATCTTTTCCCTTGGGAAGTTTATTGGGTACTGAGGCGAAAATTGTATATGTATTCATTAAGTCAAACCAGCAATTTACTAATTTCACAAAGTCTGCCACATCTCTTGCTAGTTCTTTGTTTTGCCTAGGGAAGTATCTACATAAGTTGTAGCGGTTGTATTCGAAAATAACTCAACATTATATTATAATATCATTATATTATATTAGCGAGTGCTACATTTTGTCTTTGTTCAGATGTAATTATGAAAGTTTATGGCAAGAAGAAATTTCAGGACTGGTGTTTTAAATCAGATATTGTACTAATACTAATTTCGTAATAATTTTAGAACGCAGAATATCGGCAAAGAAAATTTTTTTCTTAAGCAACTGGATGGAAGCAATACGTCTTATTAATGTTCATTCCTAACTCCTTCCAAAATCCCACATTACCTCCCCCACAATCTGATACACAAGCAACGACATTGTAATTCATTTTTTTAATTCTGTTAATTCGAAAATTAGTGCTTTGGCGACTTTTTTATCAAATCCAATAAATACAAGTTGCTTCCAGTTATTGATCAGACCGCTTGCCATTATCATTTGCATATAAGCGTGTCGTCCCATCACTTCATCTTCTTTAACATCATACTGATATAAAGCGCTCACCTTCACTTCGTCAAAAATGAAAGAACAATAACTTTCTGCTCAATATTTGTTGTAATCCGGATACTTCCATTATTTTCAACTTATCTTTCAGTATACCATTTTTTAAATTTACATTTGAAGCCCAACGCTGCAAGGTAGGAATTCCTGGAAGTGGAGAGTGTAATGTTTGACGTAAATATATATATATATATATATATATATATATATATATATATATATATATATATATATATATATATATATATATATATATATATATATATATTATATATATATAATATATATATACTGACGAAGGGTAATAACCCAGAAACAATATTGTCTAGCGATCCACCAGTTAGTCTTCATGGACCTGTTTTAATAAATGTTCACTACACCATTGAGGTGTAAGATTAGACCATCTTTCGTGTAAATTTTACATTTTTCTGTCAGATTTGACAAGATACATTTTTAATATATATATATATAAGCGCTTAGGTAGCGTAGAGTGAAGCCCTTTGAAATTTCATCTGCTGTCCACCAGGAAGTAATGTTCTCATCTTTTCATTAAATCCACGTTCAAAATCTTGTAATAAGGTATGCAGATTTAAATTTTGTTCTTTCAAATTGCTCAGATCGTGCTCATTTTGTTCAACTTTTAGTTTGTACTGTTCATTTTCCTTCATAACAGTATTGTTTTCTAGGATCTGTTATGATAGGTTCTGAAGAAAGAGAAGGAATAATGAGCTTTTCTATGATTTCTCTGTTGTTTTACTGTGACACGTGTAGCTCTATCACTTATTGATAGTCTAGCACTAGTTTCGGGTAGTAAGTTTAAGGAAGGTAAAATAAAAAATATAACAATAATGTACGAAATATTGCTCAGATCTCTTGTTTTTACTGGTATCTTCTTGTTTTCGGGGAGATGTATGCATCAACTTTGCTTGCACACCATCCTCGAAATCTTCTAACGAAAAGTGTTAGCTACAAATTCGTTTATTTGCAGGATAAAATTTTTCTTTTCTATGACATCGTCTAATACAATATTTTCTTATTTCCTTATTTTTAGAGAATCTCAAAAACATAATTTTCTTTACGGAATTACTCTTGCAAATTACAGCACTTCAAATAGTTCCCGTCGTCTGACAATTAAAAGAGATGTTTAACACTATTATAGGTACCTATTTTTATGTTACCTTTCCAGGTACTAATAGCTGTAATGTATCACTTTAATTCGAGTAAATACCGATTAAGAAAGAGAATTAACGTGACGGCATGCAAGCAGCTTACCAGAATAATGCACTACTTGATGACATACTAGGTGACACTTCTCTCTCCGAGCACTCCCACCCCGAGCTGGGATACGAGGCAACCTAACTTATACGGACCTCGCATCTTTATTACCATAAAAATCGATAGATATTTATGAAAGACATATCATCAGCATCAAACAAAATATAATCATCGGTGAATATTCGAAAGTTGGTGCGTTTATAAAGACAAAGCATGAAGGACATGTCCCAAGGAAAGCACGTTTTAGAAAGGCATCATATTGTCAAGTTCATAAGTCAGCATTACCAAATAGTACAAAATTTCCATTTCTTTATAACCGTAGGTCATTTTAATTCTTGGACTTGCTGGTGCTCTAGAAGAGATGAAATTTATACACTAACAACAGATTTGCAAACAATTTGGAATTTTATAGAAAATTTGTGTCTCGGTCCTCACAATTACCCAGAAAAAACTTTATTAATTATCAAAATGGAAAATGTACCTGTCAAGTTGTCGGCATAAACAAAATTGAAAGAATTCCTAGCAATGACACTAGGAATATTTTAGACGCTCCTCTGCGTCTTTATTGGTTGAAACTGGGGCAGATTTATTAACGCTAAAACAGTACGGGGTCTGGAAGAGTTCATCTATAGCCGAGGGGTACATAGAGAACGCAGTAAATAAAAAGAATTTCTGACAGACTTTTGTCAATTCAAAATTCAAATAGTAATGTGAAAAAATCTTCAGGTAAGGCAACTGGAGTAAACCTCAAGAACATAACAAATTTGTACGATTATTGTTAATAATTATTATTATTATTATAAAAAAAAATCATTAATTTATTTAAATCGATTTTTTTTATGTCCACCGATTGTACAATCGGTGCACAAATCGGCAGATATGCAGTCTCTAACTAGATTTAACAAACGTTGCCGAATTTGAGGGGCATTGCCCACTTTGCTGAAATGTATAACAAAAATTACCATAACATTAATCGACTTTATCTCACATAAAAATATATCATGTTTTAACGCAGTCAGTTAGTTATTTCCTATAAATTGTTTCAAATGGAAACTTCAAGGTTAGCATTAGTCTGTGCAATGCAATGTAAGTAGTTAAGATATTTCTAAAAATATGAGGTTTTCTTTTCTGCCATATACAAATTTTAACTTCAGTTTCATAATTTTCGCTTCAATAGTTTGGGTGCGAGAACCAGCACAACACACACATGTATCTCTCTTAAAATCCCGATGTCTTGATAAATTCTCACGATTAGTATACTTCCTTATGTAATAAATCGGGCCCGGCTGATAAAAACATTTCGGAATTAATTTCGTGCATATTTATTCCATAAAACATGAATTATACATTTATCTAAAAAATCTTATAAGAAAAATAAATATATTAATAGATACTGTTTAATAAAAATACAATGCTGAAGGACCGCGATCTAATTGGTTCACCCAATAAAGCACATTTACTATTATTTATAAATACAATAAATATTAAAAAAATGTAAAAAAAGATCATCACAAAGAACATGAAAACATAGCAATAGCAGGATCAACAGTCTCGTACGTTATCAAAACATCCCTGAATTTATCGAGCAATTGCAATAATTGACTCCTGCGTAAATTCTCCAGGTACATAATTTCTTCAATGTGATGATTGCCTTTAAAGTACTTCTTTCTACATAACCTCGCAAACAAAGTGAGATCTTCTTTGCAGTTCGATGCTGGAATCTAAAACCCCATGATAACAAACACACAAAGAACAATCGACAACTCACCTTCAAAATTGCATTGCGTTCATCTTCAGGGAAATCCAACAGCAGCTCTTCTTGATATTCTTGCTTTTCTTCGTCGCCCGACATAAAACTAAGACTCTCTAAACTGAAAAAAAAGTTATATACTATCTGATAAGTTTTACACATTAAATATTACTTGGACTCTTTATGGAGTGACTCCATTTCAATGTACGGTTCGGGGGTACTCGACATGTTCGACATTCCGCTTTCGGACTCCGTTCGGGAATTGGCTGTGTTTCCGGAACTGAATGTCGAGCTCGAAATCGCACATTTGGTGATCGGTAATACTGTCTTTTCATGAATACTAAAAAATATCACAGTGAAGCTAAGAATTATATACGTAGTTTCATTTCATACCCTTTGTTTAGACTGAAACCTTGATCCAAAGGCATGTATTGTATGTACGTGTGAAGTTGTAGCAACAGGTGGTGTTGTAACATCCAAATTATCATTTGTACCAGTTGATTTTGCTGCGTTGGATGGCACAAAGGATTACATTTTTGGCCCAGCGACGTCGGTAACGAAAATTCACTTATTGATTCTATTAAATTTGTGTCCGGAAAAGCCTCACTGAATGAATTAACGAGAGGCGAATTAATGGTTAATGGAGCTTCGTATGCCAGTACGTATTTATTCGTGGAACATACAGGGTAAATAACGGTTGCTTTCGCCCAATACACCAAATGCGCCGTCAACTGATACACCTGAGAAAAATGCGTCAGATATAGATTTAAATCAAATGCTTTTGCGTACATGACCCAACGTCAAATCGGCGTCGGCCGCAAGAGTCTGCAGATTTTTCAATGGCGAATACTGACTCAATAATCTGATGAGGGAAGGAGAGCCATCCAACGAGAGGAAATAATGCATCTGTTGCACAGGACACAGCAATAATAAACTGTGGTAGGGCCGCAGAGATTGCAAACACCTAATAAAATTGTTAATTAAGTTTGTATAATTACTAGTTAGGTAACACATTTTCATAATCAGGAAGTATTTTAATCTAAAAACTAAGGCACAAATGTAATGACATATTTATTATTTAATGAAATGTTAAACGTGTGCTAAATTTAATTCAATTTTATGGTTTAGTACGATTAATAAATCTCTGGTTTTAAATTAACCATCAAATTGTCTAATTTTTAGAATTGCTATCAATACAAATACAAATTTTAATACAGAAGGCTAATGTATCTTTTTGAAATACTCATTGACAATGGGCACTATATACACCACGATAGTATTTTAATTTTCAATTTTCAAAAAGATAACATGTTCTTCAATTGCTTTTTTTAACTTTTGTTCTATTTTCATTAGTTTTGTTGCGATTAGTTGAATTTTTATTTATAAATTTTTTTTTTCTTCATATTTAAAATTTTTCGCTTTGCTTTTTTGAAAATGTGATTTTTGATAGCTTTGAAATTTACGTTTTTCAACATTTTTCCAAATTTTGAAATTTTTTATTTTTTCAAAATTCGACAATGTTTTAGATTTTTTCTTAATTGTTTTATAGTTTAATTTTGTTGGCAATTTATACGTTTTTCGTTTGTGCCAAATGTTTTTCTTAATTACATCAATTTTTGCATTTTTCAGGTTTGTGCCAAATGATACTTCAATTGTTTTATAAACGTTTTGTTATAGGTACTTTTTTTACATTTCCAATTGAATTGTTTTCTTTAGATTTTTTTTTTTATTTTTATGTTGCCGTTTACATTTTTGATAATATTAACATTTTCTCTTTTTTGCAATTTCTTACATTATTGCATATTTTTTGTTTATATACGTTTTTTGTAATTTTGACAAATTTGTTAATGTTTGCGCGACAATAAACGACATTTGTTTTTTCAATTGTTTTGTTTTTTCGATTTTTAAGATTTTTTTTTGTATTTTCGATTTTTTTTTTAATTTTTTTACAATTTTGGCTTCATTGAAATGTGTTTTTTAACATTTCCAAATTTGACTATTCAGTTTTCTAAAATATTTTTTTAGAATTGTTGCTTTTGATTTTTATTTTCTATTAATTTTTTTTAATTGTCGCATATATTTTTTTTGCATTTTTACGTTTGTCATGTTTGTGCTAATTGACACTATAATTGTTTTCTTAACGTTTTGTTAGTTGTAGTAACATTTTCCGTTTATATCTGAAAGGTTGGATATTTTGAACAGTTTTGGTTTTTTTGAAATTTACTTTTTTGATATGTTGAAAATGTTCAAAATTTTTTACTTTTTCTCCTTTCGTTGTAAATTTTATTGCAGTGCGGTTTCTGTGCAAGCTTCTATTTTAAAGAATACTATGTGTGCATCTTTTTTAACCCTAAGTCGACTCTTTTGGAGTTGACTGTACATTTAGGCACTGAATGTTTCCTGGTAGTGAAAAAGTGTCGATCACGGACATTATTGAAAATTTCATCATATTAATCATATTAAGAAAAAATGAATACCTGTCTATATCTTCGGGTTCAATCATTTTCCCCCTAAGATGCCACTGATGGACTTTTTGCGGCAAACAAAACTTCAATGGAATCCACTTATTTATTCTAATGTTCACCAACCCTGCAATGATAAAGATTAATATATTATTTTATTTCTTAAGCGGTATTACATACATGGGGATGAATCAATATTATATATATTTTTTATGTATAGTGGATATAGTTGTATATGAAACTGCAATTTTAAAAGTCACCGATGATATATTTGCACATTTGCTATATTTTTTATTGAAACTAAACTTAGTAAATTCTGAAAAAGGTATGGTAAAAATATGTCAAAATGGTCTGAAATGTAAAAACGTGAAATTTATTTTAGAATAGAATAAATTTCAGCGAATATATTAAAGTGATGACAGTTGTTTCACACTCTCTGAGCTCGTTAGACCATCACACACATACATCCACGGAACGTGTATCAAGTCATGAGTGACAGAGTTTGTCTGTGAATATTAGCGCTGTCTAGACGTCAATACTCTCACACTCTTGCTGCTACGTAATTCCAGTGGCCTTTATCGAACCAACTAAGTCAGTACTGTTCAGAGCTGCACCTACTTTGCACCCGCCGGCATTAAAGACAGCTTTGTTCGAAATAAATTTCAGGGAGTGTATTAAGGTGATGACAGCTGTTTCACCCTCTCTGAGTTCGTCAGACAACCAAAGGTACATCAAGTCATGCATGGAAGATATTTTCAACAAGCGGTATTTAATACCAGTTGGTAGTCTGGACAGTACCGACGGTCAATAAAGACCATCGCAATTACGAAGCAGCAAGAGTGTTGACGTCAAGATAGTGATAATACTCACACACAAACACTTTCTCATGAGTAAAATATTAAAATAGCGAAAATTAACGTTAAATTCAATTTAACTATTATATACATACAAAAAAGAAGCAGCCAAATTAAATTGTAACTATATTCAACTTGCGTTTGTGAAGAAAACTAATCAGATTCCGACGCTAGTAGAAGTAACATTTGGAATTTGCAGCTCCAATTCTTGTTGGTGTTGTATTGATTTGGAATGGGTCAAGTCACAATAAGTTGAATTAATATTTCAATCTGAAACCAATCCGACACTAACTCGTTTACGTTAACTTTCGTAGTTCAAAGAATCTTTTAATGCTGCAGTTTACCTGTACCAGTCAAACGCAATTCTTCAACCCTTCAGTGTTGAATTTCCAAATTTCAACTCATTGTAACTCACCCCAGTCCAGGTTAACCTACCAGACTATTAGGACAAATCGATAGTATCTACAAAAATTGATAGTTGATAGTAGCTATATCAAATAAAACTCTAGTTGAAAGTAACTTTGGGTTCGGTCTGGTTAAATCAGGGTGGATTTCCAGCGAGTTCACTATTTAAATTATATCAAAGTAGGATTTAGTGCAGAAATTGAAAGTTGAGTCGGGTTTGTAATATTAAACTAGAGTTAAAAGTGAGTTTAGAAAGAGGTAAACGTGAGTTGATTACTGATTTAATGATTTTATTAGTTGTTACAAAAGAGAAATAACAAAACTGAACAATTGAACTGCAAAGTAGAAACGTTACAAATTGATGTGGCTTCCCTTAATGAGAAAAAGTAAGATGATTATGACAAAATAAAAAAAACTGGCACTAATTCCAGACGTTACAGTGCTATATAATCATCTTTTCTCATTTATTGAAATCATCACATGTTAGGCTAGTGATAACTATTATCGATATCACCGTTATATAAAATAGTCTGTATTTAATAATTTAGTCTGAAAATTTTTCATGTAGTTGCTTTGTAGATGTTTAAGTTACAATTTTGACATTGTTTCAATAATTTCAAATCTTGTATAGTAAAATTATTTCCATTCCATTGATCTTATGATTATTAAGTATTTTTTATATTTAATTAAGTTTAACAGTAAATTGGATTCTCTCAATCATTTGAACTACTTTATCATAATTAAATTGGTACATGTAACATTGAGAAGATCTGTATGAGATTATAACTCGACAGGCAGAAAATCTGTAACGCAGAAGACAATCGAGATCCAGATCTACGCTGCCCGAAGAACAATTTTCAACAAGGGAAAAACAGGGGAATGGAGCAAAATTTGAAAAATACAAAAAAATGTCAATCGTTGAAATTATTAAATGTGCATCAAAATGGTCTTAAATAAAAATTGTTAAAAATGTTAAAACATTTTCTGAATGAAACAATGTCAAAATCACCACAAATTGTCAAATGACGGCCACAAATATACAGTTGAGTGGACTGGATTCAGACTGAAACTAGATGTTTCTTAATTAGCAGTTTTTCATTAATTTGCTATTCGTAACAAAAGTCGACAATTAAACTGCAAAGTGGAAAGGTTACAAATTGACGTGGTTTCTCTTAGTGAGAAAAAGTAAGACCAATTATGACAAAATCAAGAAAACTTGTACTATTAATTAATCATCTTTTCTCATTTAATATCTCCTCTAACAAATATAAATTCCCACCTATAAAACACTCACCGGTACTCGATAAATCGTCATACATTTTTTTAATATTCATCGCAAGAGTGCACTTCTCCAAGATAGTCTGGAACGAAATATCGCAGTTGCTGGCGTAGCCTTCGTCGTGCGCAGTAGTCATGATAAGCGTCTGCTCGGCTATGAAGCCGCATCGCTGCTCCTCGTGCTTCAAAACGGTCCCCATCCGTTTGCTCAAATCATGGTAACATTTCACTAGAAAATGTGTTAAATTTGCATTGCTTTGCCATGAAGTGTTTCCAACAATGTACCTACTGAGTGGTTCGCGACCGCCTGTAATGCAAACACTATGTTGATCAGCAATAGGCCAGACTCGTCGTGAGCCCTTGTCTTTCGCTGGAGCAGCGTTGGGTGGCTGACGAAACGCACATCGTTAACCTTCAACTCGAACTTGCGGTTGCGAAGTTCCGGTTTCACCGCGAAAAGGGACGATAGAAATTCGTCGGTGAAGCCCGTCAGGTGACCATTAGTTATGTTGGATGTCGGCTGGGGCGGCGATTGGAGGAGGTCTTCGACGAAGAGCAGCGTGTAGGGGTTTTTTCTGCGCGTGTTGGAAGGCTCGTCGTTTTCCTGCACGTTAAACGGGTATCGGAATAAGAGTCTGTCGCCTTTGCTGTCAGATTTGACGAGGATTACACTTAAAGGATTCACTTCCATTTTAGTGTGTTGATCCGGACATTTTAATTCACAATTTAGAGGTTTTTAGTGTAATAGTTTGGAAGATATATAACCTGCAAGTGATCAATCATCTCAAATGCATTAAGTAGGTCACTAATTACTTACATTTTACCAGAGCTCATTTATTAAATTACTCATCGGCGACTGCTTCTTAATCTAGTTCTACTGATTGATAATACAGATAATCACTAAGGTGAGGCAACAATGACAGTTAACTTTGCAACAATAAACATAATTAAACAACCTAAATATTTGACCTGGGCAATTTTTAAAAACATGTAACATGTTATTAAATATTGTGTATTTATTCTTCCGAAAAATAACAATTAAGAAAGTGCGTATTAAAATTTAGTACGTTCACTCGGCATACGGTAAATTTTCAACAGCAATGTCAAATTTATAATAATAAATAATGCATAACCTAAAAACCATATAATATGAACACAGATTTACACACTGCATAACGTACACAAACAGTGTTGCCCCATTGGTAACAAAATAAACATGTCAAATCTATGGTATTATATATTGAAATTCGTTGTTGACATTTAACCGACAATCAAATTGTAGCCAACCGAAGAATTCTCTCAATCATTTGAACTACTTCATCGTAATTAAATTGGTACATCTAACATTGAGAAAATTTATATTAGATTATAACTCGCAAGGCAGAAAATATGTAACGCAGAAAGCAATCGAGTCCCAGATCTACACTGCCAAAAGAACAATTTTCAAAAAACCAGATTAATGGAGCTTCAAGTTATTTTCATTTTACTCAGCATTACTCCATGTTGCCAGACGCGTTGAAAGGAATTTCAATAAATCTGGTCGTAACTTTTCGGTAGATTCCGCGGAAATTCGGTAGATTTAAATGTATTTACCGTTTTACCAATTTCCCACAGAATATAACTATTTCAAGATTTTTCAATAAAACACTCAGTTATTTTAAGTATATGATGTTTATTAAACCAACAAATAAAAAATAATAAGAAATATTTAGTAATCAGTGTTTTTTTTTTGAGTACAAATTATGGGTCATACAAGTTTTTTTCCACCACAAAGTCGTAACAATTATTATCACCGGTATAACTTTTCGTACACAATAAGGCCGAAATAGTTTCACTGTCGAATGTATTTCTTTGTTTAGTTTTCAATAAATTTATCTGGGAGAACACTCTTTCGACATTTGCAGATGAGTGAGGAAAATTTAAAACAAAATTTGTTAAAGTTTGAAAAATTGCAGTTCCATCACCACTTTCAATTTTCTTAACCGCATTTCAAAACAAAACAACATCGCTAGTCCACCAAAAGGGCTTCCTTCGGAGAGTGGGAATCTTTTGTCCAGTGGGGTCCAGCACGGCCGATTCCCAGATTTCTCTACTTTACTAATTTCAGTTCTCGCAGATAATCACTCAAAATGCTCGTCGTCTACTTGTATGCAAATATTTATTGATTACCCTTCAACCAGCGCACAAGAAGGCGACTATCTTCGTCAAATTAATTAATTAATAAAAACAAAAGTATGGTTTAATTAACTTTAATATATAGAAAAATGATTAAATTAGAATCAAATTTGTAACTTTATTATAAAAGGAAAATTATTAAATTTAATTAAACTAAGCACCTAAAATACGCACATAAAATATACGTTAAAAAGACGCGACGAACGAACTTGTAATCGATAAGTAACAAAAAAACGATCCTCCATAAAACCTTTATATTTTTAATTATTTCTCTTTAGAGGAAGGAAAGAAAATTTGCCCTAACAGGTTCCCCCTTTAAATTTAATTCATCAAATCAAAAATAGAAATTATCAGAACTCACATAATTTCGCACTTGTTACAAATAAAAATTTCTTACATTTCCTCTTGATACTATAAATCCCAATAATGGATCGAAAGAGGGATCATTGGTCTCTGTTTAATCTTTTTTCGCCAACTTTATTTTTTCCCGAAATTCGTAAACAAAATCAAATATATTTGAATTCTAATAATAGAATTTTCCACTTTTATACACGTTTTTAACTTTAAACGATACCGATTAATTTTAATTATTTTCTGAAATGTTACTCTAGACTTTGATAATTTAACTTAACAGCGCGCGACCTTTTCCTGAGAAAGGCTCGATTTTCCGCGCGGAGCCTATCCATGACTGTCTTTCGAAGGGACCCGTGAAATGACTGACTGCTCTTCGTTAAACTCCCGTCTTAAAAATCTAATTTATATTATATAATAACACAGCCCACGCAGGATGCGGATCTTATCGCACGCCCGCACTATATGCGCTAATCTATTGTTTATCCCTGAGACGGTAATGTTCGGTAATGTAATCCGTTTTTTTAAACAAATACCCACATCCGGTCGTACAATGGGCATGATTGAAAAGCAATTCCAAAAACAATAATGTATGCAAGCAGGGCCGGAATTAATAATATTTCTATTTCTCTCTTTTATTTTATTTCTATGCCGCATTAAATGAGTGGTTGTCTACAGCAGATTCAGTATCTAAATCGTCGATTAAATTTATTATCTTAAGTACTATATACCGCGTTTACCCATTAGTGCATCTCCACACAAGCGCGCGAAGCTTATTGTCAATATATGCATATAGAAGACTGTATACAAATTTTTATACTTGAATCTAAAGTATAGTTTGCGGTGTACGCCGCTCCTAAGATGAGACTGCGCGCGCGGCGGTTGACAGCGATAAAGCCATACCGCTCATCTAAAAAATAAACTAAAAATATATTTAGAAACTAGACATATGTGTCTACAGCATCACGTAGGGGAATTTTGATATCTAGAAGGAAAAAGAAATGGCGGACCAGCGAATTTAATTTTCGATTTTTATGACAAATTTTCATCGTTCATATGAAAAAAAAAATAGAAGGAGACCTATTATAAAAAAAACCCCTACGTGGTGCCATAGAGACAGTTTTCGAACAGTTTAAGACTTGGTGCATGCAAATCTGATGTACAGTTTTTCTAATATGCTGTCAACCAGGTTGAAAAAGTAGGTTTCGAGAAAAACGCGTTCAAAGTTTTGCTGAAGCATAATTCAACATACAATCATAACTATTTTCTTGGTCTATTTTTTCTTGTTGCTTACGTTTAGTCAACTATTCCTGGACCATACAACAGCTCCTCAGCGTCCAGAGAATCATTATTTTTTCCATGTTTTGCACGAAGACGACCCTCATGCGTGTTTTTTCGGCTTCGTGCTCGGCTTCGCATATTCACTTCTCGTCGATGTTTTGACAATATTGGTAGAGTGCTTCACCAATTTTGATGTCTAATATCTCCAATACATTTATGAGGCCAATGTGACCATTGTTAAAAAGTATTGATGCAATATTAGCGGCAGTTTCGTGACGGCTTAGGTAAAACGGGGAATTCAACGCTTAATATCGGGCCGTAATTGTATTGAAATAGATAACGTCTTGTACGTGATAGTACAAGTGTTTTTGGGTTTCTAATTTGTAAAAATGAGTAATAAATGTAAACAATCGAACCGACCGTTAGCTAGCGCATCTGTCGAACCATCTGTACCTGGACAGCCGTGAATTTGGGACTAATTTCGTATGCAAAATATTCTTAGGATCGAAACGAAATAATTGTAGCGAATATTTTGCACTGGATTGCGCATATCTAAACTAACTTAATTAATTGCTAATATATACATATGTGGGACCGAACAAATCGAACGATATTATTTATTCGAATCGTACGACTGCCGCTCGGCGCGGTCGTACGCTAGCAACGGTTCACATAAAATGCTGTATCTCCATCAATTTGACGAATTTCTCTAAAATATTCGGTGAAAGCATTCTTGACAAATGCATCTTTCAGAAAATGAAGAAAAAAAAACAGGAAAAAAATTATTTTTCACCGTGGTCTAGTGCCTTAAGACTCTCGTGCTCAAACAGTCGTTGTTTTTTCTTAACAAGAAATTTGTTGTTTTTAACTACATATCCCCAGCTTGTTTCTTTGTCTTGATTTTATATAGTACGAGAAATATTTTTGTTAGTAAAAGTTATTTTTTTTGTCTGGATATAAATTGGGCTATTACTGGTTACAATCTTAACACAATCTTTTCCATCAGTCATTTGCACGCCATAAATTTTAAGATTCTTATTATGAGAACACTATTCGAAATAATTAATAGGTTTTGTCAGACTCTCATTTTGCTTAACTTAAGTTCACTCGAGACTTTTCTATTTCCTGCGGTTTTAGATTGAGTTATTTCTATGCGTTTGACTTTGCACTCATCGTTTCTTTTATCTCTGACATTTTTTTTATAATAATTTGCTGATCCGCTACTTTAAATATCGAATAGTTTCTTTCAGTAGTTTGCTTCACTCGTTGAGCTTTCGAAATGCAACAGTTTATTAAAAATACAGTACATTCATAGTCAACGACTTGACTTCCATGATAATTAAATCAATTGTTCATAATTCAGGTCTGGATTTCCTATTTAATTGCAATTATTTTTAGATTCTCTTATGGAATTAAATTTATATAGTTTCTTTGTTTGTTGTAGGGGTGGTTGTTTACAAATTATCATGTATATCCTCTGATGGGAGCTAAAACAATCAGGTTGAAGAGATCAGGAAACAAGTTATTCGTATAGCGTGGCACCATAATCTTCACCAAATTACAACTTTGTTTTTTTGGAATCTATGAAATCTCACCCTATCCCACATCATTAAAACACAAATTAAACTTCGATATTTATTAAAACATCAATAATAATATGTACCTAATAGTAAAAAACATACATAAAGAATTAATTATCGCAAGCTGTGCCCTTGATGACCTGCGCGGCGTTTACTCTATAAATTCTGTAATTTACAGTCGTCGGATCCAACGTTTTGAACAAGAACTGGGGCATCTTGTCAGAGAGGAAGTACAAATTTTGTTCGTCGTCTACCTTTAAGTCGTTGGTAAATATAAGTCCTTTCTTGTCTTCGATGAGCATTACGAAATTTTCTGGCGTGAGTGGTTTCCTGGTGTTCCAACATGCGATTCCGTCCTTTTGCAGCTGAGTCAGGAACATGACCCCCGTTTTTTTGTCTATGTCACTGGCGGACGCTTGCGTGTTTTCTCCTCTGTCAGCAATAAGCTATAATCAAAAGATGTTATTAGATGAGTCCTGGATTTAATTGGACACTGAAGGATGTAAGGTGAATCCATGCGACTAATTTTATGATGAATCTCCAACTTAATTATCCTGGATCGTCGTTTTGTTGTGTGAGCTTAATTAACGTCTACCTCAACGCTACTTTATTGAGGAGAAGGTGACACTCACGTTTACATGATGGTGTATTCATAGTATTCCGAGTCGGCTATTTATGTATGGAAATTATACGGTGCAATGAGTTCTAAATTATTAATTATTACCTTGAAGTCGTGGTAGTTGTGAGGGTCAAGCGCGGCAGTTCGATTCCTCAAAATGCACGTGCACACGCAGAATTCTTTCGTGCTGACCAACGGGTGGAAATACAACGTCCGGAATCTAAAACAAACGGCGAGTTATTGGCATGAAATTAATTTTCTTTACATCGATACGAACCCGTCGGGATTGATGTCGGAAAGCGCGAGCCCGAAAATGCCGTCAGTCCACTGGAAGTTGACGCCACCGACGTTCAGGTCGCCTTTCAGGGGATCGAAGTGGAAATAGTTGTGTTGAATTCTCCAGGAGTCGTCACTGGCCAAGGAATACACGACGAGACCGTAACCTCCCAAATCTGGTATGTATGCGAAGGCTTGGTCGCATTTGTCCGGTTGTACGTCGACGACCTGTAAATGTGGATGTAAAGTTTGAATAAGAAATTTGATGAAGTAGAATAAGATGTTTTTATTGCAAGTGCTCCGTTGTTTGATTCTCGTCGTAAAGGCTGGTTACGACGTCGATGATCAAATGATCTAGATGGTTTGCACGAGAGACAATCCATATGTGGTACCAATGAAATGGTTCAGGCTTCAAGTTTTGGTAAAGTTCGTACCATTCAAGTTTTGGGAGTAAATAATGACGTTTGATGCTATAACAAAGATCTAACGTAGCACTCTGGCATTGCAACAAGGGTAACCTAAAGTAGAGATGTTCTGGTAGGATGAACAAACGGTTCTTCCATAAGGTCTGTTACATATTATAAATCGATACAGTATATGTGTCTGTTGGCCCGTAAAAACCAAACCCGGTCATACGATTGCTCGACAGGGGATTGGCGAACTAAATCCGAAAATTGCGCCGATGCGTTTGGTTCGATACCCCGCGCAAACAGTACCAAACACGATTGTTGCTCATAAATAAAGTTGTACAGAATTAAATTGCCTAACAGAAAGCCCGGGATAGTTCTCAACTCTGCATTCCGCGAAAATATTTTTCGCCCTCCGTTTCAAACATTCATAGATAACAACATGCTGTGGGGTTTCCATTAGGCAATTTAATTCTCTACAACTTTGTTTATTTTTTTTCGTATATTGAGTGGTTTGAGCAGCGTGTTGAGCGGACGCCAGAAACCGTAAGGTTCAATCGATACGCTGCACAAACGGTACGAGGTACCACAAAATTACACACAAATAAAGTTGCAAAGAATTGAATCACACAACATAAATGTATGTATAAATGTATAAACATCATATGTTGTGTTGCTCGTTTCTCATTTCTTAAATTCCAATTTAATTGTTACAGAAAAGTATTTAACTTGAATGATTTATATTAAAATAGCCTTGACCGTCATGAGTAATTGCTATTCATAACTGATCATTGAATAATATTATATTTTTCTTGAACCGTTTGAACAGAATTTACCTTTTCAACAAAAGCCAAGCCAAGAAATCTATGAAAGTTTATTTCCATCGTAAGTAGTGATGGAAATAATCGAGATGCGATATACGAATTAGTCGATTATTAAAATCTCTCGAGATAATCGACTATGCACTCCGAAAATTAGTACTACTAAATTAGTAGTCGAAATAGTGCGAGCTACACCGAGAAGCTCGATATCTCGGGTTCGACTGCACTCTGAAAATTAGTAATACTAAATTAGTTGTGGAACGTCGATCACGGAATGCGTGCGTGCGGCACCGAGTACTAGTTCGAGGTTCGAGATATTTTATTTTAACATTACTCATTCGGTTATGGCATTCGGTTTGTACTCTCGATCGATGGTGATTGTCGGATTGAAGAATACAATAATTTAAATAAGTACAATCATGTTGATGATACTGCGTTAGTAAATAAAACGCTTCAAAATTTACAATAATATTTATAAACTGCCACATTAATATATAAAAAATATGAGCAAATAACAACAGTATAATTCTCAATAAAAACAAAGGTACCTATATAATAAATTAATAAAGTGCGATTAAACAATAATAATAAAAATTAATAAAACAAATTTATAAGAAGTAGGTACCATCTTATTAGTCAAAATAACTAACAGAATAAAATGCAAACTATTCATCCAATGTGGTATTAAGGAATATAATTTGATCATGACGATAGTCTGTTGCGGCGTAAATTTGTAAGTTGCCCGGCTTTAGAAAACACATTGCTAGTTGTATTAGAACGTTAATGTTGTACGTTGCATTAATTAGTACTAGTACTACTACTAATTTTAACTACTAATATTAGTCGATTATTAAATTATATCGATTACTAATAATCGATTATTGAAATATCTCGATTATTCCCATCACTAATCGTAAGTGCAATTTTGTGGTTTACATGAACATTTTAAGTGGAGTGGAGTTGGGTAAAGTTTCACGCGGAGTTAGTAAAGCATACATTTAGTTTAGCGAATTTTGGTATGCAACAAACGGTCAGATTTCAAAACAAGTGACTTTGTTACGTCAAGTGAATTTATTACTGAGTATCATCGCCATCTAGATGCAATGCCCACACAATCTATGTCGAAAATAAATTTTAGCACATGTATTAAGGTGATGACAGCTGTTTCACCCACAACGGACTCACCACACATACATTTGTTGAAGTTGCATCAAGTCATGCAAACATGACTGATATGTGAAGAGTGACCCCTTGTCATATGTATGCATAACTTGAAGCAACGAATGTATGTGTGGTGGTCTAATAAGTCCATAGAGGGCGCAGCAACTGTGATAACCGTAATCCATCCGCAGAAATTAATTGTAATAAAAATGAATAAAAAGCATTTTTAAATTAACAAAAATAAAAAAGCTATCTTTCAAGTCGCATTCAAATTCGACAACAACCCAACCCGTCCAAATTCAATTTTTTTATTAATTTGAAAATACCCATCAAATTAATCGAATGAAAAAAGGAATGAAAATTGAGACTCAAACAAAACGAAACCAATTTAATCGCAAAGGAAATAAAATTAATGTAGAATAAATAAAAACTATGTTGATAATAACGAAGCAATGAGTACAATAAAAAACAATAACATTTGAATGGAAAATTAAAAATACGCAACTAATGAAAACAGTTAAACTATATGTAAATATGGGTGTTTTTTTTTTTTTAATTTGGCGTCAAAGCTGGCCGTGAATGTTTAACTGTGAACGAACCATTATCATTAATTTGACATCTTAACCTATGTCTAACCGGCCTAACCTCACTTTTAATTTAATTAATCGACAGTTCAATTCGTTGATGCGATTAAAAGCATTTGTAGTGTTATAACAAACGAAAAAAAAACTTTAATGATGCAATAAGGTTTATAACAAATAATCAAAATGTGTTCCATCGACTTCAAGGCATTTGTGGACTCTTTGAACAACTGCGTTACTGACATTCGCCAATATTTGAGAATTATTATTAATTTCATGAATTTTGGCAACTATTGCCTCACGCAATTCGTCGAGGTTATTTAAGCGATGCTGGAAAATTAAATAGGGCAACAAGAACACGTCACACGGAGTGAGGTCCCAGGATCTTGAAGGGTAAGTTATGGCTGTATTTCGGCTGATGACTCGTTGATGTGCCAAAACCATTTCAAATTCAAAAATAAATAAATTGTCGAAAGCTGTTACTTAAGTGGCATTTGAGTGTATGTACAAAATTATGGTTCGTTTACTGTTAAATATTCATTACCAACTTCCACGCCAAATTTAAAAAAACACCCGTTAGTTCAGATTTTTTTAGCGCGCCGCGATATTTCTTCGATACCTCGTCCAAATTAAAGTTTCGAAATGGGACACGTTCGCATTGACGACTCTCCGTTTCGTATTTTCCCATTAATCCAAAATCCACTGTGATTTCAACGAACGTTTTGCCGGTCAAAGGCAGATCAAAAGGATCTCGCATTTCAATTCTTAATTTATTAACTCACCACGTTGGCGAAGAAAGACGAATCCTTGACGTCGGTGGGCTTCAACGAATACCGCTTGATTAGTTTGTCGGTTTTCAGGTCGAAAATGACGAGCGCAGGCTTAGAAATTTGATGGTACCCGCCCAAAACGTCGGCGACACCCGTGTCCATTACCCACAGGCGGTCGCAGGCGTCGACGCGGACCCTGAACGTCGAGACTATGTGGTCGTCCTGTTTCGTGTCGTTGGGCGCCAGGCTGTTGGCTCTGTAGCTCGGATAAGGGGTGAGAGGCGCCGATTTCTCGATCGGTTCGTCGAGCAAGACGTAATTGAGGGACGAGCCAACGCCCGCTTTCCATCTGAAATTTGAAAAGGTGTGAAAAAAGCACTGCAGACGGAAAGTATTGCCAACAAAAATTGACTAATCGGATGTAGTTCAATTATTTATATAGCGTTAGTGTTTTAAATTACTCATTGCTGATTTAAGTTTATTAAACAAAATCTCCTACATCAAGTTTTATTGAAAGTCATGAAGATAACACGATATTGCTGAAAGTTAAACTGCAAGTGTGGACCTGCTAAAAATAACGTATCAACAGAAAACAAATAAAACAGGCACATGACATAATGAAGACTATAATAATCCCGCTATTCATATGCAAGTTTTGTAATTAATGAATAACAAATTAAAATAATTGTGTTCTTCGATTTATTATCATTTCTCAGGAACGGCATGTAAACAATTCTCGAAAAGCACATTAGTTCATAGTAATATCAACAAATATAGTGAAATCCAAGGGCGTGGAGGTAAAACAGGATACGGTATTCGTGCTCATAATTAAGAACCAGCAATTAAACACCAGAAACTATTATCAAAGTCGTCATTTCGTCCCATAACAACAACAAAATCGTTTAAATCGGTGCAGGTTGAACGAAATGTGAACGTTATAAACGAAAACTCAAGGCAGGTGGCCAATGCTGTAGACTTGTCTTCCGCAGAAACTACTTTATGGGATATGAAACTCACCAAAATTCTACGCAATATAATCCAACACTTTTGTACAAAAATTCGGCGCTAAATACAAATAACGTAATGGAGCATTTAGTTTCTGTGAAGGTGACATTTGCATAATTTGGTTGATGTTTCGCGACTTCGAATTTTATTCAATCAGAACACGGCAAATTTGTAAATAAAACTGTGAAACGGGCATAATTCTAAAATCAGTTGTCAACGAAACGGCACGCACCCGTTTCTCGGCTCTGCTCAAAATTATTATTGATTTAACACATCAAAAATGACACTAAATGAACATATACAATAATACATTAATATACATTTCTTTTACGGAGAACATTTAAACCCTAAGTAAACACAAAGTGTCCAAAGCTAGGTGACTTTCTTAACTCTAGGCTAGACAACCTAGATTAAAAATTTAATAACGATGACCAAATATTACCTTAATGAATACGTAACTTATATATTTTACTGAACCAATGAAGTGGTGCCAATTATGCGACGGCAAAGAATAATACAATGTTTCTAAAATTGCTGACTTGTGGATCGCAAAGATTGCAAGACTAGCTAAAGTAAAGGGAAGACAGACAGACAAGGCAAGATGCAAATCGGCTACTGCAACAAAATACGGCTAATACACAACGATCAAATCGTATAAATCTCAATTATGGGTTTTCGAAATGTTCAGGACCGACAGAACACACCCTACGACTGACACCAACGATGAAGCTGTTATGAAGACATTAAGTTACGGTGGAAAATATCAATTCTGTTTCATCACTTAAATATTCCGCAGAACGACTTAAACCTGTATTTAATATCACCCTCAAAAATTTAGCATGGACTTAAAACTGCTTTTGCAAGTGCATTGAACGAAAAACTCCCCCTAGTTGGCAAGGCACTGGACAGCTACAACATCGACAGAAAGAGATCTACTGGTTATCTTATACAAACATGTATGTGAGTGTCTTAGCGCCATATAGACGTCAATACCATCATATTGTGCTACTATTTAATTGCAGTGGACTGCGTAGGCCGACTAAGTTGGCACTGACTAGACTCGTAACTTATGTTTGCATGTCAGTGGCGGTCCCGGGAGACCTATAAAATGAATTGCAAACTTTCAATGTACATTAAGTGTAAGTTTTTATAAATGTGTACTGTTATAATAAAATATTATTTAATTGAACTTCTTTCAATATCGTCCAATTCATTCCATGTCTTAAGTATTCTTAAGCTCATTTTGCATCATCGGTAGATAGCTACGATACTAACTGAAATTTCTGTATTTCTAAAAACGAAATTTTCTCCAAACAGCTCTCAGTCTCCCCTATTGTTTCGAAAAACACGGAACTGCTGAAGTGAAATTCCTAATAATAGATGAAAAGTGTGGTGCCAATTGTGGGACTACAATTCATAAAATTGAAAACGTCAACCCAACCCAACCCAATGAAAAATAACAACCTAAATTAACGACCTAAAGTCTAAAAAGATTGGACAAAACCACATCATAAGCAACTAGCATACAAAGCCGAAAAGTAAATATAAACGGTATACAAGAAAATTGTCGCGAAAATTATTTGAAAGTTTTATTTCACGCGTTTCGATACGAATACAAAAGGAACCATGAAAAAACTTTTATCGACGTTCAGCGACATTTTCCACGATTTTTGTACACTCACTTTTTGCAACTCTGCAGAACGCAATCACCGCTGGACATTTTGGTTAATTAAAACATTTTTTAGTAAATTAGCGCCGTGGGTGACTTCGCTCTCGTTAATTACAATAACAGTTTGGATTTTTAAATTGATTTTCGAATTCATTGAAACGATGATTGGGTTGGGATAATTTTCAGTTGTAGATACTTTGGAGCGATTTAATGTTTAATCCAAATTTTGGCTGGTGATGAAATTTTATTATTTTTTTGTTGCTAAATTTTGATAAATTCGAATGTAAATTATTTGTAAATATTTTTAGCAATAACCGCAGAAAATTTTTTTTTAATGTTTAAATCCTAAGACCGTGACGTTTAAAATGAAAGTATTTAGCACCAGACAACTTTCTTTTGCAAATTACGACCATGAAGCGGTTCATAAGCTACGTTCAATTAGTAGAAAAAGTTACATTGTTCGTAAGTACGTCCAACTTTATATAATAATTTCAGGGTTTTTTTTCACCGTTTTTTACTCGATATGCAAAACAACACAACAAATACACAAGGTTATTTTCCGTGCGCGTCTCTTGCGTATCGAGATTCCAAGCAGGTTTTTGTGGTTTTGCAGAGAATGCTGATACACCTAAGTAGCACATGTGCGCAAATGGTAAATAAGAAATCGAAAGTTTAATGTAATAAAATCTCCGTGGGTTGAACAGAAAAATAAATAAATTAATTTACAATAACAAAATATATTTCACGGTGTAAATAACACGAAAGAGTTGAATAACAGTGAGTTATGTTTGTGATTTTAATATTTTGAATTATAATTTTTGAAGAAAACATAAATTATAATATTAAATAATACCTTGGTACTGTGATGAATAATTTATTCCTCCATCTTTCGATGCCCAAGGGCAAGTTGTTCGCCGGAATGAACGCCCCGGTCCTGATGGCGTCTTCCTTGGCTTCGGGAGTTGGCCAGTTGAAGTCGATCTCGTTCCAGGCGAACAGTTCTGGAAGGTCGGCGGCGAGCGAGACGCTGCAGAAAACGAGCACGAAAACGAATCGCAGCATCGTACAAAAGGCGCGACTGATCGTCACACACTGCAGGAGCAAATCCACGCAAGAGTGAAAAATGTTTAAATTTAATCCCTCCCACCGTTTTTACTCGGAACATGATCTTAATGTCCCTGAACTTACGCGTCTAATTTATTGTTCCCCGAGGCCTGCTCGCTTCGTTATTTGCATTTGTGGACGTTTCGTACTAATCAATCATTTTTTTCGCTTGATTTGAAGTGACGTGATTTAATGAGGAAATATAACGACAACAATAACAACATAACAGGAAAATAAATCATGCGTTCACGTTTAAAATTAACTTCGATTTGCTTCAAGAATTGTATGTCGATTTTTAATTTGAATCGTTTCTTCTTTTTCAAAAATGATGGAGGTAGTTTCCCAATATATATTGAAGTAGCTTCAACGCGAGCAAGACACCGATGGCATTGTTCAAAGTTGTAACACCTACGCTGCCATCACACAACCCCGATATTGTGACCTTTAAGCTTCGGTGTTTTTGAATAACGTTTCGTTAGTTTACTTTACTTTTAGTTCGTTTTGTAACAAAAATTAACAATAACATTAAAAAATATGAAAAATTAGTATTGTAAAATGGGCAATAATTGCAGTTAAGTTAATAAGTGGTTGCCCTTATTTTTTCTTAACAACTTAATGCACAGCTCCATGACACATATGGATAACGTAAACTAGGAGAATTGCAGTGTATGTCACGGACAGCGAACTTTTCTGTTGATTTTTATAGGTTCGATTACGTCATAGAGATTATTTTCGTAAACTTATTAAAATCTACGATTACTTTTTTGCATCACTCATAAGAAAATAATGAAATATAATTTTCTGCAGCAAATTATTGTTTTTATCCCAAATTATAAAACAAATTTTGCATTGTAAATAGTTCAGAAGAATCAAGGATCAGGTTTAGTTGACTTAAAGATTGGGCAATGTTGTGCCCGCGGCTTTATGAAGCAGGTTAATCCGACTTCGGCTAAGGTCAATGGAGATGGTTGTGTGTTCATGTTAATTTGTTTTTAGTTGAACAAGGAATTGAACTTTCTCAATTAAATTAACGGAACGTACTTGAAGCTGAATAAGAAAGCAGGTGTCGACTCTATGACAACTTATAAAAATCTTAAATCCAATGTCCATTCGATGGAATGCCGCTTTAAAGATAAAATTATTTACAACGACAGCACAATTCAATATTAAAAGTTACGTTAAACACGTTCTTCAGTTAGAGCAAAAAAATCGATAAAAATTTATTAAAATAAATTTGATGTGTAAAATTTTTTCAAATAAAATAATAATTAACAGGGGAAAATCAAAATACTTGTAGGTAACAACAAAACTTTTAAAGAACTTTGGGCAAAAATAAACCAACGAAAAGACGTTAAGAAATAGTATTATTTATAAATTAACAATCTAATTTTTATTTTAACCTTCATAAAATCCGACTGTCGTATCTGTTGGTTTCCGTATTTGATGGTAAAAATTGAATTTACAATTATCGCCAGTATATGATGGTAAAAATATAAATAAATAATTTAATATTATCGTCGGATTCTTGATGATAAACATAGCAATATACTGGCACAGTATGGGGAAATGGCTTTGCCCGGAACAAACTTCATAGCAAACGCAAGACGCCTAGGAAACTGTAAACCGTTTGAATGCGACACATCGATTGGTATCATAGGGATTCAGGGGTTAAAATATAATATGTGGACGAAATAATAAACGATTTAATATTATTGCCTGTATGTGACCGTGAAAATAAAAATAAATAATTTATATAAAAGACATAATGAATTATAAATATCCGGGTGCGTTCTTCTGGTATATATTGTATGGTATAATTTATATAAAAAATACCTTGAATTATAAAAAATATTGTCCATAATTTCGTATATCGATAGAAATCTGTTTTACAAAAGATGTCTGCCACAAAATTATTCCGTAAAAGTCTATCGGAAATTTAAAGAATTAGTTTTTAATTTAAAAATTCAAAGGGCGATAGATACAGCCCTTGCAATTAATATTCACGTGTGTGTTCCCAACTTGTACTTAACCTTGTTAACGAGTAATTACAACCCAAGAATATGGAAAGAGATGTTGGTAAAAATAGTAATAAATAATTTAATATTAGTGCCCGAGAGTGGAAATAAAATAATTTTAGTGTGTTTAAAAGTTCTCCCGGATCACAAGTGCAAGCACGTGCAAGATACCTGTCAGAGCAACTACAACATCACAACGAAAAGGTTCCGTCATTTGTAAAAAACTCACTTCATTGACATAATCAAGGACGAAAAACTTCAAACTACGGGCATCCTAGTAAGTTTTGACGTAATATCGTCATTGAGGCCTTTACAATCACCGAACAAAAGTACAAACCTGGCAAACCATGGATTTGATAAAACTCTGCTTAAGCTGGCGGCACACGGTGCTTGTTTCCTTGCTTGTTTTCTTGCAAGGAAACGTGACTGATTTCGAAGCTTGCTCGCGAGCAGGGCACGGTGACGGATTGTCGTCATACGATCCAGGTTGCCGTGACGGGAACCGAGCAGTTTGATGCATTGTTGGCTGGAATATCACACATTATTAAGCGCCAGGACACTGTAATGCGCCAGGCAATATCACCACGTGAAAGGTTAGTATCCTGTTAGTATCTCATGTCACAGTGTAGGTTATCTGTTACACTCCGATATCTTGCTTCAGGAAATTCCTACCAGACCTCGCGTATTCAACTCGCATCGCTCCAAATACATTATCTACTATAATACCTGACACCCTGCAAGCTATAGTACAGGTTTTCCAAGGTACACGTATCACTGTAAGTATTAGGAAAATTGTGAAATTATTTTATTGTGTATTTATCGCTTCATTAGCAAGTCCAGAAGAGTGGCAATCTGTGGGAGCTGTCTTCAACAATATGTGGAACTTCCCACATTGCATAGGAGCACTGGATGGGAAACACATAAACTTCCGCCCTGCACGCAAAGCTCGTTCCTACTACAGGAATTATAAAGGGCGTGACAGCATTATTCTGTTGGCTCTTTTTGATGCCGCATACAAGTTCCTATTCATAGATACTGGGCGCAATGGCCGCATGAACGATGGAGCTGTTTTCCGTGACAGCCCCTTGGCTGTACATTTGTATGATGGTAGTTTAAATTTACCTGGACTAAGCCCTCTCCCAGCCAGCAATATTACGGTACCCCATGTAATTGTAACTGACGATGACTTTCCTCTGCACATGAATGTCATGAAACCTTATCCAAACAGAGGGTTGACGCATGATGAAAGAAATTTCAATTATAGACTAAGCAGGAAACGCCGCATTGTTGAAAATACTTTTGGTATGCTGGCTAACAGATTCAGGATTTTGCTGACAACAATTCCCCTCTCTGTGGAAAAGGTGGAATTAATCACTCAAACATGTTGTGTATTACATAATTTCATATTGAACCGTAAACCACATTACTGCCAAGGAAATAAAGATATGGTCGAAGGCCAGAATCTCTCTCAACTCCGTGGTGGGCACAATCCCACTCGTTTTGCAAAAGAGGTGAGGGATAAATTAAAGAAATATTTTAATACCGTTGGCCAAGTTCCATGGCAGGAAAGATCTGTGGAACAGGGAAACTTTTAATTATACCCATATGAAAAATTGTATGAAAAATAAAGATCAGTTTATTCTTTAAACAGTTCGTATTTATTTAATTAAGAATATATACCTCTACAAGTAAATGATTATTGCAAATACAAAAGCATCATTCTCACGGCTGAAAATATATTATAGTTCCTCACTCTTAGCACCTAAAACAGTTTGTACCAACCTGTTTATTACATCGATTTGTGCACTTTTTGTTTTTAATGTTTTTAACATGGAACCTACAAAGTTCATCAATGCACCAACTGGGTCAACAGCTGCATGAGGTTGAGGGGCAGGGGGTCGTTCCTTCAACGTTTCTGCAATCGCTTGAATTGCACCCGCAAATTCGGTATCTTCATTTCTCTTCCGCTTGTTGGAACGACGAGCAGGGGGTTGAAATGGTGATGAAGATGAAGGCGGTGGAGGAGCTGACTGAGAACGGCTTGAATCGTTAATTTTTCCGCACGCTGCAAGTTGTCGCAAAGGAGGAGAGGAAGTCCTGCAATGGAGACTCTGGTGACTGAATCTCAGACAAATCCATATATTGTAACTCATCAAATTCAACATCGTCTTCGCTGTAGACACGCAGGACTCCGCTGTCCACGTGCAGGACTCCGCTGTCATTGAAGCCCTTGAGCGATATGAATAGTAGATTAATGCGTTATTTGAGAATAAGTATAACCATGAAATTAAAAAAAATAATTTAAAACCACAAAAAGCTCTCGGTATAAATATTTTTAATACATTACAGTAAATGAATACTAACCACTTCAGTGGCAGTGCCAATGCGCGACGATTTACTTATTCTAGGAACGACATGCTCGTCCAAGAAGCTGAGCATATTAAAATACCATAAGCTTGGCACGTACACCTATGATCAATAGAAAGGGAAACATAACCTATGAATGCCTATCAACTCTCACAGTACTTGAATAGTACTTCGTAAATTACTCAATTATCGTAATTATTATTATTATTTAAATTCTTTAAATTACATACGTCTGCAGCGCTGTTCCCACTTTTGTTCAAAGAACTCCTTCGCTTCGAATTCTCACTGTTGAATTGACTGCGAAGGGTGTGAATCTTCGCCTGACTTCAACATCACAGCTTCAAACCCCCCACCTGGTTGCCCAGCAAGCACGGCTCCAAGCGATGGAGCCTGCAAGAAAACAAGCAAGGAAACAAGCACCGTGTACCGCCAGCTTTAGCTAACACATACTTCATATACAACGCAGAACGATACAGACAAACAGAGGGAGCACCAATGGAAAGCCCGTTATCACCAATAATAGCCAAACTTTCCCTGGCAGAATTTGAATCCCGAGCACTACACACAGCAACAAAGAAACCAAGTGTATAGTTAAGATACGTCGACGACACATTCGTAATCTGGGCACACGACAAGGCTGATTTAAACATATTCTTACAACACAACTACAACCAACACGACAAGATCAAATTCGCCATGGAAATCGAGAATAATCAACAATGACAGTTCCTAGATGTTTCATAAAAAGAAAGGCCAACGGCAGCTTAGGTTAAACGGTATTCAGAAAAAAGACACATATAACATTATTGTTAGGGTTAGACGTCGTACATCGTGTAATACAGATACAATTATACAATATTACAATATTATATATATATGATGAGGTTTCCTTTCGGGTTGTGGTCCGCGTGGTTTGTGGATACCTTTGTGGACTAACTGTTTGACAAGCTTTCGGCAAACTCGCTGTTGCCATCATCAGGTGATCTTCACGTTTTATGCAACTGAAGTGAAGTTCATTTCTTCTGCGTTGGCGTTTTGTAGTTGGCGTGTTCGTGATCGTGTGACTGCACCTGTCTGGGCCGGCGGGGCTTCGGTTTGGTAATCTGCTGGTGGTAGGGTTTTGGTGTTCATCCGGGGGGTTTATCTTATTTTGTTTTGATGTCTGTTCTCCGGTGCGATTAGCGTTTCGTGTGTCTCGTTGTTAATCTGGGTGTTAATGCTTTTTCTTGGAATGAACTTTTTCCAGGTGTTGGGTTTCTGTGTTCGTTATCCGCTAGTTTTTGTGTCCGGTTGTTTAACAATAACAAATTAAACTTTTTGGACGCAACGGTTATTAGAGAAGAAGATCAGTCGCTTTCAACGATGTGGTAAGCAAAAGCAACAAGTTCTGGACGGGTTTTAAATTTTCTTTCGCAGCACATAAAATTAACACGGTGACAGCACTTAAACATCGGCTGGATAGAGTGAGTAGTGCAGTATTCCATCAAACTAATAATAAGACCATTCACAACATTTTAAAATACAACTATCCCGGAAAGTTTATCAATAAAATCATACACCCAACCTTGCACAAGAATACCAGAATCATTAGTAATGAAAATTCAAATACAAAATTTTACCCTTTACCAACTCAAGAGAATTTGAAACAACAAGATTGACATTTTGACATACAACACAAAAAATGTAGGGCTATTATATACACAATTAAAATCAAAAACACCCAGTTTATTGCAATCTAATCTAATCTACAAGATACAATGTAATGACTGTAGTTCATCGTATGTAGGACAAACCAAACAGAACTTAAGGAGACGAATCGAAAATCACAAACTGGATTGCAACAATGTTATCACGAAAGGCAAGAAGTTAGAAATCACTGCATTATGCTTACATGTGTGGAAACATCACCACACATTTGATTTCGACATAAGCGACTAATCTCTGTATATCGCCATTACCCCCAATACTTGACCCCCCTCCCCCCACCGCTTATGGAATCATAACAAATTTGGTTGGTTGTGAAAAGGAATGTTTTTGTACGAAGCTTAACATTCATTTTCTAGTTCTTATTATCTGATTACCCGTTGTCGACAACTAAACGAACCAACCCAACCGAACCTTACCCAACCCAACGCGACCCAAGCCAAGCCAACGCAACCCAACCTAAAGTAAGCCCACATTTCATACGCCGACCTTCGTTTACATTTTCTTCAAAACCCTTATCATCAGTTGTCTTCATTTCAAATTTGTTGGGATGATGAACAATAGTGACACTTCCGTAAATGAATTACAAACTTATTATTATATACTTAAAACAGTTTAGATATTAAAACATATGTTGTAAATGGCACATATTATGTACACAATTAAAGTAAACAAAGTTATTACATAACAGAGACAATAAAGATGACCACAGAATGATTTGCACATTATTGCAAAAGAATTCAAATCATTTAATTATGTAAAACAAATAAATGACTCAGTTCGTTGAATTGTGCATATAAATAGATGTAATAATGGTTTAACATTCAACAATCGTTAAATTAATAAAAAAAGGCATTTTGATATACTGGGGTACGCGAATTTGTCCACAGCATCGCACAACGATTTGGGCGTGTCCATATATTTGTTAGGAGCCACGAAATCGGCATTTCAGGAGCTTAGCAAGTCCTGGAAATCCACGAGTGAATTTGAATTAAATATGCATATTTCATCAGGTGCGCTACAGTAATATACAACTTTTGACGAATGCATATCGACTTCGGAATAAAATGAAATAGATATTTATTATAATTCGTAGCGTAACATAAGCAATTTGATTTTGGGTTTTTATCAGTTTTATCAGTTTATTTATCCTTTAAGTTACGATTGACATGGCCGGGAATGTTTGTATGAACTTTTTTTGAATGAATTTCACAACGGATTAAAAAAAAACATTATCGCAACTTTATAAAATTAATATTTATTCTTTGCACACGTATTTCGGTTTGCTTTTGTCATTTTCTTCCTATAAAACAAAAATTTTAACTTCAACCCAATCCAACCTAATCTAATCCAGCTTCCTGGGAACTTGGTAACCGTTTATCCAACATATATGCATTGGGTTATTGTTGACTTTAATTTGCAGGAAACTTTCTTTTATGTACATCTCCAGCATTTTCATATATGCGTTGGATTCGATACTATTTTCTTAAGAATACATATAAATTTAACCCAAACCAACATATTATATTATATTTGATTATTTGGTGGTGTTTGACAAATGTTCAAACTACTCGTAGATTGGCATCAAAAGCAAAATCAAAAAGCGTTATTCAATTGCAACCTAGGTTAGGTTGGGTTAGCCTCTTTTCTAGCCTTATTTAAGTCATACATAGTTACAGGAATTTTAACTCAGGCTAGCCTAAAGTTTTAGTTGAGACATGGTATCTGCTGTCATGTTGTCGTTCTTTATAATGTTCGATACTAATTGTAAACTTAAATAATAAATAATAAAAAAGAAAATTGCTATAAATCACTAAACAACGAAATCAAACAAATCTGCCAAAAACATAATAGATATAGAACTAGAAAGTAAGATGAAAACTACAATAGACAGAGAATGCAAATGGAAGCAATTCAAAGAAACTATACTAGAAGCAGCAACGGCTATTTGTGGAGTAACCAACACTACGAATTTCTATACAAAAAATGCAGATGGTGGAAAACATAAATACATGAAAATAAAATGGAAAAAATTACAAATTACAAATTTCTACAAACAGGATAAGAAGAAGAACATGATATACAAGCAGAAAAGACGGGAATAAATGATGCAATTTACAAAAAGGAAATCATGGGAAGAATTTTGACAAATTATTCAGAAAGAAATTGCACACCGAAACAACTAAGACAAAAACAAGAAGATGGACAAAATATTTCAAAGAGTGAACAGAAGGAAATGACGAAGAACACGGAAAATAATATCTAACAAATAACAAGAGAAGAGGTTAAAGAGGCTATCAAGAAACTGAAAACAGGAAAGGCACATGGAGAAGACCAAATCACAACAAATATGCTAAAATACACAGCAAAAGGAAAATTCTGTAAATTCTTGCATCACATTTCAACTAAAAGGGAAATATCCAAAGATTGAAATCGGGGAATAATATTGCCTATATATAAAAAAATAGACATGAGAGAATGCGGAAGCTACCGAGGAATTACACTAACAGTATACACTTTAAAGTTCTAACAAGGATATCAGAAAACAGGTTAAGAGATATATTAGAACCAACATTGATTTAGAAGAGGTAAAAGTGCCCAAAATCTAATATTCGTTAGTAGACAGCTAGGAGAAAAAATCCTTTAAAAAGGAACGGGGGAAATAAACATCTGTTTTATTGATCTACAGAATTCATGTGACAAAGTCAGACGAGAAGACATCTGGAAATCTCTAGAAAAAAGATGGGTGCAAAGGTCTATAACTGAAATAATAAAAGATAACATAAATAAAATAAACGCACGCAATGGAGAATCAAGAGAATTCGAAATAAGAATGGGATTAAAACAGGGCTATGTCGTCAGCCCTCTAATTTTCACAACTCTAATAGATGATGTGATAAAAAGCTGCAAAAATATGCAAGTCAATGTTGGTGGGTAACTGGAAAATGCAACAAGTAACATTACAAAAATTACTATTCGCATATGACATAATTTTGGTAGCAGATTCAGAAGAAAAATTACAACAGAGCTTAAATACATACTAACAAGAACTATAATAAATATGGAAATTAATACGGACAAAACCAAAAACCATGATATTGGCGATAAATGGAAAGACATACAAAATATCGATAAATGGAAGACAACTAGAACAAGTCAAAAGCTTCAACTACCAGGCACAATCATAGAAGAAAATGGAAAAGTTAATAAAGAATTATCAGAGGGAATGGGGGAGGCAGGAAGAATTTATAACATACTGAAAAACACATTCTTCGGGAAAAATGAAATATCAAAAGAAAGAAAAACACAAATATACAAAAAAGGAGTAAGACCTTCTTTACTTTGCAATGAATCTTGGATGATTACTGAGACACAGATAGACACACAAAAGTAGAACAGCATTAGAAATGAAAAGTTGAAAATGATACGGTAATACAAAAGAGAAGATTAAAATAGTGAAAGGGGTGAATAGGGACAACTTTGATGGTTAGGGTACCTCCATCGAATGAAGGAAAGTAGAATATCCAGTATATGAAGCCAGTGTATAGGGAAAGAATAGAATAGGAAGACCTAGAATGAGATTTCCCATCTCAATAAGTACGACGAGCAGCAGAAAACAGAGAAATACAGTGGTGAGAGGCAAGGAGGTTAGCACAAGGACATTTAGTTTAAATAAAATAATTTTCTGCGCATACTCGTATGATAATTGGGGGTGTTTGCGATACGTGGACAAGGAACTGCCTTTAATCGACTCGTGGCGAGTTGTAAATTCGACGAGTATTTCGATTACGTCTCTCGTTCACGTATGTTACGCCAAATGTTCTGCGTCGCTACCGTCTTGGAGTTATTCAATCGTTCGAAAGCTTATTCAGATAAACTCTTTTAACTATGTACACTATTTATGATTAATTTTTACAATATACAACTTTGCTCAATTACAATTGGCACTGATGAAGATACACTTTATATGTTACTGTGTGTAACTGCTAAGACTGCTGTCTTGATACGAACTGTTCGACTAGCGTCGTGATAATGTTGTTACTTTGACTGTTGTTGTGGTAATGTGATACTTTGACTGTTGTCTTGGTAGTGTGATACTGTCTGTTTAAGGGTGAAAACGTTCCTTAAATACTACGGTCTTTTGTGTAATTGGTTGGAATGAAATGTCCCCACTTTGATGTAAGATGAAGAACTCGTCGTGATTGGTAATGAATGAATTTAAACCGATGAAAGAAAGGGAAGTTTGGAACATCTGGTTCAGAGGATTAATCTAAAATCCCGAGAGCCATATACAAATTTACATATTCATAAGTTGCTATTTTACAACCGGCAATCGTAAAATGAAGGCTTATAAAAGTGCAATTGGGGCCGCAAATATTTTAAAATATATAACGTCGTGACCGTACAAGAGTTTTTAGATTTTAAATTTGGCAAAAAATAAGTAATAAAACAGCGGGTTTTGCGCAAAAGTTGTGAAGAAAGAATAAGTTGTTTTCTTTCATCATAGCTAATATAAATATAATTAATTAAATTCTTGTGGTACGTTCTGTCATGGAGATCTTACAGGGGTAGTTAATCAAAAATGGGCTGGAAAAATCACGGTTCTTGTTTACCAACAATAATACCTTGTAACAAATAATTCTGTAGTACATCCAAAAGTCAATAAAAAATAAAAACCATTATTTTTTAACAATATATTTACAAAATTCTGGCCGATTTTAATTCAAATCTTTTCAACATCCGCCGGTTGAGTCAAGTGTATGTAAGTACCTGTCTATCAGCATGAAGTCGTAAACTTCATGTATTATACTCATTATAGAAGCCAGACAGTTGTAAATAATAAAACAACAATTTCTCTATGACTACGTTGAAAAATAATAAAATCGAACGAGGAGTTATTCACGCAAGCAACGTGTATTAATATTTCAACCAACATGCGAACAAACATTACAATTTACGTTTTAAATAACAATGAAACTTTTTAATAACATAAACGTGGCGTTTTAAAACAATAGAGATGAAATTATGAATGATTTAAATGATTTAACTTCTAAACACAGACTAAAAATAATGACTAATATAATACAGAATGAAGTGTGCAAGGTAACTAAAGGTATAATCAGCGAGAAGAAAAAAAAACGTTCATAACAATTGACAGTTACTGCTGTCTGATTAAGGTTGTCACATAGAATAATGCCTAAATATTCACAGTATGGAGTGGATTATTCTGCCGGATTGTTTGTTTGAAGACAGAGAAAACACATTAGCAGAGGAAAAAATCAAAAGAAAATTAATACATTGAAGTCCCTGGGGGTAATAAATAAAATTAAACAAAATAGACAAGGGAAATGAAAATAAATAAAGTAAAGAGAAAAGTTATCATCCTTGATTAAGGAACTGCGATAATATATAAGACTAACCCAATGCAATTGCAATTATTTTATTGTATCAGTGTCCTTAAGCCCCCAAAGTCCTTGCAGACTTGTATGGAAATTATTTAAGTTGAAAATTGTATAGAAACGGGTTGAAGAAGATATTGAATGCTATTGGTCTAAGACGACGATAGAAAAAAAATCGTGATAATTTAAAACTGTGCGTGCATAGGCTATTCAATTTGTTTGAAAAAATGCATAAAAGACACATCCAGGATCCTTGAAATCACTTCCTTTGCAAGTCTTATTTGTGTCGTCCTTGTTTGAGGAACTGATATAAATATTTAAGCCCAACCCAATCCAATCCAATTCAGTTTGGGCGATTTAATTTAAATTATTTTATTGTATTACTGTCATTAACTTAGTTTATAACTTTGGATTTTCGAATACCCACAGTCCTTGCAGACTTGTACGAAAATTATTTAAGTTGAAAATTGTATAGAAACGGGTTGAAGAAGATATTGAATGCTATCGGTCTAAAACGATGATAGAAATAATTTACGTAACAATTTAGAGCTTGGCTGCGTGTATAGGCTATTCAAGTTGTTTGAAAAAATGCATAAAAGACACATACGGGGCCCTTGAAATCACTTCCTTTGCAAGTCTTATTTGTGTCGTCCTTGATTGAGGCACTAAGATAAATATTTAGTTGTAAGACCAACCCAATCCAATCCAGTCCAGTTCGGGTGTTTTAACATGAATTCATTTATTATATTAGAACCCAGAGTCCTTGCAACTTGTACGAAAATTATTTAAGCTGAAAATCATATAAAAACGGCTTGAAGAGGATCTCGAATGCAATCTGTCTAAATCGATGATAATTTTCTTAACAAGTTTGTATTTGTGTCGGCCTTCATTAAGGAACGACGATACATATTTAGCTGTAGACCAACCCAATCCAGTCCAATTTTATTGTATTCTTGTCCTTAACTTAGTTTGTATCTTCGGATTCTCGAATCTTATAGACTCGTACGAAAATTATTTATGTTTGGAATTAGAAGCTGTGTTTAATTTGTATTAGCACACAAACGCCATTTGTAGGCCAACTACTAAAGTTTTGTTTCATCACTGTATGTAAGACGAATGTTTATTAACATTTGTTTATTAAGGAATATTTCTTGGTAATAGATAGATGGTTGATAATAGGGGGTAGTTTGATCATAAACTCATTTATTTATTGCACGCAGTTAGGCTCATGTTTACCTATGTTGGTGTTGATCAAACTAACACAGTCGTTATTTATTTCAATCCAATCGACACAACTATTACGACAGCCCAGATCCAATTCAAAGTTGAAATCAAACCCAAACGGGGCCGAAATTTGAACTAACAAACATTATGTTTACTAGCCAACGATCTGGGCCACGACACCAGGGAACCCATGTGCCATCAACCGTGAGTTTAACCACATAATTACTTAGGGCATTCGAACGATGTGGGCCTTGTGTTCGTAACAAGACCACGTCATAATACCTAAAAGTGCGAAATTACTGTTTATGCTCCATGATTGGCTTTAGAAAGCTACCTCGTAAATTACGAAACTCACTTATCGTACTCATAAAGTAATAATATCATTGACCGGAATTTATTTCAATCACTGTTGCAGGTAATTGTTTTATAATCGACATGAACCGACGCAACGAACAAAGTGTTCAAATCCAGCCACAAAAACTGTAATTATTGGGTAATATCCGTGACGCTCGAGTTACGCAATATTTTGGAATGTTTCCACCTAGCATTCTGCATGACATTGAACAAAGGACGCCGATTTAATAATGAAATGTTGTGATTGTATAGAATAAAGGCTGTTTAGAAGACGAGTCATGTAAAGTCCCCTCCCTTAATACATCGTTGTACCCCGTAGTTTCTATAATACCAGCTCTTGTCAAACCCCGCGGAGGCATTAAATTCGACGACGTTAAATTACACGTATGACACATGTCTTGTTTGTCGAGATATAAAGCTGGATTTTGTGATTTTTCGCAGTGGTATTTTTTGCGCCGTATTTCGTCGTGTGCACCTATGTGTGCGAGGGTTGCAATGGTACGCGATAGAAAATTAATTTGATTAATATGGTTTCAGATGATCTGTCATTGCAAAAAAATCCGACTAAATTTCGTGGTCGTTGGTGTTATCTTTAAATTGCGGCAATTAAATTTGATATTGTTATTTGTTTTAATCAATTTGCAGTGATTGTAATACGCTGCAATTATTGTCGTTTGATTAAGTCCCACCTTGAATAATAGCTGTGTCATTGTGTTAATTGCTCGATGAATTGGAGACTGGAAATTCTTTGCTTTGTAATTTTGAATTTTGTTATAAATAAATTGATAATAGCAAGTGATGTTAAAACTGTTCATTCTACGTAGTTACTTTCAAGCTGCTTTAATCTATAACGTAGTTGATAACGCAAATGAAACGATAAACGACTAATATGACATGATGTTGATGCATAAAAAACAATGAAGATAACTTTACTAAGAAAACTAGGAAAATTAAAACGATTTAAAACTAACCTTGTGCGACAGTTTAACTAATACGGGCTGCAGGCAACCCAATATCGCAAGAGTGTGAGTAATAAACATGCAAATGCAATTTTTAGCACCTCACGACATTTACAAGTGCAAATATAATTTTGCACACGCCAGTGATGGTTATGACGTCATTACACCACTTTCCTACTTGATAAATAATAATTTTCATTAAACATGGCACTGAAATGAAGGGGGCGCTCGCGTTAATTGCAATAAAATCTGTTGACTAAGTTTGTTTCCACTTCTCCTATTCTCATTTGAAATCTCTTCTCTCAAGTGTATTTCTCACTTCCACTTATATAGCTAGGCATCTCATCTGATCGCCATAGATAATTGTTTTAATTGGTCTTATTTCCGGATTTTATTATTTTATTCTAATGAGGACAGCCGCTAACTAATTCGGCATAAAACAAACAAAAAAAGTTATTAATTCCGGCCATATACAGGGCCCCGATACAATAAACAAAATTGAAGAAATTATAAAACCCCATTAATAATTCAACACGATTTATCGAACGTGCTGATAGACCTGTTTTAATAATGGACTGAGGGCCACATGAAACGTGATTATTTTCAAGCAGGAGATGTTATATTTATATAAGGTTTCGGGATTAAACGAACTTAAGTACCGACTTTTCGTTCTCAGCTAGTCAGCATAAAACGGCGGAAACATCGAAAATCTCGTAGGTGGCGGATCGAAATAGATTGGATTGAAAAGATAAACAAACCTTTGAACGTGGAGCCATTTTTCTCCCGATTCGGGTGGGTGACAAAAGTATGATTTTACGAAGTTAGTCGATGTTCAGCGTCGGGCTCGTTAAGAGTGACGAGTTAACAGTTCAGTTAGTTCAAATCGCGGAGTCGGGAAGGTTTTTCTTTCCTGTTCAAAAGTTTAATATTTAATGGATGATTTGAGTTTCGTGAAAAACATGTCCACTTTGTAACTTCTATAACATGTCTTATTTCATTGTTTTAATGTAACTGGATCAATTCTAATTTTGTAATAAATTACCTGATTGTTTCCGTTTTCATCTTAAGAGTGCGTTTTAGTTGAGCTCAAATTTGACGAAGAAAACGCCCGCTTGTGAGCTGGTGGCAGCGAAATAAATATAAATTTGCTCGCAAGTGGACGTTGAGAGGTTTTCAGTGATCCGCAAGGATGTGGCGGAACGGAAGAATAAAGCGCTATCCACTGGGAAAAGAGTCGTTCAGTTTGCGGGATTTGCGATTAGTTAGGAAAGGCCCCGGTGTTCACAATATTAACCGTTTTTTCTTAATTAAAGTTAACTTGGGTGGTTTTCTTTTGGTTCACACATGCGCATTACCTAATTCACCAACTGCAGTATGTTGCACAACTTGGTGAAAGAGTTGGGTTACTATGAATTGAGTTCAGTGAAGACACGAGTGAAAGCCAATTAAATAATTCTTCTTACGCTGATACTCAGTGGTTGAAAGACAACGTTGCAGAAACATCACGACATGATTTATTTGGGTGGCAACGTAACAGACACAACAGTACGAATAGAAAATATGCAAATGCAAATGAGGGCTATGATGTGATTATAATATAATAAATTATAACAATTTTCATTAAAATTATTGCACGGTTTAGGTGCGGGAGTGAGGAAAAAGGAAACAAATACTGGATGGATGAGACATATAGAAGGTGTGTATTCTGCGAGAAGGGGTTGGATGTATGGAGGCATTGGATGGAGGACTGTGCGGGGGTAGAATGGAGTGAGGAAGAGAAAAATAAAGGAAGGGAATGGAAAAAGTGTGTAGACGAGAATGGAGAAGGAGTGGAACTTTTGAAAAAAATAAAGGACCGTCGAGAAGGCATGAGAGAAAAGGAAGGAACACGGAAGAACGTGGAGGGATTGGAGCAAGAGGAAACATAGGATTCATTTATTATTTGAATATATTATTGAAATTTAGTTCATTACTTGGAATATATTATGGTTTATACAAAGGTTGTAAAAAAAATTAGGATGCCAATAAAGGTTTTTTTTTAAAGCCCCCTGAACTTAAGGGGGCGCTCGGTTTAATTAGGACGTTGAAGTTATTCTATTAATCGTTAATTTAGCTGTTGACGTTAAGGAATTAATTGTTATGCGATTAAAATTAAAAAATGGAAAAAGCAAACCAAAAACTAATAAAAATAAGCATACATGTTAAAATTGATAAAAACTATATCAGGTTGGGTGGCTTTTTGTATTTCATTTTGTATTGGTTTAAAACGTTATGCGTTATAGTATCATAACGCAAAGTGATGGTGTAATCAGTTTAATTTTCTTCGTTGGGAAGGCTCAGAAAATATTATCAAATAATAATAATTCTAGTCAGGTGTCAATAATGAGGTTTCCTTATCGGCCGAAGTAACACATCGTTACGTCGGCCCCTCTCCTCCCAATTTCCTAGAATTCCAATGGTGGTGATTCAAGTTTTTCGAAATTATTTTTAAGCCTTGCTCCTGCTATGTCATTATGTTAAGGGGGTGCTCAGTTCTAACTACTAATTTTCAGTTAAAATTAGATGAATACATTAGATGCGAAACCTAACCCACGTCGATTTGATGGCAAAACGAAGCTACAAGGTTAGATTCGACCACTACATATAAACATTAAATGCAATGACTCGAACGTGGACTTCCCCAATTAGATTTGGATGTCGACAGCGGGTCGTCGAAATTCGCGATTCTTTTGGCTGGCGAAATCCGCGCGAAATTACGTCGCGAACAATATTGGAATCGTTCGAACCTAATGGAGATTGATTGCAACATTTCGTACGTGAATCGTACCGAATCTTTGAATCACTTGTGAGGTTACAAGTGAGAGGGGAGGTAGTTGGAGTTTTGTACATTTTTGCAATTATTTTTGTTTATCAAATTGATATATGTTGTTTACATTTCACTTTCGTCATCATCATATACACATACAAGTTTAAATGTTATAGAAGATTAAGTTTTAAGTTTTAATGAGTGGTTGTTTTTTCAATGATTTAATTTTTGAACTAAGTTTTATCATCCACTAAAGAATTTGAAACAACAATTAATTTCAACTAATCCATTAAAATAACATAATTATTATGGTTCATGACGTTACAGGGCACGTGCTGCACCACATTATTCTATACGCAAAAGTACGACTTTCAAACGATTAGTTTCTCCAATTTCGTTGCAAATTTATTACCCTTCCCATAGTACAATACTGTAATAAATACAATATTCGAAACGCTGCCTAAACCGCTAATCAAATGAAAAATTAAATAAAGTAGAGAATTAAATTAAAATATAAATATAAAATTAAATAATAATATATATGAGTTTTGAAGTGGGAGGGGTAGAAATACCAAACAGAATTGGTATTGGCAATTCAGAAGTGTAATAGATTGATATATGCATCGCTGGCTTTCCGTTAGGCATGTTAATATGTCAATTACGTGAAATCTTTCAGATGTTAAATAATTTTCAAAAAATAACGTAATGGCTGTTAATAAATGTAATTAGTAAAGCTGCGAAGCTGACACGGTAAGTAACGTGATACGAGCTACTTGCTTATTTGACTTATATCCGTACTACATACAGTTTTGTAATTTTTCAGCACAGAATACATCAAGTTAAAAAATTAGTATGAACGTAAGATTAGACCATTAGACCATGGTGTAAGATTAGACCATCTTTCGTGTACATTTTACATTTTTCTGTCATATTTGACAAGACACATTTTCAATTTGAATTGTTTTTGAACTTAATTGCAGCAATCATTTATATGTTGACACTGGACATTTGACAGCCGTCTTGTTTACTCGCCGCAAGGTGTTAGACAAGGTATCGTCTTGTAAGTGTTCTGTTGTCAGTGGTTCGTTAGGAGTGATTGGCTCGCGCCAAGAAGTTTTGATGGCCACTACATGTAAAGGTATTTCAACAACTAAGGTTCTTGGTAATCGCTACTGACGAAGGGTAATAACCCAGAAACAATATTGTCTAGCGATCCACCAGTTCGTCTTCATTGACCTGTTTTAATTAAAGTTCACTACACCATTGAGGTGTAAGATTAGACCATCTTTCATATATATATATATATATATACACATTTTGACCCAGATTAATTAAGAATTCGTGGTAAAAATAGAAAATAAATAGAAAAATGTAAGATAATGTAATAGTGTAATTAAGTAGGCGAGTAAAATGCATACTTGCCTACGGATTGATCTTCTGGGGTAGTTCTAGATATGTGAATTCTGTTTTTAAGATCCAAAAAAAATTGCGTATTATTGAAATAGCGCGACCTGGCAGTAGTTTTGTCGAACTGAAAATTATGATGGTTTATTCCCTTTATATGTACAAACTAGTACTTTATAACTTCAACAATGAATTCAAGAAGAATAAAGACTATCACGAACACGATACCAGGGGTGGCTGCATAGTGCGGTACGATTTCCGCAGCTTAACTGTGTTTCATCATTCCGTGGACATTATGAGTGCAAAGTGTTTTAACAAGTTACCGTCACTTATTAGAAATCAAAATAACCAAAGATCATTTGAGAAACCATGTTTTCAGTTCTTTGTTGAATAATGTTTTCTATATTATAGAGGAATATCTGAGCTGACATATTTATGAATCTATATATTGTCAGAATAAGTATTGGATGAACGAGGAGTACAAGAGGTGCGAAGCATGTGAAAGAGGGGCAGATGTTTGGAAACACTGATGGGAAGAATGCGAAGAAATTGTATGGAGGAAGAGAAGCTGGGTCGGGTCTGGAGAAGGATGCTAGGAGAGAAAGGAGAGGGAGTGGAGATGTTGAGAAAGTTAAAGAAGAGGCAAGAAGATGGAAGATGTAGGAGGGAGAGAAATAAATAATACATAATTTGTTGTAGATGTAAGAGAATGGAAGCGAGGACCAGGAAGGAGACGAGGGTATAGGAAGGAGGAGAGACGCGCAGGATCTCATAATGTATATTTGTAAATAGCTAGTTTAGTCAGAATATGCGTGTAAATATGCCAATAAAGGTTGTTACTACTATATTGTCAGATAAAATACAGATGTCAATAAATATCTATCTATCTATCTATCTATATATCTATCTATATGATTCATAAAATATTCCGACTAAAAATCCAGTAACTTGTAATAACAATTAAGTAAATTGCATTTAAACATTTGGAAGTATAAACTCTCTGACAATTATAAAATGGCGAGTGTGTTACATGTCAGATATCAGGGATATCGGGGTATAGTTTCCTCGGTAAGAAGGACATGTCAATTAGTCCCTAATTTTGCCTCGTACTATGCATATCGTTCTACATAATTCAAGTTTTTGTTACTGAAATTAGGTGAAGCACAGTTTAAAATGTCAAAACGATGTAAACAGTCTTGAAAAATACTAATTAAAACTTTTTAGTGTCACTAAGGAAAATAATCGTGTGCAGAAAACAAGTGCAACGCTTCAACAAAACACTTGTGTGTTCAAAATACAAAAACCATGTTTGATTGCGATTTTTTATTGGACGCGCAAATTTCGTTAAATATAAATTCTACAACTTTAATTATATACTCACGAAGCGTATCGAACGAATCGTGGCGGCGCACTTACTAGCGCCTAAAACAATCGTACGGCCGGGCTTGCGTTCGGTTGCAGCACGCAATCGAATCGTGGCACACGTTCGCCCTTCCACTTTGAACGCTTGCCATTTCTAAACTATTACAGATAGACATATACACTTGTTACTATTTTTCGTTGACCTGGCTCTGTCGAAATATCGACGAATAATATATGGATTTCATTTATTCACAATTTCGCCAATTTTACTTCACGTTATGAGCATTTTACCTGAAAATGCCGGTCGTTACTTCTTCCATCGAATTTTCCTGCTTCATTTGTGACCCAGAAAAATGATTACATGTGAGAGAAGTTTTTCAGTTCCAATAATTGAGGAACAATTAAGTCAGTGGTGATTAATTTTTTCACAAGAAACGAATTGTATCGGTTCTCACCGCCGCATTGTTCTATTTATCGCCAACGTGTGTACATTGTGTGAAATTAACTTTCGTTGTTTTCAGGTTGTTGACCGATATATTGAAAGTCACAGGTAATTTCATAGTTCGAAGCAACTGTGGTTACAGGAACGAGTCGGCGAAAATTTTCTGGTATGATGGCAGACCTCCAGACAGACGTATCGAGTTTGGGTGCATTACATCGCAGCTAAGACAATATTATGATTTCATTTGTAAACTCGGCCGGAGACATCTTTCAGTTAATGCAATTCAAACAAATGTGCATAGTTAGCATAGAGAATGAGGACGAGGGCCATCCCGCTGCGTCATTAAAACGTGCAAATAAAATCAAAGGAAGGTTTTTGAAAAAAACAATTTTTTATCCAACCATTATTCGAATTTAAATATTGTCAAAGTAATTATTTTATAATTCTTATTAAGGATTAACAACAAATCTTGTCTACATTAGAAGCTTAAAGCTTATAATGTGGTGCAGTCGATTGCATGAATTTGGTACAAGTAAAACCGAATACCTCTGAGTAAATAGCTGCATCGAAAGGTCGTTTTGAAGAAAGCTTTCCTAAATTTCCTTCGCTAAATCTTATGATGGCGTCGCATTTAAATTCGTTTAATTCATAATCCAGCCTATCATCGGCCTGATGTCATCGTTTCTGCGTCAGTTTGTGTCAGTGAGTGCCACGAAGCTTAGGACACCATAATTCAGAACAATAGTTTTAGTTTCAACAAAAGCCACGTTCATCAAAAGATTTTGTATCGAAATGTTAATAAGTCTCAAAAAAGGTTGATCAAATAAAATAAAAATATGTATGAGAAATGATAATAAAATTCACAGAAAATGGCCCTCTATGACTCATCGGACCATGCACATATATTCGTTGAAGGTCCGTCAAGTCATGGACGCCTTAGTTTCAAAATGTTTGTTTGCGTACCGCCATTTAGACGTCAATACCATTTTGACATCTTTTTATCACTCGTGCTTGCATGACTTGTTGCATTCTCAACGAATGTATGTGTGGTGAGGTGTGGTGTGATGAGCTCACGGCGAAAAGGTGTCATCGCCTAATACATTCGCTGAAATTATTTTCAAACAAACGAATCTTCTACATGTTTCCTTTTGCAGCCCAATCTCTTTGTTGAATGTAAAATATAAACTGTTTCAAAATAAGAATGGAAAGGGTAAAATATGGGAAAGAAGAGTCCATAGAATAACGAAAGTCAAGAGTAAGCACTAGAAGTCTATTGTATAATCTTTTCGATGTTAAATTCGCCAGGACCTGTAAATGTGCTTCATTCTTCGTCGTCGAAAGAGATACACGTGTTTGATCCTCAAATTTTAACGAATAGTCCAAAGTCTAACCTACTTTCACAGGGCTAACCTACTTTCACATATTTTGATAAGGATTTATTGCACGGATACACAGCTGCACCGATTAATATACATTCTTCTTTAACTGACTTTAACTGACGTTATATGGCACTCGCGCTTTGACATTACAAAACACTCCGCTCCACTAAATTACGTGAAGAATAAGTGCGCTACCCCACATTAGTTGAAAAAAGTTTTGAAGGCCTGTCTGTTTTAGATAATCCAATTCTCTACAACTTTATTTATGTGCAATTTTGTCTCAACTCGTACCGTTGAAAGAGATGCAGTTGCCTCTGCCACAAATATTAACGATGAGTCGTTAGCTGAACTAAGTCATATTGTCACATATTTTGATCAGGATTTATTAAGTGGCTACATCGCACCGATTAATATTAATATTTGCGTAAATTCAAATTTCAATCCGCTAAGTAGGTTACGGGGAACAATGAGTCGTTTATATCTAAGAGAGCGTCCATTATATGCCATTGCCATATCAACCCCTTTAGTTCGTGTGCTCATTGACCTCGGTTCGATACTCACAGCAGATACATTTTTCTAATGCCCTGCCATTCTTCACACAAATTTGACTACATCTGAGTATCCTAGACTTTAGTTTGGTACGGGTCTCTGGTTCGAGGCAGAGCGGGTAAGCAATAAAATTACAAATTAGAGAAAAAATAAATAAATAAAAACCGTAAACTACCGTACACAATAAAGCATAAAACTTTTGGTGTTACGTTTGTAAATTTAAAAGCTTTCACTTACTTTGAAACTGCATCTAACTCAAAAAAAAACGGCCAGGAATTTACTGACACGGAAATGTTTCAATTCCTTAGAGGTAGACGTGTCAGACGATGATGAATTGTGCGTTGAAATACAAAAGATGCACGGAAAAACTGAAACTGCATCTAAATTATCCGGCGGCCATATTGTTCACACAATAAGCCTGAAACTGTTGGTGGTACGTTTCTAAATGTAAACATTCTATTAGGTAATCAGATATAAAATTTATATTGGCGCGCCCCCCACCCCTCCACCATATGTCAAAAATGTATTCATTTTGCCATTTGCCATGACTGTGTGGTAGAGTAGTTACAGGCTGTAAAGTACATACACGTCATAAACAAGTTGCGCGGTGGGAAAAGTCCAGTGGCTCGAACTGGTATTTCAGACGGACGCGAAGCAAATGCAAGCGCGTCCTACAAAACTCGCGACACTGCTTTGACAATCACCCCCTGCGCATAGTCACGCCTATGTCCTTTACATTTCAAATAATCTCTACGCCTGTTTCGCCTTATCTGTTGTCTGGGATAATCGTCGTCGTAATCTACGGTATCGTACTCTGGGAATGGAGTGAACTAGAATTTAAAGCCAAAGTCGAAAAACTAAACCCCGTTTTCAGACCCCGCTTGTTCGACGTCGTTTTAATGGAATTGGGTAATATCTGCCAGCAAGCGCGGAAGCCGCTGATATTCCTCTACACATCTTATTCAGCGAACGTGCAGTGGCAGCACAATATCCTGTACTCGAGGATTAAACCTGGTGTCGAAGACGTGCCTTACAGTTCCTATTACTTCAAAGTAAACCCAATTGGTTTTACGTGAGGAATTTTCAGGACGCGAACACCGAGCGCTACACTTATCCTTTTCTTTGCGCGGATGTTCGCCTACACGTCTTATTCGGGAAGCATCACCGCGTTGTTGCAATCCTCTAGCGATAGCACAACAGCCTAGAAGATTTGCTGTATTCGAAGATTAAACTTGATTAAACTCTATTACCGAAAATTAAACCCAAATGGTTTGACGTGAGGAATTTGACATATTTCTTGATTTATGGACGATGAACGATTTGTTTCCTAAAGCGATCTAAGCAGAATAGGTTGCGCACAAAGTTGTCGGCGACGTGTTTCAGGAGGAACTATAATTGGGTAAATGCCATTGATATATGTTTGGTATGAAAATTGTTTGTTTTTTGTGCAAGTATCGAACACAAAATTGGGATTCAAAGCGAGAATACACGAGGATATGCACTCATAAGCCGGTGTGACATACAACATCCTCATTATTGTCGGCTTAATCTATTGTTATTGCGCAGTTGTTATGTTCTGACTAAGTATTATCTGTTGGTTTAAAGAGTCCTTGATGTTGTGGGTCACGTTTCTTAACATTTCATTGATTCACATTTAAAACTTAGAGTATCACCACTCGATATATGAATAAAAGAGCAGATTAGATTCAATAACTTGGTAAATGCATTACAACAACTCCTCATTGTAATTCCAACCAAACAACAAAGCTTCAACATCCAAATTCGACGATAAAGAATAAAATAGTAAACACAAATAACCCAGTGATGATAAAACTTATCAAAGCGTTAAAACATCAAAAATAATCAATACGTGGAAAGGTAAGATAAGTACGGCACCTGGTGATAATCCACGTTCAACTGTAATTACAAAAATCCGCGGTGGTCCGCACGAAACTTTCTTATACTTAGTTATACTACGTTTTTCGAAAAAACTTTTCATATAAAAGTTGTTTAGAATTTCAACATCTTTAACTTATATAAGATATTTTGATAACTCCTACCGTTTTCGAGATAAGTAAAACGGTGATAAGAATAAACGGTCACTTCCCGTTGAGGTATTGCTTTCAAAATTGGACGTTTTCTTTTCAGCTATATACAAAGCTTAAGTTTAAAGTTTCATAGCTCTAGCTATAATCGTATGGACGCTAGAGCGCATAAATTAAGCGTCAATAGTTTGAGCGCTAGACCGCGCAGAGACACACATACTTTTAGCCGCCCGATCGCAATAGTATAAAATCCGCGGCGGTCCGCACGAAACTTTCTTATACTTTATTTCTGAAAGAACTTTTCAAACAATTTTTTTTTAATTCCAGTATATAACCTTTATACGAATAATTTTTGCTATAACGCGAACCGTATTCGAGATATAGAAAACGTTGATTTGATTAAATATCAGTTTGAGATATTACTTTCAAAATGTGACGTTTAGTTCCACGCTATATACCAATCCTAAGCTTAAAGTGTCATAGTGTGACCTTCAATAGTTAGGCTCTGGAGCGCGCACAGCCACACGTATGTTTAGCAGTCCGATCGCAATAGTATAAAATCTGCGGTGGTCCGCACCGAACTTTCTTATACTTGTTTACGCTCCATTTTTAGCAAACGGTTTTCAAATAGAAGTTATTTAAAATTGCAATATGTTTAACTTTTATAGGAACAATTTTTTCGATATGTCATACCGTTTTCAAAATATTGAAAATCTGATAAGAGTAAAATATTATTTCTGGTTTACATATTGCTTTCAAAATATGACATTTTCTTCCTTTCTATATTCGCATCTAAAGTCTCATAAATTAAGCGTCAATAGTTTGAGCGCTATATCGCGCAGAGACACACATCCTTTTATCACTGGACATCTTGTAGAGAAATCACGCCGAGTGCGGCGTATCGGCCGGCGCAATGGTAACGTTATCGTCACGCCCGCAGTTTGACATCCACGTCGCACCAGCGTCGCTTCGCCGTCCCGCCCCGTTCGCTGTTTGGCGAAGCCTTTAGCCGCCTGATCGCAATAGTATAAAATCCGCGGTGGTCCGCACGAAACTTTCTTATACTCAGTAATATTACGTTTTTCGAAAAAACTTTTCAAATGAAAGTTCTTTAAAATATCTATAATTTATGTAAGAATATTTTTTTCCGTAACGTGTACCGTTTTCGAGATATGGAAAAAGGTGATAAGAGTAAACCATCACTTCCGGTTGAGAGATTGCGTTCAAAATAGGACGTTTTCCTCCTTGATACATACAAATGTTAAGTTTAAAGTTTCAGAGCTCTAGCTATAATCGTTTGGACGCTACAGCGCGCACAGACACACACACAGACGTCATTCCGAAAATAGTCAGAAACGATTCAGGGGACCTCAAAACGTGTATATCCGTTGAAATCTCGAGTTCGAAAATTTTCATGATTCCTATACTTACTTATACATAATGTATAAGAAAGTAATAAGATTATCCGCTTTCAACATTTATAAGCATCACAAAAATGTGTATAGTATATTTGCCAAACATCTGAAATCATGAAGCACCTTATAAATAATCACATCGACATAAGGGTTTCTGGTCACTTAATATTTAATAATAGTTAGTGTAAAAATGAAACATTGTTGCAAATTTATACTGAAACTCTAAAATATCAGCTGTTACGTACCATTTTATAAAAATTAGTAAAATACGAAAATTACCAATGTCCAATAAGTGAAACTAACGAAAAAAGCAGAAATAAGTTTATTGCCAAATTGGAAATCTTTTCAAAAATAAACTTATAATAAAAATATATAATAACCATAACTATCTCAATTGACGTTTCTCGAACGAACAATGAGAATTGTCGATAACCTTATGAGTTCCGAAATACAATTATCCCAGCACCTCCGTTCAAAGACAACGAGTTGCATCAGCGAATTGTGGTCTTATTGCATTTTATAATCAGTTGGAAAGTATTTCATCCTCAAATTATTCTTCTCAGGATTTCGTGATAATTTTGAGTCTGTTTTGGCCTTAATTGTAACTTAATTGGATTTCTTGAACGACGTTGCGAAAATAGGGTTAACATTATTTGTTTGTTTTAAGATCCTAGGTGTTATCCTTTTAACAGGTATCTTAAGCCAAAACTCTAAGTTGAGTCCACCCTTGGACAATAAATCGAAATTTCGCATAGATGTGTTGCACAAGGGATATTAATATTTAATACAAGTCAGTGGTATTTCGACCTCGTGGTTAACGTTGTTTTGAATGCCTACGAGCAGCAAAATTAATGTTGATTAAATCATTTTTTGACGTAAACTATGATTTCATCGTATTGCTATTGAACGAAATCTCGAAAATGGGGTTAAAATTATTTTCTCTTTTCAAGATCCGCGCATTGTCACCTAGGGCTCTCCCTTTAACATGTATGGTAGGCGGAGGCTCTAAGCCCGCCTTTGGAATAATTGCCAATTTATTTCGAATAATTACAGGAGTGCTTACTATTTTTTAAATTTTTCTTGATGATGCACCAGATACTGATGAAGCTTGCCTATATAAATTCTTGTTCATTTGCATTTATAAGACTAGCTTAACTCTCTAAACTGTTTAGCTTAGGTTTCTATCCACGAATTAAAATATCTTCAACAAAAATGGTATAAAACACACATAAATAGGGATAAAATCGATTTAGGGACTTCCAAGTGGATCGCTCTGTGCTTGAGATGCTTTAACGAAAGTTTATTATTATTTTTTTGTAATACCAATGTAAGTTTAAATAATCAAAATTTATGGCACATTTTCATCGAACGAATATAAAAAAGACAAATATTTTTTACCGCAAATCACAACTGGATTGTTGGACGACAATGTTTTGTTTTTCTTTGAGATTGTCAAGAAAAAATATCAAGAGTCTTTCTTGCTAAAACAAATTTACATGTTTAACTAATATTCGCAGAAGATTTTAGCATCAATTAAAATAATGTTTACGTATTCTGTTGTTATTGACATGAGTCCTTAAATAAGTATTATAAACGTGTTAGTGCATATATTCACGTAACTGATGCAACTGCCCAATTGAAGTATATACAAGTATGATAAGTAACTTGAATCCAGGATTTACGATTGAATTTACGAAACAAAATTACTAATCCGTTGTGAAATATCGTGAAGTGAAGTGGAGTACACCTAACAATGAAGATTATACGAGCTTTCATAGACCAAAAATTCACAGATGTATAATTCTACGGTATAAACCGGGTACAAATCATAACACTAAGACCATTCGATAATTCCATTGGTAAAGAATCTATTTAGAATCTATTTGAATCGGTTAATGAGTAAGGTAAATAATTTTTTGGCCTCCCGGCATGTAATAGATATTTACGATATAAGTATCGTAACGCGCCTTATTACGAAACGAGATGGGAAAATTGTCCAACGAGACCGCCAGGTCGAGTTGGACAACCTATCGAGTTTCGTAATAATGCGTTACGATACGAATGTCCTACAATGTTTTATCTACTACCATAAAAGTAATTTAAAAACCTTAATAATAATCATCACGGATTTGACGTTTCGTGAAATTACAATAATCCAGTAGTTTGATATCTTTAAAGTAAGTATCCTTAGAAACGCTAGACACAAACTTTTATTTACATTTTTTCTTTATAAACATGAGTGACACTGAGAATTATGTTCATCATTCCGATGTGGAAATTCTTGCAAACGAAGCACTTTCAACTCTTATACCTGCTAAATCTGAGCAAAGGTACATGTTGGAATACTCAAGATTTGAAAAATGGTGTAAAATGAAAATGGCGGGAGATGCTGTTTCAGAGACAATTCTGCTTGCTTACTTTTCCGTTAAAGCCAAAACAAATAAAGCGTCTACTTTATGGACACATTATTCCATGCTAAGAACAACTATTTCATTAAGAAGAAAAGTGGATATAAGCAAATATACGCAATTGTTGGCGTTTTTGAAACGAAATAGCGATGGATATAAAGCAAAAAAGTCAAATGTATTTTCAAAATACGACATACACCGATTTTTGCAAGAAGCTAATGACGATCAATATTTAATGATGAAGGTAGTGCACGATATTACATTCTTTAAAAATTTATTTGAGAATACTTTGCTCTGTTACAGGTTTGTTTAATTATTGGTATTTTCGGAGCTTGTCGTAGAGAAGAGCTAACTTATTTAAAAGTAACAGACATTTATGATAACAGTGCTTTCATTAAAATTATCATACCAATTACTAAAACCAAAGTTATCAGAGCATTTGCAATTACTAAAGGAAATATTGCAGGTTTTGACTGCTTGGATACTTTTCGAAATTACTTTCATCTTCGTCCAAAGTCTGTAACTCACGATCGTTTTTTTGTATTATACAAAAATGGCAAATGCATATCTCAACCTGTAGGTATAAATACTATTGGGCGCATACCAAAAGAAATTGCAACGTTCCTAGGATTGTCGGATGTGAGAAACTATACAGGTCACTGTTTTAGAAGGTCGTCAGCATCCTTGCTGGTCGATGCAGGTGCTGATATAGATACTTTAAAACGACATGGGGGATGGAAATCATCGAGCGTTGCAGAAGGTTATGTAGAAACCTCTACTGAAAACAAAAAAAAAATTGCTAACCAAATTATGGGAGAAAATGAAAATACGTTAAATATTCAAGGTTCTTCTGCCAATACTAATAGTGTTGATTCATGTTTGGCTGGAATTAATATTTCGAAATGTAAGAAATGTACAATTAATGTTTATAATAAATAGATAATAAATGTTTAATTTTGTTGTTGCCACTTTACCGCACTAGTGCGGTAAAGTATACCATTACGACATCTGAATGAATGTCATAAAGTTTGACATTACGATATGGTAGTAGATAAACATTGTAACTATGCACCGTTCATGTCACATGTAACTTCGTGTTTACGACGACTATGCGTTTTCCCGCATAGTATCCGGTAAAGTAAATAATCCTTCTTTTTAAACTCCAGAGACGTAGGAAAAATACGCAATTTTGAAATCATGAAGCCGATGTTCAGGAGAACGAGATATATTAATTTCTAATTCAATAAGTATAACAAAATACACAAAATTTAAATATTAATTTAATATTAAATTAGTCCAAACACTGGGCATCGTGTTTAAGATAAACTTCATGCAGCAAAATGCAATTTCCTACATTCGATTATAAATAGCTAATAATAAACGTACCTACCTACCTAATAACCATTAACTTTTATACAATTATTTAAATGTAACAAATCTGTCAAATCTGTCATAAACAATGCAATGTTGCCAAGTTGAATAAATAAAATATATAGGTATAAAAAGATGACTTATTAATTTAAAATTAAACTATCGGCCAAAAAATTTTATACAAATCTCATGCGTTAAGTTATTTTACAGCGCTCCGGCAAATGAGGCACGAGCCCGAAGGGCGAGCCGTCGCGCTGTAAAATTGAACTTCCCGCATTCGACTGTAAATAACTATTGTGTGTCCGTATTTTGTGCGACCCCAAGTGTAAAAAAACAATGTAAAGACACGTTTCCCTAAACCTGGAGTATAATAGGAAATTGATTTCTTGTATATTTACTATTTACTGATAATAAGTTCTGAGTTGTGGAGATGTAATATATAATTTCTCGCATATGTCTAACAAAGCTCACTTCCGTCTTGTCAAAATTCTCGAGCCGTATTGTTACATTTAGCGTTGGGCTGAAAGCAGAATCGGTAAATCATGAAAATTTAAATTTACTGCTTAGTAATCCCACGTGGTTTCGTAGCTAGTTATAAAAACAATATTATTTATATAAACGATTTAGTTTACTTTGAAATAGAAACTCACTGTTTTCGTAGAATTTCAACCGATGTGGCACATATATCGATATATGAGGCCGAAATACATATAAAATCATCAAATTGAATCCCATATCCGTCGGTAAACCAAACGATTTTTATAAATCACAGTGACTTTTGCTTCGACTCATTGCATTAGATTTAGTTTTGTGAGATTTATTAAAATAATTCGTTCACATTTATGCATTTATTTTAGTTTGAGAAATTAAAAAAAAAAAAAACAACCTTTATTTGGCATACTCAACAATTTCTCTCCATACATTTCATTTCAAATCTCCCTCCTGTTCTGTTCTCCTCCTCCCCCTATCTTTCTCGCTCCTATCTTCCCCAGCCTTTCTCTGCCTTATGCCTCATCCTTTGCCTGCAACATAACAAACTTTTAAACCCTTTCCATTCCTCTCTTTTTCCTACCCTCTTCTCTCTTTTCCTTTAACTTTCTTAATAGCTCTACTCCGGTTCCTTCCTCTCCCAACATCCTTCTTCAATCTTTGCCCTTCCTCTTTTCCTCCTCTCCCCACTCCATTTCTTCGCATTCTTCCCACCAATGTTTCCACTCGTCCCATTCTTTTCCGCATACTTCGCACCTCCTCTACACCTCCCCCATCCAATATTTGTTTGCCTTCTCCTCGTTTCCGCATCTATACCTGGCAATCGTCTTCTCTTCTTCTGCTGTTTTGCCTCCTCCTAAATACTTTGGCTTCCTTCCTTTTACTTGCAACTCTTTATACTTTTCATTATATCTTGCCCTTCTTATCTTCTCCTCTCTCTCCTGTGCATCTCTTTGTTTCCATATTTGAGAAATTATTTAATCTTAATTTTCTTTTAGATTGTAACTATACCCAAATAACCAATAAAACCAAGTTTCTTAAATTTGATTTTATTGTAATATTCTACATACTGTCGGTTGGGTAAACTTATTTGTTATTTTTAGGTTAAAAATCCAAAATGGTACCACCCATTTTTGATATTTTATTACCAGCAATACAGCAGAAAAGTGCATGAAGTTACATCCGAACAGATGGCAGACCAGTTTGTTTTGACGAAACAAATTTACGAATTGAAATAATTTAAACAATGTGTCAGTTACATAATGGCAAGGTGATTTTTTAAAGGTTAACTAGTGTATCTTCCACAACGTTTAATGCAATCAGCGAAAGTATGTCATGCAACATGCATAGTTATTCGGTAAGAAACCGACTGAAGTATCATTTGGAACAGGTTTTTTTAAAGTGTTTTTAAACTAATGTAACTCTAATGTTTGTATAAAATTAATTGGCACCCATTATTTCTCCATAATTAAAAACAAATGATTAAAAACGCAACATAATTTTTCGTTTCGCATGAAAAAACTCCATAGAGATTTCGATTGCATTGTCAAAGCTGGAATATGGGACACCAAGTTTCGTTCTTATCGGCGACGACGACGTGAAAAACGCTAATTAATATTGCAAGGTTGTACGATTAAAATCCGTTTAATTATACAAACGTTGCCGACGCAACGGAATTTTTGACGATTATTTATCCAAACCGGTGATTATTGAATTATTATTTCAACTGTGTTTGCGTCGTAACAGATTTGGGAAAACCAATCACGTTAAATTATATGTTCGACAATACGTGACGGTCTAATGACACGTTTGGAATCGATTTTTTAAATTTTTTAAGTCGAGCTTTATAAGTATATCTTATGGGCTTAGTTTATGGGCTTCGCCATAATGTATTTGAATGATGGAACTGATGGCCGCATTTGTTCTGATATATTTGACGTTGTGTGATGTTGTGGTACCAAGTAAAATTGAATTGATGCAAGTGGTCACTGATTTCTTGGTATTCCAAAAAGCGCCAGCTAAAGTTTCGTCGTTCTTATGCTGCAAGACAGGTACAATGTTTTTGATTCCAGAATTCCTTCTAACCTAAATACTTGATAACTTGACTCATTTATTTCATAATAGGTTGTTGACAAAAAATACTTTAGATAGATAAATATAAACACAGCTTAATTTATATGAAATTAATTAACAAAATTTGAGATATCCAACGGTCATGGATCCTTGAGAAGTAGCACAAGAACATACAAAAACCCATCTCTTCCAAAAATTCATTTTGGTTATAATCACGACCCTGCACAATTTCAACAAGTCATGGAATAAAAATTTATATGCGATTAGATGATACGACTTAATTTATGACGAATTGATAAATGAAATTTATTTATGGAAAAGTAAGGTAAACAACAATGAAAGCGCAGGGAAGTATGAGTCATAAAATAATTGGTGGGAAGAAATGCATTCAAATAAAGTTAGTGGGTTGAATCTACGAGGGAAATAAAAGCATCATAAAAATACTTCTTTTTTCGACCCTACGTGATTGCATTTTTTGGCCACAAAGTCGACTGCAATAATTAAGATTTCATCCAATTCATTGGTATATGTGTTAATGAAACACACGTGAAATGTTAATGCGATTACCTACTGGCATTTCAAGAATTCGCTCGTTATTACTGTAAGAGACTAATTAGACATGACTTGCCATATAAAAGTCGTAATGTCTTATTTATTGAAGCAGATTTATACGATTTGGATTGAGTAATAATTAATGTACTACTATTGCATTTTGAATACATAACAGTGTTTGAAATAAATCTTCAACTTCCATCCCTTATATTTTGGAAAAATCCTTTATTTTATTTTCAAAGTATCTTAGGCACGGTCAGTGCACTCATCATTTTTGTTGGTATGCTACCCTTTTCCACTTGTTATAATCTATATCTTCTTGTTTTTCGCGTTTTCAGCATTTGCCAATCTTGTTCTTTCGTTCCTGCCCCAAATGTGTTAGTCCTTCGTTGCCATATGTCCAGAATCATTTTTTTATATCTATGTGACTTCTTTGTCATATTTACAGCGTCTTAGACTTGTTTCTTAGTTTTAGTACCCATACATTCAAGCACTTGCACTTGCCCAGATTCATTTTTTATATTTTCTTGACTTCTCCTTTACCTTTCTCCTTTCATTCAAAAAATTTCGCCAGCCTATTCTTTCCACTCTATCACTTTCATGTCTTTCATGTCTTTTATGTCTTCATGAATTTTCTTCCATATGATTTCCAGACAATTCTTCTGGTTCTGTATGTAAATACTATTTCCCGCCTTGTCAACCTTGTCGCTTAGTTCTTGCCCCCTAATTCATGCAAACATTTTCGTCAATCACTTCTTTGTTCGCCCCACTTGTTCAGGATCACCTCCCATATCTACCTGACTTCTCTATCTCTTTTCTTAGTTTTCGTGCATCATACTTGCCCGTTTCTCTCTTCTTCATCAGCTCCAACTTGTCCAGGTTCATGTTTATATTTGCCTGGCTTCTTTCAACCTAGTTCCATATAACAATTTCTCCAGTTTTTCTTCGTGCTCTTTTCCAGGTGCATTTATGTCTTTTGAATGTATCTTATTTCCAAACTCTTTTAACGCACACACCTTTTTTCCCTTTTAATTAACGAATATTAATAGTTGGTGTTCCAGATGAATCCAATGCGTTAATTAAAAATGTATTCCATCTAAACGTCTTGGCCATCGTTAACCAAATCAACGAAACAAAATTACGAATAAACCACCCTGCCACTCAGCAGTTGTACTTACTGGACGCCACATGCAATGGTTACAGGAGCGTCTTGGATAAGGTATCAATACATCAAATCTAACAGTCGTCGCAATTATCGTCCATTTTCAGGCAAATGAAATGAAAATGTTTGCGCAGCCATTTCGATGGCTGATCACAAAAGACGCAAATTCACACATTCCGGAATATTTGGAAATTTACGTCGACAGTAACGTTTATGTCGTAGAGTCGATGGATTCGTCCTACGTCCTGAAAATCATTTATCGACTTTCCAAATATTCGCAAGGATTCGTAACGAACGACGTTGCAATGTGGACACGTGGGGTTGGATTTGGACGCTTCAACGCGTTGGACCATGTGCGAAGACGAAGTAATTTGATGGGAATCACGCTGAACGTTTCTTATGTGTTTACGAACTTGGATTCGTTGAATCATTTGTGGGATTATAGGTGAGAAGAAATATAATGAATTATTATTGACGATGTGGTTAGGAAATAAAATGTATAACATTTACGTTAACAAAAAATTGTTATGTTTTAAAAACTATACACTAGTGAAAAGTCAATCCGATGAGTGGTAATTAAAAGTTATATTACAAGCAATTAACCTTATACCTGGAAGATATTATTTAGACTGTGTGTGGCTTCATTTCTGGACCTCAAAAAATCTTATGTTTTTCCAATAAAAATTTTACATGGGAATAATTTCTGCGAATGATAATTAAAAAAATTATTTATAATGTGTAACTATATTCTATGATTCTCCAGAACAAGCTTTAATCTACAACTAAAAATAGTAACACAACCTAACCCAACTCCTCCTCTAACAGAAAACCAACTCAATCCAACCTGATGATTCAACTGAATTACTTTAGTCAATCGTATTATGTTTTCATTTTGTTTTAAAGTAGAATTCAGTAACATAACCCAACGAAGCAACCCACTCCATTTTTTTTTTATTTTTACACCCTGTTTCACTGTACTACCTGATCCAACCATTTCATTATTGCTTCACTTATTATTTAATTACAAGTTTATTTTTTTTAGTAGAAATCAGTATAGCTATATATGTCAACCTATTTCCCATGTTTCTGTTTCCAATTTCCAAATTTCAATCGCAAATTGATTGCTGCATAGGTGCACCTACAGCTCTAGAGGCTCTGCGCTGCTGAGACACAACACAACACAACTTTCAACACAATTGTTTTATTGCTTTACTTTATTTTCCATTTAATCGCATTACATTTTATTTTGTTTGAAAGCAGAAATAAGTGCCAACTCAATTTATTGAGTTACGTTTTAAAATTTTTCAAATTTAACAAATCAAATTTTCTGTTCATTGTATACATAAAATATAAATTAAATATAATTGATTTATTCACAAAAATGCATCAATCATATTGGTTAATTTTACAAACGTTACCACGGACCTTTAGACTAAACCACCTGCGCTACCCACAAAACCGAAGACAACGCGATCTATTTTTATTTTCTCTACTAGTATCCGTTCATTATTTTATTTTTCATTTTTTCAATTTGAAACTTAACCCAGTTGTGGACACCGTCCCTAGATTCATCGTAAATCAGAACACGCGAATTAAACGAAAAAACGAAAACCGTTGAGAATTCCAGGAATATGGTCATTAATTCGCCTTCTCTCCCGGAACATTTATTTTCGAGCACAAATTGTTAGACTTTTAGGCCGAATAAAAACAGGTAAGGTTTATTACAAAACTAAAATTAAACCAGCGATATTAAAGCAATTATAGAAGACATATTATAAAGGTAACAAAATGGAGATGATTTTTTTGAGAAATTTAAAATCGCCATAGTTAAAAATTAAGGGAAGAAGAAAAATAAAACTGCCCTGATAGCTTTTTTAAAATAAGGTTCCCGCTAAATCAAACAAAAATCTAACGTGCAGAACCAACATCTCCACCAAAAAATCGTCTCTTACGTAATCATTTCTCTCTCTAATCCCAAATTGGCGGTAAGAGGGTTTAAAACGTCTCCGTTCGATTTTCCTAGCACACTTTATTTTAACACATGACATAAAATAAAAACTATTGACTCCTAATAATTGAAGTTTCCACGTATTTAATATTTAACACCACCGGCTAAATTACTTAACAAGCACGATGTTGACTGACTGCCCCAACAATCGTTAATCATTTTTCATTACTTTGGCTCTGGCCATTCGAGAGGTTTATTATTATTATTATTTTATTTCTTACATTCGATTTAAACCGTTCTCGTAGTAATCTGTGTTTTCGCCGTAATATTTTTACTAGCCCAGAAAGAAAATTCGATACAATTGTTTATTCTACAGTCCTTATATAAATATAAACATCCTGCCTGCAAATAATGTTTGTGATTCTTTGTTCTTTTCAAACAGATTTGCCATCAAGTTGCTATCTGAGGTTGACTTTTTGAACGAATGTTCAGTATGTTGGCACAAGCATATTACGAAAATACGTGCTGGTTACTTTGTATTGGGTTGGATTGGATTGGATTGAGTTACTCTAGAGTTGACGCACAATATGCATTGGGTCTGTCAGTATACAGAACGTGTAATTCGTACTACTGGCTGTCGGTACGGTAGTAACTAGCATTGGCATATAATAAGAGGGCCTTTGTAGGGGTCCATTTCATACTAATTATTCTCTGTAGTTCACCGGTAATAAAATAATAAAAACTTAAAAATACAAAAATCTATCAAATTAAAAACATCCTTACCACAATTCTGATATATTTGTTAAAAGTCAAGCGTGGGAAAGGTTTTTAATTCTTAGATTTTTATATTCATAAGTAAATTGACCTATTGATAATTATGATAATCGAAAAACTAATATAATAATGATAGATAATAATAAAGTTATGGCAACATTACATTAAATTTAAAAAATACTTGAAATATTTACATAAATACCACGATTACTGTATTCCTGTCGCGATTTGCAAATAACTTGTGTTCACAAGAGTCCAAAAAAACTTAATTTTTACGATTTACGAGTGAAGTAATTGTTACGGAAAATATTAATAACAGCAAAACAATGTACTCTTCTTATTAACGCTGAATCTGTAAACAATGTGTGGATTACGTTGAGGTAAGAATACGTCGTTGAAATATTATAAATGTTGTACATATTGTATAATCGTGGTACGTGTTATTGTCACCGGGTTTATAACAAAACTCACTCTTCATTTCACGTGTCTTTATTATCTACTTTGTGGCTAGATCTGCCTCGGGTTGTGCTATGGCAGCGTGGCGTAGAATCTGAAAGTAAATCTCGCTGAAAAGCATGGATTGGTACAAAAGAAATAGAACGCAGTTTGGTCACAAAGTGCCTTGCTGGTAATAAGGTCGCTAGGTAATTATGGTGGTGTGTGAGTTGTTGCTCGATGCTATCGCATTGGAAGCCAGACTCAGGATGGTGGTGGAGTGCGGAAGGTTGCCGATCGCTGTAACCGTCGGGTATTTATACCTGAGCGGTCCGGTCCACGTTCACGGGTCGTCTGGTGGTTGGCCGGCGTGGGCGGAGCGGAGGAACCAATGGCATGCGTGCACGGTGCAGCTGTGCGTGAGCGCAGCAAAAGTCTCAGGCGAGGTCGGTAACAATTCCCCCCCTCTCTGTAGACTTTTGTGCGTGGTGAATTCCTAAGTGTAGGATCGTAGGGCTTCTTTCTTGGCGGCGATGATGTCCTGAGGTCGGTGCTGCGGGACGGGTTCTGGGCGAAGGTCGTCGGAGTGAATTTCCACTGGTAGGTCGTTGGAAATATCGTTGGAGAGCATTCTCGCGTTCAGGAATCTCAGTACTGGTAGTTGGGTACCGGAGTACGTGTTGCCTGAGTGTCGTCGCAGTCTGGTCGATGCGCTGTTTGGTTGCAGGTGCACAGCTTGTTTGACCGTGTTTGTCTTTGCGAAGCCGTCCCTCGGTGAAGCGCAGCGGGTGAAGTATCTAGTGGAGCGCCGTTGCGTTCCATAGTGTACACACCATTGGTTGTAGTCGATGGTGACATCTTGTTCCTTGAGCCATGAAACGCCTAGGATCACGTCCTTAGAGAGATTTGGCATGACTAGGAAGGCCACTTCCTGTTCGTGATTCCCGATGGCTATCCGTGTCCGTAATTGTCCGATGACGGTTAAGAACGTTGTTTCACCCGCTAGTCGGACTCGTTGTCGCCTACCCGTAACATATTCTGCTTTCAGGAAGTTATGCGTTGCTCCAGTATCAACTAAAGCATGGACAGCAATGCCCGTAGAGCACACCTTATGTTGAAACCTTGGGAGAACATCTCCCTTATTCATCGTATTCAGCCTGGACCGCGGGCTTTCCCCAGTTTCCAGTAGGCCTGTCGGGGCAGTCGCGGTTGAAATGTCGTCCTGGACAGTAGTGGCACACCGGCAGTTGTTTTGGCGAAACTGGTGCTTGCGGCTACGGAGCTGGTTTAGCGCGTTGTTCGACGTTCAAAACAGCCTCGTTCAGGTCGTCGTACGTCCTGGTTTGCGTGCAGCCCATGGATCGGCGTAGGTCTGGTTGGAGTAGAGTCCGAATAACCGTGGTTGCCGAGGCTTCGGTTTCGTTCGGGAGCACTCGCCCGAAAAGCATCGTCTCTCGAAGGATGAAACTTTCCACGCCTTCGTCTAGCCACCACCCTTGCCGGACCATCATGCATGGCCAAGCAAAACCGGGACTTGTCACTAAAGACGACACTATTCCATTCGACATTCCACAGTCATCGTTCAAGGCAAGGCAAGGGTCAGAAGACGAAGAGGAGAACGCCACAACCAGGAGTTTGCGATAGAACGGCACTGTTGGAGTAATGGTATAGGGTGCCATTGCCTATGGAAGCACGTCACCTCTAGTATTTGTTAGAGGCAATAAGAATGGTCAGCGCTACATCCATGACATTGTAGAGCGCCATCGGCCAGCCTATCTTGTCAAATTCCGTATTCCAGCAAGATGACGCCCCTCCTCACGTAGCTCACGTCAGTCTAGACTTCTTTCAAGCTGCCGACGTTAATCTTTTGTCATGGCCCTCCCGTTCACCTGACCTATCACCAATTGAGCATGTTTGGATGTGATGGGTAGGCGACTCACCAATTTAGCCAATTCTCCACAGACGTTAGATGCTCTGAGACATGAGATACAAGTAGCCTGGGATGACGTGTCTCAAGCAGATATCGACCACCTGATTAGATCCATGCCTACACGCCTCAATGAGTGTACGCGGCTTCGAGGTGGTCAAACACACACTATTAATAAAAACTCGTTTGTCTTTTGTTTTTTTTTAACTTTTAAACTTTTAACTATTAAAATTATTACAAAATTCCACCTCTTTCTTGGAGTTCGGATTTCTATGTAATTTAGTATATGTTATGAAGTTCTGTAATAATGTCAAATAAAATTTGCTTTGTCATCTTTTGATCAAAACCAATAACAACTGGTTGTTTCCAATTGGAAAAGAGATCTCGAACCATCACAACCTGCATATATTTATAAGGTCCCAATATTTCATCTCGAGCAACATTATACTCTTCCACGGTCCTGACTTTCACCTCATCGTACTGCAGGACAGTTGTTTATTCAAAAGTAGAAAATGATTCATCAGCAAGTTTTAGCACAAGCAAAACATCCGATAAAATTCCTTGACTTACATTAAACTGCGAAGCCCACTTAAGGAAGAAAGTGCAGGTAAAGGATAATGTAATTGTCTTCTTATATACAGATAACATTTTTTAATGTAATACCGTAATGTGAATGCTACTGCTAGGTATGCTATTTAATGTGTAAATATATTTTCTTACTCTATGGTGGCGCTAATCTAAGTAGTCAACTTCTGATTAAATCTATGGTAAGGCAGATTTTAATATAAGTTCGAATTTTCAATTTGCAGGGATAAACACATCGATGCCATCTCGAAACTTAATTATATTTTTACCTCACACATCAGCGATTATATGAACGTATCGCTGAATTCTATGACGCGAAGCACATGGGGCTACAGAAACGACACAACTGGTTTGTATTCTGGCATGATTGGAGACTTGCAAACGGAGAGGGCTGAATTAGGAGGTATTTTCACATTTATTTATAGCTAATTTATTAACATATCTTCACAGCCAAATATATTAGTGTTACCATTGGGGTATTGGACTGGTTTAAATGCCGTTGATATTTATTTTACATTTTATAAAACATTGCGTTGGTATGATAATTGGGAAACCAATAAATCACCCATACTTGTTGATATTATCACGATGAGTAGGATATGTTATGGGTATACTGACGAATTTTCGCTTACTATCAGGTACTCCTTCGTTCTTCACAACCGATCGTATACCAATAATCGATTACATCGCCCCGACGACTCCGACGCGCGCGAAATTCATTTTTCGAGCGCCGCCACTCTCGTACGTCATGAACGTCTACACGCTGCCGTTTGACGCGATGGTTTGGTACGCAGGGTTCCTGTTGCTCGGAATAATCGCTGTCGTGGTTTACGTCATCGTGTCGTGGGAATGGCGAGACGCGGGGTTTAAAGAGGTGCTGGATGAACGACCTGGTGGTTTAAGAGCTAGGTTTTTCGACGTGGTTTTGATGGAACTTGGTGCCATCGGTCAACAGGGGGCGGAAGCCGAGCCGAGAAGTGTTTCTGGAAGGACAGCCACGATTTTTATATTCCTCACGTTGATGTTCATGTACACGGCGTATTCGGCCAATATTGTCGCACTTTTGCAATCGACGACTGACAGCATTAAAACGCTGGAGGATTTGTTGAATTCGCGGATGAAGCTCGGAGTTGAAGACGTGTCATACAGTCATTATTATTTTAAGGTGAATAGTTTGAAAGTAAGTCTCAATTATGAGGCATGAAGCTCCTGTGCGTTGAAATATCGTTGATTTGAAATCATAATCATTGTATTTAAATGTTTTTAGTAGAAAAATTGTATTGCTGCCACCAGCCAAGCGAAGATGCTAAACAACTTCGTAGTTATTTATATTGTCACTTTACACCAGTGAGACGAGAAAATTGGTTGTAGTTACACGCTTTCAGGCTTAAAATCAGACAAGACAATACTCATCGTGTACCAAAATAAATATTCATTCCTTATTCATTTAACAAACATAACAATTTAAAATATAAATAAGATGGATATAAGTCAAATGAAGCCATTCCCACATAGATTGCTTTGCACTTGAAATACCTTAACGAATGTTTATATGCTTAGTTTGATTTTGTGACACATTTAGATAATTAAAATAATCAAAAATAACTCTCCTCGGACAAATTCCCAGTTCACCCTAATTTAACATTTCTTATCAACTGCCAGAATTCATTGGGGGAATAACGTCCCAAACATAATCCACTTGGTCGCGTATTGGTCAGTTTATTTAATTGTTGTGAGATTAGTTCAGTTCAGAACTCACGTGGCGTCATTGCTTCATCGTTCATATCGATTAAAATGTTCACGTGGTATGTTAGTGAGTTTCTTCGAAAAGTGTACAATTGTACAAATATCGTAACGCCTTTCTTGCACTTCCTTATCTACCTTATTCGTACATACATGATTGTTTATTAAAATTTATCTTTCTCGATATTTCCAGGGCTTCCAGTTGGTTCCTCATGCTTCGAATTGATCGACGCTAAATCTCGAAAGGTGTCTTCTTCTTCTGGTTAGGTGTCTTTGTCCCCTTTGTTGTCTTATTTATTATTTCCATTAATTCCACTCTTGTAACTAAAGGTTTCATATCTTTTTTATGTTTTCTTCATGTTCTATTTATTGTGCTTGGTTAGCGTTTACTTCGCAGTTTAGTTGTTTATTATTATTGGGTTGGTTTAGGTTGTAATTTATTAAAAAAATTATGGTATTGACACAATTACAAATATTATTTCGATTTATCTTTTTTTGCATGTTCTTCTTCTACATTTTCGTGGTTTAATTATTTTTTTCTTTTTCTTATTTTTCTCGTACTTCTGGTTTGTTTTATTTTTTATTTTTACACGTATTCCCCGCGATGGTTCTTTCTTTAAGAATATACACATTTTTGCTCTCTTAAGTCGGAGTTTCATTGCGTTTGAATTTATTTGTTTGTTTCTGTAATGTCCTTTTTCATTCTTTTTACCATGGGTTGGTTCTTTGTTTTCATTTTGATTGGCCATCTCTTTCTCGTATTCCCGACGGTTTCGATTGGTCCCTCATCGACCACGCTCTAAATTTTCAAATTTCGATAAAGCAATCCCACGCCTTATCTAGGTCAGCAATTTGTAAGTACGTTATATATTTTATATTTTACATTTTCAAATTTTTTTTTTGAATTGATGCAGATCCTTTATGGACATTTTTTTGTTTAGTAATTACGATTTTCATTATTTCTTTGCTTGTTAATACTTTTTCCGTTTTTGTTTTTTTTTTAATTTCTTGTTCAAAGTGTTTAATTTATTACTTCCATTAATTTTGTTTTGTAATTAAATGTCATATTTTTGTTTTATTTTCTTTAATATTTCACCTTGATGATTTATTTTAAGAAAATGTAAAATCAATCAACATTTTTTCAATTTCTTTTTCATTTTCTATTTATTATTCTTGGTTTGCGTTTAATTTGCCGTTTCGTTTTTATTGGGTTGGGTTCGATTGGGTATTATCACAGCTCATGCATTGGTATTATTCATATTAATATTATTTTCGACTTACCTATTTATAATTGTTCTGTGTATCTACTTTTTTTTCTTCCTTTCTATTTTATTTTCGACATTAATTCTGTTTTTATTCGTTTTTCTTCACGATGATACTGCTCTCTATTAAGTCAAAGTTTTGTTTATTGGATTCATTTCGTTGTTCATGCAGTCCCTATTTTTCATTGTTTCATTGTGGTTTGGTTCATCGTTTTTATTTTGCATCTCGGATGTATGTTTCCTTTTTATTTCATCTATTCACTTGCTTTCGATTGTTTATTAGACTGTGACCCACGATCTCGAGTAAACTTCGAAACGCAGCGCAAACCGCTCAATATATGAACAAAAATGAAAGAAACATTAACGGAAACGGAAACGCCCCCCCCCCCCCCCCCCCCAAGTCGGAAAATGTTCTCTTCGTTATTTAAACTATATTTTGTTGCTTTAAATTGGTTTTTAGTCCTGATTTTTCTCTTTGGTGTTTGCGTTATTTCTTTTAATTTTGTAGTTTTGTTTTTAATTTGTCTCCATGTAGCATATTTTCTCCGAATTTTCTTATCTCTTGTTTTACAATTATTCATTTGATGTTTTCTTAATTTTTATTATTTTTCAAATATTGATCGACTGTTTTCCTTGAATTTATTATTGCACATTTTGTGATATTTGTAATTTCTTTTTATGTTTGTTGTCATGTCATTGTCCCTATTCTCCTTTATTATAATTATCGCAAGTTTTGTTCCTTTTACATTCTCATTTTGCTTTTAATTTTGAATGTGAGATTCTTTCCAGGGCTTATTTGTTAATTACATTTATAATTCCAGTATTTTTTGATTTCCTTTATTTTTTCTTTTTTATTCGCTTTTTCTTCTGTCCAGCTACCTGACATTAGTTTTTATTGTATATATCACTGTTGCAGTAACAAGGAAATTATAATGAAGTAGCGTATAGGTCGATCTTTCAATGCACTGGATTTTAAGTCCTTGGTCCTCCACTTTCATTACAATGTCTTTCCATTCTAAAACTATTAGAAATATATACTGGTGGATAAATGGTATAAATAGTATAATAATTTATAATTATGGAGTAAAGTTTCAAGATTTTTGCATAATATCGATACAACTTTTCCAAGATGAAAAAATATCGTTTCAATATTCACATATTTATTTTTCAGACGGCGACAGAATCGACTCGCAAAGCAATTTACACGCAAAGGGTGGCACCGAAGGGGCAGCCGACCAATTTCATGAAAATCGACGACGGTATAAGGAAAATGAGGAACGAGTTTTTCGCGTTTCACGTCGAATCCGCGTCCGGATACAAAGTCGTCGGCGACACGTTCCAGGAGAGCGAAAAGTGCGGCTTACAGGAAATTGAATACCTCCAAGTCATCGATCCGTGGATTGCGATGAAGAAGAACTCAACTTACAAGGAAGTAGCAAAGATCGGGTAAACATTACCAACTTCAATTTACGCATAAAAATATCTAATGATTTTTCACTTAAGTTCGAGCGAAGAGGTGAACGTTGACGTGCTTGTATATTTTTTACATTCGCTCGCAAATCTGCGACGGTAATGACCTAAAAGTGGGTACATGTAGTTATAGCAGGTCAATGTTAGATTTTTTTCGAATCGCAATTAGCGTCTATGTTTAGAACGAGTCGCCTTGGATTAATGGTTGGTCATTTAAGGTTCCGAAAACTGCACGAAACTGGACTTCAAAATCGTGAATTCCGAAGGCTGTACACGAAGAAGCCGGTTTGCCAGTCAAAGGGAAGTAACTTTATGAGCGTGGGATTGACCGACTGTTATTACGCGTTTTTAATATTCAGTGTCGGCGTTGTATGTTCGCTGAGTTTATTACTAATTGAATACGCATTCGAAAGATGTAATAACATAAAAAATAATAATAATAATAGTAATAATAATATTAGGATAGATTATTTAGAATAATATCGATGCACGTGATGAGTTACATTTTATAGAGCACCACCTCTTATAAATATTTCAATAGTAAAACATTGTAGAATGTCGATAAATAAAAAAATGTAAGCTGTTGCTCTTAAGTGTGCAGAGTGAGAAATAGAAGAAAATGTTCTCTGCCTCTACCAAATACAATCCAATGATCCAGTCACTATCAACCGACGGACGTATACATCTAGCGCTGCCATTTTTTTAGAATCAAATTTGTATATAAATTTCCCAGGGCCATAACGATGCAGATCTATTTGTCGTGGACTATATTTCGACACATATGTTCATTGAGTTTCAGCAGTTTTTAAACTTCGCATACTTGAACCGCCACCCAATTTCTGACAACGTCGAACTATTAAACAGAAGTGTTCAAGGTCATGTATTATTTGACAATTATCTCTTAAAATTTGCAAGCCCTACCCAACCCAACCAGAATTGAGAATTTGGAATAAAGTTTTTCGATAACATTAAAGTCTTTAGTTATTAGTTGCTCTTATCCTCGTTAAGTGTAATAATACAGCATACATCTCATGATGCTATGTAAATTATATTACGTATAAACTAGAGCACAATGATAGGTGTGATACGTATTATTGCGCCACATTAACTGAGTTGATCATGCAACAGTATGCGCATCGGGACTAGATCACTTTAATCATGAAACGCGACAATAGCCGTAGTAAGAGCTATTTAATTATATGACATAATCAACACAAAAGAGAGATTAGTTCTTGCGATTGACAACGTGTTATTCCGTCAGTATCCGACCGGTGACGAGACTGGTAATTCATGGTAGGCAGTGACCATGATTCTGGCTCGACTCTGCTGTAGCTTAGCACATATTGTATTTATTACTGTAGCATTGAACTACTCTACAATACGTAATTAACAACATCTTTCCACAAGTGTTCAATACGACCTCATAAACTATGTTGCCTACACCTAGGAGCGCAGTTTACTTCGGAACTATAAAGTTCGCGAACTGTATTAATTTTAAAATTCAGTAAAAATGAAAACAGTTGTCCTGGACCTCTTGGACCACAATAACATTAATGATGCCCCAATGTTGAAAACTCAACTTGACGAGACAGAATGAATACCACCAATGAATTTTCTAAATTAAAATTTAGTAAATTTAGTAAATTTTCAAACAAATTTGCTTGTCCACCCATGTGACCAAATGAAAATAATTATCGCGTTCAATCTAAATTATAAATGCGGAGTCCAAACACGAACCCAGCCAACGACAAATAAATGTTGACTTTAAAGCTACTTTGTATTATAGGCATTTTCGATTTTCAATACCACAATTTTGCTATAAAAATCGTAAAACGCGATTGTAAAATGTTTCCAATAAAAAGCGAATTTCTCTTTTCAGCGGTATATAATTATATTATACAAGCTCTTGGGTACACAACGCAGCTGGTATTAAAAAGAGATCTCATAGTCATCGACCATGTGGCGCGGAGATGATTAACAGTGTAGTCTAACCAGGTATTGTATTGGATACGGTTGTCTGGGAACTGATTTACTTATTAAGATGTAACACAAAGTACAGCTGATTTTTAATATTAGAAAAAATTACAAGATATGTTGAAACTTTTTCGTTGCCTAGACTAACGATAAATGAATTAGGCAATCTCAGAATGATAATTATGACTAATTATTTACGTCAGTTCAAAATATTTCAACGATTCTATTACATATTTTGAAACTACTTTGTATTATGAGAAAGCAAAGTCTATATTTAAATTAATTTATATACTGCTGACAAAACTAATGCCTATAGTTTTGAGCTAATTATTTGGCACCTAATATCATTTAATAATATTTTTTAATGCCATCATAAAGGACTTGGTTTTACCACACTTCAGTAGTAATATAGGTAAATTAATTGATTTTGTTATAATATGTCGTAAAATATGCTGTATATCCAATATTATAAAAATTCGCAATAAATATTTAAATGTTAGGCTAATGATAATTGAGTTAAACAAATTATTTTTAGCTCGGACAGAAATTAAAACAAACCTTAATGCAGCATAAGAAAGATTTAATTACTTCACCACAAATTATGTAGAAAATATACGTTAGTCAACGGCAATCTGATTTCACTGAAAATTGTCAGTGAAAAACCTTAAATTCTAATCTGACCATTTCTCTTTTCATATTTCGTCTATTGTCATCTATGTCGATTGTTCGTCCATTATTCGGTTGTTTAAAGGCCGCTTGTTTGCTTACATTTTGTAACTGCATATTTCGTTTAATCTCAAATCTGAGTGTATAAAATTAACGTCATCTTACGTAGAAGCACGAGTGCGGGGATATTGATACATAAGAACATAAGAATGTACCGTGATATCAAAAATTATCTTGGTCAAAGGTTGCCATGGAATGTAAAACGGTTGGAGCTGGAGTGTTCTGCCGCAAACCAAGAACTGGATTAGAATTCAGTCTTGGCAAGCATGCATCGATTCAACAGGCAGAGGCCTATGCCATTGAAATGTGCGCAAGAGCTATTAAAAAGCTCATGGCAGCACAGGACGATAAAAACAATTTGACAGCAGAACAGCGCTGCAAGTCCTTGCTGACAGTCAATGTACGTTGATGTCTGCCAGGGACTGCCGCGCAGTGCTCTCTCAATTAGGGAGAGTCAGCAAGGTTAGCCTGGTCTGGATACCCGGACACGCTGGAATAGAAGGAAACGAAGCCGCCGATTCCCTGGCAAAGAGCGGGGCTAACCGAGAATTTATTGATCCAGAACCAGCTCTTGGGATTACAAGAGCCCTGGCCAGAAGCTCGAATGAGAGCTGGATGGAGCATAAGGTACTGAAATACTGGCAGGAGTGCCAGGGAATGAGATATTCCAAGATAGTACTGAAGGGCCCAGGATACTATTAGGCTTGGGTAGGAAAGACCTGCGAACTCTGACAGCCCTGGCTACTGGGCATAGCCGACTAAGGCATCATATGCATAGGCTGAGAGTGGCTGAGGCCACTGAGTGCAGACTATGCTGTGAAACTGAAGAAACAACAGAGCACGTTATGTGTGCCTGCCCCGCCGGGGACAAAATCAGGTTCACAGTCTTTGGTAAGAAAAAACTGGAGCTGGGAGAACTTGACAGAATCTCACCCACTAAAATCCTCTTTTATTTAAAGAGAATGGAAATGGAGGATGAACTATAATTAGTTGTGAGCCACAACAGACCCTTGCGGTCGCAGTGGAGGGGCGATAAACGCCCCACTCATTATCACTAACTAACTAACTAAAACGGTTGTCTTAGCTTAAATCATACTTTTGAAATAATTCTGTCATTGTCAAGCTACACTGACATCATCAATAACTTACATTAATTTTGAGTAATAAAACTACTCGTCATTACTAATCGGTAAACCAACCCTTTTCCCGGTAACTTAAATTTAGATTAAATCAAACCGCAGGCAAAGCTGTAAAAACTGAACTTATGTTGGATATTTAAATAATACAATTCAATCATGAAAACCAATAGTAAATATCAAAGAAGATGAGTTATATGGCCACCACCGACATCTCCACATTATGAATTATTCAATGAGTGTTAATTCGTTCTTGTAGATTGCCTAGATCAGCAACAGTAGTCCAAACACCATTAATGTTCCTACCATTTCTTATGTAAATTTCTACCATATTTCGCTTTCGTACTTCGTTAAATACGAATGTGATCATTAAAAACTGTTTTTTCTCGAAGAAGTGTTGACAATACTTCAAAAAGTGACAGTTCAAATGAAATAATTTATTGGATTAAAATTACACATTCATGGTATGTCTATCTCCCTCTTCCAGCGCCAGCTCTAGAACATAATTCCGTTGCTCTCACGTTAGTAATGAACTACAAGTTATGAAATTCTAATAGCGTTTTATTAACAAGAAAAACTAAATTACAGTAATTACGGTAGTGACTTGACAAATTTTGACACTCAAAAAATGATTGACATCAATGTACAATGGCAGCTGCGACAATAATTTTAAAATCCATGACCACCCTAGACCAAGTTAATTTTTGATATCATGGTATGTGTGGTGATTTGATGAACCCATAGAGAGCGAAACACCCCGTCATTACATGTCACATGTCGCTGAAATTTATTTTCAACAAAACGGATGTAGTTACAAATCTCGACAATTTTTGACAATTTAACACTGACTATTTTGTGATTTTTTTCGATAGTTATAACATTTGTGGGTAATGTGGCATTTTAGATATATTTTTTGTGTTACCAATTTTTTGATAATTTTAATATTTTACGGAAGCAGTGAGTATGCGTAACAGTGTAGTGCCCCGGTGTTCTTCAACGGCTTCACGTAAGAGTTCCTACCCCCTTAGTTTAAACTACTTATTGTATTTAAAGTGCTAAGACTTCATCGATACTTTCCAGAAGTCAATTAAAATGCCATATACGGAGTGCATAATTCGTAAATTTTAACCCTGAAACATGCCCCAAATAAACATAGCTAATCCATTCAATATTTTTTTACCTGTAGAAGTAAACAATTTCCAAAACGAATACACCAAACGAAATCCCCAAACCAACGATGAAAATTTTGACCGCCGGGTAACAATCGACGATGGTGACGCCCACGAAGCTGCTTCCTCGCGAAATGCATTCGGGTTTCCTCGTGTACAACAGCGCAACTTCCCTCGGCTGAATGCCACTCTCGTGAATCTTGTGCAACCTGCAAACGCGACTTTGAAAGTTACAAAAATCGAACAAATTATCTCGTACCCAATCTTCAACATTTCTTTGTAGGAGGAATTTTTTTGAATCGCCAACCACGGATCCGGCACTTGTAGGTATTGAATTTCTTGGAGCCCGCACTTTTCGTCTTCGAGGAACGTCTCTCCTGAAATTCAATTCAAACCCAAATACAATGCAATGACATTTTCGTGAAAATTTAACACAAATAATCTAATGTGAAGAAAAAACGGACAAGTGCTAGTTAAATTTGCGTGTCGAGGGTTCCGTACCAGCATTCATAAAGGAACCTTACAAAAACTATGAAATACAAATAAAAGTATTGTTTGCCCATCGATTCGTCTAATATGTACGTCTCTATCCACAAATTTTAAAAATAACGAAAAGTGCCTTGCCGACTTGCCTTGCCGACGCGAGGTGTTTTGGATAAAAATAGTTGCAAAAAGTTTCTGCGTGAGTATTAACACCACCTAGACGTCAATACCCCCACACTCACACTTCCTGGTGGTCTAATGAGCCGATGGAGGGCGAAACGGTCCATCATAACCTGTTGCATTGTTTTCAACGAAGATCGAATATCGAGTGTCGAATATCAATATTTCTATTACACATGTTTACATATTTATCAATGTTTCAATTATTACGACGAATTAATTAATATTTATAAACATAAACAATTTAATTAATTAATTACAGAAATTAAGCACACTGCTGTTTCGCTCTATATGGGTTCATTAAACCACCATACACACATCCAATGAATCTGCATCAAGTAGTTGCAGGTCTGGAGCTTGGTCGATAGAGGCCACTGGAATTACGTAGCAACAGCAGTGCGACGTCTAGATGGCGTTAATACTCATACGCAAACTCTATGTTACATTTGTATGTCTAGCAAAATAAGCGTTACGCTTAGTTCTTAAAGTGGCAGAAACTGCAATAAATTTGGCATAAAATATACTGCTTGTTGGCTGAAATGAATTGTATTTAATTGTTAACTCATTGCTTGGCAATAAATAAATTAACCTCGATTGATTTTGTTTGTTAATGAGTAACATAATTAATCTCTAATTTAATGCTAAAATCATAGCGTGAGGTTAATTTTTAAAGTGGAAGTTTGATTTTTCTTTAATTTATGCTCAAGTTTACTTTTAAATTGTTTGTTAAATGATTGCATACTTGTTCAACGTCATCAACCCAATTGATAATTTCATCGATGTTACGAAGTTACATTAGCATCGATTATCAGTTTTTTCTGATTATGATAGTGAAAGCATAAAGACAATCGAAACTTGACTTTTCTTTTTTTAATTACGTTGACCTGAATAAATTGTGGGTTCTAATGGATTTTACAACCAATACTACCGAAAAGATTAAATTTAATCACATTGGAAATTTATATTTGAATGTAATTGGTTGGGTCTTAATATTAATTTCTCGTCAACTGTATGTGTAGGAAAGAACGTTGTATTGTAATAAGTACGCCTAAATTTTGTCGACATTATAGCTGCACTAGTTTTGGAAATATGGGGGGGGGGGCAAATTCAGAAAATATCGAAAACTACGTAACATAAAATTTTATCAAGACAGGTTTGAGATCTTTAAGGAGAACCCAAATGATCCTCACAGTCATCTAACGCTGGAATCTTTTGAATCCGAAATTTTGTTCCTACAAAATTGACGGGGTAATATTTCTTAGGTCATGATCGACAAACGAATGTGCTTTTTTCTTTGTAAGATACGGAATCTTAAAAATGACGAGTAGAGAATTTCCATACCGACGATTTTATAACCAGCTCCCGTTTCCATGTGAAACGCGAAGAGACCTTGTCGCATCTTTCGCACGCCTTCGTCGATGGGAAAAAACCTCGGCGGCTGTCCCGGAGGAGCCACTTTCTGCTGATAAATGGCCCGACGGATCGGTTCCGATGCGTTCTATTTTCAACAACAAATACTTGAAAATTAACATACAAACGTCGATAAAACGACGGCAAGGACGATCCTTTTACCTCGCGCGATAGTTTCAAGAACTCGCTCTATAAAACGCTATGCATTATTTGCTGTGTATCGCTCACCGGAAAGTAAAAGTGATTGAAGACGGTGTCATCCACGCCCACTTGCAATCTAGAACGCAAGAGGTCGCTCAACGTTTGTATGCTGGTCGAAGACGATTGCAGTAAAGCGACGATGTTCGCCGAGTACGAAGTGTACAGGAACATTAGCGATATGAACAAAAGAACGGTAATTAATCGCCCGGGAACCGTGTTGGGTATAGCGGAAGGTCCTTGCTGGCAAATCGCGCCCATGGCTAAGAACGAAACGTCGCTGACCGACGCTTCGAGCCTCTCTTCATCTGATTTAATCTACAAAGTCGCATCTTACACACGGCTGTGCCAATTAAATAAACTTAACCTACCTACCTTTAAGAGTTTCATTTTTTTGTGCTCCCATCTCACGACGAAATACAACCCCGTGGCCGTGACTATTACCAATGCACACGACGAAATCCACACGGAGGTTTCAAACGGCAGCGTAAACACGTTGGTTATGTAAGACAGCTTAGGTTGACGAAAAACAAATTTTGATTTCGTGGGCGTGGTCATGGCGATGTAATCGATTATCGCTACGCGATCTGACGTTAAAAATAACGGCGTGCCTAAAATTACCACGAATTATTACGCATGTGGATTTTACGTGGGTACCTCCAATGTCTGCCTCTTTCCGCGTCAGTTCTCCGATCATTCCGCTCCATTGCGATTTTTCATTTTTGTAACCCCACGTCGGCTGGATCGAATAGTTCATTTTGGCGTTCAACAGGTCGCTTAGATGTAGCATGAAAACATAGTTCACCTTTGCGATGGAATCTAAGTGCTTATCGCTGGAATATGAATTTAATGACCGATTCGAAAGAGTAAACTATGTAAAAAATACGGCGTTTTGGAAACACCAGAAATGTAAACATGTAGACTTAAATTTAGGATTGTCAAAGAGTTAAACCAGTTTAACTTCCCTGATTGACACTGTAGAACCTTTAATAATTATCTCCTAATAACAATAACGCCATTTATGAAATAAAAAAGTTTAATGGATTTACTGTAAACAGTTACAAATAAAACAATGCATAATGATAATATTGATAGTGAATTATTCTCCATGGAAATGCAGCTGGCTCTTGGGTACAATGAAGTGAGAAAAATTGTAGCACACGTTGCACAGGTTAAACAAAATGTGAAAAACTCTTTAATGGAATATGACACAGCATCTGTTTTGGCTCCTTTTTGAAAAATGGAAGTTGAAGGTCATGCAGGCTTTTAAGAAGGGTTTAAGTCCTTAAGCGGTTAGAAGGTACTTTTATTGCTTCAAGTTTTCTGAAATTGTAGTATTTATTGTTACCGTCTTGAATTGTACTAATTGGAGCAATTTGACCAAGGTGGTACTGTTAGTATCTGAAGTTTTCGGAACAGTTGGTATTCTTTGTATTGTGTTCATGGCCTTCTTCTGCAATATCCAGTATTAACGTAAACGTCTACCCAACGTATTGCATAAACGGCTCCAACAAGTTTTTCCGCTGAAAATTTACTTCATTGTTCCAGGTCAACCTCGCATCTAATATATTTAACTGGTTTTTCGGTTTTCAACTTAGTATGAACGAAAGTGGTTCATGCCACACCTCGGATACCATTGGGTTCAAATTTTACAAGAAAATACGTCGCAGGACATATTATCAAAGGCCTTTCAGACGTCAAGGAAGTACATAGCATACAACCATCTCTATTTTCGAGAACATAAAGTTGAGGGGGCAATGCATAGCATCCAAACTGGAGATGCATTTCTGGAACCAAAAGTGACGTTGGGAAAGTAGTTTATTTGACAAAATGCATTTGTTCAAGATCACAAATTCTGCGACTTTAAAGAATATGCGTAGGATCGATATTCGGATATAAATGGAGGGATTAGATGTGTCTCCTGTCTTATAAATTGGTATGAACTTAACTGCAATCGTTGCTTCTGGGAAAATGCCACCAACGACTTCTGTATCAATGAGGAAACGTGCTTAACAAATTCAGTGTGAATGTCTTCAATTGCCTTAGGCTTCAAGCGATTGATACAACGTTCCACCTCAATCTATCTAAAACTTTAAGTTGGTTTAGGTTGGGTTCATTGTGTTTTGCTCTTCTACTTTCCAACTTGTTTACTCTTTATTTGTGGAGCATTATGACTATTATAAAATAGTTTCTTGCACTCATTCCCTGGATTAAGGTAAATTTATATAATTAAATCATTTGCAGGGAATAAAATAACCCATTTTCTTTCACTTCCTTTTCTTCTTTCTATGCTGCAATTATCATTCCCCTTTATTATAGAACCTGCCTAAACACCACTGAATCGTTTACTTGCCGATATAGCTGCCTCTTTATAACAATAGTCTCACCATGCCTACGCACACAAAATTAATTTGATGCACTCCATTTCAAACTGAAGTACAATCAAAAGTTTTTCTCATTACTATAACATTTTCCAACTACTTTTACTTCGAGATACATTTTTATTATTTGCTGCTATCAAATCATCCTTAGTTTTTTTATAATACTTGCCTCAAAAAAATACCTAATTTTAATATTTTTATTCAAATGCACGTTTCATAAGTATAGAGGATTCTTATGTTGCCTCTCTCCGTTCCTGCTCCATATTTTTCTACTTCTCCAACTTTTGGTTAGAGGGTACGCTTCGCACTCTTGTCTCAGCGCTTCCTTTGGTCTTCGATCTTGATCGTTTCTGACCATGTTCCCTTAGTTCAACAACCATTTCCCGGGAAAATTCGCAAAATCTCTTTGTAACTGCTTTCCTTTTATGCTTCATTCTCATTATATTGTTTGATAAGCTATTTTTATTTCCACTTTATCGTTATTCATTTCAGCCTTGGTATATTTATCACTAATTATTGCATCGTCCCCTTCTGATCATGTATTTCTTCTTGCCTTATTTCTAATTCATTTTCTTTTATCTTAGTTTCTTCTTCCAGTTCAATTTATCACTGATCCTTTTCTTTACTGTCATCCTCCTTATTTTCGTCAATTTTCACTTTCAGATTGTCTTTTATTTGTTCATTTAATACCTTCTTATTTTTCTCATTATTCCCTTTTGTTCCTGCATTTCTTTTTTGTTCAACTAGCGCTTCTATTTTCTTTTGGGTGTTTATCGTGCAACTTTACAAGCTCATCAATCGGCATTTCCATCTGAGTTACGGCTAGGCTTATTTGGATCCGTTTTTGTTTGTGTTGTTCATTAATTCTTGCGATATGATCTTCGTTCAGACATGTCTTCAAGTACCGGTTAATGACTTCTAACGCTTTAGTGGTATCCATAGCACTTTATTTCGCGCGCTTGCCAATTCAAAACATACGTATTTTTTTGTTCTAACACGAAATAACACAAATTTCTTAATAATGGGCAACTATTTTTCCGTGTAAGAAAAAATTGTTGCAGTTTCACAACTCTAGTTCAGACGATACTCAGCTTAATTTATTTTATTCGTAAATTCAAATGTATTTAATGCGTATGAAAAAAACTTAATTTCAAAAAACGAATTTACAAACCATTTGCTCCCACAAATTGCTCTGATATCACTTGCCAGTGCACTGTGCTACTGTTCAATATATACAAAATAGTTTTCAAGAGCCTTCATCCCTTCACTGTGGCACATTTTGGAAGGATTCCCTTCCATTTCTTCTAAAAGTTCGTCAATTTCTTAGGAATTATCCCGCTACCTATTCAAAATTTGATTATTTAATTATTTATTAACTCTTCTTTCAAATCGTCATTAGTAACCAAAATTACATGTCCCGTTGCCGCATCTTTCACAACTTTCAATTTATAATAATTTCATTTAAGCTTTCCTGAGCAAGTCCATCTTCATCTTTGGTCTCATCTTGTCTAATAATTTTCGATTTTTGAAGCTTAAAGTTCTTAATGCGAGTACACATATGCGATACACAAGGTGTCTACTTGCTGTAATATTTCTTCCAGAAGCCAGCGATGATAATTGCGTTTAAACTTTACCAACATTATTGGTAAAAGGAACGTAGTAACATTTGGTGTCAGATAAGTGATTTTTATATAATTACTTCTCAATTCATTAAGCCTGGGTGACAAGTTGTATTGTCTGGCAATAATAGAGATTTTCTTGAAAAACAGCTTTTTCAAAAAGAAACAATTTTGCGTTGAAACTGTTCAAAAATCAGTATGTATACAAACTATAATACTGGTTAGAGCATTAAAGCATTTTCAATGGTGCTTGGTTCTACATATTTGCCAATTGCCATTAATGTAAATTTATGTCTCTAAGAATTGTCACATACAGTTTACATTTTCGTTCGTCTGTTAGACGAACACAATTATGGCAAAGAATTGATTTTTCACCAGTTAACATCATTTGATTTATTCGTAGTTAGATAATAGAAATAGGATGTTATTAAAATACACCTATCGTTTATCGACTCAACTTCAATAATTAATTATTATTGTTTTAATAACGAGTAAAATGTTTGATAGTTGTATTTTTTCCGTGGTCCATCGACGATGCTGTTAGTGAAGTTTTTCAATTCAGCGAGTGCCACAAATTACATCTGCTTTGTAATGAATAACTTGCTTAATATAACGCCATCTTCTATTCTTAAAATACAGGAAAATTTTAAAGAAAGAAGGATACTCTCAAAATTTGTTTATACTTAAAAGTACTTCAAGTTTTAAAGTAGAGTGGGCCGAGGAAATTTTATAATCTATGACGTTAGAAATGCAAGTAACTGATTTTTGCTTGGGTTGGGGGGGGGGGCAAAAAAGATACCTAATGGTATTCAAACAAGGCAGTAAAGCAGACTCGATTTAACGCATCATAGAACAACAGTGTCTACACAAGGGTAAAGTTACAAGTTATACGTGTGAAACTCTATTTCGAATAAATTAGGAGACCTTGAGAATGATAGCAAGAAAACTGTGCAAGAAACTTAAATAAATGAACGGGAACGTACACTAAACCTATCACGTCTACCCAGCGAAGAAGGTTCTCTCAAAGAGATGGCTAACGAATTTGGATATTTAACGAAACTTAAATATCCAAATTGTATTGCTGAATGATGTGGAAGATGTCGAGTTTTGATTGAGATTGAGATGATCCTATGTGAAAATACACAACAGATTACAAATTCAAAAACTAGTACTCTAAAATGTATCAAAGATGCGGTCGCCGGCATTAAGGCGGTGATTCTATTGTCGTTGTCTATGAGAATGAGAATGAGGCATTTTCCAGTAGTGAGACTGTGATAAACAAGTCCCACGTGTTTGTCATTATAAAGCGTGATGATTTATTTAAACTGGGAATGACTTGACGCGGTGTTACTAGAAAATGCAAAACAACAAATGCAACGAACTTTAAATAATTCAGATGTCACAAGCACTTTAAGCGACGCTCGCGAATGGACCGCCGTTTTCACAATAACGAAAGGACGATGTGCACTCACTTTTTAAATTGAAAGGGCGCTCATCGCAATATTATTGCTTATTGTACGACGGTCGCTAGACGAGAGAGCGAAAAATTATCCAATCCGTGGTTCCACTCTTAAAACGAACATAGTTCGGCGTGTGAAGTTTAAATATTCGCGCAACGCGTTTTGACAACGTAGTAGGTGATGCTTAAATCATTGATAATACGAAACAAGATATTAGTTTATAGGGTTTAATATGTTATCTGGCTTTCACAATTTTTTGACAAGTGCTGCATGGTTGTCTATTCGTTGTCTTAAATCTAGAACAACTTCTTCGGTAACCTTACAGGCCTGCAAAAAATAGAGTTTGTCGCACGCACTTTGGTTGGTAGAATAATTCGCCGTCGTCTTTAAAGATATGACGGTTTCAAGTTCATCTACGTATGTCGATCGTGGAATACAGGAAAAGTTTGACGAACAACACATAGCAAATCTTGCAGAGTACGATCTAGTGGTCCAAATGATTTTTTATGTGGCACGGTTTATTCATCCCAAATAATGAGTTTGCAATCCTCTAATACAGTGTTCATTCCTGAGGTTTTACTCATATTGCAAGTTTCAGCTTGTTGTAAATTTATAGTATCTTAAGAGCTGCGTCCACCATCGGACAATGTTAATGCGATACCCGGTGATGCTATCTAATAAATTCCAATTTTATTCTGCTTTCAAATTTCGGCAAATATTAAATAGTGCAGTAAAAAATAAGTTATTGCATAACTATATCGTGAGTTAGTTTTTGAACATCAACTAAGAGTATTTTTTGATTCTCAACAAAAACTGGCAGCTGATTAACGTTGTATCTCCCTCGTTGTAGATCTTTATATTGAACGCTGCTACTGTCACGTGTCAGTATAAGCCAAGGTGACAACGAATCTTGTTCATGGACATACATTTATCTTAAATTAAGACGAATGCTGCATTGATTCATTGTTTTCGGCTGAGTACTGTACGCCCATATTGGGATTTTCTACACGTACTTGTTGAAGTATGCCTTCATTTAGGCTTAGACATTTTTGTGCAAAAGTCGTTAATTGTGCTGGAAGAAATGTAAGCCGTGCGTCTGTTAACATTGTGTCCCAATATTGATAATTTTTAAGTAAGCCAAGTTTAAGACATGCGTCTTTATTTGTTTGGAATACCTCAATGCCTGAAATACTGTCGGTCCTCTGACTGTGAATACTACTTCAGCATTCTCAAATAATAACATTCAGCGTTATAGGATGAAAAGTATGTATAAATCCCCCCACTCCACCCAATGCATCAGACGAACGAACATACACCAGCATAATTAGAAACTCTTGCACGTCCTTTCTCGTTGTGTATAATATAATATGTATAATATTTTGGAAATTCATGATAAAGTAAAGGCACACAATTGAAAAAATACTGTTAATGTTGTAATCTGTGGTTGCACATCACTTTTCCTCTCATTAGCTCCATTACAACATTGGGATATATACCATAATCACAGTCTTTATCATAATTGAATACCTCCAATGTTAAATGGATTCTCAATCTTGTTCTGGATCGAGTATGTCGTGATCGACTTACAGTTGTTAGAAACTACAGTAACATTCACTGGTAAGGATAGTGGAAAGTGTGAAAAGCCTTCATCCAAGTAGCTAGATTCCAATTCTATTCATCATATGATAGGAATCTTGTTTTTGAAATTCGAATACCTTGACTAAGATTTGAACCTACTACCTTTAAATAACTAGCTTGAGATCTAGACCATTAAGTAACTAAACCTATGAACATTCTAAGTGTAATATTTTCCTTGTTGATTACAAATTTTCATAAATGTTATATAACGAATTTTATTTTATTTAAAATTGTTATTTAGTATTTCAGCATAATCAACTAGCAACTAGATTTACCGTTTATCCAGAAGGTGTTTCAAGCTGTCGTTGTGTGTAATGACCAGGCAAGTATTTAGCACCGTACCCAAGAGATTTCTTCGACGATTCGCGGTAATTACATCTGTTTGTATTACTTTGAAACCAATATTTTCCTCCCAAAGTCCATAGTCTTCAAAAATAATGGACAGATTGCTACCGGTCTTATAAATCTTCGGTATTTTGCAATAATGTTGGACATTGCATGACACCAACGTCACGTCGCTGTCAACTAGAATGTCAACATCATTGAACATTTTTCTTGCATGTACGCTACTATTTCCTTCGTTTGAAATAATCCATCGATTTGGGGATGCAAATAATTTCAATTCATTGGCCTGAAAAGAAAACATTGATGCATCGCCACAATTGAGTTGGGTTGTCGTTCAGTTTGAGTCAATCAAACTTTACTATTTCGAAAATGAGTTAACATGATCGCAAGTTCCATATAAAAAGCAAGCAACGTATGATTATCATATGCAACCAAACTTACAATGTTCAAAATATTACCGGAATCGTTGCATGTTAAATCCAAAACGTAAATGGCGTAAAGGTGGGTATTAATCGAAATAACATTTGATGTGTTTCGCACCCTCGCCATGTACCCATTGGTGGCGAATGATTCAAAGAACGGCGAAAAATCTGAAAAAAAACGGAACCAGCAAATTAATATAAATTAATTAATTTGCTGGTTCGCTACCGTTTTTATCACAAAGGAATCCAATCACGGTCAAAGGCTGCGCGAAAGAGATAATAATATCTCTTATTTTAACGACGTCGATGTTAATGCAGCTATGAAGCGTTATTAAGATCAAACATGCTTGCAGTTTCAACATGTTTGTGACTCATGAGAAACAGTCGAGTCTTTCCAGGAATACGACTTCAAAAAAAAATACATTCAAACGTAATAGTTCGATGCATTGTTTGCGTTTCTTTGAAGCTATTACCAGAGCACACTGATTTGTAAGAATTATCTGTGTGTTGACTTACGTTGAACAAATAGTGCTATTATCTGTCGATGTATATGAAATGGAAATGCTAAAAATTATATTTTTCGACGACTATGAAATAACACACTTACGTAATTTTTAATAAATAATTATTTTATTTTAAATTCCAACTTAACGGTCGTAGGTAAAAGTAACCAATATTTTCCTAACAAAGTCCATAGTCTTCAAAAATAATGGACAGATTGCTCCCGGTCTTATAAATCTTCGGTATTTTGCAATAATGTTGGACATTGCATGTCACCAACGTCACGTCGCTGTCAACTAGAATGTCATCATTGCAAATTTTTCTTGCATGTACGCTACTATTTCCTTCGTTTGAAATAATAAATCGATTTGGGGATGCAGATAATTTCAATTCATTGACCTGAAAAGAAAACATTGATGCATCGCCACAATTGAGTTGGGTTGTCGTTCAGTTTGAGTCAATCAAACTTTACTATTCCGAAAATGAAGTTCCATATAAACCTTGAAAAATAATACGAGAAAAAATAAGAAAAGCCCAATCACCCAGTTTCTTCCGTGAAAATGTTTAGATTTAAAGAATTATACCCACTAAGGGTATCTGCTATTGACAATACAAATTGTGTATATTTGATCATACATGTTTCAAGCTATAATTTTGATTAGTCCTGTTCCTACGTCATAGAGGGGACGGAGACGACAATAAAACTGTCCCGTATTTGAAATATTAGAAAGTATTCGTTTCCTTGAAGAACAATACAATTTCTTAAGAAATAATTTGCTACTATTTATTAAAAATACAATATGTTAAATGAAACATATTCCTAAGCTATACAATGAAATATACCAAATATGTCTTATATATTGTTATAATAAATTATGGATATTCATTTGTTTCTTTTCTAATACTTATTGCAGTTATCCATGGGATAATCCTTGCCACCTTCTGGCGATTGCTTTGTTGGGTTGGACTGGGTTAGGCTGGGTTCGCTTGGGTTGGGTTGAGGTGGGTTGAGTAGGGTTGAGTTTGATTGGGTTATCGCTTTCTGGTGAAAATTTATTTTTATGGCAAATAGACGAATCTCACCAACTACCCGTAATTTCTTCACACTATGTTGACACACTGCACTAAAGATAAGCAAAAAATATGTAATACATTCACACCCAGCAGATAAAATAAAATACAACCAACTGAGCAACAATCTGAAAATAATTTAAGGAATGATAGAATACGATGACAATATATAGAAACCCATCAAAAATACAAAAAAAGAAGCAACTGCACAAATATGAAAAACAACCCCAGCTACAGCCCAATCAAACTCCAGTCGTTAGCCCTTGGGCAAGAAGTGAAGAAGAGATGGCAGCTATTTTAACTATTCTAACATATTTATACCACATAGCAACAAACAAGACAGCGAAGAAATTGGCGACAGAAAACAAATAAATGTTCAAACTCAAACTATTTCAAAATTGTGGCGGAGAAGGTAGTGGATAGCTCTAGTGCCGAAACAACCCTGAAAGGGGGTGTAGAGGCACAGAGACGCTAGGCGGAGCCGTCTACTCAAGGGCGGAGTAGAGTACCAAAATGCATTGAGTACAATGTTGGAGCGGCGGGTGATGAAGATGATGGAAGAGGGGGGTCAAACCTCCTCGAAAGCCCTTGCATCATCTACGCTGATCAATTCGGACAACAGCACAGCCGGACAGTAAGTTAAAAAGCATTGCAGGGAGGATGATGCTGAGGCTGCAAAAAAGTCAGTGCATCGGCGGAGGGCGTAAGAGCAGCAGCATGAGCAGCTCAGAACTCTAGGGATGGCGATTCTCAACATCGTAGATAAGATGACCTGGAAGGATCTGCAGGTGCGGTTCCAGGGCTGTTCATTTCGGCCGGGATGGCTCCTGATGACGTGCGCTGATGAGCAAAGTGCCAACTGGCTTGAAGGTGTAATTATTAACCTCAAGCCGTAGGAGGGCGCTGAGCTCAAAACGGTACGGGGAGCTGAGCTGATGATGAACCTGAAGAAAGGCTCACACCGGAGGTGGTGCTCACGAGACTGAGAGTGACCCACTCTTCCGTAAGCAGACCCCAGTTGCTGGGTCTGCTTACGGAAGAGTGGGTTGTACTGCACCGTGAAGCGTCAGGCCCCGGACAGACATGGACATTCTCAACTGATGAGGTGTCCATGAAAGCTCTTGAGTCCATGGACTTTAGACCCTTCTTTGGCTTCGGTCGGATTCTATTACGGCCGAAATGGAACCGGACGGGTCAGGACACTCAAGTGCTGCAACTCATGGGCCCTCCAAAAGTGTGCCTGGGAAAGAAGGCGGCACCGAGACCGGCACCGCAAAAGCTACTGCCGATGTAGCTTACAGGCCAACAGTTTACACCCGCGGGTCAAGGTACAAAGGCAAAACCCCGGCCTCTGGCAGGGGAGCTCCCAAAAAAAGGGTGAATCCGCCTCCCAAAAGCGAGGGGGGTACAAAAATAAGCCTGCAAAGACGGAGTAATGACTACATCCGTCAAGTGCTTGCAGGCTAACCTGCAACATGCCAAGGCAGCGTCATATCTACTTGGCAAGCGCTTCCAGGAAGAGCGGATCGATCTCGCCTTCATTCAGGAACCCTGGGTCTCCAGCACGGGCAAGATCAGCGGACTGGGGAACACCTCTGGCAAGCTAGTGGTATTCAACACAGGATGCAAGCCTAGAGCTTGCATGCTTGTCAGAAAAGACATACAATATTTTGTACTTTCAGATTACTGCACCGGTGATGCGGTATCAGTCCACATGACCATCCCAGTGGAGAAGGGTAGATTGAACATCGTAACCTGATCAGTTTACTTCCTGGGAGACAATGCGGAACTACCAGCTCCTACGGTAGTGAGAGACCTAATCTCCTACTGCAAGAGGAAGAACGCCCACCTATTTGTTGGATGTGATGCGAATGCCCACCACACGGTTTGGGGAAGCACAAACATCAACAAAAGAGGTGAGTCTTTCTCTAATTATCTTATAGGGGGCGGACTAATAGTTAACGTTGGTTCTGAACCAACCTTTGTTACGAAAAATCGTAAGGATGTACTGGACATAACGTTCAGCTCAAATTATTTGAGCACCAAGATACTTGACTGGAAAGTATCTACTGCGCCCTCATGCGCAGACCATAGAAATGTTCAATTTAGCATTGAAGTAGGTCCCCGACGTGTAGTGGAATATCGCGATCCTAAGAAAATGGATTGCGACGGATATAGACGCTCCCTCCGTGAACTTACGGAAAACGTGATCACTACAATGAATAATTGTGAGGAGATTGAGATAGCCGCTGACCAGGTAAGAGAGGCGGTTGTCTCTGCCTATCATGAACATTGTCCACTCAGGAAGAAGAAAGATAATAGGAACGTCTCTTGGTGGAACCATCAACTAAGTAAAAGAAGAAGAGTAGTCCGACAACTTTTTAATCGGGCTAAAGAAACAGGCAACTGGGACCTTTATGGAAGTACTCTAACGGACTACAATAAGGAAGTACGCAGGGCCAAAATAGAGTCTTGGAGAAGGTTCTGCGAGAGGGTAAACGATACCCCTAGCAGCGCACGAATTCACAAGATTCTATCCAGAGAGCCGATACAGATGCTAGGGGCGATAAAACGACCAGATGGCACATTTATGGACTCAAAAAAAGAAACGTTAGAGATTCTGGCCGAAACTCACTTCCCTGATTGCCTGGTTCTGAGCGATGGAGTAACCGTCAGCCCCGCCCTCCATGTGTCGAGACAAACGACCAAAAAAAGAGGACTAGGTGGCGCTGAAAAAAGTCGTCTCATATGAGACTGTTAAGCGTTAAGTCTTTCCAACCGTTCAAGTCACCGGGAGGGGATGGTATCCTACCGGTACTATTGCAACAAAGACGGGAGACATTCATCCCCCACCTTATTAGATTGTTCAGAGCTAGTCTAGCATGGAATTATATTCCATCCAGCTGTTCGGAGGTGATGGTGGTATACATACCAAAGGTGGGACGAGTAGATCCACACCCAAAATCCTTTAATTAGCCTGATGTCCTTCCTTCTGAAGACCTTAGAAAAGGTGGTTGATGGGTATATACGGAGGGAAGTACTAGTGACTAATCCTCTGAATGTCCATCAGTATGCCTATCAAAAGGGCAAATTAACAGACCTGGCGCTGAAAAACCTTGTCGGGAAGATTACCCAATCCCTAGAGTGCGAAGGCATTGCGGTGGCTGCCTTCCTTGACATAGAAGGAGCGTTCAACGCAGCACCACCTTTATCCCTCTGTAAAGCTGTTGTTTCTCCACATCATTGTGTGGAGAAACGGTAAGATTTAGGGCGGTAAGAGGCTGCCCACAAGGAGGGGTTCTTTCCCACCTACTCTGGACTCTTGTGGTGGACGACGTACTTTACGTACGTACGTACCATTATCAGCAGTTTGGAATCGACATACAGGCCTTTGCTGATGATATTGTTATTCTTGTAAGTGGCAGTGATGAAGTGTGTTATCTCTGTAACACTGCAAGAAGCGCTAAATGTCATACAATGCTGGTGCGAAGGGGAGCAACTAGCCATGAACCCTCGTAAAACAGTTATTGTTCATTCTCAACAGGAGGAAGTTTGAGAAGCTCAACCCACACATACTGAAAGGTGAAGTGATACCATTGGCGGAGGAAGCAAAATATCTAGAGGATTGGTATTATCGGATTGGTATTATTGTGAATAAATAGTTCTGAGGCAATATTAGGTATGTACCTCTTTAGGCGGTATACTGCTAAGCAAATTAGTGACATCAAATGAGGCAAGTTTGCCGTTCGTGGGAATTGATACTTGGGAGATTTATTCAACAAGATCGGTGGAGTTTCTTACACTGAGCTGAACTGAGCTTTAAAACTGGTGTATTATAGGATAATATTAATAAGATGTTTGGCTAAATTTCTACAAGGGGCTTGAGTATAAGCTACGGGTCTAATATGGTAACACGAATGGGAATTAGTAAAAAGTACACAATGAAAATTCAAAAAAAAATTAAGAAAATCAGACACAAAATGAAACAAGGTGACAACGAAACTGTAAATTCAGAAATGGTTTCCTTTTAATTTTATATATGTATTATTTGCAAATTTAACAATTTTCTTATGAATCTTAATAATTAATTTGTTGAGTATTTTGAATTTATCTCAATTGTACATTTTTTAATTCTTGCATTTTTACATTTTTTAATTAACGTTTTGTTAAAATTAGATTTTAGGAGTTTTTGAAATTTGCGTTTTTGAAAAATTTACATAGGGCACTGTTTCAGGCATGAGTCCGAAACGGACGATTCTCTGACGACGCTCTTTATTTATTTTTGTTCCAACTTGCTCCGATACTTCGCATAAATATTTGGGCTAGGGCTGTATAAATTTATGTCGGATGGTGCTCTGAATTATCACCTGTTCCTTTCCACTTGAATTAGCCGAGGCTAAACTAATCTTTCAAAACAATTTTGATAATCATCAAAACTAAAGTTCGCAATTTAAAACAATTTCCCCTTCATATGAAAAACAAACGATAGTTCAAAATCTGCTCGGATACTAGAAATGACCAAATTGATTTATGAGTTAGTTAGATACTAGGCTCTAAACACGAAGTTTGGCGACCGCATAGCCGAGTACACTCCTGTACACGTCTAGGTACCAACAAAATGAGATTGTCGATACCTTGTTCCAAGCAACTTGAATGTGGGTTAACTGTGCCAGAGTCTGTGGAGGATGGTGCAAGGTGGTCAGTCTTCTCCCAACCAAATCCTACACATGTTCGATGGGATTTAAATACGGTGAACGGGATGGCCACGGCAAAACATTAACTTGGAGAAAGTTCATAGTTCAATATGAGGGCATGCGTTGTCTTACTGAAAAAGGACGTGTGGGCGGCCATCTAGATAAGGTAGTAAAATGGTTTGCAAGACAAGTCATACTGTCTCGAATAAAAAGAAGTGGTGGTCGGCTATCATAAGCAATATCTCTCAACAGCAAACCCAATATCACATCGCTCTCCACGGCGGCGTGTTACTTTTCTGCGACCATCGTACATACTTAGACAGAATCACGATTCGTCGCTGAAGACCGCATTACGCCTCTCTGCTTCCAAATGCTGCTGCTCTCTGCACCAGTTCAAAGGTTAGGCGTCGTCGGTATGAAAAAGGCTCGAATGCGGCGACATAGTGTATCCGTCTATCTTCTTTTCCAAACCATTGGTCAGCAATTTGACGCTTAATGGCAAAATGGTCACGTAGTCTCGCTAGTTTGGTATTCTTCGTGTTCCTCTACATTCTTCTGTCCTTACACGCCATACACACATTACTGCCATTGCAGTACAATTAACACGGCGGCTAATTTCATGTCATGGTGGTCATCAAATCAAATCAAAATCAATCAAATTTAAAATTACTGCAAACAGTATTCGGGTTTCAAATAGGAAGCAAAAAAACCATCAATTTATTCAAGCTGACGTTTCGATTCTTTATTCAAGCAATTTCAAAACATCAAATTTAGAATACTATGAAATTTGCTTCAAACAATTTACAAAAATATTTTTTATGTGAATTAATGTGTGGAATGAATAAAACACACATAGTAACTACATTTACAGGGATCACACAGGATAAAACTAATTTAAATTTAACAATTCACATACTGAATGAATTTCGTCTCAAAATTGCAATGCATTTTAAGAAAACATATTAGATTTTTATGTGCACAAAAAACGAACGTTCAAAAAGACGGAATTGATCCTTAATGACTTCCTGCGACTTATAAAGTCCGAGATGAAACAAAAAGGGGTATTTCTACAGATCGATCACAAAGGATAAAACCACAGGAAAATGAATAAGGAAAGAGAAAGAACTTGTTAAGGATGATGGTAAAAGAAAAGAATCGTCGACGAGATCGGCTCCAAAACCACTTCACATCTTTGATAAGGGTATTCATAACTATTTCGCTAATGATTGGGGAAAGGAATGATTCCATAGGGATACCAAGAATTTGAGAAAAAAAATGTTTATTGAAAGAGAAATAAGTTGACGAAAATAAATTTTATAGTAGTAACGAAAGTTGAATCAATTGAATTAAGTATTTTGTTGGTCCTTGTAATGAAGAAACAATAGGTTTGAGGGGAACAGGTTTATGAATTTTAGGAAAACCATACAGTTGGGGAACAATCTAAGTCATTATGACTTTTTTCAATTGTGGAAGTGGGACTTTTCACTAACATTTCTATGAAATTAGTATCTAACGTCATCACTAAAAACTGGGATATGATTGAACCACACTGCTATTTGCCTCATCTAACTTTCCTTATCCCTAGAGATATGTAATTAATTCCTTCCATGACCGCTTCCAATTTTCCATCGAAATGGAACAAGAACAAGAAGAAAAAGTACATTTTCTTGACATTTTTGTCATGAGAACTGATGATGGTATCATTAAACTCAAGTGAACTCATTCAATTTTTTATAAATCAAGTTTATAGCTACGTAAAATTTTAATCGAAAATAACTACCCTCCTTTATTTGGTAATTTTTTTTTCAACTTTTATGGAAGTATTGCATCGTCAACTCACCTAATGGATGAATTTAAAAAAAGAGAAAAACAGTTTGAGCGCTATCTACATAAGACTTCTCGCTAAATGTTCACATTTAAATGTAACATAACATAAGGTCAGTTTTTTAAAAATCTAAAATGTTTTCCTAAAATGCGTTTTAATTTTTAGACACAATTCATTCAGTATGTGATTTGTTAAATGTAAATTAGTTTTATCCTGTGCTATCCCTGTAAAATTCGTTAGTATGAATGTTTTATTCACTTTTCATTCCACACATCTAGTATTTCATGCGAAAATAATTTTTAAATTATTTAAAAAAATTTCATAGTATTGTAAACGTTTTAGGATTTGAAAAATAAAGGAGCGAAACGTCAGCATCAACAAATTGTTTTTTTTTTCTTTTTACTAATCGTTGAAACCTGAATATTGCTTTTGCAGTAATTTTGTTCGTAGATTCTCAGGGTTCACAAGTTTATTCATAACACGAGCAATATTGTTAAAATTATTTGCTCACCGACGGATTTAAATAAAACGCAGATGCAGTAATAAATTATATATTTCGCAAAATGCAGAGAACATCGTAAAAACGTCGAGACGAGCCTCAAACGAAATTCTCCTAAAATACAAGTAGAATTCATATTGCCATCGAACAATAAATTATTTCAAACACATCCAATACGCACAGTTACGTTAGCTTAACAACTACGATACCTAAATCACTTTTATGAGTATTAAAAAATAACGCCGTCGCCCGGACATCGAATTTTTCCATCGTTCCACAAACCCATCAAATTTCAACAATATTTTAGAGGTATGTACTAAATCTAACATAATTTGATATGCTGGTACTAGTGAGCAATTAGCATGAAGTTCGCGTCGTTCACGGAACATAAGGATATCACAAACCTGGAAGAAACATTTTCTAGAGTAATTTACTACGAGCTAAGGTAAATATCGTCAGTCATGAATTACTTCTTAAATCGCTAGGCTATGTACATCGTAAAACTATTATTAAAATGCTGATTAACGTGCTAATTGAAACAATTTAAATCAAATGCGAATGAGAATATACGGCGTAGCAATTAAATCATTTACTATGCGTCCTCCACGCATAACAAATTATTAAGAATAATAATGATAATAATAATAATAATAATAATAAGGACAATTTATAAAACAAAATGATACATAAATATAAACACTACAAGCAAACACAATTTAATAGTCATTTTGAGTAACATATGTTGTGTGAGTTTCAATGTAAAAAATAGGTCAGGGCCGGATTGAATACGATTTTTTTTAATAACACCATCAAATTTTACTCAAATGATCTGCACGATAACAAACAATAAAACCTATATATTCCCACCGGTAGTTTTAAATTCACAACCAATCTCAGAAAAAAAATAGGAATGTAAAACTGCTCCTAATTACGTAATTTCAAACCATAAATGGACCACAATCAACCGCGAACAAATCAAACGCAACACATCAATCGCCTCCATAGCGGCCGTGCTTTCAAATGTCTTTTGAGGCCCACCGTGATGGCCATGTCGAAGGCCTCTTTGAGCTGATTGCATGTCTTCGCCGACGTTTCGATGTACTGGGCGTTGAGCCTGAGGGACAGCTCGCGAGCGTGAGCCGCGGACACCGGCGCCTCCCTGTTCGTCCGTAGCCTCTGGAGGACGTCGGGGTTGTGCATGAGATCCGCTTGGGTCCCGACCAGGACGACCGGGACGCCGAGACGTTCGATTTCGTCGGCCCATCGCGTGCAGGCCGACTGAAACGACGCCGGCTTCACCAGAGAGAAGCACAGCATGAAGACGTCGGCGCCGGGATAACAGAGACTTCTGAGAGGATTGAGTTCATCCTGAAATGAAATAGAAATTGGTTATATAGTTATTTGTAGAACAAATTATTATTATAAAGTAAATAAAATAAATAAATGAAAATAATTAAATAATAAGCGAGACTAAAGATAAAGTATTATTTGAATTGCATGCCGTTGTTAATCAATTGCTTTACAATAAGTAAACTTAGATTGATTTAGTTTGTTACGAAAACAATCCAACTCTACATTAACCTAATTTTTCAGATTAAATTCTAGCAAAATCGTACAATAATTAATTATAATAAGACATAAGTAATAATAGTTTTTTAAAAATACTAAAAGATTCTTTAGTAGGAACATTTTTATTAAAATTTTAATTTTTAATTTTTACAGTATTTTTAAAATGATAATAGGTTCCGTTATTTGAGATTGTATCTGTGTCTACAATTGAAATGAACGAAGTCTGCAAGGGTTGGTTCGGGTTGTGTTGCGAAAGGTCAAACAGACTAAAATCACTGAAAAGTGCTTTTAGGGACCTCGGTGTTCAACTCCAAACATTAACAGGTATATATAATTGAAAAGTTTGTTAATATTAATACCATGAGTCGAGGAATTGAGTTGAAATTACGGAAAATTTGTGCGAGTGTACTAAAGCAAATCAGCGTTATAATATATATATATATATATATATATATATATATATATATATATATATATATATATATATATAAAATGGTACTTATCTTGTATCATGAGCAGTCAGTCGTTGAATAAAACACTTTTAGCAATATTAAAGTTTATTGCTATAAAGCAATAAACTTTAATATTGCTAAAAGTGTTTTATTCAACGACTGACTGCTCATGATACAAGATAAGTACCATTTTAAGTGATTTACAGTCGAGAATTTGTACAATAATTATATATATATATATATATATATATATATATATATATATATATATATATATATATATATAAATGAAGAAAGGTTGTTAATGCGGGAACAAAGATATATAAAAAAGAAGACTTTATTGGGCAAAGCCTGCGTGGAAACACGCAACCGCCGACACGTGTTTCTGACTTATTAGTCGTCATCAGGACGGTATAGCCAAATTAAAAGATGGACAAAATTTGGAGATACAAAACAATCGGAGTCAACACAAGCAACCGACCTCCACATTATGACAACAGTCAAAATACCCACAATATTGTGGGAACATTCAACATAGCCACGCGGGAGGACATAGCCACCTGCGTGAACAATCGAGCCCAGGATATAACAATGAAGAAAGGTTGTTAATGCGGGAACAAAGATATATAAAAAAGAAGACTTTATTGGGCAAAGCCCGCGTGGAAACACGCAACCGCCGACACGTGTTTCTGACTTATTAGTCGTCATCAGGACGATATAGCCAAATTAAAAGATGGACAAAATTTGGAGATACAAAACAATCGGAGTCAACACAAGCAACCGACCTCCACATTATGACAACAGTCAAAATACCCACAATATTGTGGGAACATTCAACATAGCCACGCGGGAGGACATAGCCACCTGCGTGAACAACCGAGCCCAGGATATAACAATGAAGAAAGGTTGTTAATGCGGGAACAAAGATATATAAAAAAGAAGACATTATTGGGCAAAGCCCGCGTCATAATGTGGAGGTCGGTTGCTTGTGTTGACTCCGATTGTTTTGTATCTCCAAATTTTGTCCATCTTTTAATTTGGCTATACCGTCCTGATGACGACTAATAAGTCAGAAACACGTGTCGGCGGTTGCGTGTTTCCACGCGGGCTTTGCCCAATAAAGTCTTCTTTTATATATATATATATATATATATATATATATATATATATATATAAATTTCAGCGGTAACAGGCGATGACAGCATGCGTGTGAGGGTATTGGCAGCAGATGGCTTGTGGAAGCACACAATTGTTTCGTAACTCATGTTCACTCTTGTATGACTACATACACTTCAAGGACGAAACATTCATTATGATATGACACACCCGACGAAATTTATTTTCAATGCCGAAGTTGGTAATTAGACACTATGCCTAAACTGTCGAAGTTACTTAACAAATATAAAAAAGTTTCAAAATTATCAAATTGACAAAATGTCAAAATTGGAAGAAAATTTGGTTAGAATTTGCAATTTTTTGGCAAAAATATCGGACCGAAAAGATTTCAAAATTTGTTCGGTTGGGTTTAAATTGCAAAGAAAGCCAAAAATGAAAAAAATATAAAAATATTAAATTGCATACTTTTATATGTTTGGGTTGCGTTGGTACCGTTAAAAAATTGGGTACATTGTGAAAATTGAGAAAAAAAGTTAAATTTACAAAATGTAAAAGTCGTAAATAATGGTTAGGTTGGGATTGTTGGGAGTTGGGGGTCAGAGTTATCGATGTCAGTACACTCCGTGCCACAAAAACCCACAAATAAAACTCCATACAACATATCCCAATTTTTTAAAATCGCAACCTTGTAACCCAGCACAAAAGTCGAGCACCTGGACTTAATCCAGAATACTATTATTGTTATTTGTTGCTACCAATTCACTACGATTACACCGATTTATTTGCATCTAACGTATTTAATAATTGCGGCACAATCCAAAGCAATGATCATTTATCCGCTGGTACCGCCAACAAAAAAAAATTAATACACCAAGTCGCCGCACCGTTACGCATTTTAGTATTTGTACTTCGGTAATTTTTTTTCTTGGTTTAATACCGTGAGAAATACATTTTCGTCGATGTAATTATTCACACAAGACTAACCCGACCCGTCAGTTTTATGGTTCGTAGAAAGGTAACCGTAAATTTTTCCAAAGCACTGTTACGTTAATTTACGTTGATTTAATGAACCGAAGTTATTGTTAATCATGGTTACCAGACGTCAGACGTCCTCTTTTCGTCGGCCAATCGATGTTTTCATAGCCCAGGCAACAATTGCAATTATACTGAAAAAATGAACTAAACGTGTGTGTGCAATAAATATTAATGCAATGACTGCCATTAAATAATTCACAAGGCGGTATCATGCCCGATTTTCTATATACCCCAGCATATTCTACATAAGCTTCGAAAAATGATTGTGAAGAGCCTAGTTAGTTGTCGAAATCCAGTAAATCCATAAAAGAATTTCATTGTTATGAATTAAATATTTGATAATTGGAATTTAATTATCGCTTTATACAAAATTTCAATTTGAAATGTTTAGAAAAACTTAAACATTAATTAAACTAGTCTGACTAATGTTCAATTCACAGCAATGCCAATATAACTCATCACAAAGGTCTTTCTAAATTATTACTTTTTTAATCAAAAACTTTCAACATGTGGTAACTATGATATATAATATTTGAAGCACCTAGCCTAGGATTAGTGATTAGGCTCTCAATCGTATGGCAACATCCGCATCTAACTCAACCCAGACAAACATTTAGCGCTCAACTGAATCGATACCAACACTTTATGGTTGGACCATGAATTGGAACCACATATGATGATTATTTTGCAAAACCTTTCATTTCATCCCAACACAACCCAATCCCACTACGGATGTGTTTACCCTTATTTTTACAATTTATATAGTTTTTTCACAGGTTTAGCAATTTAATATATAACTTTTAATATTCGATAATTTGAATTTTTTGATATGTTCATTGTGTCTATTTTGACATAGTGTAAAATTATTGCTGATAAGGTGCTATAGCAACTTGTTAGTTCTGACTTTTAAGATGCATTTAGGCCGTAAGTCCTACGTTGGAAGCCATTAATAGAACCCATCCATTTCTTCTTTTTTGTTCCTTTCAATCTTCTTGTTTTCATTTCAATTTTGTATTAATTTTATTTATTTATTCGGTTACATTTGAAACGTGTCGCCACAGTATTTTTTTAATGGCTGCATATTACTATGTTATTGTGGACGGCTAATATTGATACTAGATATCCAGCCTTACATTGAGCGCTAATTGTGTAATTTGCGATTGTGCTAAATTGATCAGACACGTTGAGCGACAATGGTTGCGTGTTTACTTGAGGGTTCATGTTTTACTTAATTTTAAGATATCGATGAAAAAGCATCGGAATGTTTCTTCTCAACACGTTGGGTTATCGACCAACTTCGGGACTGATAAAACCACGTAATAACTAAAAATGTATGCAGCAAATTTACGATATCTATCGTTATAAATTGTATTCGGACCGATTTGAATTTTGATGAGGGTATTTCGACTGCTATTGAAATCAAATGTAGAGTCAAAATTGAAGTTTACTTTTATTACAGGCGACACAAGAAATTATGAAATTTATTATGAATATTACAGCTCATTGATTTTTCCGATGTGACTAGAGGATTTTTTTCAATGTTATAGTTTTGTGAAACTTTTCAGTTTAAACTATTCTCAATGTTGAAAACATTGTGATTTTTAACATATTTTTTAGACAATTGTTGATATTTTTATTTATTTTGGTAAAATGTCAAAAATGCTAGCGCAACGTTTAACATGAAATAAATTTCAGTGAATGTAACATGTGGTGACGACCGTTTCGTCCTCTGTGGGCTCATCAGATAACCACAAGTAGTCAAGCAAACATGAGTGACAAAAACTTTGTGTCTGGGTATTAACGCCATCTAGACGTCAATATCCCCACACTACGCAATTGCAGAGGCTTGCTTTGAGGTGGCGTTAAGACTTAATGACTTTTGAATAGTTAAAATTGATTTTCTTTGTTTTGATCAATTTTTAAATTTTGCCGTTTTTATGCAATTATTCACAATTTCAACTTCAACAATTTTCTGTCAAACATCTGATATTTGTTGTATTTTAGACTTCACATTTTGAATAATTTTATCAATTTATAAAGGGTGCAATTAAATTCAATTCCAAATCATATTATGCGTTTTCTAGAGCCGGGCTCTAATTCTTTTTTCGTTTTAACGTTTCATTAATTATGTCTGAAGTATCAGAAATATGAACGTTCGATGCACTACAGTTTACGGTTATGCATTTTATTCTTCACGACACAAAAAATACGTACTCTATTATTTAGAAAACATGACCACATTTTTTAATTTTTAAATTTCCTACGATTTCTTTTTGCAATTTCTATTTCTTTAGCAATTTTTAACATTAGTTAATAATTAATAACAAATGTTAGTAATTTTAACATATTTTTAAGACAATTTTTGACGTTGTTTACATTTGTGTAAATGTGTGCATTATGAACATATAATTATAATTAATTTTGTTTGCGTTTCGAATTTCTTTTTTAATGTTGACATTTTTAGTCATTCTCGCAATTCCTATCTTATTGAGATCTGTTATCCTTTTTTACAATTTAAACTGTTTGTTCATGTTAAGTTTTTCGCTGTTTGTTGTATTTTGGACTTAAACGACTTCACTTTTTTGATATTTGTATCAATTTTTCAGTCACCACGCAGTTTATTTCACTGCAAGTTTATTCCTCACGAAGCAAAATACGTGCTCTTCCCTTAATAAGAATTTTCAGACTATTTCTTCGCTGTTATTCAACGTAAACTTTGTAATGAATCATCGACTTTCATTCGTTGAAATCATCAGATGGCGGAATGACTACAATAATTAACATTATGTGGATTTCATATACAAAATGCCAACCGTTGATTACAACTATCAAATTCAAATTTGTACACTTTTTACCAAATTTTGATTACAAGACGAAGCGTTTTTAATTTCACAACAACCGTAAAGACGCCAGCCAACCGTGAATTTTAACAAAATTTAAATATTTTCAAATTAAATCGCGTAAAACCTTATTTATGTACATCAAAATCGTTTTATTTACGATTTTGTCATCAAATTACACGTCTAGAAACTTTTACAATGTTATTCTTTTTAGTTAAGTGCTTCCTACCTCAGGTTTTCGCTTATATGTAATTTTAAAACTGACTATATGATTTAGAGACGTGTATTATGTATCACATTATTTCTTTTATATGGTTGCCCTCATTTGATTTCAGATATATATATATATATATATATATATATATATATATATATATATATTTATAACCTCACATTATTTACCCTGTCATGTATTTAAGATTTATGGTCGAAATGCATTTTAAAATTATGAACGAACACGTTATTTTTTCACCATAAATTATTTAACAAAGATATTTATTGCAACAGTTGTGTTTGTCTTGCCGACGAGTTCCAACGAGAACGAAACGCGTCCAACACTCTAAACTGCTTAATTAAAGTGCACTATATTTATAAAAGGCGAAGCCATTATTAACTTTTTTGTACAGTTGCTATATTTAACGTACAATACGGTGAATTGAATTGAAATAGCAGACATTTAAATTATTTTAACGATATTTCTATGTACGCACTAATTAGACAATGAAACGTATCAAAAGCATGCGACCAAACCCTGTTTCATAGCCTCGCCTATTATTTACCACCTTGGATGTGTCCGAGATGACATTGCAGCGCGCACAAAGAAAAACCCGAAAGTTTACTTTCCCATTAACAACAATTAGACACGTTAAAAACGCTTTCAAAGTCCATCGTTTGAGCGGTGAATCATCCTCATTAGACTATCGCGTCCGAAGTTACGGGAAACGATTTCTATTTACATAAATATCGAACAATGTGACGTATTGCCGCGCAGCCCGTCTGGTCGGTGCTCTGGCAGGTGTTGTATGAAAGGAAGAGAGAGAACGCGAACGTATTTCAGGTTTTAGGGCGCCTTCCAGTACTTCATTTTTTTGTGACGCGTCGGGCGACGTATTTTCGGCGTTTTCGACGATAAACAAAGCGGGAGCGTTAAAAACAAAACGCCCGAGATATGGATAATCGGGATTTAGCCGAAAATCACTGCTCTCGAAAACGTGTGGTCGATTAAAAGGTGTTATCGACTAATCACAATTAAACAACGCGATCGCGTTCAATGTCGTAAATATCGAGCAAATCGATTAAAATAGAACTGAAAATATTTAGTAACAATCGTCTCAACTGTTAATTGGTATAAGAATATGCGTAATTTATATTTAGAAAACTGTGAATATTATGATTCACGCAAAAAGGTGACCTGATTAGTAAACAATGTTGGTTTGTATCATTACACGTGAATATAAAAAACAAAATGCATCGCTTGCGTGAATGACACATAAATTGAGATAATATACGAATAGTTTGCTGTTATTGTTATTACTTTCAAGACAAAAAACACAATACAACCTAATTTATCTTAATTTGATAAAAATTATCGCAAATGTTAAATGTAAAATACAAGGACATAAAAAAATTAAAAATTCAAAATGATTAAAAATACCTAGATCATCCAAAATGACAAGAGTTTGTCTGTGAGTATTAGGGCAATCTAGACGTCAATACACTCACACTCTTGCTGCTACGTAATACCAGTGATCTTCATCGATCGACTAGGTCGGTACTGTCCAGCTTTGTTGAAAATTTCAAGCAATGTATTAAGGTGATAATAGCTGTTTCGCTCATCCGCTGAAGAATTCTCAAGTCAAGCAAGCATGAGTGACAAAGAGTGAGTGTCTGCTTTAGAGGATTAGTGCCATCTAGACGTCAATATACTATTGCTTTAATGCAGACGGCTGCAATAATTGCAAGTCTGGGCAGTGCCGACTTAGTCGATCGATAAAGACCACTGTAATTACGTAGCGGTAGTAGTATGACGATATTCACAAGTAGTAGCGGTAATAGTCACACAGAAACTCCTTCACAGTCATACTAAGATTCGTTTAGCCATTAGATATAATTATGTGCCTCCCCACAGAAGTGCGCGAAGTTTGAATAGAAGTTAATTGGTGGAATTTCTCAATCCTAAAACACACACACAACTATGACATTCGGCAATCGTGATTGCGTTCCGGTGTTTATTAATTTGTATGTAGCGTGTGAAAGAAACTGGCTGTTGACGCCCATAACGTCGGAGACCACGCCTTTTTTACATCTGTTCGTTAAACGGAGAATAGCACGACTTTTTGCTCCTTCACCGGAGTCCTTAATATTTATTTTCAATGTTCAATGTCAATACATCAAAACTGTAAAAATGTTAAAATTGAGAATATTTTGAACATTGCCAAATAAGCTGCAAAAGGTCCACGTGAAAAAAAAATGCAAAACAAATGGAAACCATAAAAAAATAAATAATTGTAAAATTAACTGTTTTTTATTTTCAAAAATGAAAAATACCACAAACCCAAAAACCAATTGTAAATATTATTATAATTGGCAAAGTGATTGAGGGTGTATAAAATTGTGAAAAGTTTTAATCGTTTAAAGTGCAAAGTGAAAAACAAAGTCGAAAACATCATACCTATAAGAAAACATTGCCAAATACAGCAAAATTCCAACGTTGGAAAAAATGCAAAATAAATAAACCCCATAAAAAAAGTATGAAAATTTTAATAAAAAATTATTAACATTTTTTAAAATTAAAAAATTTTTCTAAAATATAAAATGTAAAATTTCAAAAATATCATAAATATACATTTTTGTCAGTTTTTAGCTTGTTCTTAAATTTTGACATTGGTGATTATAATTCACGAAACGACAAAAATTTTTGCATTTCTTAAATTTTTAAATTTTCTAAATTATTGGTTTCTTGGATAATTTTATTTGCAATTTTTGCTTTGTCGATTTTCATATCTTTTCGACAATTTGACATATGCTGCCGATTATCGTTTTGTTTTGATTTTTTTGAAAAATGATGAGTTATTCGCATTTTTGATATAATTGTATTTATTTTATTTTCGAAAATTATGAGTGACCATTTTGCATTTTTTATTTTTTTTTTCCAGTACATTGGACAATTTTAAAACAATGACTAATTTTTGGTGGATTTTGTGTATCTGCGTTTGTGCGATTTCTTACATTTTACACTTTTGTTAATTTTCACATTTTTGTCACTTTTTTTAATTTTTGCAGTTTGTAATTCATTTTCAATTCTTTTTAGCTATCATTTTGACCAATTCAATGCTACCATTTTTTTACGATAATCTAGCAATTTCTTTGCATTTTAGGTAATTCTAAAATATGGATAAATGTCGAGGCAAATTATAAAAAATAAATGTTGCCAAAAATAACAAGAAAAAAATGAAAATTGTCAAAGATACAAAATATCGAAATTGACAATATTATGAATTTATGAATCAATTTTTATATATTATTAGCACACTTTGAAATTTTCTAGAATTATCACATCACATCACATCATGTTGATATTTCGAATATTTTAGATAATTTTGACATTATTTTTTAAATTTTTCTTTACTTATTTTTGAAAATTATGTCAACTTCTTGATTTACACAATTGAAGAATATTAAGAACAATAATATTCAAATTGTGTCAGAAAACAAAACGAAGTTAAAAGTGTCAAAAATACAAAAATAAATAAACCTGTAAAAGGCAAAGAAATTAAAATTGGGGACAATCTCAACATTTTTCTTCGATTTTTGCTAATCGTTTAGCATATTTTGAAAATTACTACATTTATTGTAATTTTACGATATTTCTAGTACTAAATAAATTAGGAATTATTGTTTCAATTATTTTCACTATTTCAGCCACATCTCCGAACTACAGGATTATGTGGGTATTTTGGTAATTGTGAATATTTCATTTTGAAAATGTTTGGCATTTTTACAATTTGAAAATTTGTTATCCCTCCCAGAGTTTCTTTTTGGGTTTTGACAGTTTATGGTTCTTTTTTTAATTTTGTTTCTTTCTTTGGTTTTTATTTGTTAGTTCATTCGCACTTTTTACAATTGTGGCGTTGACCATTTTATATATTCCTGCATATAAGTATTTTAGACTAGTTTTAATTTTTACCCTGTTGACAACATGGCTTAGCAAATTTGTAGGTCCTATTTTTTGCAACATTAACATATTAAAATGTATCCATTTTTATTGTAACATGTTGGTCACATTTCTCATGTTTCTAATTTTCCCTTTTATTAAATAAAATACAAAATTTCGCAGGTAAAAACTATTTTTCATTTTATTGTGATATTTTTGTCGTCATCCCTATTCTCGCAGTTGAAATTGCGTTGCCCTTGACGCAAACACTATCCCAAGATGAGATTTGAGTTAAAAGGATAATATAATTCGGCGTTCGCTTCCTGATTCGGTCGCACAAAAAATCCAGGTTTCGATTTAAATTCGGGTTCGCTGCCCCGACAAAACAGAGTTTTGACAAATTTAAAATATTACATGAGCAGCATACATTGTTTATGTGGGTATAGATAATAGTCCTTTGTTATTTGCAAACCACGTGCAACAAATGACACTTCAGGGTTAATTTAAAAAAAATCCATCGTAGGATATAAGTATGGCACCCCTGCTCTATAGCAACGGCAATAGATCACAATCAATCTAACGCACTGTTACAAATCGATTTGGAATTTAAAACGTATTTATTTAAAACGCCTCGGCACCAGGAACTCTAGATCGTTGCGAACGATAGTTTTTTCTATTGGCGATAAACGGCGATCACGCGAGAAAAAGCAACGCATTTTCACGTCGATAATTATTAATAACTTTATCTAATCTAAAAATTCAAATGCGATAGTTTCGAAGGACGCGCAAACAATTACACTAGTTGCCTTTGTTGATCGATGCCGATTAAAAATTATAAAGATTATAAAAAAATACCGAATATCTCAAATTATAAGTAACGACCAATTTTAACAACTAAACCATATACCATTACTTGTAATTTTAAGCTCCTTGTTCCAGGGACAGATTTTAAAACTGTTACGATTGCAACAACGATATACAAACCTTGTTTGTAACGGATGTTTTACACTTGACGTTCGAAAAGTATACAAACGATTATAATGCAGATGGGACCGTTTGGGTAAAAAGTACCTTTAAAAACACAACGGTGACGCCCTCGTTAAAACATCTTCTAGCAATTTATCTAAAACTTGCTACCATTCCAATAAAAACATCGGCAACTTTAGAGAATGGGATTTTATTTTTACTAAACGAACATTTTATAGCACAACAAGAAACAAAGCTTTATGGGTGGCTGAACGAGATACCCCTCGTCCTAAACTCCAAAACAACACTTGACTTAAAAACATCGGATTCATTTTTCCTTCAGAATTGTAACCATCGTAAAGTCAAGTAAATAAAAAACATTTTGTTTTGGAGCCAACATGAATGAACACTCACTTTATATGTGATGATTATTTAATGTGATTATGGTTCGTGAACTTTGTAAAATTTGTTAAGAAAGAACTGAAGAATCATGAGCATAAATATACTATAAATAAAATAAAATAAATACCGGTAATTTTTCTACATCATTCCTGGTATAGAAAAAAGTGTATGTTAAACATTAAAATTACAATGGACACTTTAGAAAAAATATATAAATGCAAACTGAAAATTATCAAAAGAAGATAAAGGACTTGCTTTTTTTCTTGTCGACCAATGAAAACCAGCTGGACAGAAGAAAAATAACGAAGAACATAATGAATGAATGAAAATATGACAAGAGAAAAATTACAAATATGTAGAAACCAGGAACAAACTGTGGGCAGGCAACGGAGAGACAGGAAAAGAAGAGCATGGAACCAACTAAGAATATCGTTCATATCATATATTTTGTTCATACCCAATATGGTTGGGTTGAGTTTTGTTCATCGGATATGAACAAAATTCATCGCAATCCAGTTGCACCCAACCCGACCCAACCCAACTACAACAAAAAGAGAATTAAAAAATATATATTTACTAGATCCTTGGAAGGATTATATTACGTATTTGATCAATGAAACTAATTAGAAAATATGGAAAAATTGTATTGGCTAACTGAACCCAACCCAACCGAACCAAACGAGAAAATAAATCAAATAGTAAAAACTTTTAAATTGTTCTAAATGTTGGGTCGAGGTTCATTTTGATTACATTGAACTATGCACTTGGATGGGTCGAAGCCCAATTCAACCCAAGCTGACAAAGGAATCAAGCGAAACGACCGATTTGATTGCTGGCATCTAACGTTATTATATTCTCGCACATGTTGCACAACATATACTATGCCCACCGTAAGATTCTACTAACAACAACGTCGTTCGGTCAACTTTGGTCAACATGTCACAACGATGGCAACCGTTAGAACTCCATTGATGCGACTTTACGGGTATTAAGGGAACTCAGATGTTAACTTCCATAATAATGTCAGATAAGTCAGTGTATAAAAATGTAAATAATCTTCGTCAATCCATTGTGTAGACAGTAACATTGCATATTTGTTGTGAAATACAAAAGATGATTTCAATAACCACTATAAATCGACAAAAATTGCAAAATTATATATTTGGGAAAATAAGAAAGATGTGAATAAGTAAGTAAGTAAGAAGTAGAATAAGTACAATATGTCTACTATTTGTTCAACATCAAAAATGACAGATAAATCAGTTTATAAAAACTATATAAAATGCTTGTAAATAGTTTACGTCATTCCATTGTGTAGATAAGGACTGATTTAATAATTTTAGCATGAATTATAACTAGTTTACGTAATATTAATACGTCGTTGATGAAAAATAAAAAAGTTTCACACGTAAGACACGATAAAAATAAAGTGGATTGTTTTTCCTTTCTAAAGAATACAAAAAGGTATAAAAAGCTCGGAAATAGTTTAGGTTTGAGTAATTTAGTATTTATGATATTGTAACTAGTGGATTAAAGGTCTAACGTATTTTTTTGATGAGAAACGTTCAAAAATTGTACCTCAAACAGTACACGTTGCGAATAATTTAAGCATAGGTTAGTAATTTTAGTATGAATTATACCAAGTTTAAGCAAAGTGGATTATTAATAAGACGTTTAAAACATCGCTGGTATTTTAACTGGTAAAATACATCATAAAAAGTGGAATAAATAAGGTTGGTTTTTCATTAGATAAAAACGTATGAAACACGATAACGATTTATAATTATTTTTAATTATAATAAACATATTAAAATAAAATAACTTTTTCTCGTTTTTCTCCGTACAATTAACGCTTAGTATTTAAGTGCTTTTCTGCAGTTTCATTGGCAATAACATGATTGCATTAATTTGGGAAATGGCTTAAAACGTAAACGAATTTTCGGTATTAAATCATTAAATAATATTTTGTGCGATCATCGTATGTTTTAGAAATTACATTACTACCCAGTTAGATGTTTCCCTGTTTGTTTCATATTACTTTATCTATTTCATTGGTTTCAGTTTTTTCAATTTTATTTTTTTTTATTGCCATTTTCTTTATTTTATTTCATTGACATTGTTCTGAGTATTTTTTCAATTATATTTATTTAATTTTTTGAATTTTTAAATTTCCTTCGTTATTTCGGTCGATTTTATATGTCAGTTTATATATTCTATTGGTTTCCGTATCTTCCAACGCGTCATTTTTACGATTTTGTTTAACTTTAATCATAGTTTTATTTGTTTTTATATATTGCGTTTCTTTTAAGTTTATTTATCGGCAATCCAACGCAACCCAACTATTGAATTATTTTTTATTATTCACCCCCCACCGTACCCTGTAACTATTTAATTGTTATTTCATTTACATCTATTTGTTAGTTGTTTCGTTCAATTTCAGTTTAATTTTTTAAATTTATTTAACTGGTTTCCATGTTGTTCAACACAACTCAACTCTTGTTCGCTATTTCGTTGAATGTTATTTATAATTTCGCTTCGTTTGTTTATACCATTTCTTCCGTTAGTCATTTCATTTTATTATTTATTTCATTGGTTCTAATTTTTTATCTCATTTATCTAATTAAATTTTTAATTAATATCTTTACGATTCGATAGAATTTTATTTCCTAATTTCATTTATATCATTGCTTTTAGATTTTTATTCAATTATTATTACGTTTTACTATTTCGTTGACTTCATATTTTATTTCCATCCTTTTTCTTTCTATTTTATCTGTCGATGTTCTCGAATATTCTTTTATTTAACTCATTAGTGTCAGTATTTTTAAACTCTTTATTATTTTATTTTCTATTATTTCGCTTATGTCTATTTTCAATTTTCGTTTGTCATTTCGTGCAAGTTTGATTTTCACTTATTTCATTCTTTTCAGTACACAGTACCCAACCCAACCAAGCCGGCCATTCAATTTTTGTTCCATTTTTATTATTTCATTGTTTCTCACTCCCTGTTTTCTTTTATTTCATTTATTTATCTTAGTATTTTGCAACTCTGTAACTTATTACGTCATTTATGACGATTTCTTTGTAATGTCGTTCAATGTAATTACCATTTCATTTTTTTTTATTTATTTCCTTGATTTCAGTTTTCAACGATTCAATTATTTAATTTTTTATTATTTCACTAATGTCTATTTTCAGTTTTATTTGTAATTTCATGCACTATCCAAATTCATTTACTTTATTAATTTCAGTACACACTCCCCAAATTAACCCAACAATTCAATTTTTGCTTAATTTTTATTGTTTCATTATTGTATGTATTGAAAATTGGGAGTAGTTCAGTTTTGTCAATTATTATTAAATTTTCTATTATTTTATTTATTTCAATTTGGTTCCTTTGTTATTTCAATCAATCATATTTAACACTTTTTATTTGTATTTTCAACTCTTCAAATTGAAATTAATTTTTTTTCGTAATTTTATTTATTTCAATTTTGTTTTCGTCGTTATTTCGTTGAACTTTGAATTTACTCTATTTGTTTTAAATTTTAATTTCTTTCGTTATTTCCGTAATTTAATTTATTATTTATTTTTATTTTGTTTTGAAACCCATGGGTTTCCATATTTTTTAACTTTTTCAAAATTATCTCATTTTCATTTATAATTTGGTTCAATTTTACTCATAGCTTCCTTTTCTTTTATTTATTTAACCTCTTCAGTGGTTGTTTTCATCACGTTTGCGATTAAAATTCAACTCGAACGAACAATATTGCTTTAATTTTAAAATTGTTCAAGTATTTATGGGTATAGTTTTATTGTCGAGTATTTATCGCCATCACTTTAATTATTTACTCTTCGCCCAAACCACTGGCTCAGGCGATGTTATTTAAATCACCCGAATTAGCTTTTTCTTTATTTTTGACCCCATTTAAGTTGTTAATCACGACATTTCAAAGCCCTTCTCCATGATTTCACTTCAGATGAAGACTTAATCATGCTGTTATTTATAGTAAAAATAATCGCGGCGCACTATTGACGTTGCAAATTACTTTAATGCGGCAAAACCCGCATCATAAAAACGACGAAGCGCAAATAAACAGCAAAAACCAACTGCGTAACGATCCAAGTACAAAACGCGCAATAACTTGGAACAAAATCAACCAAAAGCACCATACATTAAATAATTTTATATAATGTGTAAGTTACCTCGCCGGCTGTATCACAAAGCTCGACCCTGACTGGTTCTCCATCCACCTGTACGACCACTGCAACAAAGAAAATAACGATTACCGTGTATTCGACAACAACCCCGCTTCTGTGCGCGCATCATTATCGTGAAGGCCGTTAAAAAACGCACACACGTAGCCGCGCACCTCCTTCAAACGAAGCATTGTGTGTAAACGTAATCTTAACGTTTACAAGGGGTGGGGTTTGGGAGAAACCTATTGATACATCTTTTTATACATTCGGGTTGTTTAAATGGTTCGACGTGTTTGAACTCGTTTGGGGATAAACGTGGTTTATTTCGATAGACCGGGAGGCAGATGTTGACGGGTGTATTTGAAAATGCACCTGGATTATCTACGTCTATTTGCGATACAATGCACAACAAACGACGTGAGAAAAGTAAGAACGATTATTAAATTTTCGATTCAAGTGGATGAAAATGTTACCTACCACTTTCACTATGGTAGCTGCGAGTAAAATAATTTAATTGCTGGGTGTACTATATACTACAAATATCAATATTGTTATTTTTTATTTATTTATGAAACAGAAACAGGTACAAACCTAGAAACATGTTTCTACTACTAGAGTAATTGCTATCCACTGCTGGATGGTGTTAACTAACTTTGCAAGATTTGCAAAGCTTGTTATATAGCAATTTAATTTCTTTAAAACTAGGTTTGCATATAAATGTTGATGCAAAACAAGTCATAAAATAGTAGATTTAATTTTACTGCAAAAAAATGTTTTTATTCCAACTACTATTCAGCAATAAAAATTATTTATATATTAATTATAATTATAAAAACGATACAAACAAACTGGAAAAATAAAGATTAACGAATTAAAAATAAAATCATCAAGAGAAACGATAATTAAACATTAATAATAAAGTTAACTAACATAAAACAAGTCAATGAATTAATGGAACTGGGAACAAAAATTCCCAGATGTGGGAAGACACAACAATTGAGTAATTGGTAACGGAAAACTCGGAAAAACGTAATAATAAACGAAACAAATGTAACCTAAACGAACGAAATATTGAGCAAAAATATTGTGAAAAGTTATTTTGCATTTTTTTTGTTTTAATTTCATTCCATTGAAATTATTGTACAGCACAACCCAACAGAACTAGAAGTTGAAGTTAACCAATCGAAACAATATAAAACAATTACGTCCCCATTCATTTAGAGTTTTTTTTTAATTTAATCACATGATAAAACAAATAACATTATCATGTAAAAACAAAATGGAGGACTCAAGTCCAGCAAAATCTAACCCAACTCAACGCCAATCAAGGTGAGCAACCTCACAAGTGAAACAAATTCGTAAGTTCCAAGTAATAAAAAAATAAATACACAAGAACTTATTTTTATATCTAGAGAATGAATGAGGACACCCAACCCTAACCAATCCAAGCAAACCGAACTCAATATACAATTTGACATTTTTCATCATGGGTTGGGTTGGGTTGGGTGATGTTGATTAAATTGAGGTGAATTGATAAATCTTTCCAAACGGACAATTTTTGGAACGCTTTGTTCCCATCCAGCGCAAGTGCGAAACATTTTGCTTGTTTGTTCCAATCAGTGTTTGTAACAAGTTTAGAATGTTGGAAAAGAAAGCATATTTACAACCCAGGTTTCGGATTTATTCCAATAGCAGGTAGTTCCATTGAAATACATTTCTTTGTCCAATACAATTTTCAAATTGGTTATAAATGAATCTACAATAATTCTTTCGTTGCTTTATGCGAAAGCAAAGGGAACGATGGAATTTAGTTGGTCCCAGTTCGAGATTTTGTTCCCATTGTTCCAGGTGATGAAAATCAGCTGGCTATTTTTCGAACGCCCATCTACAGACTGTATTTGTTCCAATTGCAGTTCAATGTGACTTTAACATCGTTATGTTGTTCCTTCCCAACCTAATTTCTTCGTCGAATCTTTATACTATATAATCAGGTTCTTCGTGACCGTTGTTTTAGCCCAGTGTTTTGATCACAGTTTCAAAAAAAAAGTTTAAAAAAAGGGATTTTAATAGTTGCAGCAAAGCTAATCCAGGTTCTAACCGCCCTATCTCAGCGAAACTAATGCATAATTGCAATAGTCAAATTTTGTTCCAATTCAAGCCCAATTTTGTGAACAATTCAATTGTTTTCAGTAATGTTTTCAATAAATACAAATTTCTCGCATACACGGCTACATGTTTGTTTCAGTCGCAGATCCTACGTAATTTTACGATCGTTGCTTTGTTCCAACCCAACCCAATTTCTTCGTCTGTTTCTCGTCATGGTTCAGTTCATAGCATAGTTCGGACGATTGTTTAAAAATGCAATTGATTTAATTTTTGCAAATATGATCGTTCCTATCACCATATTCCGGAATGTTCTAGTTTGATTGCTACAGCCTCTTAATTCGAGATTTGTTCCAAATATTTTAACATAAAACGTGAGAATGCTCGATGACTGCTTTTTTGGAACAACTAGAAACTTACGTCTACCCCAGATTTATTCAAGTCGCTCCAATGGAATTTTATGACCGTTACGTTGTTCCAATACAACCTTCATACTCGTATATTATTTATCCTAATCATAGTTCTTCAAACCACAGTTTGAATGATTATAGAAAATACTTTTGAATAGTCTCGCATCTTATTGGTGCGTCATATTCGCCCAGTTGCGTATAATAAACGCACTTTCATTAAGCAGCTGCGCCGCAATAGATGAGTCATATGGTTTATTTGTGCACTTTAACTTTTAAAAGAAATTTCAGCGAATGTATTATTGTGATGACAGCTGTTTCACTCTCTCTGTGAGTAGCAGCAGTAATATGGCGTATTGACACCTAGATGGCGTTACTACTCACACACAAACTCTTTGCCACTAGACTTACGAGATACAATATGCGATTGCTTGTCCTTTCTACAATATAACAACATTCAATGTAACTGACATTTATGCTGCTTTCTAGCTGCCATAAAACGAACTGCACTTTACACTATTTTACAATGCTTTTAATTTTAATTGCACTAAAACATTAATTGGATAACTCACAATCTGAGAGTTTTAAATGCCCCTATGACTTTCTAGCGATAATTTGATGATTGGGTTCCAACTTTTATACTAATACTTTGTTCTGACTCTGTTAATCTTTTTGTTATCACATCACGGAGAATTTTCATGTCTAAAATCATACAGAACTGAATAATTCCAATTATCTGTCATAATTGACAGGATTTGCAATTCAACTTTGTTTATAATTTCAAGATTTTCAAGATTTTTGTGGCGGAGCCACATCGAAGTTTTGAGGTTGACCGGACCAACCTTCTTCTTCTTCGCATATAAAAGATTACGAGTAAATTAAACATTCGCATCAGTGTTTCGTCAGATTTCACTTAGCGAAACTCGCATGATCATCAGTCTAATGTATAAAACATTGTGATGGCGAATCAGGGAATAAGAATGTCTTGCTCGACACAATCCTCAACGAACCTTCGAAATTTGCGAAACGTCAAACGAAGTTTAGAGGACCTGTTCTGAATCTAATTCAGGTCGTAAAATTCAAAAGTAATAAATAAATAAAAAACTAAATAAGTTTCTTCATATTCATCCTAAAATTTCACAAAGTGATTGAAAGTAAACCCATCCGTTAAATTCTCTTATAGGTTTGTGTTTTGTAGAAACAAATATAAACTTTCATTGTACTGTTTTGCACTTATTCGGTGTATTACAACTGTAATGAAGTAGAAATTTATTCTAAAAAAAAATCTTTAACCAACGATCAGAAACAGTCAAATTTACATATGTTTCTATTTATATCGCTTAAAAACCTAGTATTTGTCGAATGGTCGTGACAAGCGAATATTAAAATGCGCACGGATTCATAGAATACGCCGTATGGCGTTACAATCACGCGCTATTGTAACACCGACGAATGTCAAAAGATACCTGCGGTTTAGAAAGTATGTATCATAGCACGTTTACGCGAATATTAGTTTCAATTGACATAATTTGCCACGCTGAACAAGTAAGTCAATTACATGCCAACCGACTAAACGTAATTCGGTTTCGCTAAAAACAGTGCCAGTTCCAGTGTTTCAGTGCGGCGCTCTTTGTTAACCGCACGCATTGTGCCGCAAACGCAATTACGAAAGCACTTCCTGGATCAACATTTACAGCTAAGAAAAATCCAATCCCACACCGCACCGAACAACTTCATTAAATTTAGATCAACGATTTGTGAGTAACTGGATGCTGCCTTTGCGACTGGAACAATAAACATCGATGGGGGCGTACGCTTGTATTGTTTTCCATTAACGCTAAAAGTCGAAGTTTTACAGCCAATTAAAATTAAGTGTTCTCGTCAGTTTTTTTTAATAAACGCTAAACTGGCTTCCGAGGTTGATGTGGCTGTACGCCGGTCATAAACACGAGCTCAAACGTAACGGGTGTTGTCGTATCATAAACGTCGAGACCCTCGCTTATGTTATCGATATTTAAAAAAAATCGTCGCTGAGGACGTAAAATCGCGAAGTCAATGTGTTATTACGATTCGTTGTTTCCTGTTCAGTTAAATTATTTATTCCTCAGATTACATACATTTATATACGTGTATTTCATGTGTTGTTGAAAATTTTGTTGAAATAGTTATTTTTGTAGCAATATTTTGTTTTTATCTTGTTATTTCGTTATCTTTAACTATATACTTTGTTCGTGTCATCTATTAGTTAATTATCGTTTACTTCATTTGCTTCAATATCTTCTATCCATTGCTTTTATTTTCTTATTTCTTTCATTTTTATTTCATACTTGTATCTTGTTATCGATTATCTTTTTTATTTTCAATGTATTCGTTGCATTGCGTTCTTTTTCTTCTTAATTTGTTGAATTTCATTTACCATTTCCTTTCGTTCATTGGTATGATTTGCTTTAATATTTTCGTTATATTTTATTTTGTTGAGTTTCATATTATTTAATTTATTTCTCCAATATGTTCATTGTGTACATTATTTTGTTCGATTTTATTTACTATTTTTTATTTCTACCACTACTACTTTATTTTTGTTCAATTTATGCATTACCTTATTTTCAATTGTTTCATTATTACTTACTTATTTTTTGCAGTTTCATCGATCATTTTATTATATTCGACTTGATTTGTTTGAATATCTTTTTCCCTTTTTTTTATTCTTAATATTTTAGTTCTTGATTTTTATTTGGTACTCGTACCAATACGTTTCTTTTTGCATTCGTTTCAATGTCTAGTTTGTTTACTTTATTTTGTTCTATTTTCTTCGGTTTCATCTACTTATACGTTTTTCTTTTATATTTCATTAATTTCTTTGTTGCACTATTTTCGTCTTGTTTTTTATTTTCATATTTCATATTCTTGTGCTTTCATGTGCTTCAATATTTTCTTTTTCATTATTAATTTATTTTAATTCCTCAGTTCCGTTTAAATAATTTGCCACACATATTTCGTAAATTTGTTCAATTTAATTTATTGAGTTCTTCTCTATTTCTATTTTATTTTATTTTGTCTTTAATTTTTCATTTTCTTATTTATTTTGCAATTGTTTAATAGTTTCCCCGTTTCTTTGGCCTATTTAAGGTTTTTCTTAACTCTATTAATTTATTATGATTCGACAGCAAGATGCTTAACATCTTTCTTCCTTTGATCATAATTATAAGAACAAATAAAATATGGTGGTTGTAACAAACAAACTACTAGAAATATCTGTGGATGAATTAACTTTTATTACCTACTCCGATTTTTATTTTTAGAAGTATCCCGTGTTGGGCAGTTTTCAAATACTGCAGTATATTAAAAGCAAATAGTTCAAAAGTCAATCCGATTGTGTATTTAAAGTAACGCCCTACATTATCCTACTAAAAATTATTGGTACATACTATTTTATTAATCTCAATGGTTAACTTTGAAACCTTAACATCACATATTTTTTTAAATGCTGTTCTCTGTCATAATCTAAGACAATGGAAAATTGTCTCAGTACCCAATACAACCCAACCCAATGGAAAATTGTTACAGGAGTAGCGTTCATTCCACAAACAGAAAACTATCTTGTCTTGTAATTAGTATATAATATTGCTGTAAAGGGGTCCTGCAACTTTCGTTTGATGTTTCAAAAATTTGTAGATTAACTTGACTTTGATATTGAAATTGGAATTAACGTGCTCTATTCGAGATCATTCTCCACTCTCATTAGTCAAAATAGATCATTTAGTTTCTCCAACGCACATCTCCCCATATTACAAACAAATTACATGTACCAGGCCTAATTACTCAGATATAGGATATACAACAATATCATTATGTAACTCTCATTAGTCAAAAACGATCATCTGGTTTCTCCAACCCCGTTACTAAGTCATTACATCAACATTTTCCCCATATTACATACAAAGTACAAATAGAAGGCTTACTTATTATGATATACAACGCCAGGAACTTACAGTGAATCACTAAGTGATTTCATTTTCCACTCTCGTTAGTGAAAAATGATGTTTTCCCAAACGTCAATACCTGCGTATATCGTTTAATGTGCTCATTTTGCCACATGATGTTAACATGTTTATCATAACTCATACAGTTAATAATTGGTTTAGACATACATATTCAATAAAAAAGTGTAAAAAAGTATCATAATTAAACAGCATAAATGTTATGTTCAAGTTTCAATATTGTTCTTTTAAACGCCACGTCGTTCGTTGGTAGTTATGAATTGGATTCATAACTTAGATGACACAAAGTTTTAATTCTTTATATCTTTATCTAAATGATTTTGATCAATTTTTCATAGCGGTTGGTGTAGGATGTGGATTTTAAAGACCCTCACGCCTTAGATATTACGTGCAATCAAATGCATGTGAATAGCGTCGGCTCCACCTCTGGTTTAGACGCGGAGTAAATAAATTATAAAACGCAGACATTAAAAATCGTGCCATTAGAAATATATTCTCTTTACCGTGGTTCAACTCACGTGGATATTGACTGGTAGAACAAATGTTCCTTCACTGTCATCTTTTGCAAGTTTACCAAGACATCTGCTTATTAAAACCACGATTTTTATTCCGGTGTATGAACCTCGTCATAACTAAAACTACCGAAACGTTTATAGGAGCCCCCACTTATAACATTCGCCACAAAGAAACGTGCAAGCAATTAAGACGATTAATGCATTATTTACACAATAACAAGTGCATCCGTTCGAGGAAACGAAACAACGGCGCGCCGTCGTCGGCTCAGCGTGCAAGTCAAAGTTTACGTTCGCTCGAATCACGCGGCGTCGGTTATACTTCACGAAACATACGAATTCGTCTCGCATGAGCTGCGAATCGGATGAAAATAAGAGATAATTACGCAACGGTCCATTAATTGCTGAATATCCAAGTCCTCCTCTACACAGCGCGCCACTTAAATTCTGTTATGCTCAACAAGCCAATTAAAATGGAATTGCGCAGAACCGATTTCAGAAGTTTCGGTTAAGCAGTAAAATGCGCTCAGGTCAGATTAATTAATAGGTGCAGAATTATTGCGCAATTGTGTTGCGGCGGGAAGCAAATAAGGAAGCTCCCAGACTGCCGCGGTTTATTTTCGAATTTGCGGCTTGTGGTTCACCGTTCAAGTGCATTGGGCCTGAAACAATGCAAATTAAAGATCGTCGACTCGTTCATTTATTTATTTTTTTAATGTTACGTATAATTTATTGGAAAATGTAGAGGAAATTGCATATACTTGAAGAATTGGCAACGAGTTCTGTTGAATTTAAAGTGTCCTAATTGTTACAAATGAGATATTTGATTATGATTCTGATGAAAAAATCGGAGGATGCAGAAATTTCAATCGAATTTTTATATTCACAGGTCTTTGTTTGATTTAGAGATGCAGTTTCAGACGAGGCTATAGTTACGACTATGAACGGATCTTGTAAACCTCGTTTGACGTTTCAAGAATTTAAACTTTACCTTAAAACGCAATCTTTGTAATGCACGTGTATAGCCACCCGTATGGACCTTGTTTGTATCTCATTGACAAATTTAGAATACAATTTAGAAGGAACGGTATCGAAGGTGTTTTTCCATTCGGAAATGTTTCACATTAAAAGCAGCAAACTTTGAGAATTTGAATCCAATGAGCCATAGATAAATTTGTCAACGCCTAAGACAATTGAACAAAACTTGAATATTAATATTCAGTATCGGCTATAATTGACTATTGACTTTTTGTAAATTTTGTAAAAAATAGTATTATAACCTTCAACATTTATAAAGATAGACGTCACGGTCGCGTCGCATCAACTTTCCCTTAAGGGAAAGTTTAGTGCTTTATAGTTTTTCGTATTTTTCGAATTTTTTAACATTGTCGTTTGTTTCATATACATTTTACTATTCTCAATATTTTTAACATTGTTTGATTTTTGTGATTCTTTTTTAATTTTTCTTTTGCATTTTATGAATGTATGAATTTTCATATCTTTCGATTTATTCAATATTTCCAACGTTGTTTAAATATTTTAAATTGAACTGTTTTTTTTATGATTTCTTCATTTTATTAACAGACTTGTTCATGAAGTCCGTTTCATACTTTTTTCCAACATTTTTAACGTACTTATTTTTTTTAACTTTAATTACGGTTTCCTCAATTTTGCTAGATTTTTGAGAATTTATGTTAAAAGAAAAACAAAATTTAAAAATCAAGCAATAACATCAACATAATTTAAAAACTAACCAAAAAATGAAAATGTCGAAAATTGCGATTGTGAAATTTTATTTTCATCAAACTTTATTTGTTATTATAATTTTGTGTATATTATTGTTTAGATATTTTAAATTTAATTTTTTAAGATGATTTTAATTTTTCTTTAGTATCTTGTAAATTTTCATATATTTTTTTTATTTTTGGCAATATTATTGCTCAAACTTGCAAATCTAAAGTTTGATTTTTTCTTTTGCATTTTATGAATGTATAAATTTTCATATTTTTCGAATTACTTAACATTTCCATTATTGTTTAAATATTTTAAATACAACTATTTTAAAGATTTTTGAATATTTTATTATGATTTTCTTTCTGAATTTGAACGAATTTTTACATCGTACCCATTTTTATGATATCATCATTAAGCAAAAGACCTCATAAAAGTGCAAGATTTTCAGTTAATTTCTTAGAGAATTTATAAATAATAAAAAAAAATAAAAATCAAATAAAAGCATAAAAGAAATTTTAAAAATACCCACAAAAACAAATTATCACATTTTTAATTTTCACGTATCAAATTTGCAACATTTTTAGCACTGCTTCAATTTTTTAATTCATTTATGGCGATATATGAATTTATTTTGTATATTTCTTTGGCCTTTATGCATGTTAATATTTTTTAACTTTTTAAATATTGTTTCAATTTTGTCCTTTTTTTAAAGTTTTTAATTGCTCTTTATGAATTTTCATATTATGCATTAATGGTATATAATTTTTTAACATTGTTGTTCAAATATTTTAAAATTAATTTTGTTTTTTACGATTTTTTGAATTTTCATATTTTTCGATTTTTCTATGGTATTATATGATATATGGTAACTTGTCATATTTTTACCTATTCCTGTCAGGACAAAATATCTCAATAAGTACATTTTTTGAAAATTTTTAACAATTTGTAAAATAAATGAAAAAAAAATTCAGTATCACAAACGTAATTTAAAAAGTTCGCAAAAAACGAAAATGATTGTATTTTCAATTTTTAACATTTTCAGTATTGTTTTATAATTATTTTCAATTTTTTTTTTTTTTTTGGTATAAAGTATCAAGTTCTGGATTTCTCGAATTTTATAAGTTTACATATTTTTCAGTTTTTCCAATATAATTAGTATAACACATTCAATTTAAGTTTTAAAATGTTTCTTTAAAATTTTCACAATTTTAGTACTTTTTCAATATTTCTAACATTGATTACATTTTTAAGTTTAATTTCCTATAATTGTCTTTTATATTTAAAGAATTTTTTTACATTTTTAGATTCATAGATTGTTAGCAACGTTTGATTTTTTTAAATTTAAGTAACATTTTTTATGACTAGATATTTTGCATCTTATGAATTTTCATATTTTTCAATATTTTTAACATTGTTATCTAATTTTTTAATTTAAGTTTGCCTTTTCAACACTTTTGTACATTCAATTTAATATTCAGTGTCGGATTGACTTTTGACTATCTGTTTATATTCATGTGTAATTTTTAAAACGAAAACCTTTTATTGACCACACCTACAGGATTTTACAAAACATGGAGTATCAGTTGGATTGGGTTGCACGGTTTTACTAACGACATTTTTTAAGCCTCGCCGCATACCAACATAATTTTTTAATATTTTTTATTCAAACTGAAAACCAACTTTAACTCACTATACAGTCAAAAAAATTATTTTATTTGCAATTCCCAGATTAACTTAATTGGCGATTCCCTGCTTCCTCATTATCATTAACGCCAACAATTAAGTTACTCATTTGACAAACCAACAAAATGAACGATCGAATACATCAGTTTAATTACTCGTTCGGCACATTTATATTTCGACGAAAATAGTGTCAATAAAACATAAAGCTAGCGGAGCTCCTCCTTTTTGGAACTTAAAATTAACGATAAGCGTGCGTCACCTTGACTGTGTTTATTCCAGTGCCCTCTAAGAAGTCTAAAAGTACCATGACTAATCCCCTGTAATTGGATTTACTCCAAGTCTTCTTTTATACCTCTTGTAGCTAAAAATGCCACAAAGGTGTGCGCGCCGCTGTTTATTATCACAAGACACGTAAGCGACCCTAATTTTAAATGCGGCTCGTAAACATTTATATGAATGAAAATTATACGAAAACGAAAATATATCTGGGATAATTTTCACAATCGCGGTGAATTAACGATGAAAAAATATCCTTGAGCTAGTTACTGAAGAAGCCTTATAATGAAGCCCTACGATATACGTGAGATCGAGTCACCAGCGCCAATTTTAATTTTTATTTTTGGAAGCCACGGGATTTTAAAAAATATTTATATGATTCAGTATGAAACGTTCAAGTTGGCTAAATAGTAAATAAAAATAATATCGACATTGTAAAATGAACAGTTTGTATAAATAATAGTATATTATTCAATGAGCTAGTAATGATGGCCATTACTCATGAGGATGATGTTTGCACCACGAGCGTAGCGAGTGGTGTAATTCATCCGAATGAGTAATGGCCATTACAGCGCGAATAGAATACTATACTTTATCTATAACTATCAGGAAAAAAACACAATATAAATTTAATAACATGTTACATTTACAATTAATTTTTGTCACCATGATAATTATAATGAATACTAATATTACTAGTTATTAAAAGTTACGGGTGGATTTTCTTTACCCGTCATATTATAGGTAGTGCTTCCTGTGGTAGTTGTACTTGTAATATTGTTAACACTTTGTATGGTACAGTTATTTTTGTTAATTGCTTCTACAATTTTTCTTCCTCGTTCTAACTTGATTTAATTTTGACGTGACGATTGAATAATATTATTCCATCGAATTGTCAATATTATTCAATTGACAAGAGTAAGAACTGCCATTATTTGTCAATATTCTCATAGTAATCCATAGATTATGTGATAGTTGTAGATAAACATTATAACCCAACCGTTGAATCTATTAAATACAAGTAGGAAACTGCTCTTAGTATTTATCAGTGTTTTTCTTGGTAAGAAATAATTATTCACTGGGTTATCAATCCACTTGTACACCTGTGCACCCACTTATTAAAAAATCGAGACCATCCTAGGTCACGACCCACGTCAATTTTTTTCTATTTGTGACTGCTGTTACATTTACATCTCTCAATTTCTTTCCAACTCATATTATTTGTTCGAAAATTAGGCAGGTAAAAAACGAATCATCCCTTTCCAGTATCTTTGTTTACAATAACAAATCCAAACGGATTATTAGATATGTAAGGCGTTTTAACAGTATATTTGGCTTATATTTCACGTTTTGTTTTGGTTGGAATTTTTTAAAATTTGATCGGAATTTTTTTTGTATGTATATTGTATTTAAAATAACGGGATGATGTAACTCTTTATACTTCATATTTAGATTTGGCCATCTACCACAAAGTATCGTATTAGTGATAATTAGAAATACAAATAATATTGGTGCCTGCAGCTCCAGGACACGTAGACCATCCAATTTTGTGTTCCAGTTATTTTGCTTTAATAAAGCATAAGGCTCATTTAAATTATGTTACTGTATAATATAACACATTATAATATCAACATCAATCGTTTCTGGCGAGGGGGCATTATTTTCATTGCATTTTTGAGAATATTATTATTTTGTCATTTATTCAGTTCACGCAATATTTGAATTTTTAATAATTTTGACAATTTCACGATTTCCCTAAATATTTTCGAAAATTATCTTATTATTTTTGTGTATTTTATATAATTTTGTGTTACACAACTTGACATTTTTTGTTCTACAATTGTTGACAATTTCTCGTTCTTTAGATATTTAATTTCTATATTTAGAGAAATCTAAAAATGTTCACAACTTTGTCATTTTTGATTCGTTTGTCAATTTATTCGCGTTTTTTGACAATGTTGATAATTTTTACATTTTTAGATTAATTTTTATAGTTTTTGCGATGTTTTTTTATTATTTAATTTAAATGTATTTTTTCCATAATTTTGCACTTTTTTACATATTTGACTTTATTTACAATTTTGCCCTTAAGGGACTTATTATTTTAAACGGTTCTGATAGTTTCGTTACAAATTACTAACTTTCACACATTTCGACAATTTTGAATGCCTTGATATTTTTGTAATTTTAACATATATATTTTTTAAGTATCGACATTTTTCTTCCTCTATCTCGGATTTTTTTATAATTTCGGCTAATTTAATAATTTATTATTTAGGCAATTTTTGAGGAAATTCAAAATTTTTAATAGTTTAGTTTTAGATGTTTATCATAATTTTGATAAATCTCATTAACTATTTTAGACGACATTGATAATTTTTTTTATCACTGTCAATATTGATAATTTAAATATTTCCTCTGGCAAGTTTCAATTTCTTTATAATTATAGTATTTTTTCCAATTTTTGTGCAATTTTAGACAATTTTGATAGGTTTTTGGGCATTTTGAACATTGGGGCAATTTTCACCAATTATACTATTTTTTACTGTATTTATTATTTTAGATATATTGGTAATTTTAATACTTCTTACGGCAATTTAGAATTTCTTAATCTTTAGCATTTTTAAATAATTTTGTGTTCTTTTAAATTGTTTATAATTTTGCAACATTTGAAATGTATAATCGCTTTACTACAATTTTTTTAATTTTTAAATTTTACAATTTTGACAGCTTTTGTAATTTTGACAGGTTTTGTTATTTTGACCAATTTTGCTATTTTGTTACTCGGTCGCTATTGTTTGAGTTTTGCATAATTTTGACAATATTATTTATAATTTGTTACAAGTTTTGGCCATTCGCTATTTATTTTGTTGCAAAATGAAAATGAAAAATTCAAAAATCTATTGAAAATTGTGTAAAAAACTGTCAACAGATTTTTCAATTTTTCATTTTCATTTCCATAATTTGAAAATTTTGCATTCTGGACAGGTTGGAATTAAAAAAATTTCAGTAATTTTGCTATTTTCCCGACCCGACCCGACCCGACCCAACCCAACCCAACCCAACCCAACCCAACCCATTTATTGCATTTTACAACATTTTGAAATTTTCGACAATTCATAATTCAGAAATTTCATAACAATAGAAAATTTTGTTATGCCAAATTTTTAAATTTTAACATTTTGCTGTTTGGGCTATTTTTTTTTGGAATAAAATGTTTGCATTTTTTTAGTTACAATGTTGTAATTCTTACAATTTTGATAATTTTATACATTTTTTAATTTTAGATCAATTTCTGCAGTTTTTTTTTTAAGATTTTGTAGGTACAAGAATTTTGTTTCGAAAATTTTGAATTCTAAAGAATTTTATCGAAATTGGTAATTAATACATTATTCTTTGGCATCTTGTGACTATAAGGCAATATTAAATATTTTTACAATTTTGCAATGTTTACAATGATAATGTTATTAATTTTTAATTTTAAGAACGTTTTCAAAATTTTAGATCATTTTTTTTAATTTTACACAAAATTATAATAGTAAATCGTAGACTGTGGTTGGAAAAATAAAATAAAATAAATCAAATATTTTTGGCATTTTGTCAATGGCTTCTGGGCAGTGTTGCCAGAATGTTAGCGCAATATTTGATAATTCATTATTTAGACATTTTTAGAACAATATTTTGTTTCTTTTACGCAATTTCACCATAAACGTCAAAAAATTTTCACAATTTTGAATTCGAACATCTTCACTCATTTTGACTATTGTTATAATTTTGATTGCATTCCATATTCCATACAGTTCTGATTTTTTTATAAAATAATCATTTCCAAGTTTTTTTTTATTACAAAAATATTATCAATAACATTTTTTTACATTACATTAAAGTTTTTTATACAATTCTGCATTCATATTTTTATTTAATTCTGGTCGTTTTTACTATTTTTAACTTTTCTTTTCTCTTTTTAAACTATCAACCCAACACAACGCATTTGGTACTCGTTTTTTTTTTGCATTTTCGTTTTACACAATATTAGGATGGGGGGCATTTTCCACTTTATTTCAGAGATTTTAATTCTGGTAGCTTTTGCTATTTTCAAGTTTCCTTTTATCTTTTTAAACAATTTTGAAACGAACTCCCACTCAACCATTTGATACCAGCTTTTTCGCATTTAACTTTTTCCTATTTTACTCTAATTTACCGTTTAACGTTTCGCTTAATTTGTATCCTCTTCTTTTTGAGAGTCCTGAAAATGTTCCTTGTGATTTAACTAAATTTTAAAGTAACATAACCAAATAGTTTCTTACTGGAAATTCCCCACATCATTTTTCTTCGACCAAGAATTTGGAAACAAACTAATTATTTTGACCTTTTCTTCGAAGTAAATGATTTATTTACTTCTTTATTTCTATTTACTTCTTTATTAGCCAATAAACATTTCGAGCATTTTATTAAAATGTCATATTCATGTTCACTCTAAAGGACATTTCAAATTTCCTTATTAACGATTCCAAAATTGTTCGTTTATTTTAATTCCTTTCATTAACTAGACACAAATTTTAATAACTGCACATTGAAGTCGCCTCAGATGGACCACAAACATTGTTCCATTGGCATTTGTCGGTCCCGAAACGTTTTGTTTTTTTGTTTAGATGCATAATCATAAAGAAGCCCCCTTAGATTCTGACTAGTGTTTTTTATTTTCAATGGATTGTAACATTTTTTCCATTTCAATAAATTTATTTTGATGATTTTTACAAAGGTATCCAAAATCGTGAAACACCCTTTAATTTAATAAATGTTGCTTATCCTAAAGTAAATCACTTAAACTACATAATTACTTAGCCACTAAACACTTACTCAAAAATTCATAATTATATTTATGGTTGCCAAATATCCTTGTTGGTTCCATATTGATTTGTCACAAATACAGCGATTATCATTAATCTAAATTTTATACAGAATCATTCACAAAGCAACCATAAGAAAATAAAAATGTAAAAAAATGTATTACACTTATCAGGTATATTTATTTTGCGAATTTGTTTTAATATTTCGGATAATAAAATTTAACTGTATAGTTTACAAGCAAGAAAAAAAGATTAGAAATCAGATTTTTTCGTAATCATTAAACATATCATAAAAGTCCATTTCAACGTAACAATAAAATTACAAAAGACACATAATCGCCAGTTAATCCAACATATAAACGCCAAGATTAATTAATTGAAAATAATAAAAGTAATAACGTCGACGGACACAAATCACGATGAAAATAATCGTCGTCGACTATCTACATTTAACAGAAAAAAGGACTAGATATTACGCAGACCGGAGAATGTCGCGTTCATAATAAAAATGCACACAAGGCTACCAACAAAGCGTTGAAATAACAGTTGAATAACTGTCCGCAAAGAGAACGTCTTTTCCGAGTAATCTAACCATAGTAAGTGACGAGTAATATTGGCCGTCTAAAAGGTAATGGTCGGCACCGGGGAGGAAGAAGCAAAGGGGTACAGGTACTGCGTTAGACAGGTATAGGTACGAGCAAAGGCAGACAGCTGGGCAGCCGGTTCTACGGTTCCACGACGAATATCGTTCAACCTGCGCTCGAGAAGCGATACAAGTTCACAGACATCCACACGAAATGTTTACAACGCTCGCAAACACAATTCCACGGAACGGAAATTCGAACGCCACACGTATTATCAGCGCCACACGTTTTCGAAACCGGCGATAACGGAACGTCGGGCTTTGTGTTAAATCTCGTTAAGTGTCAAATTTAATCGATAAATTTAATTGTAAATTAGTCACAATGTTATCTATTTTTCTGTACGTACTATTTGTCAATGTTTACATAAGATTGCGACAGAATAATAACACGCGAGTCGAAAATATTCCGATGTTTCGTGTTCCAGTAAAGTGAGTAACGTGTATCAGGTGCCAAACTAAATGATATTTTATCATCCTTAATACACACGAAGCGACTCAATTTCTATGAAAATTACCAAGATGTAACAACGAATTTAATGAAATTTGCATATTTTCGTATAAATCGTCTAAAACCTTAATTATAATGTATCGAAATCGTTTAATACGTGTTTGCTTTTGTCGAATTAAATGCCTTGGAGACCGGAATAACTTATTTACTTAAAATTTCCATTCAAATTCTTAGTTTGGGTGAGTAACGTGCATTAGGTGACCAATTAATAATATTTTAAGATATTAAGTCGTAAGTTGCAGTTTACTGTCTCTGTGAAGTTGAAAACAACACTGACAGCATTAAACCAAGGACATTGTTGCACGTTATTGCTTCTGAGCTCGTATGTATACCTATACATACGAGCTCAGAAGCTTTAGTTAACAAATTAAATATTTTGTTTTGGGATAAAATAATTTTAGTAAACAGGTACTTTTTCGCAGTTCATATTCCAGGTAATAAGCTTTTCTCAGAATATTCTTTGCTGGGTTGGGGGTCGAGTAACGACTTTCACAACCAGAAGGAGGGTTTTCGTGCATAGTGGTCATTGGAACCATCAAGAAATTTTTTAGGAATAAAATAAAATTAAAATAAATTTTAAAATGTCCATTACAATTACCAACAAATTTTATTTGAATAAACTAACAATAAATGGGATATCTTTTGAAATAACTGTAAAAATGTACATTCATCAAAATTTTAGTAAACAATCAAATCTTCATAAAAAGAAGAACAATTAACGACAATAGAAGTTAACAAATAACATCGTTTTACAATCAGAGGCGACAAGTTTATAGAATTTTAAGCTTTCCTTTTTGTGGAGCAATCAAATTAAATTAAAAGTAATACTTGCCATTTCTAGTGTCGAAAACTGGGTAAACAGCATCAAAATCGTGAATCAATCAATGCATTGTTTGAAATTCTTTAATTTGCTATTGCACTTTTTGAATTAACAATTTCACTAATAATTTCGAATTAAATTTAAAACATAAATTGTAAAAAACATATATGACATTTAGTGATATGGCAACTTTCAATTTCAAACATGTTGTCTATATAATGAGTTTAAACATAAAAAAGTTTGTCAGATTTAATTATAACGAAATAAAGAGACCTATAGCTATATGTTATTTGTGAGTTTTGAAGAAAATTTAGTACATACATCCTAAAATTATCTAGGACGTGGCATTTGATGGCTGAGAAATATTGAAATACAAACATTCTGGCTGTATAATTAGAAATTGCGTTTCAGTTTCATTTGAAATCCTCAGCGAGCCACGCCCAATTTGCGTAATCAATGTTGATGATAAATAAGTTATATTTCAATACAAAAAATAATCACAATATTTTTAAATGACTTGTTTTTATATTAAAAGTTTGTAATCAATGCTACGATGATTCTACTTATTTCATATTTCTCATTTCATCGTCGTCGACGTTGAACTATTGGAAAATATTTTTATTGGATTATTTGAATTTGCTCTGGGGGTGTTTAATAAGTCACATTTACCATGAAATGAAGGTTGTTATAATTGTTTCCTTGCAAATCAGCAGAACAAATAACCACTAATATTTGTACGAACATAAACATTATTATTCAATTAACTTTTTAGATTAATGGAACAATCAAATTAAATTATAATTATTACTTGCGGTTTATTATGTTCGCTGCGTTGTTTTACTGCACTTTTGTGGTTTTCTTATTCCCAAGTCTTTCGACAAGTTCAATAATGGCACAGAAAACGTAATACATTTTTGTATAACTATGAAACGAGTACAGAAAAAATATGAAGGTTTATTTACCGTTCGTTGTAATTATTGAACAAGTTGGCAAGTAGAAGCAATCACTCTGACGAGAGGATAATCTTAAAACGTAAATTGATTGATGTAATTTGATGATTGCGTAATTTACTAACATAAAATTGTTCCATCAATAACCTTATGTAAAGATAAAACGACGTGCCTTTATTCAAGAGTCACGAACGAGAAGTAGTCTAGTAAAAAATTATAAATTTTATTTATTTATTATTTTACACAAAACGATGTGCCTGTCCATTGCGAACAAAATTAAGACTTATTACGCCCAAAACATCAACACGATTTAAGTGACCTCCCACTCTCATTGAAATTGCCACAGACATGGTAGCAACTACTATTATCGATTCAACCATTGAATTTTACGACAAAAACTTTAATAATATTTTATTATAATACGTCAACACACGAATTTATTTGATTTTTGTGAAAATCACAAAAATCCAACGTTGAAGAAGTCAGTTAGTTTTAACTTTTTTTTATTTTTTTATTCATTTATTTATTATTATTTATTAAAATATTTATTAAATGATTTGTGTAGTAAATTATTCATAACTAATCTACTAATCTAAATGAATGTTGTATGTATATATATATATATATATATATATATATATATATATATCTGCAAAATTTGATTTAGAACACAATATTTGCGTTACACCAAAGTCATATATTTCGAATCCAACCTAAATTCACCTTAAAACCATGAAATAACACGTTGTCTAAGGACCGAACATTGTTTTTTTAATAAATTGTTATAAATTAGCGACACTCAGAGCATCGCATGGATAATCAAACTTAAATACACGTTTGCACCAAATTACATATATGTAGTTGGTATTTTTTCATTTGCATTTGTGGTCAGGTATGAGAAGAAGTAGGTATAAAAGTAGGATAAATTATAGATCTTATTTCTTCCCGACACAAACTGACATGCTTGACCGTAGTACGCAAAATTGTGACTCATGTTGACAAAAAACTATTTGAAACATTTCGCACGATCTAAGTGTCGAAAAATCAACAAAATTGTTTTTTAAATAGTTAATAGATTTCTCTAATTCATAATACATAATTATTTACGGCTCGGTTATTATGTAAATATATTAATGACAATATTACTACGTTACTTGTTATATGTTACTCGATTACACATTTTTTCGCCGAAGGTTATTTGCAGTCGTGATAATTGGAAATGGAAAAATGCATACTTGCAGCCTTACTGATAAGAATAATAGATTGCTACTCAAAATTGATTACTAATATCCGGCGAAAGCAATTGTATGAAGGACACAGAAAACGTTTTGAATTAAATTTACCCATAACATTTTTTCAAAATAAACTCATTTAATATTATATTTCGAGAAACGTTCATAAACGAAAAAAATATAAAGTTTTAAGTAAGCATCCATGAATTTTACATCGTTGAATAACATTTTGGCCCATAATAATAAATGTAGTTGAAAAATAAAAATCGTTGCCGGGTAAACAGGGGGGAAAGCTTGCGTAAAACTACATTTTTTTTTCATTTATTATATTGATGCAAATATACGAACCTTCGTTGGTTGTATATGCAACACGGTTGCCCATTAACATCTACGAAATATCTACGACTATAGAAATCGTTTGAAGTGGTCATCGAAATCATCAGATAATAAAAATAAAGAAGAAATGATGAGCAAATGATAAATCATTAAGGCAATAAAAATAAATGTCACAGGAAATCAAAGTACTTTATTGAAACTCGAATTAAAAAGCAAATTACACATAAATAAATAACAAAATAATTTCAAACGTTCACGCCAGCGAAAACTTGATAAATAAATACCAAGACTGGGCACCTATAGGCCATAGAAACTCAATCAACACACAAAAGTAAGTCGGTTGTTGTTCTTGGCAAACTAATCAGCGTGCTATTCGTAATTTCACGAAAGGGATAATAAGCAATAATAGTTCATCGAGTTGCGTTATTAAGACCACACAACTAATTTTGTGTTTTGAAACGTAATACGTAAAACGTAAAAAATGTAAATCCACTTAACGTGTGCGTGTAACTAAGAATTAGAATTGCGTTGAATTTTACACTTGCGTCGTATTATTTCGGTAAATTTAATATATTTATTACCATGTATCACGTCAACAGTAAGTTCGTTGTGTTCGCCTTTGACATAAATGACAAGTTTGCAAATCATTGTATGACTAGACTTATGTAGTGATCTGAATGGCTTGTTCGTAGTCGTGAGGTTCAATTCCCAACCGGACCGAAGGAATTTTCATTTTATAAATAAGAATTGTAATGGTAATGGTAATGCAACTTGGAATTTGATCTGATTTTGTTTATTTGAAGGAAATTTAACAATATTGATCCTTAGTCTCAAAACAGACTTAGCTGTGTGTATCTAAAAGATTTCTAAACAATTAGGATTTTAGTCTTCATTGGGATTTATCTCCATTTCAATGAAATCATTGTATGATTAAGTTAATTATATACAAAATCGGTTATATACATATACCAGGCAAGAAATCGCCTCTTGTATTCGATGCGATGTAACAAGTTATGTATCCTTGGAGTTCCTTAGTTTATATGAAATAAGATATTTGATGCCGTATCTTCGCGGCGGTTAGAATTTGTTCGTGGAAATTTTCGACGTCAGAATTGTGCATCAAAACCAGATTTCTTCGAATAGATATGGTATAGTGGTCGTCGAAAGTAACTTAATTCTGTTTAAGATCATCGAAATAATATTTATAAGCCTTTAATATGCCAATTTAATTGCGATCGCAAAAATGTAGCGTATAAATGGATTTTGATTGTTGGAAAATATCATAGCACGTCGATTTTTCGTACATTTCGTTTTATCGTTGGTTTAACCGTGAAAGCAGGATTATGAAATCTGGATACAGATTATAAAATTGATTTAGGGGACTAAGTAGCCCAAACCAACTCAATCCAAACCAACTCCACCAATAGACGGGGGGAATATTTTTTGGTGTAAAAATGGAAACTGCTCATTTTTACGTTGAAACGCTGGGATATGCGAGGTTTTTCTTGTGATAATTTGAGGCTGCAGTACTGTAGTATTGCATTCCCCATACTGTGTGCGTATTAAGAAAACCAATCGAGTAAACATCTTCAGTTTCATAGCATTGTAATAGTGTTATAAGCTTCGATTGTGTGATTTTAGTTTTGATGGAAAATATATCACATGATTATGAATTGTTGGTGTAACCGTGAAAGCAGCGATATGAATTCCATTGATTTTCCTGATATAGGGGGCTAGGTAGTAACATAACCCAATCCGATACTACATCAAATCATGACAAAATTGAATTGTTAATTTATGAAAGAGGGAAATCTTGGAAGTATGCAACCTTGAGACTTTGGAGATAAAACTATTGTGTTAGTTTTCATTTTTGCGTTGATACGCTGGTATGTACGAGATTACCGTTGTGATATTTTGATGTTGAATCCCTGGACTGTGATATTGCATTCCCCGTATACTGTACGGATTAAGAAAATCAATCTAGTAAACATCAAATATGTCGATATTGAAATTGGTGTTGTGTCTTCCATAGTGTTCCGAAAATACGGAATAAGACTAATGACAATTAGTTCAGTGTTGCCTCCGTGGCACCCTAACCTAATATCATCATTTATCATCCACAAAACCTCGACTCCTCTACGATTATGGAGCCGGCATTGACCTCTAACTTCTGAAGATGATGAGTACAGTACGAAGTACGAGTACTACTAAAAGGGCTCACAGTGTGCTTTAACCGTATTCTTCATAATCACTGGTCAACTTAATGATTTTACTTTTACTTTTGGCCAATGGTTCTGGAAACATTCTTTTCAAAAGAATTCCTGTTGTCTTCTTACCAACGATCATGAAAATAATTGTCTTTTACTAATAATATTATATAGTTATTTAATATAATTCATTTACTTTCTTGTTGGCTTATTTTTTGGATGCTTGTGTCGATTAAGAAAACCTAAAATCAGTTGTACAGAAAATTGAGCTTCGATGTATATGTGACAAAAGAATTTATTTATTTGTGAATTTGTATCATAATCATGATAGTTAAGATTCTTAGTCAGGAATCGAGAAATTTTACTACGCATATGTAACAGAAGCATTTGTTTGTAATGTTTAACGTAGAATTACGCTTGGTTATATCACGAAGCGTTTTAGTTGCAGCTGCAGTTTCACGTGACCCAATCAGTGATTTAATTCAAGTTTTTGAACCTGAGCAGCCGAGTATACTATTGAATTAAGTAAAATCATTTTTGTTAATACGAATATATGATCCAAGAATCCAATTTATGTGACCTAGATTCTTAGTCAGGAATCGAGGAGTGAACCACGTTCGTGTAGCACAAACCTTCATTTGGAAATTTTAACGTAATCACTCTCATATCATGAATTATCGATATTTGTAGCAGTGATCTTGTTTTAAAAATATAACAATTTTGTGAAAACTTTTCACTTATCAGCCGGAACGGAGTGATAGTTTTAACGTCGATTCTTTATACAAATTCTGCGTTCAAAAATTTTTCTTCATATCACCCCTGAAAAAAAAGTTTAATATTCAAACTAGTGATCTTTGGAGCACTGGTCGTTGGCGCGACTAATAAAACAAATATGTACCATGCCTTTGCTATCTTCCCGCCAATTGTAAACAGTTCAAAAATAAAGTTTTTAGCATCGATGCTTTATATTTAGAAAATTTCGTGACCAAAAATATATTCAACATTTACCAATTGCCATAGAAAACTTCAAAAGTTGTTTCTATTGGAGCCCACGAAAAAAAAATCAAATTGAACTAATGAATTGTCTAAAGCCAGCAACGATATATGTCTATCAGAGGTCTGTCAAGCTGGCACCCCCACAAACTCAAAATCCAAATTTGACTATGCCGGAATTATGTGCTCTTTATGTGCTAATTATGTGCCGCAATCGCGATTTTTGTGCTGGAAGCGGTCATAGAAAAAATCGAATTTGAAAGTGGGGGTGCTAACTTGATGTCAAGCTAGCACCCACCCATCTAAAAAATTGAAAAGGAGAGATCTAGTTATCGCTATAATTATGTGCTATTTATGTGCTTTCCAAATACCCTGGAGAGAACTTGCTAACTCAACACCCTTGGCGAAAAAATCACCCTAACAGTAAGAGCCGCAAGAGGTAAAATCTATACTAAACGAGCACAAAAATTCTAACCTATACTGAAACATTGCAATAATTATGTGCTCTCAAGATATCGTACTCCCGATTTTTGTGCTCGCACCCTTGTGCGATAAATTCACCCCTAATAGTTGGAGTCATAAGAGGTAGAATCTATACCGAACGAGCACAAAAATTTTAACCAATGCTAAAACGTTGCAATAATTATGTGCCCTCAAGATATCATACTCCCGATTTTATTTTTGTGCTCGTACCCTTGTCCGAAAAATTCACCCTTAATAGTTGGAGTCATAAGAGGTAGAATCTATACCGAACGAGCACAAAAACTTTGACTAATGCTAAAACGTTGCAATAATTATGTGCTCTCAAGATATCATACTCCCGATTTTTGTGCTCGTACCCTTGTCCGAAAAATTCACCCTTAATAGTTGGAGTCATAAGAGGTAGAATCTATACCGAACGAGCACAAAAATTTTAACCAATGCTAAAACGTTGCTATAATTATGTGCTCTCAAGATATCATACTCCCGATTTTTGTGCTCGTACCCTTGTCCGAAAAATTCACCCTTAATAGTTGGAGTCATAAGAGGTAGAATCTATACCGAACGAGCACAAAAATTTTAACCAATGCTAAAACGTTGCTATAATTATGTGCTCTCAAGATATCATACTCCCGATTTTTGTGCTCGTACCCTTGTCCGAAAAATTCACCCTTAATAGTTGGAGTCATAAGAGGTAGAATCTATACCGAACGAGCACAAAAATTTTAACCAATGCTAAAACGTTGCAATAATTATGTGCTCTCAAGATATCATACTCCCGATTTTTGTGCTCGCACCCTTGTCCGAAAAATTTTGTGCTCGTTCGGTATAGATTCTACCTCTTATGACTCCAACTATTAGGGGTGAATTTATCGCACAAGGGTGCGAGCACAAAAATCGGGAGTACGATATCTTGAGAGCACATAATTATTGCAATGTTTCAGTATAGGTTAGAATTTTTGTGCTCGTTTAGTATAGATTTTACCTCTTGCGGCTCTTACTGTTAGGGTGATTTTTTCGCCAAGGGTGTTGAGTTAGCAAGTTCTCTCCAGGGTATTTGGAAAGCACATAAATAGCACATAATTATAGCGATAACCAGATCTCTCCTTTTCAATTTTTTAGATGGGTGGGTGCTAGCTTGACATCAAGTTAGCACCCCCACTTTTCAAATTCGATTTTTTCTATGACCGCTTCGAGCACAAAAATCGCGATTGCGGCACATAATTAGCACATAAAGAGCACATAATTCCGGCATAGTCAAATTTGGATTTTGAATTTGTGGGGGTGCCAGCTTGACAGACCTGTCTATCAGAAATAGTTTAGACACGGCAAGCGTCGTACTGCCTTGCCAGCTCTTAAGTGGACCAGATTCATTTTTTTCTTTAATTTTGTCGTCTCAAGAAAATAATATTTAATTTTTGAAGTCCAGATCATTGGTATTTGTGAATATTGATTTTTTTGCGTGTTGTAATTGGTAAAGCACGTCACATGTTCGCATACGTCAGCGGTTATGTACTGAAAAAATATAGGAATATTGATGTGATTGATTAAGTCACGGAAGAACTAGAAAGAGTGGAGCAAGTTTGCGGTGTATCAACCGTTATTTTGTTGTTATTAATTCATTTTTATGGTGGACAACAAGGGAAATGGAAAAATATAAACATTGTAAACATAAACATTGTTTTTCAATTTACTTGTTTAGATTAATGTGGCAATCAAATCAAATTATAATTACTACTTGCGGTTTATTATGTCGTAATCCTTTTTCATTTTGGTGTTTTCGCTGATTTTATTGTTATGTTATACCTTCTTGTTATGTTCGCAAGAATGTAAAACAATTTAAAATAACAATTAAAAATATAGATATCAAAAACAAACAATTAATGCTAATATGATGTTAACCTACCTACATTATATATTTACTATATAATTACAGTAATTACAGGTGTTCACTAGTAACTTTTTAATAATAATTATGTAACATGGGCAGGAAAAATATTGAAGTTAATTAACCAACTGTTGTTGATTTATATGACAAAAAATTGCTAGTAAAGATTTTTGGAAATATATTGCATTCTATCATTTAATAACACAAATTAAATGATACAATGCAATGAACTTTTGATAACATTTTGTTACGTCAAATTGCGAATAGCTCGTTAATTAATTCGTCAATAACAACAACAGATTTACATTCGTGTGTTGATTAACTTTCTACAGCCTCGGTATTTATTTATTTATCAAGTGATCGCTAGCGTGAATGTTTGAAATTACTCTGTGATTTATAGTGCATTAAAAATAGTCTTATCGTAATTGTTATCGTCACAAAACAAAATCTTAGTTGTAGTAATAATGATGAAAAAAAAATTTTGAATAATATTGCGTTCTCATTAATTTGATTCGTTTTTAACAATGCGAACTAAAAGTAATTTATTTATTATTGTTAAAACTCCAAGCAATCATCTGCCGTTTCACTTTTCGTTTCCACAGTAGTATAATTAGTATGGAAAAGAACTTTTAGTTTAAATCACAATGAAAGTGTCGATACACGAGTTACGTCATAAAAATTAATTTTGGTATCAAAGTGGGTACTCCAAAGATAATTTCCCAAAATTAGAATTAAGTTGTTTGCAATAAATCATATTAAAAAATATATATATGAGTAATATAGCCGATGGAGTTGTTTTATTTGAAGCCCCATCCACATTAGCACGTGTTTAGTACACTACACGTTTCTCATAATTCGTGTTAACTTCGTTTCGACCCATCATTAGAATTAATATAGATTTATTCGTGGTGACATGTACGAATGCACTGTATCACTTTAACGATCTTGATTCCACGATCCTTCAATAAACGAAGCGTCCAATGCGCCGTGGAAGTTTCCGAACGTCGACGTTACGCAAACAGACGCAATCGAAGCGGAGCACAATGAGATAACATTCTTCCTAATTTTTTCAGAGTAAATCCCTCCGGTAATTTCCTTGCCTTTGTCTAGCGGGACTGCATTGTTTGATCTCGCGAGTGCAGCACAACAAACATACGTATACACCCTCGAATAATAGTCGAGGGGCGCTCGGGAAAAGGAAACGGCGCGAACACCTGTCGCTTTATTCTTGCGGTTAAACAAAGACGCGCAGATACGGTGACGCGTCGCGCTTTGTGTGGCGCGTTCTTTTGTGCGATGTTTTCGTCGACGGTGGCGGTGTCGGGCGCGGTGCGAGATTCGGTCGTCGTTTTGCAGGACGTTTGCAGTTCGTTTCGTATTATTTGGTACACTTGAACCGGAACGATGTTGAATATAAACGCATTATTTGCCCAATCTTACAGAACTTTTGGAAATTTGCATAATCAATAATGTTCTAATTGACATATAAAGTCCTCATGACAAACATGAATGTCTAATTTAAACAAAAATTCTCGATTCTGATTGGGTGTTACGTCATCTCATAAATTACCAAATAATGCAATATTGTTTTTTAGTTTCTTCTAGACGATTTCTGGCGAGTTATCCGAGTAATCTTTAAACTAATTTATCTAAAATTACATACGATTTACATTTTAATCTATATGGACTCTTATCCATTCCGTTCCATTCACAAAGGTTTCACACAAGTTTAATGTATTTGTACTTTCATTGTATTCCTGTAAATCAAGATAAATAAGTACATAGATCCCCACTTGCATTTTCAACAAAACTTCTAGAAACATGACTTACACCGGAAAATTACAATCAATTTCCAACTTGTTGAGCGCAATTCTTCATTTAACAAATCTAAGAAGTATCAACCCAACCCAACCCAACCCAACCAGACACGTAACAAATGGTCCAGTTTGATAAACACTTGAGCTAAAAATATAATACGGTAAAAGATAATTAACGTGTCAAGCCGAGACATAAATCAAACCGTTAGTCACATTTTTCCAAATGAGACCCAATTAAGCCATAAACATAAAGAAGTTTGTGTGCACTCGTCAATCATTTACAACACCTCTATTGTGAATATGTGACTAGATGGAGATTTGCTTCAACGACAAATCAATCGTGAAACACTATTTTATTGTTTTCTGGGACAATGATGTGCTTTTCGCCAAATATGTTTACGAATATTGTAACATATTGTAACTGGTGACAGGAGTGGTTGAAACGTTATACTTTTGTCATTTTGAAGAATTTCAGTGCAGTTGGCATTTTAAGCAATTTTTAAATTTGTTACAAACTTTCCACATATCTTGTGGGTATTAACATCATCTATACATCAATACCTCAAAACTTGCAATTGCAGTGGTCTCCTTCGACTGACTAAGTGGGTACTGTCGGTGAATGTATGTATGGTGTTCTGATGAGCCCATGAGGACAAACCACATGTCATCACTGGTACATTCTATGAAGTTTATATTCACCTATATTTTTGTATATTTGTATCATTTTTGCAATTTTGACAGCTTCTTAAATTTTAAACAATTCACAACACATATTTCAAGGTGTCTATTAGATTTTTAATTTCTACTTTTATGCAATTTTCACAATTATTGCTTTGTCGATTGTGACATTTTTGATAAATATTAACATTTTTACAATTGATATTTTTGCATTTTTTAAAGTTTTAGATTGGTTGCTGATATTTCCCTAACTTAAATTGTTGGTCATTTTCACCAATTACGTAACTTTTTTAGCCGTTTTCAACAATTTCATTATTTTTCATTTTAGATGAATTTTGCATATTTTGGCAATTGCTTTGCAATTTGGCAAAATTTAGAAATTTAGGACATTTTAGATAATTGTGTGTTGTCATAATCTTTCCAAATTTGTCGATTTTAACAATATTAGCGATAGTTAAACGATCAATAACCAAACCCAAGTTTTTCTCCTGTTTGGCAATTTTAAATGAGTAAAAAAATAATGAAATTTGTTGATATTGATAATATTTTAGACTATTTCAACATGTTTGGCATTTTTTTAATTTTTCAACAACTTTCCCTTTTTAAATTTAGATTATTCTGCATTTTGTCAATATATAAATTTTCTCATATCACAAAGTTAGCATTTTTAGAATCGTTTATTATTTTTAAATTTTTTGCATTTTCCGCGCACAAGAAAAAACACTTTCCGCATACTTTGCATAAATCATTTTTGTTAAATAGACAATCAAACTTAATTATCCGGTGCGAGACATATGTTATGGAAGAGGGAAACTATACACAGGAAACATATAGCGGTTTATAGTCCGTTTATTTTGTTTTGAAGACGCATAACCTCAAAATTTACTTAAAACGTACATCACTTCGTTTGGCCAGCACTTTATATTCGTATTGTAATCTGATTATCGATCCCTCTAGGGCAATTTCTACAACGTTTCTATTGCAGTGACAGCTTGCAGATATGCCAATTAAAAACACATAAAAAAGTTTATTCAACGCGAGATACGTCGCGGAATATCGCTGCTTCCATCGACACGCTGTTGTTATGCACTATTGGAATAAGATTTCGGAACAGATAGCGATCTAATAACAATCTCCATACCTTTCATGTAATTAATCAATTTTATCAATTTATCTCTAGTCCACTTTCTTTACATGTAAAAATTAACGAGTTGCTTTTATCACGTGATTAGCGGTTTGTCAAAAGTTTGTCATGATTTCGACATAAACGTGATTAATTTATGATCGCATGGAACATCTGGTTTGCTATATCCAATGCAATGAGATAATAAAAAAGAATGTCAAAATTACCTAAAACGTAAAAACTGAAAAGTCTGAAAAATAATAAAATTGCCAACATGCCAAAAATGTCAAATATGTCTAAAATGCGAAAAAACGTAATTTTCAAAAAATGCAAAATATCAACAATTAACAAAATTGCCAACAGTATCAAATTACTCTAATTTTTTAAATATTAAATGTAAAATTTACGGTCATAATTTTTAATAATAAAATGATTGACTTTGTTAAAATTGTGAAAAATATAACAAACGTTTTCGAAATATGTGTTAAATTTCAGCGGATGTATCTCGTGATGTTTCGTCCTTTAGGACGCATCAGATCACCTATCCACGTGAAATAGCTGCATTAAATAAATATTGTTGGCGGGTTAACAGTTAATAAATTCAAATATCTCAAATTGAAAAATGCATAAAATAAGATAAATTGACAAATGTCAACAAAAAATAAAACAAATCGTAGATTTGAAAAATATTTCAAAATTGCTCAAAATGCAAAAATGTCATAATTTTTAAAAGTTCCAAAAATTTACATTTACAAAAATACCAAATTTACTAAAATGTATAATAATAATATAAAAATTTAAAAACGTGACACAAACACCAACATGGAAAGTCTATACAAATATCACCATTCCTGACAAATTATTAATGGACAAAAAAATATTTTTTTGCAAAATACACGTGAGAAAAATTTCTTAAAATTGGCAAATGTAAAATTATCAACAAAAAAATTAATTTAAAAATACAAACTCTAAAAATCTAAGTATTGCTATTAGAATTTTCAGAAATTGAAAAATGAAAAATATCAAATGGTCTAACATGCTACAATTCATAAAATATAAAAATATAAAAAGTAACAAATAAACTAAAAATTCATAAAATAACATATGCTTGAAAAACAATTACGAAGTGTCAAAATTTACAACAAATAGAAAAATCTGAATTGTAAAAATTCAAACACTTTTAAAAATTAAAAAATATAGACATTCCTAAATTTTATATTTTAAACATATACAAAAATATAAAATTGTCTAAAAAGTCAAAAATCATTAAATATGAAAAAAATGTGAAAATTGACAAAGTACCAAAATGGCAACATTTCTAATAAATTGTTAATTGACAAAAACTTTACAGAACTTTTTAGAAATTTGCAAAATACACTTCAGGAAAAATATTAAAATTAAAAAATGTTAAAATTTGCGATTTTTTTAATATTAATACAAACAATCTGAATGTAGAAAATGATAATAATATAACTAAACGTTTACAAAAATTAAAATATATCGACATTTCTAATATTTGAATAATAACTGAAATTGTCCAAGATCTAAGAATATCATAATTTTCAAAAAATGTAAAAATTAAACACTTACACCAATATCAAATTGTCTAAAAAATGCAAACATTAATAAAAAATCAAAAATGTAATTAAAAAAAAAACAGCGAATATAACAAAATAAAATTTTATGCAAATATGAAAAGTCCATTTTAAATTATTGCAATTTTTGAAAATATTATAAATTTTTCAAATTTTGAAATATTAATTAATAATTATATATGTTTCCATTTTTTGAATTGAATTTTGACATTTTTAGCAATTCATTTATATTTTTTTAACATTAGTCCATTTTAACAAATTTTTAATGCGTATTTGGCAACATTTTACTTGTTTTGCCAATCAGCAATTTAGTTGACACAAATTGTCAAATTTTGCAAAAACGTCGGAGAAAAATTGTTTATATATCGCCAGTCAAAATTAAAAAAAAGCTGAAAATTAATTAAATATAAAAAAATGTAAAAATTGTGTTTTACATATGTCATAATTGACAATTGACAAAAGTGGTAAAATTTTGCAAAATACACATCAAAGTTGTTAAAATTAGAAATGTCAAAATTTAAAAAAACATTACAAAAATTATCTAAAATGGAAAACAACAAAATTATTAGAAATGTAAAAATTCTGAAAAATGACAAAATTGATAAAATTTGCAAAAATGTCAAAATTGCCTCAAAAATGTCGATTGCCAAAAAATGCAAAAACAACAATTGTCAAGATTGAGAAAGGTATCAATTTTAAAATAGTTTAATTTTTTTATATATTTAACATACATGTTTCCTGTTGTTTTTGGGCAAAAAATGTAATTTTGATAATTTGAAATTAAAAAAATCACTAAGTGATATTTTCAAAAACAAAACAAGTGCAAATATGAATAAATGCGAATAAATTTGTCAAAAATTGTCAAGAACGACAATAGAAATGCTAAATAAAATTCGGAAAATTTTCAAAAAACCTAAAATTGGGATAATCTAACTGTCAAGAAATAAATAAAATATTAGTCGACAAAGAATTTAAAAATTATCAAAATTGACAAAATGAAAAAAATTAAAAATTCAATAATTAATTTTAAATTCAAAATATAATTATTATATATTAGGTATGCATTTCGGAAATATTGAAAAGAAACAAATTAAATAAATCAATATTTACATATTCTGATATTTTTTCTATATTTTGATGTTTATATAAATATTTATTTTATGGGAAAAAACACATAGAATTTGAACTCTAGATCCCAGTCATATTTAAATATTTTTCTTTGAACCAACAATAAAAAGATAATTCATCGCAAAGCGTATAGCACAGGATGTGAATATCGTAACGGTTGAATATTAACAACTTATTTAAGAAACCGATACCACACAGCTATGAGAAAGTCCTGTGAGAGAGTTCGTTCATTACTGCAATCAATTGAACGTAATGCATTGTATGCAGATTTAATTTCCACGAATGAATAATATTCGACTGGCTTTTAACCGAGCGACATTTTCACCGATCCGATCGTCACAAATTTAAACAGCCAGCACAATGCAAGATCCAATTGATAACGATAAGCATCCACCGTAACGGCATTTCGAACTTATAATTGTTAAAAAAAATCCACCCGTACGCGGTCTTCGGCCGGCCCTGAACGCATCGAAGTCATTTCGAACGCGGTTTTTGTTCGAGCCCACCGGTTATCCTCACAAATAGCTACGGTGGTCCCGTTTCTCTCGCACGACCGTCGGCAACGGTGCCGTCTCTGTTCAGACGTCGAGATGAAGATTACCCTAATACTACCTAAGGATCGTCGTGATTCAACGACGAATGCCACGGTTTGTATTTTTTCGAGAACGTCGCTCTTTCGGCTCGTTGAATGTTCGTTCGTGCATAAACAGGGGGGTACCTATAATGTACGACTGTTAAATTTATTTGTTTTCGAGCTGGCGATTTTTCAGGTGTGGATTTAAGATAAATAATCGGTTCATTGCCAATTCGTAGCCTTTCGAAAGCACGATGTTTTGATGATAATATTTGACAACACTTGTTACAAATAGTGATATATACAGACTACAGTGACTTTAACTGGCAAGAATCAGTTTGTGCACAATCTCTCCTGAGAATAATTACGTCGTGTTACTTCCTTGTATAATAAATAATTTTACAAAGTCAAATAAAACCGTATAGCGAAGCCCACAGAAACAGTATTAGAAAAAATCGCCGTGTTCGCTATACTAACAAAATTTATAAATTATTAAACGTAAAAGTTTGTTTACATCAGGTGGATGACAACAATTTTCTACAAAATGCTGCAGCAACGTCTAATTTAATAAGTCTCATTGTAAATCTGGGCCATAAACATTGCAAAGTTGGTTGTAACCAAACAATGTCAAAATTTAAGTTACAAATATTTACTAGGAATCAAATTATGGATCTACCCAGATGTGACTATAATGAGCAGTTTGATACCAAAAACAGATGTCTAAACTATATTTCAACTTTAAAAAGTATAAAAGTAGATCACGTAGTGACGTCAAATTGCGAGTTTTGAATAAATTAACGAAAAACGCTTAGAGAATGTTGTGAATGGTTGGTTAGGTTTCAGATAATTTGATAAAATAAATCTCTCTTTAGTAAATGATTATAATTTTAGGCGAGTTAATTAAAAATATGCAAATTTTTGCGATTTTGGTAAAAGCTAAACCGTTTCATTTGCAATTAGTACTATCGAAATGTCGTAGAAAGCTCGCGGAACATTTTGATATATTGCGGGCATAGTAATTATATTTTCCGGAAATCGTTTTGAAAACAACATTTTCCTGATTATTTACGTGCAGGAAAATTTTATTTTCTGGATGAGTACTGTAAACACTTTACAAGACGCAAATACTTTGTAACTACAGTTGCCAACAAAATTGACAAACTTTTTTTGTCTTTTTTACAATTTCCGGGAAAATTTAATACAAAACAGGTCAGTAAAATCTCTTACTTGACTCGGAGCTTTAAAACACTCGGCACAAAGTGCCTAGGATTTCAATGTAGCTCCTCTTCAGTAATGTGAGATTTTCCTGAGTTTTATGTAAATAACTATGGTGAAAATTGGATTTGAAGGTTTCCGATTTTAACCAATTTCATTTTAACCAATGAGAAACTTTTGATATAAATTTGTGATTTCGATTTCTTTGATTTTTTGTGAAATCAGTCGTAAATTCGCTTGCTAGGGGAACGCACATCTTTTTGTGTCTGATACGCTCTAAAATAAGAGCATAAAAAATGAAACGCAAGTAATCATAATTTTAATTTAATTGCGTCCTTGAGTGGAATTTGCTAACTTTCTTCCACCAACGTGGTCCACTCTCATTGACAAAATTCCCCGTTTAATTTTTCATATTTATAAAAGTTTTATAAATTTACAATTAACAATATTTAACATTGAGATGTTTTGTATTTCGGACAGTATTAATTTTTTACTATAGATTTTTTGATCTTTTTATTTGTTAGAATGTTTGACATTCTTTTATGTTTTAAGCAATTTACATATTTATCACGATTTTTGTACTTTTGACAGACAATTTTGCCATTAACATACATTATGGCATTTTTTTATAATTTTGAGCGTTTGCATTGTTGCATAGTCCCAACCCAACCAAAATATCCATTTGTTTAGCTGTAGTTGTTATAATTATTTATAATTTCTACTTTTTGTAATCTTCCCAATTTTTGCAATGCTTGATAATTTTAGCAAATGAGCTCAATGTTTGTGATTTTTTACAATATATAAATGTTTCATAATTTTGACATTTTTGCAATTTCTTTCAATTGAAAAATAATTTTTACCAATTTTCACCAATCGAGGCGTTATGAAGCCTTTTTCGCATGTTTAACAAATATATTTTCCCCCATTTAATTAAGTTTTGCAGTTTTGGCAATTTTCAGATTTTTACATCGTAATTTTAACTTTTTTTGTATTTTAGACAATTTTTACACAATTTGGTATGTTCAACGTCCAACCCTTTTGTTAATATTTAGCAATCTAATAATGTTAGATAATTTTTGAATCTGTTTTTACATTTCTTGATATTCTACTTTCTTAGCAATTTCTCCAATCATAACATTTTTCCCGTGTTTTGCAATGGATGGCAATAGGAACCTTTTTTACAAATTTTTCCCTTTTATAATTGACGTTTCTAAAGAATTTTTTGCGATTTTGACAATTATGATATTATGTTTTGGGCAATTTTCAAGTTTGGAAATTCTGCGTGCGTAGGTAGAAGTTAACCTCAATAGTTTTGTCGTCAAAAATGTCAAAAGAATATTAATTAATATTGTGCGAAAATTGACAATTTCCGTACAATGCAAATCATAAGCATTTTAATTTCAATAAATCAAAAATGTATGCGAATACGAATAAATATACAAAAAATCTCCATTCTCATAATCAATGAATGAAGACAGCTGCGGAGTTGTCAACGAAACTGCACGCGCCCATTTCGTCCGTTGCGGTTAAAATTACTTGACTTGCGAGTGCATCAAATTTGAATTTTTTTTGAAATTGAGTTTGTTTAGTGTCAAAGAGCATCACAACGGAAATCGTGTTAAAAGATCCACAGGTGATGTTCGTAAATTACAATTACATAATAACAATTACATTCATTCCGTCCACATTAACTAATTAATTAATAAACGTTAACTGTGTGTTTACGTGGTTTCACAATTTTCCACTATTCGTGGCCAATGCTTTAGGTTACATTTACAATATATATTATAGTCTTATCGTCGACATAGGCAGCCAACTCTGTTACATATTAAAATGCGCGACTAAAACGAATTACCATTTCGCAATTATCCATAAAGTCGGAGTCCTCTGGAACATAATGATGAAGGGCAATCAACGGAAAAAAACAAATGGAACACGCTGTAATACGAGATACGATTCACGCGTCCTTTTAAAAAAAGATAATCGATTTATTTCTCTTATATTTGTAAATCAGTTTTGGTTGAATTCTGATCAATTGTTTAGAAATAAAATAAACATTCTTTTTTCAGTTGTATAATAGTACATTGTTAAATTTTACAAAACTTTAAAAATGGAAAGTTGAAAATTCATCGATAATCATAAACTCGGACACTTTAAAAAAATCCCTAAAAACTTCGCCAAAACAGAAGTTAACCATAAGAAAATCCTTAAAAACTTAAAAATCGTAAAACCCTCTAAGAATCAAAATCATAAACGTAGTCATTCAAATTGTAAAATAATGTTAAAAATCCTAACTACATAAAAAAATTCAAAATAGTTAATAATCTTTAAAAAATCGTAAACACGTCAAAATCGTATATAAAATATATACTTGTAAAAATCGTGAAACTCATAGACGTAGTTAAAAATTGTAATGAGTCGTTAAAAAATTATTAACTCGTAAACCACTTTCAACAAAACGCCAAACCTCCAACGTTCCAACCCAGCTGTTTTTTTATCATTCGATGATGTTAAACGTGGACGTGGCTGGTTTTCAAAGATTTCTTTCGGCTATAGTACTACTTACGTAACATTATTATAATAATTACATAATATTTATGATCCGGCAGTTAATTGAACTTGAAAAGGAACAAAGTCGCTCGCTACATTTTTCCTTTTGTGACCGCCGCTAATTACTCACATAATCAGTGCCTGTCGTTATATGAAATTACTTTTTATTATTTCCACGCACGGTTTCGTATTTTTTGTTAGTTATTTCAAACATTTATCATCATCGTGCTTAAATTTACAATGCCATTAACGAAAACGATTAACCTTCATTTCGTTATCGCTATTTGATCTGTTTTCACTTGACTCATTTAAAATCACCGATGTCTAGATAGTTACTAAACGTCAGTTGCGTCCGTTTGTGTGATTTAAAACTCGCTTTTATTAATGAAAACGTCACGGAGCGCGATATTTTTAAATTTATTATAGCAGGCGTCGAATTATTATGTTTGCTGGTGGGTTAAGTAAATTAATGTTACATCGAAGGCTTAATTTAATAAAACAAAATATCAGTTTTACGATAACTGGGCGTTTTAATTAATAGCTTATGATTGCGTTATTCCACAGATTATTCGATTACATTTTTTTCCACGAAACGCACGCAACTCACCGGGTCGTAAAACCCACGATATAACGCGTGTGCGGGCGGTGAATTTCCTGGATCCGATGCTGCGTTCGACGGAGGCAAAAAGAAAAAAGGATATCTCACTTTCAAATAACTGTACCACTGAAAAGGAAAAACGCCTCGGGCGATGGATTATAATGATCCAAAAAGAAACGAACGCACAATATATATAAAGGACAAGGAAGCTAAAAATAAAAATAATCTCCGCTCAAAGGAGCCGATCGACAGCACAAAAAGTTAATTTATAATTTCTAAATTTAGTTGGGTGTACAACTTTTATTAAGGAACCAATGACCCAACCTGAGTAAGTAGGGAGGGTTAAAATGCATTTTTGCGCATGTAGAATTTATTCTGCGATGATTATATTACTTATGGGAAGATTCTGATAATGGAATAGGGAGAATAGATTAAATTTATGATAAACTAGTTCTTACATTTTCGAAGAAATGAGTAAAATTTTTAAGCAGAAGCAAAGGGATTTTAAAGCTGGTAATTTCTATCCTAATCTTGCTGTTGATGCGAAGCCTTGAATAAATAGTTTGCAAACTAACTCTATTGTGTTTAAACCAATAAATGCAGGTACAGTTAGAATAATAATGAAACGGTATAAGAACAAACACGAAGGCTGCAATGTATTAAATACAAATAAATGTAATACGTTATATTATATAAGTCAACTAGTTTAAAGCAAAAATTGTTTTCAGAAGTTGCGATGTTAAAAAAATATGCGACAAAGTCATTCCTCAATGACTTTTTGACAGTTTTGAATCTTTTCAACTTTGTAAATATAACAATTTAAAAAAAAATCAATTAAGATATTTTATTTCTAAGTATATAACTTTTTTCACGTATTTTTATAACAATTGGCCCGACTTTGGATCGATTTAGAAGGCAGAAAAGGTAAATTATTCGAAAAAATCGAAAATTATCCAAATTTTTAATGCTTGACATTTTCAACATTTAAAACATGTTAAAATTGGATAAATGTCAAAATTTTATAAATTGTCAAATGATAACTAAACGTCAAACTGACCGGTTGTCAATTTTATCATTACCTTTTAGACGAAAGTGAAATGAAGTGGAAATTAAACTAAGCTTAAAATTGACGAGTGATTGTTAAAACGATAGATGTAAATTGAGCTGGCTAATTGTCAAACTGACATCTGTCAAATTTATCATTAAACGTAAATCAAACGAAGTGACAATTAAATTAAGTTTAAAATTGACAAATAAATGTTAAAATAACAGATGTAAGTTGAACTGACGACCAAACGTCAAATCGACAGCTGTCAAATGTATCATTTAAACGTAAATGAAACGAAGTGGACATTAAATTAACTTTAAAATTGACAAGTGACTATCAAAATGCCATATGTAAGTCGAATTGACGGCTAAACTTCAAAGTGACAGCTCTAAAATTTAGCATCGACGTTTAAACGTAAACGAAACGAAGTGGAAATTAAATTAAGTTTCAAATTGACGAGTAAATGTTAAAATGACAGATATAAGTAGAACTGATGACTAAATGTCAAACCAACACGTGTCAAATTTATCATTAAATTTTAAATGTAAATGAAATGAAGTGGAACATTTATGAATAAATGCTAAAATGGGAGACATAAATCGAACTGGCGACTAAACGTCAAAGTGACAGTTGTCAAATTTATCATTAACATTTAATGGTAAATGAAATGAAGTGGAAACGTTAGATACAGAAACGTTCTTTGGCGTCTCTGTATCTATTCACAGGTTTCTCTTTGTCTACCATTTACAATCTTCTGGACGAAATGAAGTCTACGGGATACGTCAGTACTCCAAAGCAGGGGAGAAGCATGAAGTACGCGTAATCTTGGATGGCCATGCAAAATCCCTAAACAGTGCACCAATTTTTTCTGAAACAAATTTCTCCAACAATAGATGCTGTCCACGAAGAGATTAATCAAAATCCCGAAATTCCCAACATGAACCGCTCAAAATTGTTGAAAGTGCTGAAAAAATTACAATTTAGGTAACTGTTTCTCAGAGAAAGTAGGGTCTAACAAATTATTTACACGTATTGATTTAAGATAAACAAATAATGAAAACTGTTTTTTGATAAATTGCAGCTTGCATTGCAATTCCACATAATAATAGTAACTGTTGCAGGTTCAGAAGACGTGGCAGAACGAGTTTTCTAATCCACAGCCAGAAACAACTGTTTGGAGAGCCAAATTTTTGCGTGAGATTGAGAAATTTAGATCTGAGGTAAGGCACATATTTTATTTAGATGAAACGTAGGTTAATGAAGGCCATACAAAATTTAAAATATGCGTTGACGAAAATGTGAAAACTGCAAGACAAGCATTGATGGCCTTTCCACAGGATTAAAAGACCCATCTGGAAAAGGCAAACGCTTGATCATTTTACATATTGGTTCTGAAGCTGGCTTTCTTGGTGGTGATTTGTTGTTATTTGAAGGGAGCAAAATTGGTGACTACCATCAAGGAATGAATGCTGAAGTTTTTGAAACATGGTTTGCTAAAATATTAAAAACATTGCCTGATAATGCAGTAATTGTTCTCGAGAATGCCTCATATCACAGTCGAAAAGTTGAAAAAATCCTACAACATCATGGAGAAAAGGTAACATTCAGAACTGGCTAGTTTCAAAAGATAATGCCTTTGACTTAGCAATGATTAAAGCTCAAGTCTTATTTTAGGTCAAATAACATAAACATGTGGATGAACTTGCTGCAGAAGATGGAAACACGGTTTTACGTTTGCCATACCACTGCGAACTTAACCCTATCGAATTCATTTGGGCCCAAATTAAAAATGAAGTTGCTTCAAACAGAACTTTTAAATTAAGAGATCTGAAACCATTGTTTCATGAAGCTGTGGAACATGTAACACATGAAAACTGGAGAAAATGCATTGAACATGTAAAAAATTGGAGAAACTTTTGCAACTGTGCCTGAAGTAATTGTTTCTTTAGAAGATTCGTCCAGTAATACATCTTTTGTGCTTTGGTCAAATAGTGACAAAATTTCGAGTAACTTGAACCGTGTGGACCACATTTACATTTTAGTTGATGTCTGCATACAGAAATTTTTGAAGGGTGACTTATAACATGCAATTTGAAGAGATATTTAAATTAATTGAACAACATATATGTCGAAGAAGCAGTATTATGCGTTTCAGTTATTGGAAACAGGGGAAAACATTGGGTTAATAAAACTTATTCGTAGCTTTTCACAGCTTTAATTTTTATGTATGTTCGTATGTGCATTTGTGTTCATACTTATGAGAAAAAAATATTGTTATAATTATTGATGGTGTAAAATGGCTTTTACATGTTATTCTTATTGTAATAAAAAAAATGTGTCTACTGGTTATCCTTTCTTTCCCCAACTTTTGATTTTGAATTTATATAATGAACTTGCAATCACTACACTTCAATCGGAATCACAAGTTAACGTGTTCCTTTCATCCACAGCAAAGCGATGAGTTTACCTCCTCCCTTGCCCAATGCTCCACACCCTGAACTATAGGCGGAAATTAAGTTAAGCTTAAAATTAACGAGTAATTTACAACTGTAAAATTTTACAAATTTAGGTTAGGATAATTTTGATATCATTTATCTGTCACAATTTTTTGCAAATGCAATAGAAATTGTTAAAATTGACAAAATAAAAAAATCAACGCAAAACATTTATTAAAATCAAAAATTTTTAAAACTATCCAAAGTTGACAAATTGTTAATTGACACTGTAAAATTTTGGAAAATATACCAGAAAAAAATTGTCAAAATTCGAAAAAAAAATAAATAATTTCAAAAATAAAAAAATATAAATTTAAAATTTTTTCAAAATTGTCCAATGCGTAAAACCGTTACAATTTGCAAAAAATTAAACATTTACAAAAAGTATAAAAATGTCTAAAATGCCAAAACATGCAATAAATATGATAAAATGTGAAAATTGACGTTTTCGTCAAAATTGTTTTCGCCAAAATGAAAATTTATACAAATTTGAATTGTTGCAATTTTCGAAAATATCTTCATTTTCAAATTTCGATTTTTTTCTTAAAAATATGCAAATGTTTACCTTTTCGTGTTGAATTTTTACATTTTTAACAATTTCTTTATTATATTTGACATTATTTAAGTGCATTTGCCATTTTTTTTGTAAATTAACAATTTTGTATTTATTTCATTATCTGTATTTTTGTCAGTTTCGCATTTTGTTATATTAATGAATTTAGGCATTTTAAACAATTTCTATTTTTCTAAATGTTTGGAAACTCGTATTCTTATCCAAATCCAAAGATAAGTGATTCTCAGACCACTATTCGTCCCAAAACCCAAATCATGGAAAATCCTAAACGATCAAATCACCTTGAATTAATTGATTTTATCTCAAAAATGTTGCTTCACGTTACGATATCAATTTCGTGGGAAGCCTATACTAAGAGCGTTATTGAAAACAGAAATTCACAAACCCTGCGCAAAATATACCAACAGAAACAAACATAAACACAACGGGCACAAATCGGCCACCGCCCCGATTTCAAAAACAACGACACTTCATTATCAGCACTCGATAATTAAAAGTTGGATTATAAAACGTCTCGTTAATCTATTGGGATAAACATAATTTAATTTCGCACTTAATTAACTCGACGAAAGGTCACGCGGAATAAATTAGCCAATAAAGCGATTTTAATACGAAACGTCTGCTGGACGTTATTATCTTAATAAAAGCCGAGTCAAATGTTAATATAATCAATCTAATTATGAATCACTACCACTTTGGAACAAATTGTAGCGATTATTACAAGAAATGGAGATAATAAAAATATTTAATTACACTTTTATGGAATTTTTAAACTCTAAAACATTAAAAATTCTTAAATTTAAAATTTTAAAATTTCCCGAGTCGGCGACAGCTGGCAACAAAACTTACGTAAAATGTATACAATGGCACCTAGGATGAACAATTATAAGCTTGAAACTCGTTTTCATTAGCACTGCACTCTTACGCGGGAAAGCGCGACCTTTATGTTCCTGCAGCTTCGCGCGTTCATTTACTACTTAGTTTCGAAATAAAACGTACAAAACGTGCAAATATTTAAACAAATAAATTCCCACTGACTGTAAAACAACGTATAAAAAACATAAACATACGTGAGAATAAATCCATTGGGAAAAAGTCAATAACCTGTCATTTCATAATAAATGTACGTTTAAAATCGCAATAAAGTATGTGTACTTGTTGATTCTAAGAAGTGAACAATAAATTCTCGATCAAGCATCAGCTGATTTATAATTGAATTTTTAATGTCACCTGCTTTCAATTAGAAGCTGGCACGAATGGTAAAACCATTCAAATGTTGATCAAAATTTGAATAAATACATCAACAGGTTTGCAAATTGCAAGGGTTTAAATTATACTTAAATTCTAGAACTTTTTCAACAAGTACCTGATAATGTTTTATATAATTATAATAAAATCATTTCCTCTAATTGATTAAAGCAAATGAAGTTGGAATGATTCAGAAATTACGGGATCTAGATCGCGACGTTTTGTTCGTAAAATAAAGGTGTCTCAAGGGAGATTTTAATCAATTGATTGCAATTAATTGATATATTTTATATTTATATTACTCACCGTTGTAATTATCGTATGCGGTAGGAACATACACACTTGGAAAACTATCGTTACTGTACGACACTGCCAAAGAAGTCTTCCCGACCGCTATGTCACCAACAATAACACATTTAATTGTCCGTCTCTTTTTGTCTTCTTTCCTCGGCTTCGGCTTCATCAGTTGTATTTGGGCCTCTGGCTTCAGTAACGGCTTCGTATATTGCAAGTTAACGTCGGCCTGCGGAGTCATATTGCCAATTTTAATCCCCATAAATTTGAAATCAGTTTGTTGATGAAACGTCAGGTGTTCATCTCAGCGGCTGCACGCTCGTACTCGTTTGCGACGATTACTGACTGACTCATACGAGACTTGAACTTGAGGACTGGAAAGAGATAAAGACGGAGATAAAACACGTTTGGATTTTTAATTGCTCCGCCCGTGCTGCCATCTATCAACGCCGCTTTCATCCCGCCGATATTTTAAATAAAAATATTTCGGATAATTGATAATATAGACATAGGTCGTGTTATAACTTTTACTTCAAATGAATAAAAAAAGGTCGTAGCGCTGTTCGGTAGTCGCTAGCGTAAACTGCAACCGAGAGATGTCGCTGCGGTTAGTTTTCGACGCTTGTTACTCCCCTACAACCCTACACTGGTTTGCTACCCTCTCCAAATGTATATTAATCATCGGACGGCCCTACACACATTTCTCATTGCTGTTTTCGCATATCGTTAGATTCCGTGCGTTTTATAGAATTGTAAATACATAAAAATTATTTAAGGGAATTTATAATTTTAAGCAATATTACGTTTTTATAACATCGAATTAGCGTGAAGCAATATAAATGAATCAAATTAGTAAAACACGTGTATTTCACTTTGTTATACTTTACATCTAAGGAAGTCAGTTATGAAAATTTAAGGCGTGAAAATGCTAATGAAAACACATACATTTGAAATAAAATCGTTGTAAATAGTAAAAAAATAAAGTATAGTGTATTCACGCTAGCAAGACGTGCACGTCATCAACGACTTTCAAACAATGTTGCCAAATCGACTTGTTTACATGCTCATGTCGAACATACAAAAGGTAGGTTGTAGCGGTATGTGTCAACACTGTATTTTCGCACCAACATAAAACTACATCCGCAGTGATGTTGATATTACACTTCCATAGGAATTTTATTTTGTTTATGTTGGTAAGTCCGATAATTCTATTAATGACGTGCACGTCTTGTTAGCGTGAATACACTATATACTCGGAATTATGAGAAGGTGCGGCACGTCATCAATTTTTAATGACGTCAAATTTTATATGTTTACATGTTTCTCACACAAAAGATACTCTTCAAGATCGTATGCAACCAAACAGACAGCGTGTGTATGTATATGTAGGTGGTGGTATGCAACCAGATATACCAGATACTGCGCCCGTCGATTGATCTACGTATGTAAACGTACTAGAACGTACAGAAACGGTTCGTCGATCTTTACGACATCAAATACCCTAGATTCAAATTCATTTCGTCTTTTTCATGACAGATATAGAAAACTAAGTGATAATAATAATATCTATAACATTGCCTCGCATCGCCTTGTAAATAGGCCTGGTTTCACTTCATATTCCAATACAAGAAAATGGCATTTTATAATTTCTACATGTTGGCATTATAAAACAAGCATCGATGACGCACCTCCTCATAATTCCGAGTATAACAATAAATATCGAAACATAAAAAAATATTTAAAAAATAATAAAAAAACCGTAAATGTTGTAAACTGTAAAAAGTCAAACCGACAATAAATCATTAAAATCGTTGATATCATAAAAGTCGGGAAATATTGTAATTCTTAAAATATCGAACCATGAGAACATTTTAAAAACTTAATAAAGTAAAAAACCTGTTAAAATGATAAAAATCATTATAAATTGTAAAAATTCGAAAATCGTCATTGTATTTAAAACAATTTAATTTAAAAATCCCAAAAGAATAGTAACAATAGAATAAAATAAAATCGAAAAAGTCATTAAAAATCCAAAATGAACATTATAAATTCGCCATTTAAAATTTAAAAACATTAAATTGTCAAGACCGAACCGAAAAATCTATGCAGTGTTCTGGACAAATGCTTAATTAACGTCGAGATCGCGCTAATTCATAAATTCTTTTAGTGGATGTATGTGCGAACCAACTCTAATCACCTTCATACATTCAGTGGCATTTATTTTCAAATGCTTAATTGATAAAAATTGTAAAATTGAGAAATGCAAAAAATTGCATGAAACAAAAAAATCGGTGCAAAAATTTTGACCTATAAAATTCTTCTAAAAGTTTTTCAAAAATTAAAAGTAATAAGTTTAAAAATATTCAAAAATTGCCCAAGATGTAAGAATTTTCAAGAACAACAAAAATCATACAAAACCAACAATTCTAAAAAATGTCAAAAATACACAAGTGAAAATTGAAACAAATCTCAAAAAATTCCGAGCAAATCGTTAATTAACAAAAATAGTAAAATCGTCATTGAAAATATAAAAAATCGTTAAAAATTGAAAAATAATTGCAATTCGCTAAAAAATGAAATAAACAGAAAAAATATTAAAATTAAAAAAAATACTGTAAAAACTGTGAACAATATAATCGTACAAATTTTTTTAAACTTCCAAGAACAGTAATTTTAATTCGTGAAGAAATGGAGACATCGAAAAGAAATTTTTCAAAATCCTAAAAATATACAAACAATCGTCAAAAATAGTAAAAATCGTTATAATCCGTAAAACAAAATCGAAAATGCCGAAAAGATTTTGAAAAAGTGCAAAAAATATCAAATTGTCTACAATGACAAAATTCATAAAAACAAAAGGTATGAGAAGCGACAAAAATACCAAAATACACGTTATGAAAATTATCAAAGTTGAGAAATGCAAAAATTAACATTACAAAAAAAAACGATTTCAAAAATCAAAAAGTCTAAAATATAAAAATATTCAAAAATTGTACAAGATGTAATAATTACATATTTTCAAGAATAACAAAATTCATAAAAAAAACAACAATTCTAGAAATGCTAAAATACAGAAGTGGAAAATTGAAACAAATGTCAAAATTCCTGGCAAATCCTTAATTAACGAAAATAGTAAAATCATTGAAAATAAAAGAAATGGTTAGAAATCGAAAAATATTGGGGAGAGGGAGCATTTCATGTTGGGAGGAGAAGTGGGGGAGGGGAACGAGGGGACAGAAAGATAGGAGAGCGCATGGAGAAATTCAAGTGTGGGAAATGATGAAAATAAAGGATTGGCTAAGAAGGGGAAAGGCGGCGGGGGAAGACGGAGTGGACACGGAGGGATGGATAAACGCACCAGAAGAGATAAACGATATATGGATGGGAGGAGAGGAATTCCAGGAGGTTGGAGGAAGGAAATAATAGTGCCGATATGGAAGAAGGGAGATAAAGGGAAGGCAGAAAACTATATGGGGATATCGTATTTAATGTGGGATATAAGATATACACAGGGCTGATTGGGGCACGTTTTTAAGAAGAATTGGACGAAAATGGAATACTGCAGGAGGACGAGGGACAATCTGTATGTAAAAAACTTTATAGTATAGAGGGAGTTAAGAAGGAAAGGTGGGAGAGTGTATGTCATGTTCGTGGACCTAAAGGCAGCATTTGACAGAGTAGATAAAAAAACGTTAGGGAGGATTATGGAAAAGGCGGGGATATCGGAAGGGCTGGTAAAGAGAGTAGGGCAAATATACAAGGAAACATGGTGCAGGATAAGAGCGGGGGATGAGTTGACGGAAATTTTCAGGACAACGAGGCGGCTGATGCAGGGGTGACCTTTGAGCGCACCTCTGTTCAACATATATATAGCCCAGCTAGAGGAGGTTATGAGGAAAGGGCAGGATGAAGGGTTGAAATTAGGGAAGGACAAGATATGAACATTGGTATTTGCGGACGATGAGGCCATCCTCGCAGAAACGGAGAATGGATTGAAGGAGATGGTGAGGAGGCTAGAGGGATTCCTGGACAGGAGGGGGCTCAAACTGAGCACAAAAATCGAAGGTGATGGTGTTTAGGAAAGGAGGACGGATGAGGAAGGAGATACATGTGAAATGGAAAGGGGAAGAGATAGAGCAGGCGAGGGAATGGCCATGTCTGGGATATGTGATGAGAGCAAGTAACAGTAGGGAATGGCAAATGAAACATATATGTAAAAAGGCGAGAAAAGCGGACGCGAGTTTGAAAAACATCCTATGGGCTAAGAGGAAAGGGGGATTTCAGGAGACGAAGAAGATATGGGATGTATGTGTGCAAAGTATATTGATGTATGGGGTAGAGGTACGAGGCAGCAAGGAACACAAGAATATGGAGAGGGCATAAATGGTCACTGCGCATGGAAACGTCGACGCCCGACTATATAATAAGACAGGAGACGGGGTGCGAGAGATTAGCGGTAGAGATGGGGAGGAGAATGCTAGGGTGGGAATGGGGTGGAGCAAGGAGGAGGAGCGTGAGAGCAGGGATTGGAAGAAGGCATTGGGAGAGAATGTGGAAGGGGTACAGATATTAGGGGAGTTAAAAATGAGAAGGGACGAGGGTAGGAAAATAAGGGTAGCTGAGTGACAAAATTGACATGTTACAGGAGAGGTGAGCAGTTAAGGGCTGGTAATGGAGGGAGCGGACAAAACGAACAGAGAAGGAGGAGGAGATGGAGTGGAGGGGATAGAACGAGGAGTGGAGAGTAAAAAGACACGATGTAACATAAGAGGGAAATGCCAAATAAAGGTAGTTTTTTTTATTTACACATGCAACAACTACTCATATTATTTCTCTAATATTTTGTATCTTTAATAACAACAAAATAAAACACTTGGTTAAGTTTCACACATTTATTAATTGCTCTGACAGCTGTTTCGGCTGTTAAGCCATTTTCAAAGAGTATACTATTACTGTAGTAATAGTAATAGTAATAGTATACTCTTTGAAAATGGCTTAGCAGCCGAAACAGCTGTCAGAGCAATTAATAAATGTGTGAAACTTAACCAAGTGTTTTATTTTGTTATTATTAAAAATGTTTCATCAAGTGCCTAGCGATCAGTCAATCTCAACAATATTTTGTATCTTTGTGGACGTAGTTAAATAGTTCTAGTTCTTTCGTCATTAGTTATTAGATTTTAAATACTTTTACTATTACTATCAGCTTTCTGTATCATGAATTTATTAGATACACAGTTTATCTTCACTTTCATTGAGCATTTTTTTGATTTGATAAGGTTCCGCAAAAAAAACGTAAAAAAATAATTAATGAAAACACATGCTCATCATAAATAATAATTATTAAAACGAACAATAATCGAGACAATAACACTGAATACATAAAACAGCGTGATTACAATATTATATAATCGTCAATTATTTAGCAGAAATTGCATTTGTCATCAAACAATATGTTATGTATAGTCGGAATTATGAGAAGGTGCGTGCACGTCATCGATGCTTGTTTTATAATGCCAACATGTAGAAATTATAAAATGCCATTTTCTTGTATTGGAATATGGAGTGAAACCAGGCCTATTTACAAGGCGATGCGAAGCAATGTTATAGATATTATTATTATCACTTAGTTTTCTATATTTGTCATGAAAAAGACGAAATGAATTTGAATCTAGGGTATTTGATGTCGTAAGGATCGACGAACCGTTTCTGTGCGTTCTAGTATGTTTACATACGTAGATCAATCGACGGGCGTCGTATCTGGTATATCTGGTTGCATACCACCACATACATATACACACGCTGTTGTCTGTTTGGTTGCATACGATCTTGAACAGTATCATTTGTGTGACAAACATGTAAACATATAAAATTTGACATCATTAAAAATTGATGACGTGCACGCACCTTCTCGTAATTCCGACTATATAAACACATTTCCAAATATCCATGGTAACCAATGGCGGCTCGTGGGTTTGCTACTTGAGGAGGCACACTCAAATGTGTGTAATGTACAACGTCCTGCATGTAAATTAAATGATTTTTATTTGTATTGATCGAAATATCGAAAATATTTAAGATAAAATATAAACTAGGTACTTTAGTGCTTACCGAAAATATTCCCATAAAATTACGAGGCGGATATTATGCATTCCTATTCCTATATATACTCGGAATTATGAGAAGGTGCGTGCACGTCATCAATTTCTAATGACGTCAAATTTTATATGTTTACATGTTTCTCACACAAAAGATACTCTTCAAGATCGTATGCAACCAAACAGACAGCGTGTGTATGTATATGTATGTGGTGGTATGCAACCAGATATACCAGATACTACGCCCGTCGATTGATCTACGAATGTAAACGTACTAGAACGTACAGAAACGGTTCGTCGATCTTTACGACATCAAATACCCTAGATTCAAATTCATTTCGTCTTTTCCATGACAAATATAGAAAACTAAGTGATAATAATAATATCTATAACATTGCTTCGCATCGCCTTGTGAATAGGCCTGGTTTCACTCCATATTCCAATACAAGAAAATGGCATTTTATAATTTCTACATGTTGGCATTATAAAACAAGCATCGATGACGTGCACGCACCTTCTCATAATTCCGAGTATAGGTATATTGCCACCTTTACCAGTGATCCATGTATATTCTTGATACCACGAATTATTAAATGATCGTTTTTGATTGCCCCTGATAGATATAAGCGCGGGTAAGTCAGGTATCGGTTTTTTCTGTTGTTTAATAAACAATTTATCTTCAAAAGAAATGCAAATGCAGCAGTTTGTGAGGCTGAATTTAGTTTGCCTCCGGCCGGCAAAATTTCACAATATTTTCGCGCTATAAGATCTTGGGATGTTTGAAAAGTGTAATTTCTACAACTACAACTATTTACTAAAATACGCGTTTTTAATACAAAAAACAACACATGTATAGAAAAAAATAAATTACAAAAAAATGTCATTATACAAAATGATTAAGGGAGGCATTGTCTCCGTTGCCTCCTCTGACAAGCCGCCACTGATGGTAACCTATTCTCTCATTTCTTAATCTATTGCGCATTAGTAAGCGGGTGTGTGCCAGAAACCTAGGGCCTATTCGTAACAGCTGTAAGACTTTTAAAATATTCTGATTTTAATTATGAAACTATAAAATATACGCTTTATTTTACAAATAATACAAACACATTAATGGTATTTTGTGTATCTAGGCCAAAAAGTACTGTTTTTTCGTCCGAGTTGAGGCGGAGCCGAGGTCTGAAAGCAAACGAGGACGAAAAAACATCTTTTGGCCGTGGTGCACACAAAATTTTTTAGGCGACCCTCATAAAATTTTCAAATTTATTGCAACATTTACTTATAATTTATTGACATAGTCATTTATAACAACTGAACAATTGTACATATTTGTGACACCTTCAGACATGTTTATGTTTTCTTTGTCTACATTCGAAGTTATTTCGGCTTTATAAACAATAATTACCCAATAATCAGTTAAAAAGTCTATCACCAACACGTATTTACTAATGTAAACAAGATGTACAGTTTGACAGTGACGGCAATGTGGTTATTTTTATACAATTTCGGTAACTGTCGGTAGATGGTGCCACTCTATTGCGGACGAAAAATGAAAGCGAACGAAAAACGGTTACTTTTCGTGTCGGTCGCCTAAAAAATAAATGTAATAAACACATCTCCGTGTTACAATCATTATCTTCCAATTCTAATGTATTCATTTCTGCTAACTTATCGTTTAATTCAATATTTTCCTTTTCGAGCTGGCAGTTTGTTTCCCAATATGTTTGACACATGTAAGTGTTCTTTGGCATCTTCTAAAATACTTCCAAGATCAGTTATTTTCTCCTGTAGTTCAGCAATTTCATCCGATTTCATTTCCATCTCTAATGAATATTTGTTGAGACCAGCTTGCAAATTATTAATGGTTTTGCTTGACTTAGTGGGTCGATTTCATTGTCCTTTGTGGAACTGTCAAGGATTCTAATTGTATTTATGTATATCTTCTTCAAGGGCCAATTTTTCTTCCCACTTTCCATTAACCTGACCAAGTAACTTCGTATATTAATCTGTTGCCTTACTAAACTTGCAACGGGTGTTTTTTAAATTTGGCGCCGAAGGTGACCATGAATGTTTAAATGTGAACGAACCACAATTTTGTACATACACTCAAACGTCACTTCAGTAACAAATTTTGGCAATTCAAAGTGAGGTTAGACCGGTTAGACATGGGTTAAGATGTCAAATTAATAATGATGGTTCGTTCGCAGTTAAACATTCACGGCCAGCTTTGACGCCATATTTTAAAAAACAACCGTTATAATAATATAACGTGCGTTATATTAATCTGTTGCCTTACTAAACTTGTAACGGGTGTTTTTTAAATTTGGCGCCGAAGTTGACCATGAATGTTTAAATGTGAACGAACCACAATTTTGTACATGTACTCAAACGTCACTTAAGTAACAACTTTTGGCAATTCAAAGTGAGGTTAGACCGGTTAGACATAGGTTAAGATGTCAAATTAATAATGATAGTTCGTTCGCAGTTAAACATTCACGGCCAGCTTTGACGCTAAATTTTAAAAAACAACCGTTATAATAATATAACGTGCGTTCAAGATACACCTTAATTTAGGAGGGCTCTGAAATTCAATTGGTGTTTAAAGCTACTTTAGCCACAATCAAAATGTCAATTTAATTTTAACAAGATGTCAAAAGTGAAAACTGCTATACTAATTAAAAATGGTTATCACAACAGAACAGAAAGCAAAATTATTGGAATGCTATTTTCGAATAGGGCAAAAAGTTGATGTTGTTTGGCATTATTCCATTGCTGAGAGCTTTACAGATTTCCATGAAGAAAATATATGTAATGTGTTTTTTGAGGTTAGAATATTGTCAATATTGTCACTATTGTACTGTCTTTTGGTTGTGGTTAAAGTACTTTAAACACCAATTGAATTTCAGAGCCCTCCTAAATTAGGATTTTTCTTGAACGCACGTTACTATTACCTACTTTGCGTTAATAATCACTCATTACATCGAAAACAGTTTAAACATGTCACACGCCAATTTAAACTCCGTGACTCCGTCAGATATGGAAATAAACGTAACCTAACATTTTTGTGTCAATATCAGTGTACCCAACGTACGCAAAAGTTCCTAGTCTAATACGACTTGAACTTGAACACGTGAAATTTCAAGAATTAGTAAAGCAAAGAGATAATACAATGTCTATTTATGTAACAAGTGCTTTATTGGACGAGCCCTATGAGTTATGGACGAGCGAGCTTGCGAGTGAGTCTGATAAATAAGGCGAGTCCAAAGAGCCAGATTATGTACGAGTTGCATACATAGCTTTATGTTTGACTCGCAATGAAAGATTTTTCCTTCAATTCTTATTTGTGTGTTCAATTCAATTTCAATCTTTAATAGTCTACATCATACCTACCTACAAGGTAGGTAGGTATGCATTCGCCATTTTCATAGTTACGTAGTTGTCGACGAAAAATATATTTTGAATAGTGTGTGACACTACTAATGATTATTAATTTATCGATTCCGATTTAAAAATGGATCTAAGAGAACCAACAGTGGCTTCAGACGACGTAAAGGAAATGGCGCTTCATGCTTTTGGAAATCAAATCGAAATCTCTATATGTTTACAGAGATTACCGTATGTGGTGTTTAAAGAACACGTATTTTGAAATAATTTGACATTGACAGGAGTCTTACTTTATTATTATGGACTACAATAAAGTACCATATTATGTCCTATCAGTGTTGTTATAAATCAACTGATTACAGTCGAGTCAAACATAATGGTTATTTATGTATGTAGTGCGCGAAATTATACTTTGGTGCTTGAGAATATACTTCTTTACTAATTAAAAATGGTTATCACGACAGAGCAGAAACCACGTTATTTCACGCATTAGAGCGAAAAAGTAACGTGCGTTCAAGAAAAATCCTAATTTAGGAGGGCTCAGAAATTCAATTGGTGTTTAAAGTACTTTAGCCACAACCAAAAGAAACTACATAATGCCAGTGTTGACAGATGAGATTCTCTCTAAAAACTCATTACATACTTCATGGAAATCTGAAGCTCTGAGGAATGGAATAATGCCAAACACCATCAGCTTTTCGCCCTATTCGAAAATAGTATTAAACTTTGTTAAGTAATTCAACATTTACGGATATTTGCGCGGGTTGGTAACGTTTGTGTGAAATTAAATAAGGAGGCGGTCGAATGTTTAATTTGAAATGTCAGTTTTATTTGACGCAATATGAGTTGCAAAGACTTGCAATGTACTCCACCCGAAATACGGGAAATTGGACAAACTACGATTGGGAATGTATTTCCGAACAAGTCGCGTTCTTAATACGAACACAAATATAAAAAATTCGAAGAATGGTGCAACGAAAATAATGCAAAGATTATTACTTACAACTGACATTTCGTTGACGTTAGAGGCTGCCAAACCGTTGCCAACATAAAGAAGAAAAATTATACCAGACTCATTTTAGCACTCAATTTTCATTTTAACACTGTTTTGGGTGCTAAAATGAAGTTATTACCAACGCAAAGTAGAAAATATTATATTAAAATAGTTATTTACAGTCGAATGCGGGAAGTTCAATTTTACAGCGCGACGGCTTCGTTTGAGGCACGAGCCCGAAGGGCGAGGGCCTCATTTGCCGGAGCGCTGTAAAATAACTTAACGCGTGAGATTTGTATAGAATTTTTTGGCCGATAGTTTTATTTTAAATTAATAAGTCATCTTTTTATACCTATATATTTTATTTATTCAACTTGGCAACATTGCATTGTTTATGACAGATTTGACAGATTTGTTACATTTAAATAATTATAAAAGTTAATGGTTATTAGGTAGATAGGTACGTTTATTATTAGCTATTTATAATCGAATGTAGGAAATTGTATTTTGCTGCATGAAGTTTATATCTTAAACCCGATGCCCAGCGGAGTGTTTGGACTAATTTAATATTAAAGTAATATTAAAATTTTATGTATTTTGTTATACTTATTGAATTATAAATTAATATATCTCGTTCTCCTGAACATCGGCTTCATGATTTCAAAATTGCGTATTTTTCCTACGTCTCTGGAGTTTAAAAAGAAGGATTATTTACTTTACCGCATACTATGCGGGAAAACGGGGAAAACGCACAGTCGTCGTAAACACGAAGTTACATGTGACATGAACGGTGCATAGTTACAATGTTTACATGTCGGGAGGCCAAAAAACAAATTACAGAAGGCACTGTTTCAGGCATGAGTCCGAGTGGCTGAACGGACGAATGCCCTGAATAGCCTTCTGTACGAGTATTTTATACATTTTTTTCTACTTTGCGCCCTTTTTTACGCGAAAAATTAAGCTTTGTTAAGTATTTCAACATTTAGGGATATTTGCGCGGGTTGGCAAAGCAATATGAGTTGCGAAGACCTGCAATGCACTCCACCCGAAATACGGGAAATTGCACAAATTACGATTGGGAATTTACTTCCGAATAAGTCGCGGTCTCAATACGAACATAAATATAAAAAATTCGAAGAATGGTGCAACGAAAACAATGCAACGATTATTAGTTACAACTGACATTTCGTTGACATTATACGCTGACAAAACCGCGACCAACATAAAGAAAAAAAATATACCAGACTCATTTTAGCACTCGAATTTTCATTTTAACACTGTTTTGGGTGCTAAAATGAAGTTATTACCAACGCAAAGTAGAAAAAATAATATATTACACTGGTTTAGTAAGGCAATATTGTCGTGTGAAAATTTGTTGGTTTACTAAACTCGTATTATAATATACTATTATGTTGCCTAAATAATACTTTTAACGAAAGGTTGTTATTTATGACAACATAATGCCAGTGATTTATAAACTTCTCCTAGTTTAAAAACAGAGTATATAGAAAAGCGAACTGACAACTGTTTTAACTTACTACTAACAATTTATAATTTCGATTGACAGTTCAGCAGATTGATTTACATTAACAAGATTTTGTCTTATTTTTTTCGCTATTTTATAATTAACTTATTTAGTTTCCTAATATTGAAATTAAATAAACTAATTTCAACTGTTCCAAATAAAATTTAATTTTAGTTCTAGTGACTCGTAGATGAAATTAATTAATAGTAAAATTGACATGAATATAAAAAAATCCCTTTAAACGATGTTCTCCTGCTCATTCCTACTTTCAATGAAAAAATGACGAGGTTATTCACGAAGTCCTTTGTTATTGACGGTTTATAAGAGTCAATTATCACCCAAAGCCACAAATGAAAAGTAAGTGATCCCTAAACTTTTTGATTACACGCAATTAATTTATTTATTATGTAAGTTAGGTATTACTTTCTAATTATATAATGTAGATATCGGCACAACGGTACCTTAACGTTGTAATAGAAAATGAGTTGAATTGTGTCGTGATCACTGAGAAAAACATGAATTATTTACAACGGCTCGGCTTAACGGCTTGGAGAAAGAAAACGACGATTTTAATAGCAGCGGGGCTGTTGACAATACTGATGTACGGCTTGCAATATTCACAATCTGAGCAAAGTAAATTGAATAAGGAGACAGAACCTCAGATTGAAGAAATTCGACAGAACGTGTACGTGAAGTTTCTCGAGCAAAAACTCCATTTGGCGACGGAACCCGACATTAAGCTCGACATGGAAGCGCTTTCTAAGCTGGAGGCACCGAGTCGCGATGCGATAGCCTCGAGGAAAACTTCCGAAGAGGCTAAAGCTGCAAGAGAGATAGATCAGCTGTTAGGCGTCCCGTTGGTGAATTTGGATCCGAATCGTCCATATGTTCCGAAAGAGCGCATCGTGCACTTGGATTTGAAGGGGGCGCCGCCGTTGCTCAGTTTTTACAAACGATTTTTTCCGATGATCAAGAACATGGGTGCCACTGGCGTTTTGTTGGGTGAGTCGAAGTTTGATTTCTTACGTCAATAAACCGTGTGGTTGTAGAATATGAAGATATGTTCCCATATAAGGGGCCACTGAAGAGTATATCGGCCAAAAATGCTTACACCGTTGAGCAAATCAAGGAAATTTTAACGTTGGCCGAGGATGCTAAGCTCGAGGTTATTCCTTTGATACAAACGTTCGGGCACGTCGAGTTTGTTTTAAAACACGAGGAGTTTATAAAATTACGCGAGGTTCCCGACAGCCCGCAGGCTTTGTGCCCCAGTCGGAATAATTCCTTGGAGTTAATCGCGGAAATGGTCGTGCAGGTAATTTTTTATTTTAAGTTTTCGTTGATTCATTTCTGTTGTGTTGTCAAGGAAGGATCACACAAACTGCAAAGTTAGAGCGCAAGAGTTTATTGTGGCTCGCACCTGTCGAACCGTATATATCCTGTAAAAAAAGGTCTACGACAAAAACGTTGCCTTATTAAATGCAACTGCATTTAAGGGCTCACATATACCTGAGTGGCTAAAAGGAGGGTCATGTTTAAGATTTTTTTCGTGCATAAAACTGCATTTTTTTAAAACCATAAACATTTTGTAGTATGGCATTTATTATAAATTGTGTGAAAATCGGGTTAGAAAATTTCAAACAGTAAAAAAGTTACATCGTTTTCCTGGGTGTGTTTTTGCCGACAGCGTTCACGGTACCAGACTTGCATCTGCCATTCCTTACCTGAAAAAAAAATTATTTTGTCAAAGTAGATAGATAGAACCAGTACTTATCGAGCCGGAATTTCTGAATTCAATTTTTTCGGGTCATGGCAGTCCTTTGAATAAAATTGGTGGTTTTCGTCTTAACACATTAAAGGCGAGGGATCTTGACGAAACTATGCTAGTTTTTCGTCCTAGAGCGGGCGATATTTTGTGTAATCATAAAAAAATTTAGACTTAAAAAAGTTTATTTAAACTCTTAAAACTACAAGAACTATTAAAAAAGAACTAAACACTAATTACAAAAAATGTTTCAAAGTACATATTTATGAGAAGAATCTAGTATTTTTTATGTGTGATAATGTTGATAACACTCGCCACGGTGAAGAGGTGCATTGCAAAACTCGCATTTGAAGCAAGTCAACTTTCTTTTTTCATGTGCCGCACAAACTACGAGGTTTCGTTGGGCATATAGCTTTATGCCTTTATTTTCTATTCGAATTAATTTGTGCTTTTTGATGACTAGCGAAAGACGTCCAGGCGGATCACTTTTATATTGTGGAGTCTGTGGTGCCAGGTTATGGCTCTTCAATGTTCATCAATTCCAGATCTTCGGTTTTTTTGTCAGTGATAACAATTCTAACAAATATTTTTTATATGGCAAGCTACTATTATTATGCATGTTATATACTAAATAGGAATTGAAAAATTCACAATTTAGTAAATACATTACAGCCCGCTTGGTCCACTTTCTTGTTTTTCGCAATATTGATGTAATACGAAATGTACTGGTCTGCCCTATCAACACCTTTCATATAGTTGTTGTATTCTATTATGCATTTTGGTTTCATTATTTTTGTATTTGTGTGCCAATCTGTATTGGTGTTCACTCGAATGAATATTCGAAATCATCCTCACTTCTCTCTTTGACTGCCAAATTTGTAAAATAACCGTCTCCTTTTCTCCGGAAAATTGTAAAGTGGCGCATGGATTGCGCAATGTGGTTGCAAACCGTACTAATATGACTCCCGCCTTTAAGCTACAGTCGAGATAAATCGTAGTACTATGACTCCCGCCTTTAATGTGTTAAAATTGTTGAGTAATTATGACAAAAAAAAATTATGCTAAATATCGAAAAAACGGCTCGATAAGTACTAGATTATTGTGTGAAGTATAACTGTGCAAAACTTGATCCCGATCAGTCCAGAAGTTGCGGAGATATTTCTGGTACCCATTTTGAAAATACGAGTAAATTTTTAAATTTTTGATTTTACTTTACTATGCAATAACTGGTTTATTTTTAAACTTACATGTAATTATCGATTCCTGGGCCATATGACGGATCTTCCCTACATGTTGATGCTTCCATTAAATCTTTTTTTGCTGTGTTAACCTCGTTCTTGCTTTTTTTGACGCCCTTGTCGCAGAGTGCTCGGCAAACCGAATGCGTTGTGTATCTACAGATTCAGCCCAACAATGTGCGTTTCTCCCTGTCTTGACGTCCATTGTTTATATTATTTGCAATATACTTCTCACGCCCTCATTGAAGATACATACACCGATATTTGCAGCAATTTCAACATCTTTAAGACCGCTGTGCACTTCTTTTGGCACAATTTTCCAGAAGACGTGATTAATACTTTCGTTATTGTTTTGTGTGAATCCACCAACACAATGTTCCAACAAATTATCGTCACTGAGGTCGTTATAAATAGGCTTGATTGCAGTCAGAACTACTTCAGGAAACACTGTATAATTGTGGGTGTAGTCATCCAATTTGTTATCTTTATTTGCCATGTGCACCAAGAATCTGAGCCCTGAGGACATTTCTCGTGTTGTGGTTGTTCATCCGTAGAACTGTAATGGTAGAACGTAGCCCATATGGCATCTTTCATTTTTTTTACTGAATACAGTTTCTGTGGATTAATAAGTCATAGTATATGGTTAATATATCAATCATTCTTCCACCAATGCCTTTGTTCCTTTTCACACATTGCTGAAGTCGCGTACCCATCGACTTCTGTACGTGGAAAATGCGCAAGCTTTACAATAGGAACATTTTACAATAATATCCACAACCTTACTTGTGTACAGTCCAATAAGCATCGCTACTCCCAATAAAGACGTGAATCCACCTTTCTTCGACGTTCCGTCTCCAGATACTGTGAGTTTCTTATCGTCATCAATGCCATTACCTTTCATGGCTTCTCTCTCTTCACTGATAGCTTTTTTACTCAGCAAATCAAAAACTGCAGAAGAGGCCGTACTAATATTTTTTACTATGATGTCGTACGTCGCTTGTGCCACGGGATCACACGACGAGCATATTATTATAATTTTGAATCCGAGTCCCGTGCACTTTCGGTTTTGAATTTAACGGCACCACTACACTGTTTACATTTTACGTATTCAGATACAGCACTGAAAACAGTAAAAAAAATTGAGTATTCTATACCCAATAGTTTCCTATTCAGGAACAAACACCTCGTGTTTATTTTTCAATTTCTTCGCAGCTGTACTCGTACCCATTTCATTTTTGTCCGCTTGATGTTGATTTGATGGTTGTGTCCTCTTCTTTGTCGCATCTTTTCTGAGTTTCCCAGACTGATGATCCTTTCACGAACAGCGATCAATTTTAATACAACAGTTCGTCTCGACGATCGGCGAACGACTAGGCACTAAGCGTCGTAAAATACACATACCTAAACCCTACAAACTCCTCGGAACATGCCCTTGCTATACAAAAGGTCATAAATACATAGAATCCAAGAGGGGTGAGAACACCCGGATCGTATAATGAACATTGTATATGCGGATTACACAAATCTGTTATCAATTCGAAACTTTCATGACCTATCAATACCGGTGTTTAAAATTTAGGTTTATTTGCTTCAAAATATTGTTCGACACGTGTTACATATGTCGATCAATTCTTTTCATTTAATTTAAAATCTTCAATGCTTCCAGTTCACATCATTGCACTCAATTAAATTAACATATTTTACACTTTATTGTAATCATAATTTATTTAATCCAATTCTTGTCATCTCTGTGATATTCTTAAGGAAGGATTACACAAACTCTAATGTTAGAATGCATGTGTTCATTGTGGCTCACATGGGCACACTTGTCGGACCGTATGTATCTATAAAAAAAGGTCTATGACAAAAAGCTTGTCCAAGCAACTATATTAATACAATGAACATTGTTACACTTTCGTTTGTTCAAGGTAATGGAGTTGCATCCGAAATCGAAGTATTTACACGTGGGATGCGACGAGGTCTACCAAATGGGCGAGTGTGAATCGTGCCGGCTGGAAATTCACGAGATGCTTTTTTTGCGACACGTTCGAAATGTCGCAAGCATCGTCCGCGATAAATACCCCCAGCTGAAGGTGATCATATGGGACGACATGCTGAGGCACTTGAGTCAACAAACAATGATTGAAATGTCGCTCGGCGATTTCGTCGAGCCAATGGTTTGGGTTTATGCCGAAGATATTTACAGATTTGTGCAGCCGCTCATCTGGGAGAAATACGCAGCAGTGTTCAAGACGGCTTGGACTGCATCGGCATTTAAGGGTGCATTCGGAGAGACCTTGTACGTCCCGGACGCTAAGCGCCACCTGGAGAATAATCTGCGTTGGCTCGAAATAATGTCACAGCAAACGCCAATTTTTAAAACCGGGTTAAGAGGGATCGCTTTAACCGGCTGGCAAAGATACGATCATTTCGCCGTTTTGTGCGAGTTGTTGCCCGCCGGGGTTCCCTCCTTGGCTCTGTCTTTAACAGCAGTCTCGCATGGGTTCTTCAACAGCTCGTTGAAGGCGCATTTTTTATCGTCATTGACTTGTCCGCAAAGCGGGGCTCCACGAAACGGCCCGTTTATTAATTTGGATGCGGATCCGTACCTTTGGGACAAATTGGGGCGGTGCATGTTTCATGGGAGCCCCTTTTTTAGATTAATGTATCGTTTGCACACGACCGAGACTGAAGTATTAGAATATTTGAAGCTGACAAAGAGACAAAAAGGTTGGATGACTGAGTATAACATAAGGCATAATTTTAGTTTACCATTAAGGGTTGATGAGTTGGTCTCGGATTTGCCGAGGGTTTACCATGGGCTGCTGTCACTAGCACGGTCTGCTGTCGACGTTATGAATAACATATTTGATAATTATACGATAACAGAATGGATTGAGCAAAAAATTTATCCACACGTGATCGAATTAGAGAAATTGCAAAACGCATCGGTCATGTTAAAAAGCTTCAATACATGGCCTTCCAGGCCATTAGCTCCGCTGAAAGACTTACAGCGGTTAGGTGTTCCTGTTCAATTAAATTAATTGCGTGATTTTTCTATTTGTGAACGAATAAATCACTGAATCGTCTGATCGATATTCGCTTACATGATTTATCATGTCTGGTTGTACAAATTCATTTGTAATGGACGCATTAAAGTAAAAATTTAGTAATTCTCGTGTTTCAGACTGAAAATTCTTACTGCAAAATGTCGTTTTTAAATTAGTAAATGTTGAACTTAAGACGCAAAGTAGTAATAATATACATTCTTTTTTTGTTATCTCATTTTTATTGAACTTTTCTGGCCTTCAAACGCATGAGAAACGAACAGGTTGTGACACGATTGACATTATTTTCTTGGAAGTATATTAATAAAACTGGACTTTCATTTGACTTTTTTATGTTGGCTAGCTGTCGAAACTTTTTTACTATTATCTTTATAAACCTAACTAAAGACAAATGGAAGTCAACCAACCCAACCCATTCCAATCCAATTCAACTCAACAAAAACCAAACCCAACTCAATCCAATCCAAAATAATACTTTCATTAACGTTATTTTATCTGAATGCAGGCAGATAAATTAGTTTAGAATTGATTAAAATTGGACCTGCAACTTTATTTAATTGGTCTTTGAGTCGAAACAGGTGGCTACACAAACTGATAGTTTTGTATGTCAAAAATTTCATTTCATAATTCATAAAATGCCATTTTTTAATTAATTATCTGTGCCAAATTAACATAGATAAAGACAAATGGAAATGAACCAACCCAACCCATTCCAATTGTACTCGACCAAACGAAACCCAACCCAAACCAAAATAAAATTTTCATTAACGTCATTTTATCTGAATGCAGGCAAATGATATTAATAACCTAATTATTTTAGAATTGATTAAATTGGACCTGCAACTTTATTTAATTCATCCTGTAGTTGAAGGACTTTGTATATTTTTAAACTAGTTGTGCAAAGATATGAAACATGTGGCTATACTTTATTTTTAAAGAATGTCTAGAAGTTGAGTTCATAATTCATAAAATGCAATATTTTAATTATCTTAACTATCTAGCTTGTGGTAAGATTACCATAAGTTTTGTTTTGAAATTTATAGACGATCTCGTAATAAAACATGGTTTTCGACTTCTTCTCTATTTACATAGTTGAGTTGTCGAAACTTTTTTTCCATTTATTGTTATTAACGCAAATAAAGGCAAATGGAAGTCAACGAAACCATCCAAATGGGATTCAATAGAACCGAACAATACCAACCAAAAATATTAGCTTTCTTAAAATTATTTCATCTGAATGCCGGCGAATGATATTATTGACCTAATTAGTTTAGAATTGATTAAAATTGGATCTGTAACTTTATTTAATTGGTCCTTAGTTGAAGGCCTTTATATATATTTAAACTAGTTGTGCAAAGACATGAAACAGAAACTGTCTCCTCTTTATTGTGGCTAAAAAAACTGTCCTCTATTGTGGCTACAGAAATTGTCCCCTCTTTGTTATGGCTACAGAAACAATCCCCTCTTTATTGTGGCTATAAAAACTGTCCCCTCTTTACTTATAATGTCAAAAAGTTGAGTTCATCATAAAATGCCATATTTTAATTAATTATCTGTGCCAAATTCATCACCTCGAAAATCACACACACCGATGTATTTAAAAATATGTATGAACATTTTGTGTTTATTGTATCGATTAATGAACTGCGATTAACCACACCAGTTAATTGCATGGTTAGCCTATTTGTACATATTTATTTCTAGCAAGCAATTTAAAATAACGCACATGCATACTTTTCCAAATATATCTTGCCACTTCATCAAATTTCACCACTGCCTATAGCCGTATAAGCCGTAGATGCAATTATAATGAAACCACCCAATATATTTAAGCGTAACTAATTTAAATGGCTGTTATATTTAATCGATTATATTTATTTGTTAGTCTTTTCGATCAAAATTTTAACTGTGATCTGTGTTGTGTTACATACATAGTATTTCTTTACATAAAAGACTCAATTATTTCTGTGATGTAACTGAAAGGATGCGATTCACACTGCGACGCTGCTTACCCTTTGAATTTTTCATAGACGAGATTATTAACAGCGTAATTCGATAGACTGTGTGTACCTTGACTGTTAAGTTTTACATTTCTTTATAAAACGTAATCGTCTCGAAAGAATGAAAACTCGGTACAAATTTTTCAATCATACAAATTTTATACATTATAAAGAAATGTAAAGAACCTTCGATGCGGACTCGATTGTTCGAGTATTGATTATTAAAATCGAACATTTTGATGTGGCTGCTTTGAATTTTTAGACGTGGTGACCACTCAGCTTTTCTTGATGTTACATTTTAATTTAATATCAAGTATGTATACAAAGTATTTCTAGGATAAGCACAATATCTCGTTATTGACACATGTATGTAAAATTTTTAATAAATCTTCACAATAATTTTGTTGCTTTGTTTTGGTGGGATTTGATTAACTGAGCATTTTGAGATACATTTAAGCGAATGATTTGAATCTTAAGTAATGTGAGTTTATATGAATCTTCATTTCATTTTATTTATAATGTGACATATGAAAGTTATAAATCGGTTACAAGCAACTTGGTACCAATAGTATTATTTCTACCACCTCTTACCTTTATATGGATGTATGAGTATAACCGGGACAATTGTTAAAATAAAATACATATTTATTTGATAAATATATTCACAGAATTCGCTATATTACATAATACTTTTGGCAGGGGCACATGGAATCAAATTATTTCTGCTCCCTTGTGCTCGTTCATGTTAAAGAACATTGATTTAATATAGAGCACACCGCCCTATATATTTGAGACACTGCTACGAAAATGTGCTTTACATTTAAATATGCCAGAATATTTATAAATGGGTATAAATGTACCAGTCTGCACTGAAACATTTAAGGAGTGCTTAATTTTAAGTTGTTCTTAAATCAAGATTTTCGTTAGACTAATTCTTAATGATCGAAACAGATACACAAATTTAAGCCCTTCAAAATCGATACTTAAGATTTTATAGAGGACTAATCATAAATATATTAATTTTTGTAAACGTTTTTTATTGTGTTGAATAATGTGTTATAATTGTGTCATGCTATAGAATATTTTTCATATGTACTTTATATATGCTATGTGTGCTTGAATATATAATTTATGTATACATTGCGAACAAGTTAATTTTGATATTCATTGCTTTTAATATATAAAAGTTTATCATTTTATAAAATTTGTATAACATGAAAACTTTTTTGTTAATAATTATTTCAAGATATATCATCGACTTGTAACAATTTCTATATAATATAACTGACTCTCGATATTGATTAGCAGTAGTTTACTGCATTGTTACTATATTTTTTAAATCTAACCAAAACTAATAAGTTTTGAAAGCTCAACATTTAAAGAGCCACTCCCACTCTGCAAAATATTACTAGTTATCATCTGCAAATGAATGAATTTTATAATTGGTCTCTACCTAAAATTCTGCTTCACCCCATCTGGGCCACTTCAGATCAATTTTGTAAATTGTAAACTGTAAATTTTGTAAAGAGTCAGTCACACATGCAAAAATGTGAATACAATTTCATCTTCATGGAATTAATTTTGGTCGACAAAACTATACCTTTATCAAATAAATTCACAATATCTTCTTTGACAGCAATAACAAATCATGGCATTTTTAGTTGAATTTCCTGCACTTTATATTTTTGTCCCATTCCTAATTTATTTATTTTAATCTTGTCTTTGATATTTTTTTCTGTTACATCTGACATTGATCATCACCAATAGGATTAATCATTACCACAGCTTATTTAGCTGTTTTTTTTACACATTTCATCGTAATTAGTCTAATTTATTGAATGACATAATATGACTATAATTACGATGTGTTCTCTTCTAACTTTAGTTTTATCAAATGTGCTGTTATTGAAGGTTTAAAAATTTTCCACATCATAAACAAATTCTCTACATTTGAATCATGTATATAGAGGGCATGAAACTAGTAAAGTAGCACTATAACATGTTGAGATAAACACAAACTATTTGTTTATATATTTTTTACTTTCTTAGATTTTATGTATAAGGAAGTATAGTAATCATGAAAATTTTCAAACTCGAGATTTTAACGGACATACATGTTTTGAGGTCCCCTGAATCGATTCTGGCTATTTTTAGAATGCCCAACCTATTGAAACTTTAAACTTATGATTTGTATAGCAAGGAAGAAAACAAAATCCTATTTTGAAAACAATATCTCAATCGGAAGTGATGGTTTACTCTTATCGCCGTTTTGATATTTCGAAAACGGTACGAGTTATCGAAAAATTGTTCTTACAAAAGTTAAAGATATTGAAATTTTAAACAATTTTTATTTGAAAAGTTCTTTCGAAAACGAACTCAAACCTAACAAAAAATGTTGGCAAATTTGAATGTTATTATTAATACGTTTGTATGTAATGGAAATATGAGCAACTTCGTGCACAACCTTTTGATTTACTCCTTTTCTTCACATCATGTATTTCCAAAAGGGCTTGCAGATAAATATCCTGTTTGTTATTCGAGTGTAGCAAATACAATTTTTCAAATGTTGTGGTTCTTTGGTCTTCTATTATTTTGGCAAAACATTTTAACGGGCATAAAGTAATTTAAATTTTAAAAGCCTACTTGGTTATTTAACACAATATTATTTTATTTATATTTCTTAAATTTAAGAACAACTTCATTAAGAATGACAATGGGCATTAGTATGGCTACACTAATAGTGAGCATATTTATGGATTTAAATGGGATTGGTTGCTAATGTGTTTGATCTATTAATTTAATGAGGAGCTAATGATAAGCGTGATATCTTTAATTAGCACCTTCATTGTTCAAAATTTGATCCTCTGAAACAATTATCAACTATTCATCGTATAATACTAAAAAATTACCTCAACTCGTACCATTTAAACTTTTCCTTGGCATATATAATAATATATTAAGAGTCGATTTAAATAACACAAAGAGACTTTTACTTCACAGCTTCGCTGCAAATATTATGGTTATGGAGTTATTTCAACGGGCAACTGCTGCGGGTGGTGACTTTTACGATGTGCAGCCAGCTGACCAGATTGCGTGTACCTGCTCCCACAGACGTGACATACGTACGGTTTTTCGCCCGTATGCGTTCGCGTGTGACATTTTAAGGTCCGTGCGTCCCCGAACGCCTTTCCGCAAGTGGAACAGATGTGATCGCGGATTCCCAAATGGGTTCTTTTATGCGCCGATAAATTGCTCGATGTGTGGTACTTTTTGGGGCACTGGTCGCAAATGTACGGTTTTTCGCCTGAAAAACATGAATCAATAGCTAATTACTTGCGAATTTGAACAGAGAATAAGTCACCTGTGTGGGACCGCATATGGATTGTTAAATCTGCCGCTCGACCCGTCCTTTTGCCACAAATGCAGCATTGGAATTTCTTTTCGCCGGTGTGGGTCATGTAATGTGCGACTAACGCACATTTACTGACGAATGCCTATGGAACAACGATGTAATTTTGTAATTGTTTGGAGAAGTAAGACTTCATAAAATAGAAGAAATTATATTTCGAAATAGTACATTTCAAAAGCAATGCTTTCATCTTCAACAGAACAAATGTCTCACCAAATATATAAATAAACTAACAAATGATATGTTTTTATGGTAATTATATGTACCTGCTGACAAGTTTAAGTAATATATTATTTATGAAGACAAATCTATTTAAGAATTGAGATTATTTTTGTTTAAATTAGAATTCTGTCATTGTTGCAATCATTAGATCAAATCTTGTATAGTAAAATTACGATGTAGTAAGAAAATGATTGCAATGTCATGATTCTTGATTTATTTTCATCCAGATCGACCCTCCTTTGTACTTTCGAGGCTGTGCCTTGCTTTGTCGCTTCATGTGAGCGCTGTTGTTCATCTCGGCGTAATTCTTGGTTTGCAAGCCAATTTTCAAGTTCAGCAGCTCCATAATCTTGAGAATAGCTGATTAGCCTTCATTAAAAAGCACAGCAGCTATATACGAAGCAATTTCAACCGTGGTCAGACTAGAATTGTGATGTTTTGGGCGCGCCAGACCCCAGATGGTTGAATTAAAACTTTTGTTGGCGTTTTGCGTATGCCCACCCAAACCTCTCGTCAACAGGTCATTGTTGCAAAGATCTTTATATATTGGCAGCATATGTTTCTGCACATCAGGATGAAGGGGTGCTGGATGTTTATATTCAAACCCTTTAGCAATAGCCACTTGATACTTGCACCAGCTTTTGTTGCTTTGCGGGCAATCCTCGTGCATCGGATTTTCATCGGTTGAAGTCAGATGTTTATACGTGGCCATGGTTGCCATTCTCATTTTCTCAACTGAATCAATATTACGTCTTATAGCTAATCCGTAATATTTGGTAAGTTTTGTAATTAGAATATCCGTCAATTTCCCTTTACCTCCAAGCATCAGTTTTGTCTTGATATTTCGAAGTTGAGAACCCATTCTTTTCTCTACATGGCCTATGTATTTGCTCTTGATCACTGTAAGGTCATCTCCGTAGGGGTTCGTATCAAGAACAGCTTAAAAAGTTTGGAGTCGCCGTCACAAATGTAATTTCCTATTTTACGTTGTATGATTCTTCAGACTGTGATTGGCAGAGCAGTCTTCTTCTGCCCATTTCTTATAATCTTCGAAATTCTTGTGCTTCTTTTCCCAGTATGTACACACACTACAGAAACTTGACTTTACAGTAAGATCGATCACTTTGCCTGTGCAGTAGCCAATAAGAGTCCCCACCCCGTACAGTGACGAAAATTCACGCTTTTTCCCCGAGCCATCACCAGAAACTTTTAAATTGTTCGAGGGTCTTTCTGTTTTTCATTTTCTTCTTGTTCTTCCCGTACTGCTTCCTTTGAGAGATTCAAAAACACTATTTTTGTGACATCGTGCACATGCTGTGGATCAAGTAATATGCCGATTTACTCAAACCTTTTCCAATATCCATCAAATTGCAATATAAATTTACTTCGAATGAACCTTGACTAGAATTGATTAGTCTGCTTCCACACTTGCACTGAACTACGAGTTTGAAGACAGAGCCACGGTGTCCTGTTTCTACAAATGAAACATTCGTCATGCAAGTTCAACAATTGAGCATTTCAGAAAGAGCAGTGAATATCGACAAAAATTCGATAAATCGGTACCCATGTCCTGCGTGAACAATGACATCCTCCGATTCTGCAAGGGCTAACTTTCTGGATATCATGTGCTCTCTCTGTACTATTCCACATCCTTCTTTTCCTCGACATGCCGGTTGCCGTGGAATCTTTGTTTGTGCGGCTTTGTAGGACGATCTGAATTGCATTTCTCTCCTTTATGATGCTGCATACTGATAAGCACAATTTAAAACATGAGCAACGAGAACGGAATAAAATACGCACAGAGAGATTCAAAACTCGACTAAATGAGATAAGATAAATTGCGAAGATGCAACAAAATCAGTTCCGCTTTATCATTAATCTTCCTTTAAAATTTTTTTTATTATGTTATATTAGTGAAACAAGAAAAATTGGTGAACCAATAGCATTACTGGAATATCTTATCTCATTAACAGATGCATTTTGAGCATTTACTATATTGCCTGTTCCACTTGTTCCATTTGTTCAATGAAGTTGTGACACTGAACAGTGAATCTGATCCCAAAAATAGTGGCAGCCGCTATTTTAATTGCAAGGGACGTGACAGTGTGGCAGTATTGTTCTGATGGCGGCTTTAGTAGATGCTGACCATAAAAATATTTACGTTGAAGTTGGCTGCAATGGACGTGTATCAGATGGCAGTATATCTTCAAATTGTCCTTTACCAAAAGCAGTGGAAGAAAATTGTTTGCATATTCCTTGTGCAAGAGCACTCGAAGGAACAACTAACCCAGTTCCCTTTTGTAATAGTAAATGATGATGCACATGAAACCGTACCCATTTGGAAATCAGTTTGGACTGAATCGCTTATTTAGTTACAGATTATCGAGATCAAGAAGGGTAATCGAAAATACTTTTGGGCATATCGCAAAGAGATTCAGGATTTTGAGAAAACCGATTAAATTATGTACGTGTATCAGATGGCAGTATATCTTCAAATTGTCCTTTACCAAAAGCAGTGGAAGAAAATTGTTTGCATATTCCTTGTGCAAGAGCACTCGAAGGAACAACTAACCCAGTTCCTTTTGTAATAGTAAATGATGATGCACATGAAACCGTACCCATTTGGAAATTAGTTTGGACTGAATCTCTTATTTAGTTACAGATTATCGAGATCAAGAAGGGTAATCGAAAATACTTTTGGGCATATTGCAAAGAGATTCAGGATTTTGAGAAAACCAATTAAATTATGTACTGAAAGGCAAGTAAAGTTTTTTTGGGCATATGTGCTCCCCACAATTTCCTCTTGAGTCGGAATTCTAAAAAAATATATGCATGCCAAGGAAGTTTTTGACAGTGAAGAAGACGGAGCTGTTGAAAATGGCAATTGGCGGCTGGAGAAAATACCTTCAAATACATCGATTCCATTGGAACCATTACGACACAGCCAATACTGTAAGTAAATAAGATCAGAATTCATAGAATACTTGTGATCACAGATAGGAGAAGTAATTGACAGTACAGATATATATGTACTTAATGAATTAAAATATTAAATATATTATCAAATAATAAATAAAATGTACCTGCCAAAAAACTACTAATTTGAACTGAGAGCCACATTGTCAACACCATCTCCAGATTTTCGTTTTTTTATTATTCATTATTATTATTATGTAGTTCATTATTCATTTGGGTCCTCACGTTGTGTAGCTTTCTTGTTATTTCAGCACCATGTATTTCAAATTGATCTGCAATTGTTGTCGCAGAATGTTTTATTACCCTTCTTTACATATTTTTCATGTTGTATCCCATAATTCGGGACTGGCCTTTCATTAAGTATATTTTTTCTTTTGACCAGCATGCCAATTGGGTCATCGTATTATATTATTTAACAAAAAGTAAATATGCAACGTACTCGACACCTTGCTCTAGTAATAAATTTCCAGCCTGCCAGTACATTTATGTCTCAACACGCGGAAAAATATGTGTTCTGCTAACTTGTGAGCAGGGCCGGATTAACCATGTTGGGGCCTCTAGGCCCCCAGAGCCCGTTTACCATTTTCTTACTAATATTTTTTCTACCATTCAATAAAAACAATTGAAATACATGAAAGGAAAATATGTGTATTTTGTTATTAAATCGTTTTGTATTGTACAATATGTTAAAATATTAACTCTCCTAACTTTTTTAGATACGAAATCGTTTAAAACATCTTGAAAGTTAACTTTTTCCAATATATCATTTTCAATCGCCATTATCGCCAATGAATTTAAATGGTTCTGAGACATTGATGAACGAAGACTGTTTTTGATTAATTTTACTTATGAAAAGTTGCGTTCACCCGTGGCATTTATGATAATCAGACTTCTATATATTTGCAATGGTGTCATTACATTCGGGAAAGTTGATTGTGCCATATTACCAAAAATCAATTCCTTGACAGGTACAATTTTATCTTTTCTGGCGTCGTCTAATTGTAAGATGAAGTACTTGAATACATCTCTCAGGCTCAATGTCCTCGGAATAATGTTTTCTAAACTTTGTACAATCCTCTTTAATTTCATCGTTGGACTTTGTCGAGAAATCTGTTAAAAATCCAAACAGAGAATTAATTACCGGGTAAGCTTCTAGTCGCTGCGACAATTCTGTACACAGCATGTCTAGTACATGCAAATAAGTTTCAATTTTTAACTTCTCTTTTCCTCTGTGCACAACGTCTTCTGTAGATCTGTCATCATGATGCCTTTTCCTTCTTCGCACACGCTGATTTTCATCACTGTATTGGGTGTCAGTTTTCGCATTTGCCGCCACTTGTAATCGTCAACTAATTCTCGTTGTGAAAGTAAAAAATCTAAAAGCGATTTTAAAAGATCGACTGCAGTTCGAAGTTCAATAGCTGTTTTTTGGAGAGATATACTGACACCATTGATTCGATCTAGTATGGCAGCCCAGAATACTGCAATTACGGCATTTTCTTTCTTTATTTCCAAGTCCTTTAATAGATATCTGGCCTCGTGAATCACTTATGGTGTGAGTCTCATCGCCAGCAATTGACTGCAAAGTTTTCTGGAAACTGTGGTAAACTTTTGACAAAGCGTTAGTCACATCGGCCCTTGCACACCACCTTATGTAGGATACTCTTTTCAGAACTAATGACGAGTATTGTTTACGTTCATCATATTTTTCAAGATGTTTGAGCATAATTGCCCTGCGATGAGTGGACACTAGGGTTTCCAATCCCAGGATTGGGGCGAATAATGATCAATTTTAAGAACCCGGGATGCTCTGATATATATCCCGGGATTACTGATATGAATTTCGGGATTTTACTATTAAGAGCTGTTCAAGTTTTGCAGTAACTTAATAAATATTAGACCAGTTTTCTTACGTTATATAGAAACATAATTAGTACTAGTAGGAGATTTCTGCGATAAACTTAACCTTAAAAAGTATTTAATTGATCCGATATTATTAACTTGTACCCTGACATAAACAAAAACTGAAACAGTATGTTTTGTTGGATATGTTTTTCTTGTCTTTTACACACCAGAAAAATACATTTTCTAAAAATACTGAAGTTGAATACATGTATGTTTTGTGCAAAATGCAATTAAAATATTTCATAAAAACGGAAGCAGTTTTAAAACATTACTGCTCCTAATTTTATGAAAAGATAGTGAGAAGTAATTCTTGAAATTATATAAAAAAATACCTCGATATGGGTTCATTTATGAAAAGAGTTAATTTTTAAGAGCTTTTCTAGAAATTCTAGAAGTATAGTAGAGTATTGACATATTGGTCAAAAATTCCATTACGTTTGAAAATACAAACTTGTTATTGCGTGAAAATCGTTTATTAACAAGACACGAGATAATATTTATAAACTGGCACAATAATATACAACGTGTCCCAAAATTCGTGGAACAGCTCTACACTACAGTTTAAAGTAGCGATAAAGCTACACGGATAAAACATTAAAAAAATTAAAAAATTAAAAAAATTTCACGTTGCTTATTTTGGCCTTTTTCTAAAAGTTTATCAACACGTTTAATTTATTACTAATAGTATTGTCAACGAGATGAAATAATAATAATAAATTTATAACAGATGTCCAAAATTGTGTCCTTCTTGATCTCTGCAAATCTCCGCTCTTCTAATTATGTTCCCCTGCATTCTTTCCAGCATTTCCCCATCTATTAAACGAGCTGCTTCAAATATTCGGTTAGTTAAATCTGGTTCATTTAAAACTGGTGTTCTGTACACTAATTGTTTAATGTGACCCCAAAAGAAAAAGTCTAAAGGGGCGAGATCTGGAGGTCTAGCTGGCCAATGGAACGATCCACCTCTTCCTATTCACCTTTCGGGAAATTGCTCATTTAACCAATTTCTCACCGGTGCCGCAGGAGCACCATCCATTTGTAATCACATATTATTCATTACCGCTAATGGTAGTTCATCTTTCAAATTTTGTAAATCATTTACCAGGAATTCTAAAAAGTTGTCACCGCCGAGCCTGTTAGGAATAATGACTGGGCTGATTAACCGATTCCCGATAATACCTGCCCAGACATTTACACTAAATCTATGCTGATGTTTAGAAGGTGTAAATATGTGAGGATTTTCCAAAGCATAAACATGTGAATTTCGATGATTGTAAAATCCATCTCGTGAAAAATTAGCTTCGTCCGTCCACAACATATTTCGGCAAAATTGAGGATCTCTTTGTGTTTGTTCTAAAAACCAGTTACAATAATTCTCACGACGTGGAAAATCTTCAAGTATTAAAGCTTGAACTTTTCTGTAATGGTAAGGGTGCAATCGCTCATCCTTAATAATTCAGCCAACTGAACTGTGTGATACGTCTAGCATATTAGAGATTGCACGTGTTGATGTTGTTGGATTGTCTTCTAATAAATTTAAGAAGGCATCCTCTACTTGAGGAGTCCTTGCAGTTTTTGGACGACCTCTGACCCGATAAAAGGCACCTGTTGGTGCTACGCTTCCTGTTTCTCGTATTCTTCGGTCTAAACGTCTAAAGACATTACTACTAAGATGTCTTCTCAGAGGATACCTTTCGTGATAGACTCTGGCAGCAGCAGCAGCATTGTTTCCGCATTCCCCCAGCAGCAAATGCATGTCTGCATATTCGTCATTTGAAAACATTTCAACATTAATTTAAAACAAAAAACCAACACAAACCAACAGAATTCGAAACTTATCACAAACATTGAAGAACTAATCAATGGAAAACACAACGAAGAACTTAAAATCCAAAATGTAACGAAATTTAGTAAGGTAGTATTAGGGTTGACACAAGCAGGATGTGACGATGACTTTAATACACAATCTTGATTGTCATATTTTTTACGTTAAAAAAGTGTAACTTCACGTCAACGTTGCTATATGTTTTTTCAGGTAAAATTACCGTAAAATCATTCTTTGGAAAGGGTTTAATTAAAATAGTGATTAATCACAACCTTGCTTGTAATTGTTCAAAATTGTTATTCCATTCACCATATTAAAACCAATCTTTGATATGTTTTCCAGTAATTTAGTTAAACGACATTACAAGTGATAACTTTAAATATTTATTTCTTGGAAATTATCAGCAATGGAATTTTTTTCATATTTTCCCCGTAATCATTGGACCTCATATAATAACGTACCATCGAGGAGTTCCGCGAATTTTGGGACACACTGTATAAAAAATATGAGCAAATAACAACAAAAGTATAATACTCAATAAAAACAAAGGTAACTATATAATAAATTAATAACTCTCGATTAAACTATAATAAAAAAAATTAATAAAAACAAATTTATAAGAAGTAGATACCAACTTATTGGTCAAAATAATTAACAGAATAAAATGCAAACTATTCATAACAACTCCAATGTGGTATTAAGGAATATAATTTGATCTAAATTTTTAGACGGTAGTCTTGTAAGTTGCTCGGCTTTAGAAAAAGCACTGTTAGTGGTATTAGAACGTTTACGTAGTAGTTTGCATTAATTACTACTACTAATGTTAACTACTAATATTAGTCGATTATTACATTATATCGATTACTAATAATCGATTATTGTGAAATATCTCGATTATGCCCATCACTAATGATTTGTTCAGACATTTGTTGTAGTGGAGTTGAAAACATTGCTTTCAAAACGTACATTTGGAAATAAGAATATTCCTATCTTGTGAAAAGTGTTACTTCTCCGAAACAAACTCTACTGAATTTATTGTAGTTTAGTCATGAAGGCATCAAAAAGCACTTTACCTTAGGACACGAGTCGCATTTATATGGCCGTTCTTGAGTGTGCGTCCTTGTGTGTATTTTCAAATATGACGAAGTAGCAAACGCTGTTCCACAAATTGAACAAATGTATGGTTTTTCGCCAGTGTGGGTCCGTTTATGTGCCGTTAAAACGAAAGAATACGCAAACCGTTTACCTAAGAAAATCCATTCATAACCGAGTTCAATAAATTCGCGCTTAATTTACCGCATTCGTTACATTCGTAGTTCCTCTCGCCGGTGTGTGTTTTATTGTGGGCGACGAGTCCGTGAGGATCCGCGAAACGTTTCCCACAAGTGCTGCATATGATCGGCTTCTCACCAGTATGCATCCTAGTGTGTACCTTAAAAATAATCTCATAATAAAACAATACAACCACTTGAAAAGGATCTCACGGCTAAATGTCCGGGCTCGAAGAATCGCTTCCCGCATAATGTGCACAAGTGCTTCTTGTCGCCCCCGTGGATCCTCATATGTTTCGTTAAACTCCCGGACATGCCAAATGCCTTGTTGCATATCTTGCAATAATGTGGTTTGTAATCGGCATGTGTTCGAAGGTGCGCGTTTAATTGTTTAACAACTGAAAGCGTGTGTCTTAGTTAGTTGTGATTTTAATACTAATTTTAAACATAATGACGTTAATATTGGGCCACACTGTAGAGCCATAAAAACCTACAATCCACTGCCTGAGAACGTTAAGAGTATGAATAGTTTGAACTCTTTTAAAAATACAACTAATTTATGCCAACTTACGGTTAAATTCACTGCCGCACACTTCGCACGACAGTTTCTTCCCATGCTTTATCGCGTGCGTCTTGAGACCGCTCGCTAATCGAAAGGTCTTCCCGCATTCAGAACATTCGTGTTTCACTTTCGCCTCGTTGGTTTTATTCGTGACTTCAATTTCACTCTGACAGTCGACGTCCGAATCGTAATTTTCAAAAATATCCGACACGTTTACATTATTGTGCTGCAAAATCTGTACATATATTTATATTTACGAAATATCTACACTTACGTTTAATTCGGCCTTTTCCGGTTCTTTCTTGATTTCTTCCTGGACTTGCCTGGACTCTGTTTTTAATTGGACGTTGTAGCAGTCGTTTAAGTTAGCATGACTTGCTTCGGCTTTCGATTGCGGGTATGGTAACACAAACGAACGTAATTGAGTATCTGATTTTTGGCATTGCTCCTTGAACGAGACGGCCAGTCGCAATTGCAGGACGCAGTCCCTGCACATGAAGTGCGGTAATTCGTCGTTTTGGGAAACCTATTCGTACGTCGTTATTAAAGCGTTAATAATGCCCACGGTACTTACCTGGATGTCTGTTAATTCTTTAAACATCGCGTCGATGGCGTTTTCGTACATCAGACGCAAGTCCCCCTCGTCTTTTACCGCTAAACACGTCCTACATAGTTTATCTATGTTCGTTATTACGATTATGTTCAGGTCTTCCATAACATCAATAAATAAACGACCGTAACCTCAAATTACAAATCTAACATATAAGCGAAATAACTGCGAATACGAATTGGTATGAGAGGAACGGACGATCAATTCTATGACATTGTGGTTAACACTCATAAGCAGTGTTTCCAGACTTATTAATAATTAGGTTGGCAAGTCCGAACGTTTATTTTTTAAATAATTCATTGCCCGAGTTGTTTAATAAAGACAGACGTTTGATTTACCGCAGTCGTTACATTCACAGTTGCTCTCGCTGAGTTCGTGAAGATCTGCCAAACATTTCTCACAAATGATATGATTGGTTTCTCGCCCTAAACCATTTCGTTAAAGCTACGGTTTCCTAGGAGAGCGGTGCCGTAAGGTAGCGGCCGTAATGTGACGGAGAATGACGTCACAAAAAACGTTTCCATATAACATAATGGATGCGTTTTCCTAGCGAGCGGTCGCCCCCACCGTAACATAATATAGCGGCACCATCACGTATGTTACGGTGACGAACAGTTCTTGCAACGTTTTATTACGAAGCGGTGAAAAAGCGTTATAATAATAATGTCATCAAATATGAATTGGACCATGGAACAAGACGAAATATTAATAGATTTTGTCAAAACCCACGAGGCGATTTACAATGTTACTTGTAATGAGTATAAGAAGACTCAAATGAAGCAAAATTTTTGGCGAGAAATTGGCGGGATTCTTATTAATAAAACAGGTTTGTATGATATTTTTTTAAATTTATGTGTATTTGTAGTACATAGTATAGGTATCTCTTTTATTCAAGAAAAGCTTAAAAATAAAATTAAAAAAAGAAAAATCGTGCATTATTGTCAGTGTTGCGTGTAATAATTATTCTGCAAATCGACTGCACCCGGTCCATTAAAATAGTGTTTAAATATTTCACGAATTTCTGTTGCTGAATTTGTACAACGAACATTGTTTTCTGTGAGAGGAAATAAATTCTCTGTCGGTAATGGCAGAAAATCTTCAAAATTTACTTGATTAGGAGCAAGAATTTTTGCCTCTCGCAAGAGTATAAAATGCAAGCACTTGTAATTAACTTGTCTGTAGTTTCCGGAGCTGTAGCAATTCGCTGGAAAAAAATTCTAAAATAGCCACATAATATACCAAAGGCATTCTCAGTAGCCCTTCTTGCTCGAGAAAGTCTATAGTTATATATAGCTTGAGATGATTCATTTAACGACTGCCTTCTCGGATAAGGTTTCATCAAATTTAAATGTAAAGCAAACGTCTCATCTCCAAGAATGACATGTGGTACAACTTGATCTGTTCCGGGTAGTGCTTGTGGCGGAGGAATATTAAAAGTGTTATTTCGAATGTTTTGGCCTAATGTACTTTTCAAATAAATTCCTGCATCCCCTTCTCTACCATATGAACCTATATCTACTGCTACAAATTTGTAGTCTGCATCCACAACTGCTAGAATAACTATGGAATAAAACTCCTTGTAGTTGAAGAATATCGATCCACTGTTTTTGGGCGCTTTTATCCTTATATGTTTCCCGTCGATAGCTCCTACAGAGTTTGGATAATTCCATGTCGATATATGTATTTGAAATCCTTCGTAGCTGCTCCATTGTTGGTGATGGTATTATAACATTAAGCATTCTTTCTACGATGCTTACAGCGACTTGGTTTACGATGAAACTAATCCAAGAACGACAAATTTGAAATTGGAAAGCCAACGATCTAAACGACTCCCCAGTGGCCAGATGCCTAAAAAATTGTTTTCCTTAAATTGTTGAATATTAGGAATTATTATAATACATTAGTATAATATTTTTTTAATTAATTAGTATAATACATATTATTGCAGATGTCGACTGCAGTAAAAGGTGGTCGTACATAAGAGACTACTATATTAGGCGAAGGAGAAAACCAGGCACTGGTTCTAGTGGCGAGGCAGCGAAAAAGAGATCTCATTTACTCTCGTTTTTGGATAGCTGCTCTTCCACAAAAAGAAGGTTTGTTGAGCCACTGTTCATCATTTTCATAGGTAGCTTACCAGTATTTAATCAATTTTAGCTCTATAGCAAGTGTTGCCTCCACTGACGACAATAATGAAGAAGATATCAGTGTACCAGAAGAGGACGTTGCTAAAGAGGATACTGTGGATGTAGCAGATAACTCTACGCCAATAATGAAAAAACGTTGTTCGCAACCTTAAAAAAAAATTAAAACGTCCACACATTCCGAGGAACGAATTGAATTGCTTAGAGCAATAGCTCACCGGCAACCACAACCTGAAGAGAAGGATGAGACCGATTTATTCTTTAACGCCATGTCCCTAATAGTAAAGAAGCTATCCCAATATGAACGGGCGCAGCTAAGGATGCAAATAACAACACTGGTTAGCAATGCAGAACTGCGACAGTTGGCTAGTCATGGAGAATATCCGACTAGTTAGTAGTTACAATAACTATAACGAATGTTTGGGAGGAATATTTTCACCTGGCTCGTCCGAAAGTATTGGACCTGCATCAACTGATAGTGCAGATTATGTACCTACTCTATTATTGTTAAATAGTAATTCTAATACCAATAATAATATTAATTAAAATACAAAACTTTTTTCAATAGTTGTGTCTTTATAAATTACGGACCTCAAAAATACACAGAGTTTTTGCTCAGGCGAAATTGGCTTTCTATTTCTGTTACATGGTGTCGATGTTATGTCATCTTTTATGTAACTGAGCACATAGTCAAACAGCACGGGAGTCAGACGAAAATATTCTCTGAATTTCTTGTCACTCGATTGCATATTAAAATTTCATATGCACCTTCTGTTGCACGATTTTTAAACAGGTGACCCTCCTTCGAACGTTCTGGCCGTTCATCTTCTGATGACTCTTCATCTTCCAGATATATTATTAAGGCCAAGTCGAGATCATCCATTATTATATATTAGGACTACAACTGTTTCACCTTGCAAACCCAACTGAACCTAATAAAAGTATTGTCTCTGGAGACATCGTCACATTTTCTCTAGCTTTACAACAAGTACACACCGTCACAGCGGCCGTAATTTCCCGTCAACGTTACGTGACGTCACAGCAGTATCTTACGTCCGCTACCTGACGGCACCACTTTCCTACGAAACCGTAGCTTTAACGGTTGCGTTAACTTTTGGATCACAATCACATTTAAAAGACGATGAAAAAGTAAGAATAGTCTACCGTATGTCCCCGGATTGAGTTTACAATAGGTATGATCGAATTGAAATTTCATGTTTTGGGATTCCGCCCTGCTTGTATAGTATATTAAAAAACATGTTACAGAAGGCACTGTTTCAGACATGAGTCCGAAATTCAGCCTCGAGCCGAAGGCGAGTGGCTGAACGGACGAATGCCCTAAATACATTCTGTACGAGTATTTTATACTATTTTTTCTCCTTTGCGCCATTTTTACGTGAAAAATTAAACTTTGTTAAGTAATTCAACATTTAGGGATATTTGCGCGGGTTGGTAACGTTTGTGTGAAATTAAATAAGGAGGCGGTCGAACGTTTAGTTTGAAATGTCATTTTCTTTGACGCAATATGAGTTGCAAATACTTGCAATGTACTCCACCTGAAATACGGGAAATTGGACAAACTACGATAGGGACTTTATTTTCGAACAAGTCGCATTCTTAATACGAACACAAATATAAAAAATTCGAAGAATGGTGCAACGAAAACAATGCAAACATTAAATATAAATGATGGTTGAGACCTTTACTATGTGGTAGTCCATATTAATGATGAAATAAAACAAATGACAACGTTTATACCACACCTAATTATTTGTGGTATAAACGTTGTCATTTGTTTTATTTCATCATTAATGCAAAGATTATTACTTACAACTGACATTTCGTTGACATTATACGCTGACAAACCGCGACCAACATAAAGAAAAAAAAATATACCAGACTCATTTTAGCACTCGAATTTTCATTTCAACATTGTTTTGGGTGTTAAAATGAAGTTATTACCAACGCAAAGTAGAAAATTAGTTTATTAAAAAACAAGTTACAGAACGCACTGTTTCAGGCATGAGTCCGAAATTCAGCTGAACGGACGAATGCCCTGAATAGCCTTCTGTACGAGTATTTTACACTATTTTTTCTACTTTGCCCCCTTTTTTACGCGAAAAATTAAGCTTTGTTAAGTATTTCAACATTTAGGGGGTTGGTAACGCAATATGAGTTGCGAAGACCTGCAATGTACTCCACCCGAAATAAGGAAAATTGCACAAATTACGATTGGGAATTTACTTCCGAATAAGTCGCGGTCTCAATACGAACAAAAATATAAAAATTTCGAAGAATGGTGCAACGAAAACAATGCAACGATTATTAGTTACAACTGACATTTCGTTGACGTTATACGCAGACAAACCGCGACCAACATAAAGAAAAAAATATACCAGACTCATTTTAGCACTCGAATTTTCATTTCAACACTGTTTTGGGTGCTAAAATGAAGTTATTACCAACGCAAAGTAGAAAAACTTATTTTTAGTTTACATTCGATTTTTTTTTAAATCAAGCAGGCCTTTACAGTTGCGCAAAAGTATATTTTATCTACTTTGCGTTAATAATGGACTCATTGTTACATCGAAAACAGTTTAATAATGAATCGTATTATTAAACTGTTTTTGATAACTTTTAGTTTGGTTATAATCTGTCATATATCCTCTTGGATTTTACCGGCAACAAATTCTCAACAGCCTTTTGAGCGGCTTCGCGTATGTACGGCGGGGTACACGTAAATTCAACGTTTTCTGCTTCCATTTTACAAACAAATTACAGAAATTATGACGGTTATTAGATTATTTTGAAATTTAATACAAAGTGTCAATATCAGTGAACCCAACCTACGCAAAAGTTCATAGTCTAATACGAAAACTTGAACAGGCGAAATTTCAAGAATTAGTAAAGCAAAGTAGATAAAATAGTATATTACACTCGTTTAGTAAGGCGATATTGTCGCACTCGTTCTATTGGGGCACTCCTCGCCCCAAACCACTCGTGCGACAATCCGTTGCCTTACTAAATTTGTATAATAATATACTATTGCACAATCCGTTCGAAAGTGTGCCACGTTAGACACATGTAACTAACGGAAAATGACGGATTTCCGTCCGACTAATTCCGAAATCAGAGCGGGCGAACAAGAGTTTGTTCGCCCGGCACAGCGGGCTGAAATGTTGGTTGCTATGGTTTCTATCGTAGTTTCTACTTTGTGAATTGACATCACTAGTGAATTGTAATATAAACATTCATAATTATTATTACATGCAAACAAATGGATTCGAATTATTAGATTGTGCAAAAAATAATGTGTTCACCACTGGTGTAAAACGATTTCAACTCGTGCAGTATCGGCCCTCCCTTCGGTCGGGCCGCTAACTCTGCCCTCGTTGAAATCTCCATTTTTCCGCCCTTGATAAACACTATACTATTTTTATGAAAATTTGCATAACGCCATAGCTTTACGGGAAAGGTAGTTTACCTAGAACTGAAATAGTTTTTGCATAACTGTAAAGTCCTACTTGATTTAAAAAAAAATCAAAAGTAAAGTAAAAATAAGTTTCAGACCAAGCAGGGTGGAATCCCAAAATATGAAATTCCAATTCGAAAATGTTTGGTCCATCATACCTATTGTAAACGCAATTCGGGGACATACGGTATAATAATCTATAATAATCAGATGATTTCATTTAGCAACAGCGACGCCGGCGGACGCTGGATAGCGTCGTGACGGTGGAATTTAAAATCACCGCTTTTCGATAACGCTGTTACAATGCAGTAACAATGCCATATTTCCAGCGATATTTTGTTTGCGCTTTTGTACTAACCGTTCTTACTCTTAACCGGTGTTTCCCAATGTGGGCCCCACGCCCCACAGGGGGGCAATTTGATTGTTAAGGGGGGTGGGCAATTCGGAAATGGATTCGACACGAGTCTCTTTTGCTCCGGGCCATTTAAATGCAATGCTAGATTTCGGTGCCAAAATTCAACGAAAAAAGCTTAAATAATTGCGGCCAATAAATATGATAAATTCATTTGACGAGACAAAAATATCAACTGGGTTTTTGGCGTCGTCACGTTAACCTTTAAAATCCGTCGGACGCTTTAAAATCTGAATGGCCCGTCGCAACTTTCGTAGTGTTTCGTTCAGTTGGCGTTAATTTGAAATAAGCGTCCGTAAAAACTGTTGTAAAAAGCCTCGTAGATTTAAAAAATAATACATTGTATAAAAGGAAAGAAGCGTTTATGGCTTCACGAATCCAATAAGTGTTTAGTAATTGCAGGCGTTATTAGCGCTAAATTAGGGCAATTCGACCTTGCTTGTCATGAAAATAAACTTGGCTGTCGTGCAAATATGCAGGTGTGGGTATGTATATATAAACAGAAAAAAATGATAATTGTAAATATTTTTCTTCTTTTTTTTTGCTTTTACAGGGTTAACATTTTTGCGCCAATTTGTATATTTTATATTTATCTTTAATTTCAGAAAATTTTGACATTGAATAACATTTTTGCCCATCCAGCGAAATAAATGATCTTATGTTTGACTCGACTGTAATCAGTTGATTTATACAAGAATAATAATTAGAGGAATTATAGGTATTAACCAAATCAGATTACGATTTTTTTTATAACATCACTGATAGGACAGTACTATGGTACTTTATTGGACTAGTCCATAATAATACAGTAATTTGGACTACTGTCAACGTCAAATAATTTCAAAATATGTGTTCTTTAAACACCACATACGGTAATCTCATTAAGTCGATTTATCTTCATTTTTGATTTTTTTGCATTTTCTCAGTTTATCATAATGTAGTCAAATTGAAGGTAAAATGTACTGCTTTTTTTTTAGATTTTTGAATTATTTACATTTTCAACAGTTCAGCTAAAGAAAGCAACATAAACGATGTTTGATAACTTTTGCATCACATCGTTTTATCTTAATTTTTGAAATTTTTGTATTTTTTTAGAATTCAGCTAAAATAAGCAAAATAATTGATTTTTGATAGACTAATTTTAGACAACTTTGACAATATATCTATTTTTTGCATTTTTTTTTGTTAGGTTTATTCAGTTAAAGTAATCTCACTTAGGATTCACGAGTTATAAAAAAGATTTATTATAGAACAATATAAGCAGATCTATTACATTAAAAACGAATCAACAACTTATCGTCATGGAGAATGATAAAAAGGTTTGCCAACCTTCCGTTGGGGCAAAAGCGACAAAACTAAATTAAGCCGACATTTTCAACAATCAGTTTATTATAATGTAGTCAAATTTAGTATTTTTTCGTTTTTTGCATTTTTTTTAACATTTTTTGCCATTTCAGTTAAAACAAGCAATTAACACAATAGGCTAATATTACCATTAAATTGATTTATTTTATTTTTTTTTAATTTTTTCCCTAATTCAGCTAAAAAGTGAAATCAATGATTTTATTAACGTGTTAGATATTTTTAGACAATTTTGATATTAAATCGATTTATCTTAATTGTTGAATTTTTAGGTGCAGTAAAATAAAATGTAACTTTAATATTTTTTAGTTTTTACATTTTTAAACAATTTTAAGATTAAATCGATTTACTTAAGTTTTCAGTTTTTGAAGTTTGACATTTTTTAAATTTCAGACAATGTTGAAAATTAAGTCCAATTTTATTACGTTTTGACCATTGATTACGGCTTTTTTCTTCGATTTTTGCGTTTTTATATTTTTTTCAATTTTGACTTTTTATCATTTTTTGACAATTTACTTAACTTTCAATTTTTTGCATTATAGTTACGTTTTGATAATTTAGTCAAATTAAGGAGAACATTGCACATTTTTTTTACATTTTAGGCAAATTTGGATTGCCAATTTAGTTCTATTTTATACAAATTAAAATTTTTGTTAATTAAATTTTTTTATTTCCTTTAATATTTTAAGTTTTTTTCTATAATATTTGACAATTTAGACAAATTACGAAAAATTACACTGGAGGATCTTTAAGTTTTTGTCACTTCACCAGCTTTATGTACTTTAATTTTTTTTTGTTAATAATTGTTTTTTTTTTACATTTTGTCAGTTTATTATAATTTCGACATATTAAAGTCAAAGATTGCTATTTTTTATATATTTTTTTTCAATTTTATAGCAAATTGGTTTAATTACTATATTCTGTTGCACGTTTGTTAATTTATGACAATTTAGTCCAAGTATTTTTGTCAATTTAACAGATTTTTGTATTTTTAACAATATTGCCAATTTGATTATATTTTAGACAATGCATCATTTAAACGCCGGGGCATACTTAAAATTAAATGATCAGTTTCTGCTTGCGGTAGCCCCCACCGACCGTGTTGTCTTAAACGGATTAATTGAGGCCAGTCAGTTAATGGAAAAAAAATGTTTTAAATCAAATTGACAAAATTAACAGAATTACAAAGTTGTCTCAAATCGAAACAAATTGTCAACATTTTCTAAAATGTAATAGTAAATAGGAGACTGTGATTGGCAAATAAATTGAAACAAACACAGTGGTGTGTGTGGTAATGGTATTTTTGTTTCAATTTTCTAAAATGCAACAAATCATTTATCTAAATTGAAAGAAAATATTAAAATTGTCTAAAATATAATCAAATTGGCAATATTGTTAAAAATACAAAAATCTGTTAAATTGACAAAAATACTTGGACTAAATTGTCATAAATTAACAAACGTGCAACAGAATATAGTAATTAAACCAATTTGCTATAAAATTGAAAAAAAATATATAAAAAATAGCAATCTTTGACTTTAATATGTCGAAATTATAATAAACTGACAAAATGTAAAAAAAAACAATTATTAACAAAAAAAAATTAAAGTACATAAAGCTGGTGAAGTGACAAAAACTTAAAGATTCTCCAGTGTAATTTTTCGTAATTTGTCTAAATTGTCAAAGGGGGAGGAGATACCGCGCATTATTAATTTTAACATTGTTCTTAAATACAGATATTCTTGAAATTGCTATTGTCTTACTGAATCTCAAATTGTCACCAACATTTCAAGTTCGTAGGATCGTCCATTCTGGGTGCTATGCCTTTTTTGACGATCAGTGTGTATCAATTTTTTTGATTCTGTTGCATTTTCATCATTTTAAAACAATTTAGTATTTTGCCTATTGGGTTATTTTTTAAATTTTTGACAATATGGTTCTTTTTTGATATTTTGTTATTTCTTGACGGTTTGACTGTTTTATTTTTCAATTTTAACTTTTGTTTTCATTTCAGTCAATGTTGAGGTTCTTTAATTATCTATCTTAATTTTTGATATTTATTTATTTATTGTATTTTGTCAGTTTATGATAATTTATTCAAATTGAATGTTGTTATTTTTAACACTTTACCCATTTTTTGCCAATTTAAATATGGTAAGCGAAATATTTTCGACATTTCAAAACATGCCAAAAAATGACAAATCGTTAAAATTGTCTGAAATTATAAATATTAACATCAAAATTAAATGCATATTTAACTGATTCAAAAAAGGCATAACATACTTATTTCTATTGAGATCATCAAAATAGACAAAATGTCAAAATTATCTGAGATTAAAAATGTCTTGATTTTAGAGAGTTAATTTCAGGCAATTTTGATACTTTTTTTTCATTTTGTTGGCACGTGAGTTGCATTGAATTGAAACATCACCCCAACTCACCCAATCCGAATTAAATTACTAAATTATATGAAACATTAAACAATATAATAAAATCAAAAAAGTTCAAAATTTCCATTTTTCTCAATTCTGATTTTTTTAATTAATACAATTTCGTCATCTTATGAATTTCTTAATATTTTGAAATTTTTTTGGTTAATTTTTGTTAATATTTTTTTTTGTATTTTTTACACTTCTGCCAATTGCTTAATTTTTTTGTCAATTTCCGTTTTTTAAATTTCAGTTAATTTTGATATTTAGACAATTTTCTCATTTGTGGACAATTAAGCCCATTTAATAAAATTTCCTACATTTTGCAGTTTGTTGTATTATTGATTGTTTCGCACAATTTATTAAAATATAAATTAAAATGAAGTGCAATCGTTAACATTTTTTGAATATTTGGTATTTTTAGTCAGTTTAGCAGTTTTTTTGCATTTGTGAAAATTTTACCAATTTATTTCACTGACGAAAAGATGACGAAATGTCAAAATTGCCTGAAATAAAAAATGTTAAATTCATGCAAATATCTAAAAATAATTTTTAATTAGAGGTAATTTAGACATTTTGTTGTTTTTTGGCAATATCAACAAAAGCAACTATTTTAGGCACTTTTGTTCAAAAACTTTAGTTTTTTTTCAACGTTGATATTCTAAATTTCAGACAATTTTAACGTTTTGTAATTTTTTTACGAACGAAAGAATTATTATCATAGACATTTTTATGGATTTTGACTCGTTAATTTCAGAGAATTTTGTTTACAGTATAGAACTATGGTGCTAAGACGAGTTTGCATATTCGGTCTTAATAAATGAATAGCAATTTAGTTTAGTTTCTCGAAAAAATTAAACAATTATTTCGCGATCGCGAGTTTGCAAGAAATTGCATTGTTTGCTATTTTCGTTTACTCCACTGAATCAGGAAAAATACTAATACAATTACATTCCATACAGCTGCTGACTGTCAATTTTTAATAGCAGAGAAATTTATCTGGTTATGCAATTATAATTTATTGGAAGTAAGTCTGGATGCATACATTAAAGGGCAAATAATACTTTCATAATTAAAAATTATTTATTTGTAAACAACAAAACATTAAAATGAATGTAGATGTAGGAGTAATTATATATGTTTTGCGATAAATCGTGCACCAGTGCTGTCATACAGTCACAACTAAATATGTTTCATTAACATGCATAGAATAATAACAATAGGACTGATGAATTCCTTTAAAAATTAAGCATGTTTAGTAAACGATTTATCGATAATAACATTAAATGCAATCAGTCGTAAGTTACATATAGTTTGCTGACTAGATTCTACTTAAAATTTAATTAAAAAAATAATACAAAAAAGTTATAAAATTCTTTCCCGCGAAATACATTTAAGGAACAATTAGTCTTTTTCATGCTTAACATCTAACAACATGTATAACAAAAATATACTATCCTATTTGAAATATACATAAATAAATAAATATATGTATCGGTATGTACAACATTGTTTAAATATTATTATATAATAATAACAATAAAATTGTAAACAGTTAAGATTTATGTGGAATTGAATGAATACAGTGGAATAGGAAAACGACGTCCAAACCTTGATTAGCCAAGATATCACTTATCATAAACGTCAATTAAAAAAAAATACAAACCGTAATATTATTTATTGAAGGACTTTGTCATGTTGATTAGTTGGTAAGGGTTTGGGAACCAATTTTCATCGTAATAGGCTATGTTATTTTAAAAGGTGTTTCATTAACAAAAAATCTTAACGGTCCACAAATTGAAGGAAAGCTGTTAAACAAAACTCTCTCCATGTTTAACATGCAACGGTAATCTAACATACGAATTCCTTAAATGTTGACCCTTATCGTTTACTTTGTTCATACTATCTACGTTACCCTGTACATCTACGGCTTCCTTGACGCTGTTCGTGTGTCTCGAGACGTTCTTGCTACTGTACCTGTTCCACAACGAATCGGACGTATGCTGCGAAGACGTGTGCGTCGACGAGGTCGTGTTAAATGTGTTCTTCCTGTTAATATCCGCCTTATTGTTGTACCGCTTCCGAAACCCTCTCAGCCCGCACAGCCTCAGAAATCCGTTCCTGAACTTTGAGCTCATGATGTTGTATAGGATGGGGTTGATGGCCGAGTTTATGTGGAACATTATCCGTGAAAAGTACAGCAGATTGTAGTAGCCTTCGAGGCCGATTTTCATTATGGAATCGGCGGGGACGATTATGATCCACAGTGTCAGGGCTCTGAACGGCAGTAGGCACAGGAAGAACGCCAGGACGACCGTTCCCAGCATAAGGACCACTTGCTTGCGGTGCTTTATGACGCTCTGCGACGGAATCGCGCTGTTCCTCGAGGGCGCCATTATGTTGGGGTGGTCCATGAGGGTTTTGGCGATCAGCGCGTACAATATTAGGAGGATTGCGAGCGGCAGGAAGAAAAACACCGATATGGAGAGGATGAAATATAAAGAGGGGAGCAGCGTGTCCACTTTGCTTAGACAGACGGCGACGAGCGTTCCGTCGAAGTAGTCCTCCATGCTGTATTGAGTTATAGCCAGTATGGGGCTGAAAAGCACGAAATTATATATTAGTGAGAGTGTGTGTTGGATTCGTGGCTGGAAAAAATTACATATTCATCTATTTAACAAAGTTAAATAAATGTACAAGGATTATTAATAAATTTCAAACAATTTGATGGTTTCGCATTAAAATTCATTCTAATACACTTATGTTTCGAATTATAAGGTTTAGATATATATGTAAGGTGTTTTTTTTTTCAGTTTTTTCATGTCAACTCAGTGTATACTCGTACACTTGTCATCTTGATATTAACCTCATCGACTCTTATGTGTAAGTGATCGGGTTTTACTGCAAATCGGTAGTTGTATTTACAATTATTTGGTAAACAATCTAATTCATTGTGTTTTGTATAATGTATAGCCATCTAGCGATAAGCGATTTTAAATCCGTTGCTATGTGTTTAGATTAATGGCTTCTGCGTCGATCATATATTTCCAGATAACAGATTCGGTTTGAAAATCACCCGGACAAAGCCAGAAAAATAATGCTCATCGTTACCATCTTCCAAACGAGACCTAGATCACACTGCATATCGTTACTAAGTTGCAATTAGTAAATAGTCTTGTATCAATTTTCTTTTATCATGTCAATGAAGAGATGATCTCGACCTTCGGCAATCTCCACATGATCCTGATGGTTTTTTATATACTTTGTTCTCGAGTTTTATTTTATTTTATCATAATCACCTTTATTTCTAATTGTAAATCCACTGTATTGAATTTTTACGCCACATTTAATTTTAAATTAGTTATACATCATTGTCTGACTCGTTACTAGATGGCTACGCGCTATCATGTCACGTATTTGGTGGAGATTCCTAAAAAAATATTCACGTATTTCGCCTTGCTCAAGATATTGTATAATTGTTGTAAATTTTTCGTTGACCTCGTGATCAAAATTCCTGTTTTGGTTTACCTTTAATCGATATTTTTTTCATAAACATTTGAATTCAAAGAAATGGGAATCAACATTGTGACAACAAATCATAGTGACAAAAGCTTTTATATATATATTTTATTATAAGTTATATCAAAAAGGGATTTTATTCCATTTATTTAGGTGAGGGTCGTAATAATGCCTTAAAGCCTTGTTCCAATCTACAGTTTAAGTCTGCTAAGAAAAAGCGCCACTAAACAAAACCTATCTGGAGGAATTAAATGTAATATATTTCGATTATATCGAATATTTCCACATTAAATTTACGAACAATCTGGTTCTGTTTCTGGAAATTCTCTTTTGACAAAGTTTTACGACCATTCTTTTCGTGCTTCAACATTTCATCCAACCGTTGAGGTTGTCATACTTTGGACAGCCTATAAAACACATAACAGTTGACTTTTGTCGCATTGTAAATTTCTTATTTGTAAAGAATTTTCATTGAATTAATGTTGTTGTTGTTGTCGAATAAGGTTCAGAACTACGATTAATACTGGTCGAAGAACGTAACGATTTTGAAACAAATTTCAAAACAGGAAGTGAGGAAACCAAAACATAGTAGTTGGGACAATTTTGAAGACATGAATGAAGCATATAGAGCACATAACAAAAATTTTAAAAGGAAGAAGAAACATCTAAAAGGGGAGTAAAAATAAAGAGTGAAATGTGGTGATATTTTAGAAGAATGTGCTGTATATTATGGAAATAAATTTGAACGACAAAACCAAGTAAATGAATTGGAAAATACGAGCAACACAAAATATACATTGAAGAAGCAGAAAATGCTTTGCAACGAATAAAAACAAGAAAAGCATATGGAGAAGATAAAACGAAACGACAAATTTTTAATTTTGGATGAACAATGGAACTGGGGATCTATAGAAAAAATGTAGAGATGAAAAAAGTAGCAAAGAAGTACAGTGTGTTTTTTTGGTAGTCCAGAAAGAATTAAAAATTAAGAGTTATAGGAATAAAATTTCTAAGAAAAATTGAATGAAGGACAAAGGGCTAGAGTTATAAATGAAACTATTAAACTACGATCAGTTCAGAAAAAGAATTTGACACTTGAGAAGAAACAGCTTAACTGGTGTGTTATCAGAAAGATGTCATCGAATCAGGAAGAAAAGGAGAAGAAGACCGTGGAAGAGATGGGAAGGTAGAGTAACAGAAATTGACAAAAGATACCAAACACCTGGGTATAAGATTAAAAGCAATCTGACACTCTATTAACTAGGATAAGAGGTGAAGAAGAAATAAATTTGAAATTGTTTTGGGTTGGGGTCCAAATACTAGACACCTGGATAGAATATTATTAGCAATTTAACACCCTATTAATAGAGAGGGAGAAGAAGGTATAAATTTGAAATTGGCTTGGGTTGGGGCCACATATTATTAGCACTGCTCAGGCACTAACCAGTAATAAAAATTCAGTTTTCTTGTGAGTTATATATAATGTTTAAATCGTCATTTTTATTCGATTCCAAACTGGATTTAGGAAGCCTAAGGCTACGTGTCCCTTTCTTCAATTTGGAGCTAATTATTGTGTACTTCGATCAATCATTTTTTTATCAATTCCATTAAAGATAAGATAAATCAGGATATTTTTTTTCAGGTCAACTCAATCCACAAAATATAAGGAAGGAAGTTGATTACGACTCATCACCAAAATTTTATTAAAAGACAACATGCAGATTACTTTGTTTCAAACCCAACCCAACTCAAACCACAACGACATAAGGAAAGAGCCTTGTTTTGTTCTACACTCTCATGTTAATGTTGAAATAACTATCTCAACCATTTGATCCAACTTTGTTTGATTATAGTTGTTGGAGTTAATTATTATGAAATTGTATAAATTCTGCACAACATTCGAAAATTTAAACAATTGCGATATGTGAAGTGCATATTTGTTACCAAACCTTAAATCGAATATGTCGACGAATTTGCTATATGATTCCTTGACTTATATACATCTGTGTCACATAATTTAAATATATTTAGCCACCAATAAAAATTAATATGAGAAACGGCATTGAATAAATCGTTGTGCAGTGCCATGGCCAACATTCTACATAACTCAACACATCTCATTTTAATCTACATTGATCGATATCTCTGAATTGAGGAAGACCTTATTGCATCAAAACATTGTAAATTTACACAAATTTAAACCTAGTATCCAATTGTTAAAAACATCATAACACAACCTACTTAGCATCGTCCAAAATCTACAAGCAACGATGATTACCAAACTACAATACACAATCCAAGTTTGAGACAATAAATTTCATTTTAAGGATCAGGGGAGATTCACAAACTCGGCCGGTCGGACCACAAAGCACTTTAGTCCTACGAAATACATTCTGCACAGATTTCGACATCAATAAACAACTTCGGAGGTGATCAACGATTCGTTAAAGGGACGCGGAGAAATGCGATCAAATTAGCATATGAATTTAATCCCGCTGGGTTAACTTTAGAATCTCCACTGATTCTTAAAATAAATGATATAAAAAAGTCTAAAAATACTTACGTGAAGCCACGATTGCTATGTAAAGAAAGTGTACAGGTGTAGTGTTTAGTGGATGTTGTGGACGAGGCGGAAAAGGTGCTAACAAAATGTTTACGTTTACATATAAATGCTTTATTAATTATACTATAATATAATTTAGGTTAATCTTTGGTTAACATTAAATAATGCGGTACATAATAAGTGAAAATGCGTTTTTGTATGAATGTGGAGTGTGGATGGATATTAAGAGGGATTCGTTCGTCGAATTTTTTATTCTACTAGTTTGAGAATTAAAGATAATTATTTACTCCCATCGATAGTAATCACCACAATGTCCTTAATAGTCTCCTATGAATATTAAATAGAATGTTATTCCAAATGATGCCTTAAAGCTTTGTTCCCAAGTTCCCTCGTTCTCAGTTTAAATGCAATATGACAATGATAACCAAAAATAAAATTGAAGAGATTACAGGTTGACTCCGAGTTAACCGGTGAGTCAATTTCCATTGACCATTCGCTACCACAAATGGCATTGCGAAGAAACGCTATTGAACCGTGGATCTGAAACTAAAGGGGCCTCGTCATCAATTAATAGGCTCTTTTTAATCCCATTTCATGGAGGGCTGATGTGACTGTGATAGCGTATTGTTGCTTCTGGGGGCAATTTTCATTTCGTTTCTTGTCCGAATATCAAAAGAGTATAATCGCTTCGAATAACTTTATTTTTATGCAGTTTTCATTCTGTTTCGTCAAAGATATTTGCAGTCTTTAATAGGAGACCTTGAACCATCCACATTCTTTAGTGTAGTAACTGACGTGGTTCGTACGACGACTGACTCTAATAATCACACGTTGACTAAACTAGACTTTCCTCTTCGGATTTGCCATTTTCCTTCACTATTTTCTCATGCAAAACAATAATCTCATCACTGCATCTAGGAACGTTGTGCTTCAATAGCAACTTCCTGTCGTATCTCCCCGGGTACATCTGAATACGACCGGAAATGACGTTGAATCCTCGATTGCCGTTTGCGAATTTAAAGCTCCCGCGCCCTTCGACCCCCACCGCCTCCCCGACGCAGTTGTCCAACGCTGATTCGGCCCTGAAGCTGTTCCTGAAAACCGGGCTCTCGCGCAGGATATTCGAGTGCGAATCGCCGCTCCTATTCGACACCGGGGAATCGTTGCAGTTCTTAATCGCGACCGAGTTGTTGCGCGCCCTGAAGCAGACCTTGTACCCGTCGTGGTTGCCCCGCGACGTGCTGCTCCTGCACGAGTTCGCGGTGGTGCTGAAGGTGCCGTTGCGAGAGCGACTGAAGTAGAACTTGCGACGCTCCTTCGAGCATATGAGAAATCCCGTGCGGAATTTCGAACTCATCAGGTTGTAGAGGATCGGATTGACGGCCGAGTTCAGGTAGACCATCGTTCGGCAGAAGTATAGGATGTTGTAGTACTTTTCGATGCCGATTTGGTAGACTTTTTCTTCGGGGGCCACGATGATCCATATGGTGAAGACCCGGAAGGGGATCAGGCACAGGAAGAAGCTCAGGACGACCGTTCCTAGCATGAGGATTACTTGTTTGCGAGCTCGGTTTGAGTAGGTGTCGATGTGCTTGTTTAAGACTAGCGTGGCGGCGTTGGAGATTAGGGTCTTCGCTATTATGAGGTACAGGATCAAGAGGATAATGAGCGGGACGATGAAGAAGATGAATATGCTGCTGAGGAAGTACAGGGCTGATAAGAACGTGTTAGCCAACGTGTGACACACTGGAACCTTGGAGCCGTCGTAGTAGTCAACGTGGTGATATTCGGCAATGCCGAGTATTGGGCTGCAAATTTAAAATCGTTTACTACTACAGAATTTATAGCGAGATCAAAGCTCTGGGAGTTGCATTTTATTAACATAAAACAAACTTGAAAGCAATTCCAACCCCAAAACCACACTGCCAAATAATAGATCGTTATAATTCCACACACACACACACACACACATATATATATACACGAAAAATGGTCTAATCTTACACCTCAATGGTGCAGTGAACATTAATTAAAACAGGTCCATAAAGACTAACTGGTGGATCGCTAGACAATATTGTTTCTGGGTTATTTTAATGTTCACTGCACCATTGAGGTGTAAGATTAGACCATCTTTCGTGTAAATTTTACATTTTACTGTCAGATTTGACAAGACACATTTTTAATATATATATATATATATATATATATATATATATATATATATTTCTTGTTAGTATACATACTTTTATATAAAAAAACCTGCCAATGCACTGCAATCTATAGTATGTATAGTTGCTTGTCTAGGTTTACGCATATTATTAAATGACTTGTTACATTTGTCCTGTTTGGCAACAAATATTAGTATAAAAAGCGGTTCTTTTTGGAACTAGTCGTGTTTTAGGGCGTAACTTTGAAGCATATAAATAAAATTGCACACCACAAGCAGTTTGTGAAGTGAGAAAAGTAACCTATGGATTGCTTAAATGTAAATGTAAATATGCAAATTAGATGTTATGTGAAGATATTTCGTTGCCGATACTTTTATAGAAGAACACATATTTTAATGTATTCATGTAATAAAATGGCCACCCTAACTCAACGCCTAAACAAAGTGGATTTGTTACACGGGGAAACGAATAGGTTATAATTATATCTTCAGTGACTAATGTTTGTTTGGAAAATATGTCATTACACCGTTGAATTTATAAACTAATCGAAAATTACATTAAAAGTGGGTCGTTATTGAAATTACGTGTTTGCTAGGTAAGTTTTTTGTTTCTTTTGTTTGCTAAATTCCTGTTCACATTGTGAACTCGCAACTTTGCTAGTTGAGTCATATAAAATATTGCGCCGTAATTTGCTGAGCGTAACGAGCAACGCAGTTGCCAACTGCTTTCAGGCGCAGGCGCTAGGTATGTCTTAATTCAATATCGCAGATCTGTGTAATATTGCATGTAATCTTTTAAATTACAAAAAAACTATAAAATATATACTATAACGATCTATCATTTGCAGCTTACACACTAAAACCCCGGGATTCTTTATACAAAGGTCAAACAGCAGGTTAAAAGACATTCACAAGACAACACAAAGGTTATGGACAAAGGCGCACAAAGGGAAAAGAGTAGGAAGAATATACACTTTTTACATTGTTAAAATAAATTACATGAGCATAAAATGATCGCGGTATTTCCTTTAAGGCCATTTTATTTGATTTTTTTTTGATGTGATTTGGGCGCAAAGTTAACAAGCTTACATATCCAAATGCAGGGTATTTTAACGCCTCCGATGTGGGAACTACTGAAGAATTTAAATGAAAAAAGCTTCGTTGGTACTCGGTGTCGATTTCGAATATCCATATCTATAGTGGGCCAAATAAGTTTTTATTTTTACCTGGACGAACGATACAGATGGGTAATAAAAACATTAAAAAGGATAAACCGTATTATTTTGTCGCTTAAACATCAAATTGGTTTCTAACAGTATCGGAAATAAATTGCAATGGATATACTCGTATCAAGTTTCGTCGTACAGGACCCATCAGATCACCAACGATACACCGTGCCGACGTCTGCGAAGTAGTTATATGCATCGACGGTACCGAAATAGTCGGTCAAAGTAGACCTCTATGATTATGTAGCAGCTTGAGTGTACTGGTACTGACGTCTAGATGGCGTTACTACACTCATAGGATTTCCTCGTGACTCATAACTGGTGATCCGATGGATCCATTATCATATCATACACTTTAACTTGCGTTTTTTCTTGTAACAATTTGCCTTTTTATTTATCGTCTCTTCCAAATTAAATGTAATTTTCTTAGTAAAATTTCTTATCTAAAACATCATAAATATTTAACAACAAAAATTAGACAAAATTGACATTTTTCATGTTAGATTTTGGCTGAAGATAAAGTCGTTTATTCTAATAGAGGAAGAAAAATAAACTTTGTGTGTTTGAGAACTAGCCACATATTCACAATTGCAACGTTGTTGATTTTTTTAACCAAGCAACACAGTGCTGGCAACCGCTGCGAAAACACTTGCATTCTGGTCGTTGGGCATACGACGTCCCTCTTTCTTTAACACTCCCACTCGTCGTATACATTCACTATATTTAAGCTCTCAATGTTTTTAATGAATTTGTCTCTTGTTAACGGCTTAGTAAAAATGTCTGCCAATTTTTCACTGCTAGGCAGGTATTTCACTGCGACAGTCCTTGATTCATTCGCATCTCGAATGAAATGCAGCTCCACATCAAACTGTTTCGCTCTAGCGTGCACTTCAGGGTTCCTGATGAGTCTTAAGGTGTTTTGATTGTCGATAGTGTGATCTTTTTTTGTCTTTGGCTGCGACAAGTCACTGGTGCACCTCCCATGATGAATACAAATCCGGTTGTCGATTGACGTGTCTCCACGCCGGCGAAGTCCGTGTGCGTATACCCGCAGCCTCGTACACAATTTCAAATCTTGGAGTCGCTTTCAGATATCTCAGTATACGTTTATCTGCTGTCACTTGCTCGACACCTGGATTCTCCAAAAATGATTCCCACTGAGAACGCGATGTCTGGCTTGACACCAATGCTGCATACAGGAGTAATCCCACTGCTTCACGGTATGGAAAACTCACCGAACTTTTATCTTGATTCTTCACGAGTTTCACGTTTCCATCAGTCGGGGTGTGTATGGGGACTTCGTCTACCAGGTTGAATTTACGCTTGTTGTCCGATACTGATTTTCTTTTTACTTCGATCTCTTCTAATTTTCAAGCCCACATAGTGCTGACAATTTCCAGTAGTCATTCCTGAGCGGTCGTGGCACGAGTTCCCAAGTTTCATTCTTTCTAAAGCGTCCAGCTCTTCACTAATTACTCCTTTCCACTCTACTGCGTCCTTGTAACTGGTCGCTTCTTCATACGTGCTAACTTCTTCGATGATAGCGCTATTACCTGTGGGCTCATATCGATATGGCTCGTAGATGTACGCTCGCAGGTCGTACCGATCTTCGCCCTCGGTCGCCTCAAGGAACTCAGGAGTCATTTCGCATTCTTCGAGGTCAACATTCATTGCTGAGGTCAACATTCATCAACTTTGCCTCTTCCGACAATTTCACGTCGCAGCTAACGGTCGTTTTCTTCGTTGGCTCGTACAGCCGGCAGTTTATCGTCGTTGGTTCGTAGCTGACGAGGTAAACCTTTCTTGCTCTCGCATCCCACATTTTTGGTCCAAGTTCTTTGGGCTCGTGAACTTATGTTTCCGTTCCAAAAATTCTCAGATAGTTGAAATTGGGCTTCGCCCCGAACCACTATTCGAGAGTTTGGCGTCCTGTTCAGAATGTACACGACAGCTTACAAATTGGAAAAAAACCTATCTCGTAAATCTCATCAACATAACCGTAAACGATTTTTGAATATATTTCCCCCCTAGCTTCGAAATCTTACCCGAAAAGTTCTTTATATATCAAATGTTGATCCCACGAATCTTTTCTCAACCTGCGCAATTCTGTATTTATCACAATATTCAAATATAGAGCCTTACAAGATTATTCCTCATTCTAATGTTACATTCTAATATCATATTTTGACAACATGTATACAATAGAAACTTATATTAATCATATAACTATTATGTACATACAGTATACGTATAGTATACAAGACTATTTCTGTGTGAAATTTCTAAATTGCATAACCGCCATTTGCTCCATGCTTGTGTCTTATTATTTTCATACGTTTTCGTATTAAAACTGTTTTTTAATCACAAAAACTTCTCATATTTTGTTTAATTTCTTGACTCCGTACCAAATTGAATAACTCTCTTGCTTCCACTACTTTACTTTCAATTTAATTTGATTGACTTTTTAGTTTAGTTACTTTAGTAGTCGATATATATCATTTAAAGTTAAGTTCTCATTATCAAATTCACCGGAAAATCCCGATATATATATATATATATAATATATATAATATATATATATATATATATATATAATATATATAATATATATATATATATATATATATATATATATATATATATATATATAACAAAACAAAAGAACAATACAAAAGTTAGCATTAATAATGCGTCGCCCCGCCGTGGTGATCTATGCACTCTCTGTATTTGGTGTCGGAGCTCTTTCAGAGTCTGTGGAGGACGACGTATCTGGCCCAGTCGTCTGCCGATAATATCCCAAATATGGTCGCTAGGGAATAGATCAGGAGATTATCAGGAGATTGGAGGCCAAGCAAGAAGGGTGACTTCAGCTTCTTCAAAACAAGCCATAGTAACCCAGGCAATCCTGGCGGCCGGGCATTATCTTGTTGAAAAACCGGGTTTGGTAAGGTGTGAAGATAAGGAAGAAGATGAGGCTCTATAATATCCGCAACGTATCGTTGAGCATTCATGGTACCCATAACGAACACATGGTTTACGTGGCTTTCCACGAAAAATTGTGGAAGTTTCCGTTCTCCATATCGTCTCCTAACCCTTATACGACCATCGCTCATACCCAAGCAAAATCCGGATTGGTTACCAAAGACCACCATTCTTCATCCTACTGTAACCTTTCTCGGCACCACACTAACCGTTGTCTTTTGCGAGCTGCGGTGAGTGATAACACAAATTGCGGCCGGTAAGACATGAGCCTAAAAGATTTTATTCGCCTGTAGATGGTTCTAGTGGTTACCCTTCTGCCTTCTTCTCCGAAGTACTGGTCCGCAATCGAATGGGTGGTCGAAAAATTTTCCCTCACACCCAGCAGTCTTATGCGACGGCTTTTTCGGGGACGCCCTGAACGTCTGGTCCGTTGTTCTCGTTCTTCCTCAGACCAAACATGACAGTTTGGGTTGCCTTTTCGAAGGGCAACTACTTGACCTCGCTCAAAATCACTTCATTACCAAAAATTGGAACGCCGATGATTTCTATGCATTTTGAACAATACACCAATAACGTCAAAATGACAAATCATCAACTGACCGCCACATATAGCGACAACTTCTTTGGCATAAAAGGAAAAAAAATACTGAAGAAATAGAGATAACATTTTAATTAATCTTAATTTTGGTCACCCAGAAATCATATACAAAATTTTGTTGAAAAATAATAATTTATTCTCGGTGTTCTTTTGTGAACCTGCACCCACTATCTGCAAATTTTGTATACAATTCTTATTCGTTTATACATAAATCATCACAATCTATGTATAAATATACAACGTATATATATATATATATATATATATATATATATAAAACGTAATTAACAATTTTTCAACCATTACTTAATTAAAGAACGGAGGTGTTAACGATCGTTAAAGTAATAGTTTTAAAAGTCACACTTCTATAAAATTATAATAAAACTCCGATTTAATTTTCACCATATTTTTAAAGCGCAACTTGCACAAGAATATTTATTACAATAATATTGTAATTCTATAAAAAAGGACCACTGAAATTATGCAACAAATGACGAAATTGCAATGCAAGTATGACTATATACAGAAGTGAGTGGTTTTTGTCAGTAGGAACGTGATTTTGTTATAAATATTTGTTAAATGCTTTACGATATAAGTATTATAAATCTCTTTTACGCCATATTGAGTAGGTGCTTCAATCGAATTTAATTAACATGTTTTTTTCTATTTTTAATTCTATGGTGCATGGTGATTGCGTTCATCTTTTACTTTCTTATATTTTATGTATGTATATATGTATTATGTATCATGAAAATGTTCAACCTCGAGATTTTAACGGATGTGTGTGTGTGTTACATGAACATGTCCCGATTTCGGCCAATCAGAGTCGAGGATTCACTGCCAAGTAATAACGTCGTGGCGTCGACACGAATTCGTTGCCTTTTCGTGTTATCTGTCTGGTTTTATCTAGCAAAAGGAGTCAAATAAATTTGCATTTTATTCACAAAAGTTTAACAAAATTTGCGAGTTGCAAACATAACGGCGAAGTTATTAAAAAGCTAGACATTGTTTTCATTTCTGAGACAAAAGAACTCGTTCACCTGTTTCAATTGTGGAGGAGGTGAGAACGATTGATTAGGATTCAAAATATTTGCAAGTTTAAAACTTACGTTCGATAGTTACAGTTGATTAGTGCGAAATAGAACATAACCACAAATTGGCAATGTATCCCAACCAAAGTCGACAGCTGTCATCTATTAACATACGGAATGGTTCCATAATTATTTTAATTAATTTCAAAATGTTAAGTTTAGTTATTAATGCAAATGATATAACAAATCGCATGACAATATTTTACCTGTACAATAAATTTTCGTCTAAGCGTAAATATTTAAGTTTGCCAATTATTTTAATTGTGCAATTTGAATTATTGTAAACAAAATAAGACATTATCGTTTTTTGTTGAAAATGATATAATATTTGCAATTAAATAGTTAAATTCAAAATTATACAAATCTTCGTTTTGACGTTTTTAAGTTTCCTGGGTTATATTTTGATAGAGATGGCAAATTGTTGTTGATACAATAACGCGGACACTTTGGCCTCTGAAGATGTACTGGAGTTGTCTTGGCAATCGCCAAGCTTTAATGTACGAGGGGAGATCATTATTTGGCGACCCCGACATAGTAGGCTTTGAGTGACGTTGACATCAATTTGACACATTTATCGTTACGTTGGTTCAATTGTAGTTTTGTCACTTGTTACCCTTTATTTTAGAATTTAAGTAGACACGTTTAGAGATATTCTAAAAATGGAAAAATCAGAGTTTCGTGCAGTTATAAAATACTTGCAAAAGAAAGGGTTGTCGCCAAAAGAAATTTATGAAGACATGGTAGGTGTATTAGGTGAGTGTGCTGTTTCTTACCAACTGGTAAAAACTATGTCTAGAGAATTTAAACTGGGAAGACAAGCATGTGAACGTGCGAAGGGTGTTGGACGACCAGTGACTGTCACTACCTAAGAAAATGTTACACGATATGGTAATGACAGATAGACGACTGACCATTTACCGGATTGCTGAAATTACTAATTTTTCTTATGGTACTATAGAAAATAATTTAACAAATATGTTGGGGCTAAAAACTTTATCTGTACGTTGGGTCCCACGAATGTTGACACCTGATCAGAAACGTTCTAGAGTATTGCATTCTGAAGCCAGTTTGGCAAAGTTTAAAGCAGATCCGGTTGAATTTCTTTCTCGATTCGTCACTTTTGATGAAACGTGGGTTCACCTCTTCGATCCTGAGTCGAAGCAACAAACGAAGTGGCATCGCCGAGCTTCTCCGCCCTCCGCAAATTTCGTGTTTTGCCATCCGCTGGCAAAGTCATGGCCACATTTTTTTGGGACGCAGACGGAATTTTAATGACTGGTTTTCATGGAAAGTGGACATACAATAACAGGATCCGACTATGCCAACTTAATTTCAAGATTACGCGATTGTGCCAAGGAAAAAAAGACGGGGAAAATTGAGTAAAGAATTCCGTTTCATTAAGACAATGCTCCTGTCCACAAGCTATGTTGAAATGAGCGCTATTCTGAACGCCGGATTTGAATTGTTTGAACCTATTCGGTCTACGCACCAGACCTGGCCGCTAGTGATTTCTTTTTATTTCCAAAATTAAAAGAATATCTTCGAGGGACCAGACATTACGACGATAATGAAGTGATGACGACCAACCAAAATATTTTTTTCCAGAGGAATCAAAGGATGGAGCATTATTGGACCAAATGCATCGACCTTCAGGGAGATTATGTAGGAAAATAAGCGTTTGTTAGGGACCGTCAATACTGATCGCCCCTCGTAAGTTACGATTGCAATGCCCACGCCTGCTGCACGCCTTCATTTTTATTGGTTGTACGTAAATATTCAAGTTTAACAATTAATTGATTTTGTTTACAATTGAATAGTTATTTCCAAAATGGGTTTCGTAGTCTTCGTTTTGACGTGTCTGAATTTCCTGGGTTATTTTTCAGTAGATATAATAAAATATAATAACGATTACTTCGTCCTAAAGTTCTATCAAACTTCTTGAAACGCACTGAAATATCTCCATTAGGTTAAATTCGAGGAGAAAAATTTATTGATGTGGTTTCTATCGAAGAATTTCATTCGTGGACGTGGATAATTGATAAAAGATTTGGTTCATCTTAAATATGGCGCAACGTTATATATTTATGATTGATGTGGTTAATCTATATACTGCAAGGATTTTGCGAAGTTGACTGTCCTTTTGCAATTGTCGATTAACATTGTTTTATTTTTATTTAGTTTCATATTTCAAATAAATTATAATTCAACACTTGCGTCACATTATTAACACAAATTTCCAATTTTAACGCTGATTGAAACGATTACCCACACAATTAATTGCCATTTTCGTGTTTTCAAAATCCGAATATTTATGGCGCTGCGGTTATTATTGTTTTTTTGTTTGCTTGATTATAAATGGATTCAAATTATTACTAACGATTAAACATTCGCAGTTCATTATTTACCGCGTAATGCATTCGCGATAAATAATATCGACGTTTATTAAATGTTACGATAAATAATTGTGCTTGGGAATATCGATCAATTCAAACGGGGAGAATAATGACTTTTCTTGCACTCGATTCATTCGACGTCTCCTAACGGTGTATGTACGGTTTTACGTTGACAACAATAAACGTTGACGTTAATCGAAGACAAATGATTGGAAATACCTTCCACAGCGATAGACACATTGAGGGTGATTTAGTGCACGACGTATTTCTGCATTGTGATTTAAATCGCTCGTTACGTCATTTATGTGAATGTCAGATTAATTAAAAGTTAAAAAAATACTTATCTTCTAATTGAATGTAAGGTTTCAAATCGAACGAGGGCACGATAGAAGGAGTTGGTGAAGAAACGTTTTTTATTATTATACATGATTACAACGACTTGGAATGCATATATGGATTTTGATAACGGTGAAATATGTACACTGAGGTGCAAAATTAACCGGACACTTGAATTTTTCAAAATATTTTTGGCTTATCAAAATAAAAATCATATGTTTGTTGATTGAATCCTTTACTAATACCTTACAAGTAAAATCCATTATAAAACTGCAAACTCTAAGCCAAAAGAAAAAATAAATAAAAAATTTTGGAAAAAGATAGTAAAACTGCTACAAATTGGAAATGAACAAATGTTAATTTTATGATGTTAAAATTTAAAAAAAATATATTCAGTAGCTTGTATGCCCACCACGAGCTCTAATTACGGCTGCCATTTGATCAGGCATGCTCCTGATCAAAACTGCAAAGTCCTCTTAATGAATTTGGTTCTATTCCGCAGTTAGAGCTTCAGCTAACCAGTCCACCGTCGGAAACTTCTCATGGTAGCGGTGAATACGTCGTCCCAACATGTGCCATGCATGTTCCATGGGATTCACGTCAGGACTTCGTGCTGGCCATTGCAACAACGTAATACCAACTTCTTGTAAATAAGTCCGCGTGATCCGTGCAATGTGTGGGCGGGCATTATCTTGCATTAAACGAAAATTTTCGCCAAGAAATGGCGCAAAAGGCATTACATGTTCTTCTAAACATTGTTGAATGTAACGGTCGGCAGTAATGGTTCCAATCGGATTCTCACAAGCTCTGTATTAGCAGTCAACGAAATGCCCGTCCACATCATTACACCACCTCCACCGAATGGCACTTTTATTGACAAGCAGGCTCCAGCAAAACGCTCGCCAGTCCTTCTCCACACTCTATCGCGACCATCTGATTTGTATAGGGTGAATCTGGACTCATCTGTAAAGAGCACAGCGGACCAATCTTCAAGACCCCAATCAGCATGTTCCCGTGCAAATTCCAAACGCTGTCGCCGATGCTCTACGGTTAAAAGAGGACCTGTTGTATGTATTCTGGAGCTCAGCCCACCTTCATTTAATCGTCTGCGAACTGTATATACTGACACTCTGTTGTTATGGACGTCGTTCAACCGGTGCGCAAGAGCAGATGCTTCTTGTGTACATTCCTGTTTCCTGAAACTTTTGTAGTGCATCTGAGACGGTACTTCGGGGAATTCCTAGAGTGTTTGCGATGAAACGCACACTTCGTCCGTCATTGTTTAAAGCAACAGCTTGAGCAACTTGTTCTGGACCCACGAGTCTTTCTTGTTTTGACTTTTCATAAACAACAATTACTCAATAAATAAAACGTGCTACTAAGCAAATAACTTTAGGAAAAATGCAATACGGCAGCCTTTTTTTCCGACAGTCTCGTTGCAATAATACTGAAGCAACTCTTATCTGATATGCTCGTATGAAGTGCCCGTGCGGATTTGACTCTAAACAAGTTGTAACATGTTCAAACCAATTCTCCTACAATGCAGCACATTCACGTTCGCACAATTCATGCGCAACATTGAAGTATTTCGAAAAGTTCAAGTGTCCGGTTAATTTTGCACCTCAGTGTAGTACACAAATGAACGCGGTTAGAACTCGTTAAGTACTTGGATAATTTCTATTCAGGTTGTTCAACTTTTTCCAACTGCTGCAATTCAATGATTGTATGACAATGCGATTATTCGATAAATATTACACTAAATGGACAAAAATGGAAACGATCGCAAAATAAATTAATATTAAAAACTCCGGTATTTATGACATTTTATATTAATTAACGACTATCACTCATTATTGCCTTGTAAAAAATACAACAACCATTGTGTTAAGATCATATTCAAATGTCATACTCATATTTAATTATTATGTCCTTATGAATAATAAAACTGTTTCTCTCTCTCTGCAGAACTTATATGTAAGGATATAATAATTATCTAATTATAAATACCAAACTGAAATCCTTTGTTCTGCTTTAGATATCATGTCGAATATGTCGTAGACCGTTAGTAAAACGAGAGTAACGTTACACAAATCCTTTAAGGATTTGTGTAACGTTAGACACAAACTCCTTATCAAAGAGCTTTCTCTCGCAAATGCTCAAATTCCCACCGGCTTGTTTACCGAGCTTCCACTTCTACAAAGTGCATTTAATTTAAAGGAGTACACATCAAAGTTATTTCCGCGTGTGTGCTTTCAATCATAAGCTTCGTTTATTCAGGCAAAGTGACTCGGGCCACTTTCCCGATCATTACTTTTAAATTGGATTCATTTTGGAAGAGGCACTGGGTCGCACACGGTGAATCAAATCGAAACGTTTATGCTTTGGCCTGCGCTAATGATATTGAAGCACAATAATGCATGAAAAATGGGCTAATAACTTCAAAAACCTTCATAAAAATTTATCGAATGCCATTTTGAAGCTATATTATTCAAACGCAATTGATTTTTAATAATTCCCAGAAATATTTTAGGTCCCCCATTTAATATATCGGTTTTTTGTGGAAAATTTTCATGAAAAACGTGATTATTCGATTTTTGAGTATATTCCAATCTGCTCGCTTGGTTTGACGACCTTCGGCGACAAACACGTTAGGTGGATACTTTAGTATATGGATGAACACCCTTCGAAATCGTTGACAAGTTTAAGGTTCTTGAACTATTTAAAATCTACTGCTAAGTTGTAAACTTTGATATGACATTGACACATAGATTTGAATATTTCGGTTGTTTAAAGCCTAAGGAAAATGTTGGTTGAAATAACTAGAACACGGCAAAAAGTTTCAAGTCAACATTTTAGGTCATATAATTCGGACTGACACCAAATTATCGTTGCTTCGATATAAACGTGTAAACGAAGTTCGACAAAATTAAACGATGACCGCAGAACTTAACGAAAAACGTACGGTGCCAGTGTCAAATATTTTAAAATATGTGTAATATGTCGATGTACTAAAGATGTTTTAAATAGATGTAAGAAAATTAAAAGATAATATAAAGTGTAATAGTCTGTATCATGTCAATTTGTATTCACGTGATCCGTTCTAACCAATGCGAGTGGGTGAAAAGATGGCGTTGCAAACCGAGGTTATATTAACTCTGTGAAAAATTTGGACACTTTGAAAAAATTGTAAAATTTGAAAAATTTTTTAAATTTCAAACATATAGGAAAATTTAATGAAATTGTAATATTTGAAAAAATTGTAATAGACGAAAACGTAAAATATGAAAAATTTGGAAAAATTGTAAAATTTTGAAAATGGAAAATTTAGTCGATTGATTAGTCTGTGTTTCAAACATAGCCATTGTCAATTTTCAAGAATACCATTCTCTCCATTGCCATAATCACTAATTTTTGACTTTCTAATACTTTATGTATAAGAAAGTATAGGAACCATGAACATTTTCTAGCTCAAGATTTTAACGGATATACACGTTTTGAGGTCCCCTGAATCGATTGTGACTATTTTTGGAATGTCTGACTGCCTGTGTGTGGGTGCACGCTCTACCATCCAAATGGGTCAAGCTAGAGCTATGAAAATTTAAACTTAACATTTGTATATCACAAGAAGGAAAACATCCTATTTTGAACGCAATATCTCAACTGGCAGTGATGATTTCCATTTTTCCATATCTCGAAAACGATACGTTACCGAAAAAAATATTCTTACAAAAGTTGAAGATATTGATATTTTAAACAACTTTTATTTGATTTTTTTTAATTTTCGCATTTCAGCCAGTCCGATTGTTTCTTATTTATATATTTATGCATCCCTACGGTTGAGTTTTTCAAATACCATTACATTTTGCTTCCTTTTGTGTTCATTTTTGTATTGTCTTGAATTTTTATTAGTTGTATTTGATTCATTTGTTTTTCATCGATTAAAATTTTTCGTTTGTTTGTATTCAATTTTACTATTATGTAGAATGTTTTATGTTTTCTAGAGAGTAGAGCTTTTAGATCGAACCGCGTGGAGAGATTCGGCATCGTAATATTGCTCCGAATAATAACTCCATGTAAATAATTGAAAAAATAAGGATGTTTGTCGTATAATTAAGTTAGATAATATAATATAAAATATGTTAAATATTAGGAAGAATATAATTATAAATTAGAATTCGATATAATAGGCTTTAATACATTTATATAATTTAAATCGTAAAGTATTTTCAAATACACGAAAACTTCGCGATGCGAGAGCAGTGGGCAGGACTACGAGAGGTGACTCACAGCACCTGATCCGCGCGAGTCAAAAGAATTTCTAGATCGCTTAGACCGAGAAGACCAACCTGAAGATGGAAATTGTGATATTACCGAAACATCGGAACAACCCTTACAGGGACAATTCTAAAACGCGGTTCATTACCCGAGAAATAATTAGAACAGATTTTACCCGCGAGAATCTGCCCATCAACTATATATATATATATATATATATATATATATATATATATATATATATAATTTACACGAAAGATGGTTGAATCTTACACCTCAATGGTGCAGTAAACATTAATTAAAACAGGTCCATGAAGACTAACTGGTGGATCGCTAGACAATATTTTTCTGGGTTATTACCCTTCGTCAGTAGCGATTACCAAGAACCTTAGTTGTTGAAATACCTTTATATGTAGTGGCCATCAAAACTTCTTGGCGCGAGCCAATCACTCCTAACGAACTACCGACAACAGAACAGTGACGAGACGATACCTTGTCTAACACCTTGCGGAGACTAAACAAGAGACGACTGTCAAACGTCCAGTGTCAACATATAAAAGGATTGCTGCAATTAAGTTCAAAAACAATTCATTTTAGTCTCCGCAAGGTGTTAGACAATGTATCGTCTCGTCAGTGTTCTGTTGTCGGTGGTTCGTTAGGAGTGATTGGCTCGCGCCAAGAAGTTTTGATGGCCACTACATATAAAGGTATTTCAACAACTAAGGTTCTTGGTAATCGCTACTGACGAAGGGTAATAACCCAGAAACAATATTGTCTAGAGATCCACCAGTTAGTCTTCATGGACCTGTTTTAATGTTCACTGCACCATTGAGGTGTAAGATTCGACCATCTTTCGTGTAAATTTTACATTTTGCTGTCAGATTTGACAAGACACATTTTCAATATATTATATTATATATATATATATATATATATATATATATATATATATATATGACGTTTATTTATTATATATATATTTTTTACTGCCCCGTTGTTTATTTTATCCGTTACTGAGGCGACCTTTTACTTTGAAGCTATATTGCCTACATCAATTTAAACATCTACAACCATGTCCAACCAATACGAATATTTCGGATCTACAATTATGTTTAACCAAACACGAAGATCGCGGATCATTACATTATGCCTCCCGGTTTGATTACATTTTTAAAATATACAAGGGAATTTTGTAATATAATTATGATTCGCGATACTCGAACAGTAACTCAGCGTGGAATCTTCCTTGGTTGTCGCGTCTACGAGTTCATAGGTGGTGTTACAAAATTTCTGTCTTTTCTATCTTCCCGATCTTGGTGATAAGTGATGATTTTCTTTTAGTATAATGCGTAAATACTTGATTTCTTTCCAGATCATTCGTTCGGTGGGTGTCAAAATGTTTTTCATGCATGTCATGGGATGGATTCTGTTCCTTTGAATTTTAGTGACGGACTTTGGTAAAAAATTCCCCCTTGTATCGTACTTAATTACACTTTCGCGTGGTCTTTCATTTAGGTAATAGCTTTTGATTTTATTCTCCCATTCTTGTTTCCATTGTTCGATTGAGGTTTCCTTTTTAGCTTTTTCTTTAACTAATGTATCTTGTATTTCGCCAGTTTTTGTCTCGTTCAGTTTTCCTTGCATTACTTGTTGTGTTTCGTATAAATGAGTCACTTTGTTTATATTAGCGTGTATGTTTGCGGTTTAGGTTGTAATTTTTTCTTTAATTCTACTTGGACGTGGTTTAATCTGTGATTGGTATTTTCTATTAACGAATTGATTTTTGTTTTGTGTTTCGAAGGTTCATGTTAACTTTGGTTTCTAACTGACTAATGTTAACTTCCACGTTGTTTTGCATGTTAAGTATAGCTGTTTGCAATTCACTGATACTTTTCTGCTGATGTGCCTGTATTTCTTTGATATTATTGTCTGTAATACTTAATTTTGTCTTGATGTTAGCCTCGGTTTGATTTAATTTGGCATTGAGGTTAGTCATATTGATGTTGAGTTTGGCCCTGATATACTGCAGGCTTTGTACTAGGTGGCGCAAAAATCATCACCCTATCGGAAGATGCTATAATTTTTGCAAATGGTGGTAAATGTCAGTTCTGCTTTGACATTTGTGAAGTAAACAAATTCAAAATACATGTCAATATGACATGAATCGCTATACTCCTCAAGAACGTGGAATAATTGTTTCGATGTTTTTGCGTAATAATTCGTCGGTGATTTTGGCGCAGCGTGAATTTAGACGTAGATTTCCCGGTCGTCCGACACCAACTAGGCAAACACTAGGGTGTTTAGCTGCTCGCATAGAAGAGTATGGGACAACACGACATGCTGCCATGTCTGGGCGGCGCCGGAGTCGCCTTTCTGCTGTGAATATCGCGGCTGTGGCTGAAGATGCCGCAGAGGACCTCGGAGTATCGACCAGTTTACGTGCCACCCAATTGGGCATCAATAAGCGGTCTTTACAGAGAATTTTTGTGAAAGAATTTAAGATGTTCCCTTATAAAGTGCAGACAGTGCATCAGCTGCTAGCCGTTGACCGCAAAGCGCGTGTAACCTACGCTCAAGCCATCTTACACCTCGGCCACGAGGAAGACAACTTTTCATCGAAAATCATCATGAGCGACGAGGTTCATTTCCAACTCTGTGGATGCGTGAATAAGCAGAATTATCGTTTCTGGGGCACCGAAAATCCGCGTATAACACACGAAGAGCCAGTACACCCGCTCAAAGTTAGTGTAATTTTGTCTTGATGTTAGGTAATGGTTGTGTAATGGTATGGTGTTTACGCTGGAGGCGTGATCGGGCCTTATTTTTTCGCGGGCCAAACGACTACTGTGAACGGCGAGCGCTACTGAACCATGCTCAACGATCTTCTTTTACCCCAATTGGACAAATTTGGATTGGAGAACATGTGGTTATAACAAGATGGAGCAACGGCGTATACTGCACGATACACAGCCGAAATTCTGAGGGCTGCATTTACGGGTCGCCTTATCTCTCGTTTTGGAGATTTGCACTGGCCGGCAAGATTGCCCGATTTAATCGTTCTTTTTGTGGGGTTTCTTGAAGTCACGAGTCTATGTCAACAAGCCTAAGACTCTTGAAGCCCTCAAAGAGAATATCCGTCAGGAATGCAGGAACATATCACCGGAAGTTCTGGCAAGAGTGATGGAAAATTGTTATTAAAAAATTACAGTCAAAGAACATCGGGTAACAACTTTTGCGTCACCTTGTAGAATTATTGTAAAATCCGGTAACTTTTCCTCTGTTGACGTTTCAGTCTCTACTTCCACGTCATCTCCGGCCTCTGCAGGTGAGTTTCGTGTCGTCGGCATTTTTATTCGTATATGTTGTCCGTTATTCTAGTTCCCGTCTAGTTATTTAATTCCTCTCACTTGTGTGTATCTGTTAGACAGCAATTGACCCGTTTTCGAGCCCAACGTTGTTCGTCAAATGTAACGTCTCTACTTCCTTGTCCTTCGTGTTTTGATTTCAACACTTATCTTCTAATATTCAACTGATTAAATGTTCAACATTTTCTAAAGTGACGTTTATTTATTATATAAATATTTTTTTGCTGCCCCGTTGCTTATTTTATCCGTTACTGAGGCGATCTTTCACGGTAATTGAGATATATTGACAACATTAATTTAAACATCTACAACCATGTCCAACCAATACGATATTTCGGATCTACAATTATGAAGATTGCGGATCATTACTATACATACAGATCGCCTTAGCAAACATGACAGCTGAGAGGGCGTGGCGAGAGCTGCACTGCTTTTCGACGTACATTCAGGTTAAAAAATATCTCGGCGGCAAATTTAAAAGGTAGTGTGTTGCAATAAAGTTTTGTCACAATTTAAAATTAATAACGAAATGAAGAAATAACTACGCTATTACAAAATAAGCATATAAAAAATACATAACATAAAATCAGTAAACTACTCTCTAGTGCAGATTTTATCACCTTTACTTCTGATTCAGAATGTACCAAACCAGTATACTTGAGCGTGATTGGTTGAATATTTTCCCGCTTAAAATATTTTAAATAAAATTTTTGTAGTTCGCATATTTTCCGACTCTCATGTTTGCTAAGGTGAACTGTATATATAGATTGAAAATGTGTCATGTCAAATGTTGACACTGGATATGTGGCAGATGTTCTTGTTTAGTCACAGCAATATGTTAGACAGGGTATCGTCTTGTCAGTGTTCTGTTGTCAATGGTTCCTTAGTTTAGTTTTGATGGTCACTACATGTAAAGGTATTTCAATAACTAAGGTTCTTGGTAATCGTTACTGAAGAAGGGAAATATCCCAGAAACAATATTGTCTAGCGATCCACCAGTTACTCCATGGACCTGTTTTAATTAATGTTCACAACACCATTTAGGCGTAAGCTACGTCCATCTTTCATGTATACTCAGTGATATATAAACTGCACCACCTAGAAGGGGTGGGAATTTTTTGACCAAATTTGGCAGAAACATTGGACTAGTCTAAGGTAACAATTGATTAAAATTTGATAAAGAAAACATTTTTTTGATTTTTCTTTAATAATGTATTGGTCCGCCCCTATTTCTGATACACTCTTTTACCCGCCTTGGCATTGATTCCAGCAGATGAGCAATGTCTTCTTGGGGTATGGCATCCCAAGCAGCCTGTACTTCATGCCGTAGAGCTTCTATTGTCAACGGTGGGTTCTGTAGATTCCTCAATCTTCTACCCATCATGTCCCACACGTGCTCAATGGGCGACAAATCGGGAGATCTTGCAGGCCAAGGCAAAAGATTAAGATTGGCCTCTTCAAAGAAGTCAAGAGAAACCCTTCCTACGTGAGGTCGTGCATTATCTTGCTGGAAAAGTGGGTCTTCCAGCCCTCGAAGATATGGAAGAACATGTGGTTCTACCACTTCGTCAATGTAGCGTGGGGCGGTCATACTGCCCCGAATGAAGAGCAAGGGTGACCTACTGCCGTAAGCAATAGCACCCCACACCATCAACCCCACAGTTCGGTGAACACGCCTCGCAATCGAAAAATCAGGATTGTGCCTTTCTCCACGTCTTCGTCTAACAGTCATCCGACCATCATGCATTCCTAAACAAAATCGCGATTCGTCACTAAAGACAACTCGATGCCACTCCAAGTTCCATTGAAGTCTTTCCGTGCACCAGGCCAAACGTTGCTAGCGATGTTGAGCAGTGAGGGATAGCACAGGATGTGGGCGGTAAGACAGCAAGCCAAAGGTTCTTATTCGACGATAAACTGTTCGCAAGCCTATCGGACGACCTTGTTCACCTAACCATTGATCAGCTATTGATCCAGTTGTGGAGAATCTGTCTCTCAAGGCCATTAGTCTTTAGCGGCGATCTTGACGCTCATTGGTTCGTCTTTGAGCCACAGTGCCTCTTCTTCGACGTTCAACCCCATGTTCAGACGACGCTTGATAAACACGCATTATTGTTGAGTGGTGCCGTCCCAAACGGTTGCCGATTTCTCTAAACGAAAAACCTGCTTCTCGTAAACCAACAATCCGCCCTCGGTCAAAGTCCCTCAACTGCTGGTAAACTTGAGGTCTCCTTCCTCTAGGCATCATTAAACACTTGAAACACTTTAAACTAAGGAACGGGATCCGAAAAAGTGTAACAAATTCAAAAAATGACTTGATAATTGCTCTATCACCACCTCTAAAAAATGACACAAACGTCAAAAATCCCATGACGACTTGATGATTGGGTTTCAAATTTTAATCAACTATTTCCCTGGACTAGTACACTATTCCTGCCAAATTTGGTCCAAAATTCCCACCCCTTCTAGGTGGTTGCAGTTTATATGTCACTGAATATATATATATATATATATATATACAAAACGATGAATATCGAGGAAAGCGGTCAGTTTCTTTTTCGGGCACTAATAAAACTCAATTAGTTGTTCTTTTCTATATTTCGCAATATAATTGATTGCTTCATCAGGAAAGACAAAAGAGAGTCGTTTTTTGAAACTAGCGAAGTAAACATTTATCCCATTGATACATCGAGCGATTAAATTAATTAAAATAGATGAAGTTAAAACGTAAAAATATTTCGTCACATTGTAAACACATGTTAAAATTTGAGGTTAAGTCTATCACTTAACCTCAAATTTTAACAAAATAAAAATATTTCGTCACATTGTAAACACATGTTAAAATTTGAGGTTAAGTCTATCACTTAACCTCAAATTTTAACATGTGTTTACAATGTGACGAAATATTTTTACGTTTTAACTTCATCTATTTTAATTAATTTAATCGCTCGATGTATCAATGGGATAAATGTTTACTTCGCTAGTTTCAAAAAACGACTCTCTTTTGTCTTTCCTGATGAACCAATCAATTATATTGCGAAATATAGAAAAGAACAACTAATTGAGTTTTATTAGTGCCCGAAAAAGAAACTGACCGCTTTCCTCGATATTCATCGTTTTGGATCTTAACGTACGGTCGATGCTCCTTGCATTTATTTATATATATATATATATATATATATATATATATATATATATATATATATATATATATATATATAATTGTACAAATTCTCGACTGTAAATCACTAAAAATGGTACTTATCTTGTATCATGAGCAGTCAGTCGTTGAATAAAACACTTTTAGCAATATTAAAGTTTATTGCGACACCTTTTTTTGCAATAAGGTGTTTCGGAAACCCTTGTCAAGCAATAAACATTAATATGACATATTAATGTTTATTGCTTGACAAGGGTTTCCGAAACACCTTATTGCAAAAAAAAGGTGTCGCAATAAACTTTAATATTGCTAAAAGTGTTTTATTCAACGACTGACTGCTCATGATATATATATATATATATATATATATATATATATATATATAATTGAAAAATCCTTTGTATAACAATCGTTATAGTTAAAAATCAAATCGGAGATTACTGCGAACACACAGTATTCGGGTTTGAACGATTAGGAAAAAAATCCATGAATTTGTTCAAGCTAACGTTTCGCTTCTTTATTGAAGCATTTGCAAAGCCTAGAAGGTATACAATGCTAAGTAATAGAATTATTTTCTTTTTTAAATTTACTTACATGAAATATTAGATGTGTTATATTTAAAATGAAAGTGATAAATATACCACTCATACTGCTACATTTACAGGAAACGCACAAGTTGAAACAATTTTAAAAACATATTCACATATCGAGCGAAATGCGTCCAAAAACTGTAACGCATTAAGTGAAAATGCATATGAATTTTATGCGCACAAAAAACAGACGTTAAAACATTGCAAACATGAACCTTATGGATACCTGCGAGTCTTAAGGTAACAAAGTTCCACTAGCATTGAAAAGTCAAAATATAAATTTATGAAAAGTTTAAGATATAAAATATGAAAAGATGTCAAAATTAACGTTAAAAAGAAAACATCTGTAACAGACCTATCACAAAGGATAAAAGAGTAAGAGAAATGTTCAGGGAGTCAGGAGTTTTTTCCTAATCGTTCAAACCCGAATACTGTGTGTTCGCAGTTATCTCTGAACCTGGTCGCAATTTTTCTCCATTGCCTATTTATTTTTATTTTGCATATTTCCTTTCCTCCTACTTAGAAACAACAAATAACTTAGATACCATTCCACTATAAAAATAACAACCGCTACATAAATAAGAAACTAAATTTAGGATTATAATTAATCTCGAAAGTTCGCGTGGAATTCCCTTGATTACATGACACTTTCAATTAATTTTCAGTGCTATCCATCGCTGTCCCGGCCTCGGAACTTCGCGCTCACTAATTGACTCCGGCTCTCTCGTTGTAATACGTTCATCTAACAGATCGATTGTGTTGCCACTTGATTGCAACAGAAAGTTCAGATTTTCAGAGCTCTTTCATTTCGCAGTTTTTGTTCGTTGCACGGCCAGCGGTGTAAACTTCGCCGATGGATTGAAGCTTTGGAAGAAACTACGGTAGTAAAATCGTCGTGTGCTTCGCGTAAGTTCAAGCCGGGTCATGGCGCGTCGGCGGTATGCGGTCGTTTCAACGAAGCGCACGACGAGCCAGGGGATATCAGCCTTAAAGACGATGGTGTAATCGCTGACGATCGATTTAAATGGTGTCAATTTGTCGTCTTGGGGTGTTTTAGGTTACGGGGGAGCAAACTGAGACTTTTTAAAGTCGTTACCGAGTTCTAGATATTGCGTTGAATAATTTTTGTAGTCTTGACATAAACAATTATGTTTCTATTTTATATAAAATATTTCATAATTATATTTAAATTAATGAATATTGTATAAATTGGTAGTAATTCATCTCAGGGAAAAAATTACAAAAATATGTGAGCAAAATTATTTCATGTTCGTAAAGTTTAGCGCCGGCAAATTGCAAATGCATAGCTGAATTACATTTTCCGAGGAGCTCATGTAAGCAAATTACACTGAATTTAATTAAAGCTGGCGGAAATCTCACTTTTTTTCCTGTAAATAACTCGAATATTATGTCTGACTCTTGATTTTTTTGTGACAATAGAATATTTTATTAAAATTAAATTAAATATAAATAAAGTATTTATAAACGAAGAAAAAACGAGGTAAAAGTTCATAGAACTTATTTTTAGAAAAAATGACAATATAACAAAATAGAGAGGGCATAGCGCGAAAAACTTTGAAGAACAAATATTGTGAAGATGTAAGCAACTAAATCTCGAGAAATAATTGTTAAATAGTACGCCAATAAATCCTATAAATGTGATAAGTTTTGCACGTAAATTTGAGACATTTTAATGACTTGACTTGGGCTTCAATTTAACCGAGCGAATTAGAATGAAACTCGAGCGCATACGAAATACAACGAAAATTATGTCGATGATTAATAATTAACAAGGTAAAATTTCAATATGAGTAGAATAAATGTGTGCACGGTTATTAAATAATAAACTCCATAAAAGGATCTGAAAAGAAAGAAAAACGTGGTAAAAGTCCAGGCAATCGGAGACTTAGTTGTCGCAATCAATTGTTCGAAGATAAATTATCATGTGGATGTACATATCTAACACGTTGACTGTTGTACATACCTCCAGGGATATGTATAATTGATAATTCAAAAAAATGTGTGCAACTGTCACTATTGACTGTAAATTAACGATCTTAAAAATTGTTCAATGATTCAAAACGCATTTCTTTACCCTGCATTTTTGTAAGCATACGTCCTGTTTTTGGTTACAAACAATACAACTGGCGTACGACACCTATACTCGCGAGCATCGTGATATATTGATCGGAGAAAAATAATATTAAGGAGCCCTCCATAAATATAGAGTTAGATGAAACCAAATAGAGGTGAAGTAAATTCTAGACGAAAATCTATTGGTTAGTGACACATTGAAGACTAAGTAAACTAAACATTAAGTTTTTTAAGGAAATAGCACTCAAGTTTTTAATAAGCTTGCATAGCAGGTTGCGCATGGACAATAAGGCATCAACATTTCAACGTAAGAAATGACGGCAATATAGAAAAGTAACTTTATACAATTTTAGCGAGAAAAATATAATCAATTGAATTTAACCCAAAGAACAGGACAGATCTCCAAACTAGAAATTACCACATTATGGGACATTTCAACGGGCGGCAATGAATTCATGTGATTGTCGAATGTAGGCTTTCACGGCCATTTTTCCATAGTGCTGTATCTTCCGGGTGTTGCCGTGATTCTTGACGTTTCGCTGATCATACTTCTTCAGAAGATTTCTAAAGACTGATGTTGATGTCTTCTGCTTCTCGTTATATAGCCAGTCGCTGCTTCGCTTCGTTCATTCGTATCCGTTATCGTCTGCTGATCCGTATCCGATGCTCCTCCAGAATTTGCCCATGCCTTCCAAACCGTACTTTTCCGTTCTTCATTATTTCCAAGGATTCTCTCACTATCCGTAGTAGTGATGGCTTCTGGTAGTATCTTCACTTCGTCCAAGTCCTCTTCGATGCTCCTTAAGTCTGCACAGTATACTGCGTCCGGTTTGTCAATACGATTTTCCACACTGGCATTGAAGTTCGTATATTCCTTTAACTCGTAATCTGGGTACAGAGTCCTTGTTGGATGGAACCTCTTTTATTTGCTCAGCTGTGATGAACCTGATGTTGATATTATTCTTTTCCAGGATCAGCCTCCTCCTCAGCCTGTCTGTAACTTCAGAAATAAATGGGAAGTGCACGTATCCTGCTGGTTTTTCCTCTGGTTCATCCTTCTTCTTCCTAGCTTCGGCGAGTCCCTGAATATCCTGTGGTTTGTAGCCGTTCTTCTGTAGTGCATCCTTCACATGTTGTATTTCTTCGCTTTAATTACTAGCATCGTTATTTTTTCCGCTCTGTGTAGCAGTGTGCTGACTAGGTATCGGTCCGTATGCGTCTTCTTGCGGTATACTCCAGGTCTTAATTTTCCACTGTCGTCGCGTTTAACTAGTACGTCCAGAAAAGGTAGCCATTCTCTTCTGTGTCCATCGTGATGTGGATGATGGCATATTGTCCGTTGATATGCTCCTTAAATGCGTGTAGACTGTCCATACCGTGTGGCCATAGCACGAATGTATCTGGAACTGATGGCTTCTTCTTCAAAAGTCTCCATGAAGATGTTGGCAATGACTGGTGAGAGTGGTGGTCCCATAGCTGCACCGTCCTTCTGCTCATAGAATTCCCCATTCCATAGAAAGTAAGTGGTGGTTAAACACAATGTTACCAGGTCAATCATATCCTCTTTTAGTCCTTGGGTATGAATCGTTGTCTGATGAGCTCTGGGATTTCTTCCACGGGTATGTTGGTGAAGAATGATTCCATGTCGAAATTACCAGAATGTCCTCGCTGGAACCAAGAACAACAGCAACACCGGGAAGATACATCATTATGGAAAAATTGCCGTGAAAGCCTACATTTGACTATTGGACCATATAGAAGAGCCAACCGCTAGCTCCGTTGGCATTCCTACGACGCTGTCGAGACCAGGATGCGACACCGAAGTTCGTCACCATTACAGGACCGCAATTGCTAAGAGGATTATCCGCCGAGCCGAACAAACACTTACACTAGAAAGAGTGCGCCACACATCCTTCGAAATACTATATGTATAATATAAATAATTATATACGAACTTAGTATCCAACGAACTGTATCACCGACACTTGGAACTAAGTCAATTACTACCTGAAGATATGTGGAAAACAGTGCACCGGATTAGTTATGAGCACGCGGAACATCACCTAAACAACGCTACCAGAAAGCAGACCAAGAAATTTGAGAAGCTACATCAAAAGGAGACCGAAGCACTACCAGGATTGGACCATAAGAAGACTGACGTGAACCTCACCAACCAAACGTTATCTGAAGAGCAAACCAGCGTACTATCGAAAGGACTAAACTTATAATTATAAAAATATATTTCACCAAGAAGAATACCAAAGGACGAAATAATCACCCAAGTGGAATTTGCAATAAGGACTGTACCAGCAGAACACGTAGAACAAATAAGACACGAGACGTGCAAAATTCTCTGCAAAAGCAAAGTACCAACTCGGGATATCTCAAGGACAGAATAGGACGCATTGAAAGAACTTCGTAATAATAAGGATATGATCGTTGTACGTGCCGATAAGGGAAACGCAACAGTAGTGATGACAAGATTGGACTACAATGAGAAGATCAACACCTTATTGGGTCCCGAACGCTACAGAAAAATAAGCTAAGATCGAACGTCAGACTAGGAAAGCGATCAGGCGATCAGTCAACCATACCGAAGGAAGAACATTGTCGTTTAGTGCCATCAGAAAGTCAGCCTCCAAGATTATTATGGACTATTATAACAACTATTAAAACAGCTGGTAACCCCATACGACCAATTGTAAGTACCTGTAGATCTCCAAGTTACTAACTGGCCCAGCAGCTACAGCCGTCCACGCACCACAACCACAATCCAATTTCAAACACAAATATTAACGGGGAAGGCTAATTACTGCATGCAGTCGTGGTTGTGTCAGTTGTTAACAAAAAGATTAGTAATAGAGACTAAAATTTATGTAAAATATAAAAATGAATTACAGAAAAATATAACGTTTAAAGTAAGTACGTTAACTTTGTATATGAATGAAAATTTATTAATCAGTTTCACTGAGTGTTGGTGCAAGTGGTCTTTCTGACTAATTTTGCACAAAAAATTTAACCATGTACTGGTTTATGACTATAATGTAATATGTTTAATAAATGCATATATCACTTTTATGCAATATATATATATATATATATATATATATATATATATATATATATATATATATATATATATATATATATATATATAAGGAAGACTTTATTGGGCAAAGCCCGCGTGGAAACACGCAACCGCCGACACGTGTTTCTGACTTATTAGTCGTCATCAGGACGGTATAGCCAAATTAAAAGATGGACAAAATTTGGAGATACAAAACAATCGGAGTCAACACAAGCAACCGACCTCCACATTATGACAACAGTCAAAATACCCACAATATTGTGGGAACATTCAATATAGCCACGCGGGAGGACATAGCCACCTGCGTGAACAACCGAGCCCAGGATATAATAATGAAAAAAGGTTGTTGATGCGGGAACAAAGATATATAAAAGGAAGACTTTATTGAGCAAAGCCCAATAAAGTAATATAATAATATAATATAATAATATAATAAATCGTCCTGATGACGACTAATAAGTCAGAAACACGTGTCGGCGGTTGCGTGTTTCCACGCGGGCTTTGCCCAATAAAGTCTTCCTTTTATATATCTTTGTTCCCGCATCAACAACCTTTTTTCATTATATATATATATATATATATATATATATATATATATATATATATATATATACTTATTTGATATAATGGTACTTCACGTCAGATATGATTTAAAAAATAACAAATGTAATTTTTTTTATTTACATTTTATTAATCGTTACGTTTCGCAACTCTTCAGCTTGCTTCATCAGACGGTTTTTTAATATACTTATGCAAGTTGACATATTTTGCCGATACAAAATTGTGACATTGTCCCACTTCGATATTTCTCTACTACGTGTCTACGTTAATTATTATAACTAATACATTAGCAAAACAGATTTAAGAGGAAGATATATATATGGTTACGAAGTTTTGTTACTGTATATTAAACACAGAATTCGGGGTGTTGAACGATTAGGTATATAAATCACTTCAATGTTTTCTGGCTAACGTTTCGCCTCGTTTATTGAGGCCTTATCGAAGCCTATAATGTAACAATAAACAAAAATAATTTTAATGTAAAAACAAATTTCTAGTAAGTACTTACACGAAAATTTTAGAAGATTATAAGAAAAATGTAACATTGCAGAAGCACAACACAGAGCGACGAGTGACATGATAGTTATGATATAAAAACAGCACTACATAATTGTATTTAGTCTAAACAAATTAAAAGTTTGTAACGTCTAAGACGTAAAAGTCGTTGCAGCCATTAAAACTGTCGAAGGTCTAATCGTGCGATTTTGAACATATGTTCAAACGCGAAAAATGAAAGTTACTAAAAATTTTAATTGACAATTATTTAGGTAGAAATTATGAGATAACATATTTTTAAGAAAAGAAATAACCAGAAACACAAAATATCTCACGAGACGAACCGCAAAGGAACCTACTAATAACCTCAGGAGAAAAGACAAGGATTGAGTGAGGGGAAAAACATAGGTTATGAGTCGTCGGAAGATTCATCTCCAAATCAAGAATCAAACTGTTAAGGACAAACAATAATTGAATGAAAATTACTGTGAAGCCAGGTGTGAACATTTATTCATAAGGCCTCTGTAGATAGTGCTAAGGTTGTCTTTATCCTTCCTAAAATTCATGGCATTATTCGTGTTGACTATGTAACACATTTCAATGAATCTTCCTTTCATATATCTTTGTTCCCGCGGTAAAACCTTTTTTCATTATATATATATATATATATATATATATATATATATATATATATACACGAAAGATGGTCTAATCTTACACCTCAATGGTGTAGTGAACATTAATTAAAACAGGTCCATGAAGACTAACTGGTGGATCGCTAGACAATATTGTTTCTGGGTTATTACCCTTCGTCAGTAGCGATTACCAAGAACCTTAGTTGTTGAAATACCTTTACATGTAGTGGCCATCAAAACTTCTTAGCGCGTGCCAATCACTCCTAATGAACCACTGACAACAGAACACTGACAAGACGATACCTTGTCTAACACCTTGTGGAAACTAGACAAGACGACTGTCAAATGTCCAGTGTCAACATATAAAAGGATTGCTGCAATTAAGTTCAAAAACAATTCAAATTGAAAATGTGTCTTGTCAAATATGACAGAAAAATGTAAAATTTACACGAAAGATGGTCTAATCTTACACCTGGACATTTGACAGTCGTCTTGTTTACTCGCCGCGAGGTGTTAGACAAGGTATCGTCTTGTCAGTGTTCTGTTGTCAGTGGTTCATTAGGAGTGATTGGCTCGCGCTAAGAAGTTTTGATGGCCACTACATGTAAAGGTATTTCAACAACTAAGGTTCTTGGTAATCGCTACTGACGAAGGGTAATAACCCAGAAACAATATTGTCTAGCGATCCACCAGTTAGTCTTCATGGACCTGTTTTAATTAATGTTCACTACACCATTGAGGTGTAAGATTAGACCATCTTTCGTGTAAATTTTACATTTTTCTGTCATATTTGACAAGACACATTTTCAATATATATATATATATATATATTCAACAAAACATAAAAATTATATATATATATATATATATATATATATATATATATATATATATATATATATATATACGAAAGATGGTCTAATCTTACACCTCAATGGTGTAGTGAACATTAATTAAAACAGGTCCATGAAGACTAACTGGTGGATTAGACCATCTTTCGTGTAAATTTTACATTTTTCTGTCATATTTGACAAGACACATTTTTAATATATATATATATATATATATATATATATATATATATATATATATATATATATATATACATGAAAGGTGGAATAATCTTACACCTCAATGGTGTAGTGAACATTAATTAAAACAGGTCCATGAACACTAACTGGTGTTAGTTGTTGAAATACCTTTACATGTAGTGGCCATCAAATTATATGTTGACACTGGACATTTGACAGTCGTCTTGTCTAGTTTCCGCAAGGTGTTAGACAAGGTATCGTCTTGTCAGTGTTCTGTTCTCAGTGCTTCGTTTGGAGTGATTGGCTCACGCCAAGAAGTTTTGATGGCCACTACATGTAAAGGTATTTCAACAACTAAGGTTCTTGGTAATCGCTACTGACGAAGGGTAATAACTCAGAAACAATATTGTCTAGCGATCCACCAGTTAGTCTTCATGGACCTGTTTTAATTAAGGTGTAAGGTTAGTCCATCTTTCATGTAAATTTTACATTTTTCTGTCATATTTGACAAGACACATTTTCTATATATACATATATATGCTAAGTCAGTCAGATCGAAAAATCTACACTAAGACAGATGGTACTATGCCTGGAAATTTTGAATGGCGCTTGGGATTCGAGATTAAATGTAATCGATTTCTGGTTAGTGGTATCAACATTTTCACTAAACCCAATGTTAGAGACATTGATGTATGTTCCTATAAATACGTTCAGCAACCAAATGAAGAAGATTTCGTGTGCCCGGATTACTCTTGGAAGGCAGTGGTATAATGTTTTGTTGTTATTTTGTCTTTTTTGCCTTGTGTGTCGATTTAATACAAAATATGCACGTGTAAGAGGTCAAGATATTTTATAACCTTATTAATAATTAATCAATATTATTAAAAACTGTACATATTATGATTATGGATTTCAACAAATTTAAACATTTCATACTAAAACTAAAAGTAAATCTCGTAAAAGAGACATATGCCATTGCCGTAAAACAACTACCTCATACAATTTGATAATAAATTTTAGATACATTATTTATTTTAGGTTTGTCATTTATAGCTGTGGAGTTATTCTTAATTTACATAATTTCGTTTATAATGCGTGTTCTTTGCTGATTTTTTTTTTCAAAATAATAGTTTGATTATAGTGGAAATCATGTCCAGTAATATTTATATGTTTCTTTAGTGCAGTTATATTTTTAGCATATTTATGGCCTTTAGTTCTTTCTTCCAATTGTTGGGTTTGTCCGATGTACCACTTTTGAATACATTTTGATAGTTAGTGGACATATGGGAATGTTATGTGTTGTGTGTTGGTTGACTTACTATTAGTCGTATTTTGCCCGTTGTAATGTTTGTATATCCGTTGTTTAAATATATTTTGTATTAAGCTGTTGGGGTAGTTGCTTGCTTTCTGTAGTGTATGAATGCGGTATTGTGGATTAGTAAGTTTAGTAGCCCTGTCCGCTATAGCGATAATTACATTGTTTTATGTTTTATGGGTTGTGTACATATGTAGTTTGTGTATCGTCCTGTCCATGTTTGTTTAGTGTACCACTTGGTATGAATTTTTATAGTAAATTGAATTTTATTATGGTAACTGTTACATTTTTGTAAAATTTCGTTTTCAGTGTTTTCAGGAATAGCTGTAATTATAGCATCGACGTACCGTTTGAAGAATGGCAGGCCAATCTTACAATCATTAATGACTTGTTGTTCCAGATCTTCTAATACCAATTGTGTATTGGCTACACTAGGGTAGATATTAATTGTATTTTTTTTATTATTGCTATTGTTATGCTTATTATTAATATTGTAGTTGTATATGGTGTTGGTAATTTTAGTTCGTATGTCCGTTTGTTGTTCATTAGATAGATACTTCTATGTTTGCTATTATGTCATGTATTGGGATTTTTGTTTTGTTGTCGTAGTCAGTTGCGAAAGTTGGTCCTAATTGCGATATTTTTAATATATTATATATATTATAATATTTATATATACTCGGTGACATATAAACTGCACCACCTAGAAGGGGTGGGAATTTTTGGACCAAATTTGGCAGGAATAGTGGACTAGTCCAGGGAAATAGTTGATTAAAATTTGAAACCCAATCATCAAGTAGTCATGGGATTTTTGACGTTTGTGTCATTTTTTAGAGGTGGTGATAGACAAGCAATTATCGAGTCATTTTTTGAATTTGTTCCCGGATCCCGTTCTTTAGTTTAAAGTGTTTCAAGTGTTTAATGATGCCTAGAGGAAGGACACCTCAAGTTTATCGGCAGTTGAGTGACTTTGGCCGAGGGCGGATTGTTGGTTTACGAGAAGCAGGTGGTCAAGCGTGGTCTGAACATGGGATTGAACGTCGGAGAAGAGGCACTTGGGCTCAAAGACGAACCAATGAACGTCAAGATCGCCACTTAAGACTAATGGCCTTGAGAGACCGATTCTCTACAACTAGATTAATAGCTGATCAATGGTTAGGTGAACAAGGTCGTCCGATAGGCTTGCGAACATTTTATCGTCGAATAAGAACCTTTGGCTTGCTGTCTTACCGCCCACATCTTGTGTTACCCCTCATTGCTCAACATCGCCAGGAACGTTTGGCCTGGTGCACGGAAAGGCTTCAATGGAACTTGGAGTGGCATCGAGTTGTCTTTAGTGACGAATCGCGATTTTGTTTAGGAATGCATGATGTTCGGATGACTGTTAGACGAAGACATGGAGAAAGGCGCAATCCTGATTTTTCGATTGCGAAGCATGTTCACCGAACTGAGGGGTTGATGGTATGGGGTGCTATTGCTTACGGCAGTAGGTCACCCTTGCTCTTCATTCGGGGCAGTATGACCGCCCGACGTTACATTGACGAAGTGGTAGAACCACATGTTCTTCCATATCTTCGAGGGCTGGAGGACCCACTTTTCCAGCAAGATAATGCACGACCTCACGTAGCAAGGGTTTCTCTTGACTTCTTTGAAGAGGCCAATGTTAATCTTTTGCCTTGGCCTGCAAGATCTCCCGATTTGTCGCCCATTGAGCACGTGCGGGACATGATGGGTAGAAGATTGAGGAATCTACCGAACCCACCATTGACAATAAAAGCTTTACGGCATGAAGTACAGGCTGCTTGGGATGCCATACCCCAAGAAGATATTGATCATCTGCTGGAATCAATGCCAAGGCGGGTCAATGAGTGTATCAGAAATAGGGGCGGACCAACACATTATTAAAGAAAAATCAATGAAGTGTTTTCTTTATCAAATTTTAATCAATTGTTACCTTAGTCTAGTCCAATGTTTCTGCCAAATTTGGTCCAAAAATTCCCGCCCTTTCTAGGTGGTGCAGTTTATATGCCACTGAGTATATTATTATCAGACACTATCAAATTTTCAGTCAAAATACAATAGTTATTTGGCACTCATCACACGTTTTAAATTAAAATTATTAAGATTGATTAAGCCAATTATTTGTCTATTGCATTTGTTTAATAAATTCATAATATCCTGTCTTCTTAGACAAGCAGTCAAAACTGATTGCGTATTTTCAAAAAAATCATTGTTATTTCTATAATTCATTCCATGTCACTAAAAATCAACCTCCCTTAAACTACCATATCAATTGACTTGGGGCTTCTTTTATAATCCTAATAAAATCTCGGGCTCCTGTTTTTATTAAACAATGACTCATCATAATAATCGACACCCAACGGGTGTGATTTTTGGGGAATTGTAGGCATGAAAGTAAAAAACGATACTCGTAATAATGTGTGTACTCGTAATAAAGTCATGTAATGAAATTTGCGAATATATTTCAGTATAAACCAAATAAAGAACGAAGTTTTTTGTCAAACGTTGCGATTCATTTAAGGTTGTATGTACGATTGGGCAATTGTTTTATTTTACAAACTGTTCTTCTTTTTTTCATTTATGACTGTCACATCGATTTCACTTTACTGCAAAAGCTTTGATCTCTATAAACGCCCCATTTCACGTCCTGGGGACGCAAGAATAAAAAAGTTCGTGGCTGAAATACGGAGTTTTCGTAGTACGCGCGCAGCTGGTGCAAACTGGGACACTTTCGTGTCCAGAAAAACATGTATCTGATTTGGCGACGTTGGTGTGTAAATCCGATGGTACATCACGCATGAAAAGCACTACACGAGAAGAATTTTTTGAAAGAGTAAGATATTTATGTTACGATAAGTTAAAAATTAATTTTATAGGGCGCCGCACCCTATACAACTACAGAAGAGCTCAACGGACTCGTTTCGTCGTTGCCATTACACTCGGGTTTGGTCATAGACGAGCGTTTAAAAATTTGATTACACTACTGCGATTAAAATATCTCAGTGGCGAAAAGTAACCACGCCTCTTTTTATGTATTTGTTTTATAAATTTAACACGCTGTTTTGTTCGTTCCACAGTTGCCATCGGCGTGACTAAGTATTTTAATTAGGTTCTCATTCAAGGAACATTGATGTGATAATGCCAATCGGCAACTAACTTCATTTTGGTTGAAGGGTTATTTAAAATTGTCTATTTATTTGAGGAAATTCTTGTAGCCACATTGTTTTATTTTTGTTATCGACATGAATAAGCGCCACCTGGTTACGTGTCGGCTCAACCGGTCCAACCAACGGACGTCCTCTCTCTGTTTCTCTTTTTGAATTGTGCATTTTATTAACGTATTTATCGGTCGCTGATACATTTTTAACGTCGTTTTAAGTATCGCGTCGGGCAAACACATGAATGGAATAATGATAACATCTCCAGATGTATTTCAATTCGCTCCAACTTTCGCATTAAGAAACAATTTCGCGTGACAATTTATAACGCGTATAAAAATTTATTGAGCGCGACGTTTCCGCCTTAAGTAAATGACTTCCACGTTCGCTGCAACGCCATTCATAAATTTGGCATTTTTTTCCCCCGTCTTACTGAAACTAACGTCCGAAATTGTATTTACGAGCAGTGCATTCCATGCAAATGCAAAGTGGTCGGAAATCCAGACATCTATCTTGCGAGGACGTCACAGCTAATTGACTTTTCTGGAAATCGGGATTACAAAATCTTGCTAATGGACCGGCGACACCTAGGACGTGCAACATTTTATGCATTCGTTCCATTTTCCCGCTGTCTTTATTTTATCGAGTTTGATTGTAAAAATACGCTTGGCTAATGCAATTCGTTAGTGGAATTTCCGGTGCTTTCAAAGATTTTCTCGGAACGTGAATAACGATGTTAGCGAAAAAGTTGGATTTATTTACTTACAAACGCACAGTGAAGTTTGTAGTAATACGAAAAAAAAGAAAATTTATTAATGAGATCAAATATATGAAGTTTTTCCCAATTTTAAATATAAATTATAAAGAACGTATTAAGAAAGTCCTTGTCTTTTTGTAATATAATGACATTCAATGTACAGCGTAGTTACGGCTGCAATTTACACTATTTTACAATTTTTATAACTTCATCAACTAAAACCTTCATTAAACTCGAATTCAAACTTCCTTTACATTTCATGGTTAATTTTTGGCACACACATGCGCATTTGTTATGTCAAAAATGCATTCTGTATAATGGTTTCGACTTTTTTGTGAGTATTTTTCATGAAGAATAACAATTTTGATAAAAATCCATAATAGAAAATGTTACCCTCTTACATTAGTGGACACTGTATAAGCTAGTGTTACAGAATTAGATCATTTTATTTCCTAATTATCTACTCTAGAAATATGCACATAATTAGTTTGAACTTTAAATAGAATGATTTTCCATACTTCCACATTTAAATCAAGTCCGATATTTGTAACGTTGAGGAACCTTTTATATCAAGCTGAAGTATTCTCAAGTTTGCGGCTTAAATTCGATATTAAATCAAGATCAACACATTATATTAATGCCTTTCTCGGAACGCGAATAACAATTTAGCGACGATTTCGATGAAATTTCTATTAATACGTAAAAGAAACAAAATTTATTCTTTCCAATTTTTTACCGCCCGACGTTTCGGAAACAACGCCACGCGATATATTAATTATATTGACGTATGCAGAGCGAAATACAAATACGACGTTCTCGTGCGAATTTGTGCTCGGGGCATTGACGTATAGGGAACGACAAAATGATGGACGAGTCGACAAATAACTTCGAGCGGAATATCAGACTAAAAGGTATAACGAGAAATTGGATAACCAACTCGGGCTTTGTCGAGTGCGCCAACGATAAGAATTGGGTTATTCCGGTAACACCGCCGAAATTACCGAAAGCTCGGGTTGTTTCGGTTTTGATTGTACCTCGGCTTTAAAGTAAATTGTATGGGAGTTTTATGTGTTACGATTTTTAATTAAATGATTTTTTAGATTTTGAGTGTACGTTCGACTTTATTGGGTTTGCGCGTCGTTTTGTTTTATGGCATTTGTTTGTGTCTAAATTAACTTTTGTTTTAATCTGAAAGATTCAGTAGAATGCCGAAAAGATAGACACACTTTTAATAAACGGATGGATCGCTATGCACCCGTCCATTCAATAATAATAACAATATACCTTTTCAGGTAATGAAAGTAGTGACGATAGAAGGAAAGGAGTGGAAGAAGGGAAGGCAGATGGAAGATTATGGGATTTCCTGGAAGATATAATGGGAGAGTTGAAAGAGATTAGGAAGGAGAATACCTAGAGAAAAAGAGAGAAAGGCAAGAAGATAACGAATGGAAAGAGAAGATGGAGCAGGAGTGGAGAAAGAGAAAGAGGAAATAGAAGAAAGACTGAAAATAAATAAAGTCGTGAAAATATCGAACAAGAGGAGAGAACGAGAAAGTTGAAGGAGAGGGTAGCGACGATAGAGAAAAGGGGAAAGAGGAATAATGTAGTGATAAGAGGGATAGAGGCGGAGAAAGGAAGAGAAAAAGAACAGGTGGAGGTGTGGTTCAGAGAAGAACTGCAGATAGAAGGGGCAGTGCAGGAAGCATATAAGATGGGAGGGGAAGGCAAAGCAATTATTCTAGCAAAGATGTCACCGGGAAGGGGAAGGAGAAGGTTATGAGGAATAAATTCTAGCTTGCAGGAAAAAAGGAATATATGGACCATGACATGACGTAAAAGGAGATGGAGGTGCAGAGGGAAATATGGAAGCAGGTAGTGAAGGAAAGAGGACACGGGAGGAAAACAAGGATGGGACACAGAAAAATGCAGGTGGGCGGCATCTGATGGGATGAGAAGCCGGTACAAAAAAACCCAGAAGGGCGAGGGGGGAATGGGGAAAAGCAAGGGGTAGAAGGGAGATATGAGGAGAAGGGATGGGGGAAGAGGAGAGGTGGAGGTTGCGAAGAAGAAAGGGTTGATGGTTGGTTTCTGGAATGTAGCAGGATGGACGAAGTGGGCGAGGGAAGGGATTAAAGATTAAAAGATATATGAAAAATTTTGACTACATAGGGCTAACGGAATCCTGGGTATAGGAAGAGTCGTGGAGCAAAAGGTGCGAGATATGTGGTAAAGGAAGGGACAAGTGGACACACTGATGGGACGAGTGTGTAGATGCGGGATGGAGCTAGGAGGAGAAAGAGAGAGGAAAAGAATGGAGGAAGGTGTTGGGAGAGAAGGGTAGAGGGTTGGATTCACTGGAAAAACTAGCGGAGAAGAGAGAAAGGGGAGGAAAATGAGGATGAGGTGATTTAGTGGCCTTTTAATCTTTACTTGACGTATCGAAATTTTCTAGGTTAACGGCACGGTTCACTAAGCCAATTAAGTTTTTCCAATAATAAATATTCATCATCGCTATCATAACACAACACTGTCCACTTTGTTTCAGTAGCATGTTTGCTAGCCAACCCCTCCTGTCGGAATAAGCAAATTTCAGGAACGGCGAAAATAATGAATGGCATGGACGTGACAAAACGAATTTAATGATAACGTTAACATATACATTTTGGGTGGTCCAACGTTTCCCCTCTTCGAAAAAGATTATTCAAAATATGATTTTTAAGACGGGGGTTAACGAAAAAACAACCAGTCGTTGATGGGCTCCTCCGGAAAGGAGTTCAGAGTTGACAGGCTCCTTCGGAAAGCAGCAGTCATTGACATGGGGCCCGTCGACGGACTCGAACAGGAAATCAAGTCTTCCCCAGGAAAAATAATTGGTATCGTTTAAATAGATTTTGTATTTTTATGAATTTCTGTAAAAATTATAGTTTGTGCAAGATGAAGCTTAAACAGAGACGAATTATATCTCTTCCGATCCAAATGTAAGAATTTTTATTATATATAAATGGGAATTTATGTGGGGTCTAGAAGTTTCTATTTTTGTTTAATAAATTAAATTTAAAAGGGGAACCTGTAAGAGCAAGTTTCTATTTCCTTATTAATTAATTAGATTAAGATTAAAAAGTGTAAAGGTTTATTGAAGATCGTTTTTCCTGTTATATGTCGATTACAAGTTCGTCTGTCGCTTCTCCTAACGAATACTTTATCGTTGTATTAATTAATTTAAATTAATTAAATTAATAAAATTAATTTATAATAAAGTTAATTAAACTATACGTTTGTTTTTATTAATTAACTAACGCTACATTGAGACAGATAAGTTAAAAGAGATCTAACTCTAATTTGACGGAGAAAGTCATCTATTTGTTTGCTGGTGGCAGCATTAAAAAAGAAATTTTTGCACACAAGTGGACGACGTGCATTTGAAGTGATTATCCGCTAGAACGGGAAAGTTGGGAGAGACGAAAAATCTGGGAATCGGCCGTGCTACCCAACTGGACAAAAGATTCCTACGGAAACCCTTTTTTACGTTCGGACTCGGGCCGATGTTCACAACATTACAACGACTAGGTCTCTACCTTTGTTTAGTTTTGTTGGGTTTGCTATCCTTGTTTGGTCGGGGTTCTTAAGATAAAATTATTTTAAATCACAGTATTTCTCCAGCAGTTTTTAGTTGCATTCTGGGAGAGCTTGAATTGTATTTTATATCTAGAAAATGCAAATGTATTTGCACTGCATTGGACAAAAGTAATAATTTAGACCATGTTAGATCAAATGTATCAAATTGTTGTCAATTTTAAGTACAAATCATACATGCATACATCATTAATCAGACTTAAAAAAACACATTAAGAGATTTTTTGTTTTTTTATGAAGTTATTACATTGAAAGTACAGATCACATTTCTTATTTTTCATAAATTGCCATAATATTTTAATTGCTACATTTTACACTATTTTTTTAACTTCATTCCACTAAAACCTTAACTATGCCCGAATTCAAACATCTTTTACACTTAGTTAACTTGCATTTCAAAAATGGCTTTTAAGTAATGGCTTCGACATTTTTGTGAGATGCACATTCGTGTTTTTTTCTAAAGAATAACATGTTTGACAACAATTCATACAATATTTCTTTGGAACTACGTTAGTAGACGCCCTGTGCAAAGTACTGACTGTTGTGATATTGACGTCTAGATTGCGTTAATACACTAAGTCACTCATGTCACGTTTTTCACTCATGCTTACATTTATGCACCTTCAGCGAATGTATGTGTACTGGTCTGATGAGTCCAGAATGGCGAAACAGTCCGTCATAACCTATTTCATTCGCTGAAATTTATATTCAACAAATCGGTTTTTAGTGCGGGCGGCTACGAAATTGTAAGAAGTCTGGACAATACTGACTAGTTCGGCCGAAGCAGACCTCTGTAATTCCATAGCAGCCCGACTGTAGGTTTGACGTTATTTCTCTAAAAATAGGCAACGGCGGTCATATAATCAGTTTGATCTTTAAGTAGAGCCATTATGACTTCTCCTAGATGATTTTGCCATACTTCCATATTTTAATCCAGTTCGATATTTGAAACGTTGATCGTTTATATTAAGGGTAAGCATTTTCAACATGACCGCTTAAATTCGATTTACAACCATCATCTAACACTTTGTTATTGCTTTTACTCATATTCTAATTATAATTCACATGTTGCTGGTCGAACTATTTAAATGGCGTAAATATTTCAATTTGGTATCGGGAGTTGCGTGAAATGTCAAATGCAGCTAATTTTTACGATTTCTATATTAAACTCTATTCAAAACCAAGAACTAATACATTAATCTAATCATATCAGGTTAAATGTTGATGCTTAAAGTCATTACATATCCATAATGTTTGAATTTCAAAGTTTTTTCAACAATATCAAGTCGTAGTTTTTTTTACAATTTGTGTGATAAATGCCCTTTAAAACCTAGATCTAACATAGTTCTAGCTCTCAGTATTGTGTTCTAATTATATGTATGATTTTATGTTTAAAGCTAAAAGGCCGTTGGAAAAAGTAGAGGGATTGTCTGTGCGAAGCTTGCCGATGAAGTAAAGAAAAATTTTTAATCTCAACCCATTAAAATTTAATAATTTGTTAATAAGTATTCCTTTAGGAGGAAGTGCACAAGGAAAATACTAGGAATTTCCAAATGTAATTCGCTTATGCACCCCGTCTATTCATTTAATTTAATTAAATTTTACAAACAGTTTTTTCTTAGTAATATAAATGTGTATAAATAACATTGTGCAAATCATCGCCGTCGAAGTAATAACAACCGGAACTTTGTGTAATAATACAAATTGACTGACCGAGAAGTTTGCAGTTTGGACGATCGCCAAAGGCAATAAATCAGAAAATATCAAACTTCTAATATTACGTGCATGTTAAGCAAATGTATGATTAAAGGTTTTTGAGGATAGTTATTTCGTGTGCGTCACTTTGCCAGACGTACATTTTCAGGGATATTTCAGAAAAATTACTTTGACTTACGTTACATAAATCGTTATAAAAGTTTTACTAGAATTACGACTGTAGTAGTCAATGATAATATAGGCAAACATATAACCAGCAATGCTCAATTCAAGGCATGCCACTCAATTAGTAATTATTTCGTCGCTGGATAAAGCCTAGCCGAGCAGATTCGTGTGTGCCAGTTATTGTGAAAGAGGTAGATATAAAGTTTTATTGGAGAATATGAATTTAACTTAGTTTTGAACGTTGCAGATGAGAAAAAAAGAAATGCTGTTCGTCAACAAGTTAGGTCTTTGATAAATTACTTTACCGATAATCATGAAAGAACTAAAAATGTGAGGGGTAAATTTATAGAGTGTCTATCGTCATAAATTATTTTCGGAGTTTTGTTACATTTTAATTAGTTTGAGGAATATTTGTATTTGATACAAAAAAAGTACGAAATTGCCTATTTATTTGAACAAGAATTATGCAATTAAAGTATTAAATGAATCAAACCATCTCCTGGAAAATTCTATTATTAAATTTTAATTTCTCTTTAAATGGAAATATATGCAAATGTTTCTATCTCAATTGATGTCGTCAGCAGGCTACACCAATTCTTTATAACTAGTATTTATGTTTATAAATGATTTATTGTCAAGCCAAGTCACTATTCTTTTGTTATACAATTTCAACCCCTTCGCTGGCACATACAAGGAAACATGGAGACGTATATTTGAGTGCATAAAAAGACGCTATTGTAATTTTGGTAGAATCGACGTTATTTTTTCTAATAAAACATGTTATTCCTTAAATTAATTATTGAAGAGTAGGTGCAATTTCGTCCCCACCTTTGCTATTATAGAAGTATGTATAAAATAGTCATAGGTATGTTTCATTAAAAAGTGATATGGTTGCCTATACCTTGATATTTATTTTTGAGTTTTAAATGATTTTATTCAAAATTGATTGGGTTTCTACGATACTACTGAAAAACATTCATTTGAAGTTTCGGTGACCATGGTGTTCTTTAGTACAAATATTGCCATAGGACCTAGTCGTTTGTCCTTTCATATCTAACAACTAGTGTTGTTGAGTAATCCTTTTTCTAGCACATTTTCTAAATGACTTAATTTGTTCGCTAAGTTTTGTCTGTCAATGTGACACAATTTGAAACTACAATTTATTTGAAGTAAGTTTTATTCAGTAAAATTAATCTATAGTTGTTACGTTTTGTTATGTGATTATCAATTTGTGATTATAAACCATACATCGCTAACTTGTGCGCTGCGCACATTATTCCAAACTCAAAATATTGAAAACTCATTTTTTTTTGAGAAAAGTGGGTACTCCGATTTTGAACGCTTGCCATTTTTAAACTACACTAGTATACTGCTTCAAAGTTCTTTCAAGAAAAAAATATTTTGTCCATAACGACAGAACGCTTGGATCGATTTGTATAATATTCGGTATTGTACTCCTCACGGATGTAGGTCATCTTTTAAGGTGATATTAGTTATTATCAGTAGACCATTAGTGTACGAAACAATGGTAACCCGGCATAAACCAGTCAAAAATTTTTAATGTGAATGCCAATAACTTTCAAAAAAATTGTTTCAGAAATAGGCGTTCAATAGTGTGTTTTTTGTTACTTTGTAATTCATGATATCTGTTAAGGTTTAGACACAAAAAATAAAATCTGAGGGACCGCGCACTGCATTTCTAAAAACAAATCTAGCAGTATGATATTCTAAGAAATAAATGACGATAAGGCAATTTGTTATGATATTTATTAGTAACAAGTATGTACTTTATTAGATCTACAGTAAATGCTCAATGTGACCACCATCTTCCTGGATACAAAGGTTGATTCGACGCAAAAAATTGAATTGTACTCGTTGTAACATTTCTGCATTATTCTTAATGGATTGTGAAGCGTTCTGTATTCTGGCCCAAAGTTCGTCCTGTGTGTTTATAGAACGAGAATACACTTTGATTTTTAGAGCTCCCCACATAAAAGAATCGCAAATATTTAAATTTGGTGAACGAGGTGCCCATTTTGCAGGAGCATCATCTCCTCTGCCTATCCATTTGTTAGGAAACTGTACATGAAGATGATTCCGAACGTCCAATGTAAAATGAGGTGGTGCTCCATCGTGTAGAAACCACATGTCGCGTCTATGATCTAACGGCAAGTGTTCCAATAAATCTGGTAAGGTATTTATAAGGAAGTCTAAATAATTCTCTCCATTTAAATGATTTGGTAAAATGACAGGGCCTATGATGAAACTGCCGATTATCCCTACGCATACATTCATTCTAAACTCATGTTGAAAGTGGCGTTGCTTGCAGACATGTGGATTTTCAATTGCATACACATGTTCGTTGTGCAAATTTGTCATACCCCTCCTTGTGAAGCACGCCTTATCAGTGAAGAGAATTTTCGTATGAAAATTGACATCTTCAGCTCTTCTTTCTTGTCCCGTTTCGCGAAGGCGTCTTTCAATGTTTCCAAAAGTTTTATGATTGGGCACGCGACGATTTGGAAACCTTTCGATGTACACTCTAACACTTCTGCGCCAATTTCCTTCGCAATATCCTAAAACCATCAACATATCCGTTTGCTCAGCGTTAGTGTAGTTTACAGCCATTATTACGGAAATAACGAAGAATATTAACTGCTAAAAATCACTAGCTAACACCAACAGAAATGTGAAACACTTCACAATTGATAAACAACAGCTACTGTCATTAACAGTACGCTTACTTGTCACTAATACATATCATCTTCATTTATTCCTTAGAATATCATACTGCTAGATTACATTTGTTTTAAGAAATGCAGTGCGCGGTCCCACAGATTTAATTTTTTTGTGTCTAAACCTTAAGAGATATCATCAATTACAAAGTAACAAAAAAAATACTATTGAACGCCTCTTTCTGAAACTATTTTTTTGAAAGGTATTGGCCTTCACATTAAAAAGTTTTTGACTGGTTTATCCAAATCGATCCAAGCGTTCTGTCGTTATGGACAAAATATTTTTTTCTTGAAAGAACTTTGAAGCAGTATACTAGCTAAACGAAACTTAATTGCATATAGATAAGTTTAGTTAAATCGTCTTATTTTCGAACCAGGAATCTGTGGTTAAGTGATGTCAATGCATTTTAGAGACATCCTGTATATGGACTACATTTTTGGGGACTCATATCGAACGAAACGTAGCGGCGCTGGCGCCTTGGTCAACCACATGGCCGGCTGTTTGTTTATTTGAGGGCGGACGGACAGAAAAACCATCAATTCTCACCAAATGCAGCGCGTTTCTATTTTTTTTTGCAAAATTATATTTTATTTTTCTCGGGCGTTTCCTCTATTTCGAACATGATGTCCAAGCTTTCAAATTGAATGAAGATAATTAATGCACGGCAGTTTTTTTTCTAAATGTCGATCCTGTGATTTTCACCGGAAAGATTAAATTGGCACACAACCGGCACCTGGGAATAATCACGCCATGTTCATGTTCTTTGCATAAAAGATAATTTTACAAATTAAAATCACCTGGCGAAACAGTGTTTGGTGAAATCGCAGTGTTCACATTTGCCAATGCGAATGGTTTATGAATCAACGTTTTGTAGTTCTTGTTGAGTTCTTGAGCATGTCATTCCAACTTGATGCTGTATCTTTCTACCTATAGCCATGTGGTGCATCAGCTTGTATGATGGAGGAAATTCTTCTGCAGAAATTCTTTCTGTTTTCCATTCTTCTTGCCAAGTTCTTGGCGCAAACTTTCCCCAGCATTCATTTTTAAGCATGTTATCGTTAAGGGCAAGGAATGAGAGGTGCGTAGGTGTATACTGGTATGTAGAGCTTATGATGATTTTCATAAAATACTGCTTGGAATTCATTGACCCCCCATTTGTGCTATTCTGCCCGCCACATTTTTATCACAAGTTCAGGATGTTGCTAGGTGGCGTAGAAAACCAAAGACATTTACCTTCCTAAATTAATCATTTTAAACTGTAAGGGCTATCCTGTTACTTTGGTAACAATCTTTCTCAGATTTGTTTATGTATATGTTGAAAAGCAGTGGTCATAGTCATAGGCAAGCATGACCTTATGAATTTACCTTCAGTATTTTTTACATATTTCTGTTGGTATCGATAATATGCTTTTAAAATCATTAATGAAAAATACGAAAAATCATAATCATCTAAAAACAAAATAAAGAATCTAAGCTAATATTTGTTTCAACACAAACTTGTTTGCAATTGCATAATTTTTTTTTAGAAGAACTTCCACTATCGACGTCGACTCAATAATAAAAGATGTAAATTTGCAAGGGATGAATTGAGGAACACTAAATTGTTGACTGATAAATCCGCAAACCAAAGTTTTATACTTTTTCCAATGGAACACCCCATCTGTATCTCCACAACCGTTGGAGACAAGCGGAGTTAATGGAGAAATATATATATATTTTTAGTATGTGGTATGAAAGTGTTTAAGTGAGTCTTTTGTTAGTGTATACTTAAGCTTACTATGTACAGCGAGTGATTTATATCCATGCAACTAGGATAATGCGCATGCGTGTTCACACCCCGTTAGGTTTCGTTTGAGGTAAGGACGTGCTACATACCTTGTGAATACTGCGGCGATGATCCAAGCCAGCAAGCATATTAACGACGCGCGAGTTTTCGTGCAGATATAACCCGCCTTCAGTGGCTTGCAGATGGCGTAATATCGTTCGAAGCTGATGGCCAGGATAGTTAATACTGATGCGTGCGCTACGGTTAGTTCGACGAAGGGAACTGCCTTGCCTGAAAATAAAACGAATTGTGTTAAGTGAACATTTAACTTTGATTGCAACCTGAAGAAGCACATTGATTACTGATCATCATTGGTTAAGGTCGATCGATATTCATATTTATTTATCTCCTAACAAACGTTACGAAACCATACGTTATGATAATGATTAAAGTCACCATTTTGTAACATAACATAACGTATCGATAAAGTTCAAGTTATACAAATCGATAACGTTTAACGTTGCATCGTTTTTTCGGATAGTTCGTGAGATACAATGGCGAAAGTCGAAAAAAATTTCGGTTAAAAGCGAATTAAAAGCTCTTTGAAATTTATTATAAATATTTGATAATATTTTCTTTTTGTGTAAAGAACTTGTATGCACTAATATTTGACGTTTTACTAGAGCTAAATAAAATGTTTACACGCTTAACAATGGTAGAGCACCCATGACAGTAAATTTATATCATCATTATTGTAAAATAAGTTTTGAGTTATAATACCAGTTACATTCAATATCTTTCGAAAAAACGACTCCACTAAATTTGCATACCAGAAACTAATTAATCAATAGATTTAGTAAACAGATATGCTATAGTTTCCAGAAATGCTTATATTGTGGTCACACGTGTATTATTCACGATAGTAATTGAGTTGATTAAATTACCTTGGATAATATTAGTTTACATCGTGGGCGAGGTTTGAGTATCGCTGTCTCATATACTGTACATATCGATGTAGTCTCAAATATAATTCGCAATGAGACTGATTATACCATAAAATATCCATCGTAGCTGTATAAAGTATGTACGCTTCAGAATTGCGGATAATGTGTTATGGTCGGAACGTACTGTACAGAAAATTAGATTTTTATCCATCGTACAATGTTACATTGTCACTGAAAATCGGGACCACTTGTTATAAAATTATATATTTCAATGAAACTATTTGTTATATTTATCAACCTAATTTTACTGCACGAAGAGTTGAATGACGTGATCTGAATGAAGCCATCATCAATCACGAGTAAATGTGAATGCAGCATACGTGCGGTGGCACAAAATCGACTTAAACTGGCATTAGGGGCAGAACACTTGCCGTACGATGTGACTTGCCATGAACTTTTATGAACAATAACACAGTTGCGCCCACTATTTGAAGATAGCGTTTTGCTCAAAATGTTGATTAAATATACTTTGTATATTAATTGGACGTTTTTTAAACGTGTAGCATTAAAAATCTCATAAATACTGTGTTTAAAATATGTAGTAGTTTCAAAGTGTCCACTAAATGAATGATACAACGAAAGTGTCATCCACGTGTCTCAGCCACACCTTTGGTTTTAACTCGTTGTATGGACACACGGAAGAGAAGAACTCGACAGGTTTCAAGAGCATATCAACAAGCAACATCCAGCTATAAACTTCACCAAGGAAGTGGAAGTAGACAACAAGTTACCGTTGCTGGACGTATTGGTAATAAAAAGAGACGACAGGAGTCTCGGCCATATAGTGTACAGGAAGAAGACTCACACCAACAGGTACCTCAACGCTCAGTCACACCACCACCAGGCGCAACTGCATTCGGTAACACGAACATTCATAACAAGATCAGAAAGGATAGCCGATGGCAGAACAAAGAAATGGACAACATACACAAAGCACTGGCGCAGAACGGCTTTTCAAAACGGGACATTTTCAGAGCATCCAGACCCCCAGACGAACCCAGGAGGAAGAAAAGGAAGAAGAAAAATCAGCCGCCATAGCTTTTTTACCGTATGGCAGAGGGAACATAGACAAGATAAGCAGGATCCTTAGTACACAAAACATCGATACCACTTTCAGACCATACAGGAAGATAGAAACGATGCTACGGAATCCAAAAACGAAAATTCCATTAGAAACGCAGGGAGCATACGAAATACCATGTGGAAACTGCGAGAAGTCATACATCGGTTAATCGAATAGGCGCATCGAAGTCCGTAAACAAGAGCACTTTCGCGCCGTAAAACAAGAGATTCGTCCTCGTCCTTGGCTAGCCATTTCTTAGACACGGGACACGGGACACGGGACACAGCATCGACTTCGACAATACAAGGACAATAGCTAGCATTGATCAGTTCACCAGCAGAACAATACGGGAAACAATAGAAATAGAGAAACGGAACGAAATCCTCAACACTCTAGATGACGCCCAACGATTGCCTGCAACATGGAGACCAGTATTACAACAATACAGTACAACCAGTACACAAAGGACAGCGCCACAGGAACCGCTACACTTCATTGCACGCCCACCACACCAAGATCCATTAACCAGGAGCCGAAGTAAGAAGCAGTCGAGCGTAGTCAACCCAAACGACAAACCGAAATATAAGGATCCACGAGTAACTCCGAACGTCAGTTCTTCTAAGTCAGCGAGACCTAGATGAGCTTCCTGAAGATGGCAGATGGGACTCCGAAACGTCGAAGCGAGCCTTCGGGGAACATTTCCACAACGCGGTTCACAACCCGAGAACCAAGAAATATATATATATATATATATATAAAAGAAAGGTGTATAGCGCGGGGATAATAAATTAATGGAAAAGATATAACGGCTCAAAACCCGCAAGGAAGCACGCAGCCGCCGACACGTGTTTCAGACTCATTAGTCTTCATCAGGGATAAATTTATTATCCCCGCGTTATACACCTTTCTTTTTTAAATATTATATATCCTCGGCACGGTTGTTCATGTGAGTGGCTATGTCCTCCCGCGTGGCCAGGTTGGTTTTCGCCCACAATTAGTTGGGTAAATTGACTGGAGCCACAATATGGTGGTCGGTCGCTTACATTTGACTCCGTTTGTATTAGATCTCCAAAATGTGACCATCTTCCTTTTGGCTATGCCGCCCTGATGAAGACTAATGAATCTGAAACACGTGTCGGCGGCTGCGTGCTTCCTTGCGGGTTTTGAGCCGTTATATCTTTTCCATTATATATATATATATATATATATATATATATATATATACAGGCTGTCCCAACGATCTGACAAAGTTCTATTACGGCGTTATGTTTTCGAATTTGAAAATGGTATCTATATGTGTCCCTAGGTTCGTATTCTAAAATTTTTGTACCGGCATGGGCGGCTCGTCTGCGGGGGGCGACATAAACTTTACTTAGTTTTAATAGAACACCCTGCATATTTTTACATTTTTTAATTCTATGAAGAATTTTGAATACATCCATGTACAACTTGTTTGTAAAAACTCGACAGAACTGGTGATTTTCAATTTTTTTAGTGAAATTTTAGATTTTCACTAAAATGCACATTGAACATTGATCACAAAATAATTTGCGATAATTAAATATTTTTTTACAGCAATATATATCATTAAATTCAAACAAGAAATAAATTTAAATGTTTTTAATAGAAAGTAGTTTCAAAGTGTGTAATAAATTATTCAAATATTTATAATGATGTTTTATTTAACACGTAACCTATCGGTCAAATAGTGTCCACCAATACATACACTAGTTCATTAGTTAAAAAACTGTTATATATATTTAAAAAAGCTAATAAAAAGTTTACTATGTACTAATTTATATACAAAAATTTTCTTTTTTCACACTGTTTGTGTGTTCTTGTGTGTTTCTTTTTATTAGAATGCCGGTCACGTTTGAGATTTGTCTTATCAGCAGTTTTAATTTCCCACACCGAAGTAGGAAAGTAAAAAAACATTGACGAAGAAACTCGAGAAGGAGGGAGGAAGCTCCACGCAATATTGAACGAGACTACGGTGCGAGAAATTATCAATGAACCATGAACTCATTGGTTCCTGATAATTAATTTTAGCAGACTAAAGAACAATTAAATCGTTGAAAGTATTTTGCGAACGTTCCAAGAAAGTTCCAAGTAATTATTATTTCTGCGCTTTGTTTCAATTAAACAAATATTATTTTTCCATCAACCACTTGAACAATATTTTTTATAACTGTCTTATAATAACGTTATAATTTGTCGTCTCTAATAATTATCGTACAAACATGTTGTGTAAAACCATATTAATATATTGGCTTTTAAGGGCTTTAATGTCAATACAAAAAATATTTTGAATGTTACGTGCGCGCAGATTTTTTTGGACTCGGAGAACGCCATGTATATTAAACCCGAATAGCAGTATTTCTTTTATAAATTTATCATTCATTGTTTAATTCATGTTCTCATAAATTTCAACATTATGTCTGTTTCAATCAAATTGAAAGAGAAATTTCGTCTGGCCAATGAACATAGTCGTGCTTTCTCGAGGTTCAAGATCCATCGAAAAAGTACGAACCTCCGTAAAAGCTTTCTAATAGAGATCACTTAACAACAGTTGTTTGTTTAAATGTGAAAATAACGACCAAGTCCTAGTCTCATTAAATATTACGCACTTTGTTATTAAAAGCTTTAGTAGTAATACAAAAAAAAAAGTTTTTGTTTTAATGCTTTCGAAGGCATTGTTTGACTCCCGAATAGCACTAATTTGTTCCTTATTTCATAGATTTATTATTAATTGCTTAATCACAGATTTCAGCAGTATTTCGAAATAAGTAGTAAGTCGTTTCAAGTTTCAAAATCTGTTGCGATCAAATTGACACACGAATATCCCCTCGCCAACGAACAAAGCCTTGCTTTCTCGAGCTTTAAGAACTATTGGAAAAGTAAGAACACCCGCTTGGCCACTTGTTGCAGTAAATGGCAGTATTTGGGTTGGGGTGAGTTGACATTCTCATTCCTGGACGTCGTCCTAATCATGCCTTACAACACAGTCCAATAGTGCAGACTCGCTGTCAACATAAACGCAGTTTTCAGCCTCCAAATGCAGTCAACCTACTGCAATACTGTGTTTCCAGGCCAAATCGATCACCCCTTATATTTTTTTATTGCATTTAACTTTTACCTCACAGTTCTCCAGCAGTTATTTAAAATATTTGGCGATTGCACAAAATAAAGTTGCTTGGTTGCAGTATATACTCAGTTTTGATCCAGAAAATACTTGGTCTTGCCGTCCTGCTTTTGTTCTCCAGACTAAATCAGCTGATCTGATGGTTTACTCGTCCTATTTTCGTGCCCATGTTCAAATTGGATATGTTAGCTTCAAGTAGCATTACATGAACGGATCATGACTCTAGCAATTACAACGCAACATAAATTGATTATGCAATAGATCATACTTCACCGAGGAGATAAAATACTTCATCGGTAGATAGAAATTATTCGATTTAAACACGAAGTAAGTTTTGGTTAATGAATCAAGTTTAAGGTCACAACTAAAATTCACATCGACGAATAAACTCTCATTAAGGGGGTTTTTAATTTCATATATTTATTAATTATTTGTTTCACGCATTTCTTAAATGCGAAAGGATGCTTAAACGTAAAAAAAGTTTTTAGAATGATGAATAGAACGACTTCACATCATATCGTGACCGTTCAGTGAACCTTTCAGGATTTATGTGGAAGAAAATTTAATTTGCTACATAGGTGGATAGGTTATTTATTGGTAAACTGACTGTAATTTCTAAATTGCTTCGATTTATTTTTTACGTATTTTAGTATTATATTGTCTGTCAATAATGGCGCCCACTTTGAACATCCGTTATAATTTTACAGACGTAAATAGAGAAACTCGAAAGTTTTACTATTTACTATTTACTACTACTTACTATTTAGTTAAAACCATAGTTAGCAATAAAAAGCATTGGAGCTCTATGTTGGCTCTGGGTTTAGAATGATTTATAATATACATTGTAACAATAATTATAGCTCTGTCAGTTATTAATATCAGCAATTCGACCCATAATGTTACATGAAAATTTCGTTTGAAATAATTAAAATATTATAAAGAAATCTCGAATTACATATTAGGTCTGGTTTTTGAAACAAAATTGATGGAGAAAGCACCAGAACAACGTATTAAGTCTGACTTTAAAGCTGCACATTTACCCGGAAAGAATGTTATTGTTAGATAGGTCACGACTGAAACTAATTTATGGAGATGAATTAAAAGCATTTATGAGATACTATAATACAGAAATAATTATCACGGGAACTACAGAAAGTGTAAAAATGTTAAGAGGTATAAAATACGTATAATTCGGAGCCTTTGTTGAATAACTAGTTAGAACCAACATACTGAAGCGTAATGCTGAGAGACTTTCTGACATTTTTCTTTAAAGAAGAACACCGTTTTCTTCTATTATATATTTATGGGTTTTTCTGGTTAGCATTGTTATTTTAGTTTTATTTTTAGCTGCGTCTTCCTTAGTTTACATAAATTGTTTTAATATATTATTGTTTTTCAGTCGATTTTTGGACGACGATGTGTCTATGTCGTTCCATCTCGCGAAACCATCAATTTATACTCAGTGACATATAAACTGCACCACCTAGAAGGGGTGGGAATTTTTGGACCAAATTTGGCAGAAACATTGGACTAGTCTAAGGTAACAATTGATTAAAATTTGATAAAGAAAACACTTCATCTTTTTGATTTTTCTTTAATAATGTGTTGGTCCGCCCCTATTTCTGAAACACTCTTTGACCCGCCTTGGCATTGATTCCAGCAGATGATCAATATCTTCTTGGGGTATGGCATCCCAAGCAACCTGTACTTCATGCCGTAGAGCTTCTATTGTCAACGGTGGGTTCTGTAGATTCCTCAATCTTCTACCCATCATGTCCCACACGTGCTCAATGGGCGACAAATCGAGAGATCTTGCAGGCCAAGGCAAAAGATTAAGATTGGCCTCTTCAAAGAAGTCAAGGGAAACCCTTGCTAAGTGAGGTCGTGCATTATCTTGCTGGAAAAGTGGGTCTTCCAGCCCTCGAAGATATGGAAGAACATGTGGTTCTACCACTTCGTCAATGTAGCGTCGGGCGGTCATACTGCCCCGAATGAAGAGCAAGGGTGACCTACTGCCGTAAGCAATAGCACTCCACACCATCAACCCCACAGTTCGGTGAACATGCCTCGCAATCGAAAAATCAGGATTGCGCCTTTCTCCACGTCTTCGTCTAACAGTCATCCGACCATCATGCATTCCTAAACAAAATCGCGATTCGTCACTAAAGACAACTCGATGCTACTCCAAGTTCCATTGAAGTATTTCCGTGCACCAGGCCAAACGTTCCTGGCGATGTTGAGCAGTGAGGGGTAGCACAAGATGTGGGCGGTAAGACAGCAATTCAAAGGTTCTTATTCGACGATAAACTGTAAACGGACGGCCTTGTTCACCTAACCATTGATCAGCTATTGATCTAGTTGTAGAGAATCGGTCACTCAAGGCCATTGGTCTTAAGCGGCGATCTTGACGTTCATTGATTCGTCTTTGAGCCCCAGTGTCTCTTCTCCGACGTTCAACCCCATGTTCAGACCACGCTTGATAAACAGTGGTGCCGTCCCAAACGGTTGCCGATTTCTCTAAACGAAAATCCTGCTTCTCGTAAACCAACAATCCGCCCTCGGTCAAAGTCACTCAACTGCTGATAATTGCTTGTCTATCACCACCCTAAAAAATGACACAAACGTCAAAAATCCCATGACTACTTGATGATTGGGTTTCAAATTTTAATCAACTATTTCCCTGGACTAGTCCACTATTCCTGTCAAACTGGATCCAAAAATTCCCACCCCTTCTAGGTGGTGCAGTTTATATGTCACTGAGTAAAAAATATATTTAATAAATGTCAATGGAACTTCTTTTAAGATTGATACACCTCAACGAAGTTTCGAAAAGTAATTCCGCAGGTAACAAAGAATCATTAAATGTTTTATCAAGTCCGAACGGTGAGCAGGGTTAGTATTCCATATGGTATAATTTTAATAGTACTACTTTCTTTGACTCCAAATTCAATTTACAACAAACAACCTTTATTTGCATTAATTTACAATTATACTATTTCCATATTTACAATTTCAATTTCATGTGCCTGTTCACTTCCTTCCCCCGTATCTCTCCTCCGGTCCTATTCTCTTTTCTCCTCCCTCAATCTCTTTATTTCCTACATTATCCCTAATCCGTCTCCTGTCTCATCCAAAAATTTTTCCAGTTTATTCCTTTTATTTTCCCCTCCTTACTCCATTCTATCTCCTCACAATCCTCTATCCAATGCTTCCACTCATCTTTCCCCCCGTTGCAGAACTTACATCTTCTATATATATACATATATATATATATATATATATATATATATAATGAAAAAAGGTTGTTGATGCGGGAACAAAGATATATAAAAGGAAGACTTTATTGGGCAAAGCCCGCGTGGAAACACGCAACCGCCGACACGTGTTTCTGACTTATTAGTCGTCATCAGGACGGTATAGCCAAATTAAAAGATGGACAAAATTTGGAGATACAAAACAATCGGAGTCAACACAAGCAACCGACCTCCACATTATGACAACAGTCAAAATACCCACAATATTGTGAGAACATTCAACATAGCCACGCGGGAGGACATAGCCACCTGCGTGAACAACCGAGCCCAGGATATAATAATGAAAAAAGGTTGTTGATGCGGGAACAAAGATATATAAAAGGAAGACTTTATTGGGCAAAGCCCGCGTGGAAACACGCAACCGCCGACACGTGTTTCTGACTTATTAGTCGTCATCAGGACGGTATAGCCAAATTAAAAGATGGACAAAATTTGGAGATACAAAACAATCGGATTCATTGTTATATCCTGGGCTCGGTTGTTCACGCAGGTGGCTATGTCCTCCCGCGTGGCTATGTTGAATGTTCTCACAATATTGTGGGTATTTTGACTGTTGTCATAATGTGGAGGTCGGTTGCTTGTGTTGACTCCGATTGTTTTGTATCTCCAAATTTTGTCCATCTTTTAATTTGGCTATACCGTCCTGATGACGACTAATAAGTCAGAAACACGTGTCGGCGGTTGCGTGTTTCCACGCGGGCTTTGCCCAATAAAGTCTTCCTTTTATATATCTTTGTTCCCGCATCAACAACCTTTTTTCATTATTATATCCTGGGCTCGGTTGTTCACGCAGGTGGCTATGTCCTCCCGCGTGGCTATGTTGAATGTTCTCACAATATTGTGGGTATTTTGACTGTTGTCATAATGTGGAGGTCGGTTGCTTGTGTTGACTCCGATTGTTTTGTATCTCCAAATTTTGTCCATCTTTTAATTTGGCTATACCGTCCTGATGACGACTAATAAGTCAGAAACACGTGTCGGCGGTTGCGTGTTTCCACGCGGGCTTTGCCCAATAAAGTCTTCCTTTTATATATCTTTGTTCCCGCATCAACAACCTTTTTTCATTATTATATCCTGGGCTCGGTTGTTCACGCAGGTGGCTATGTCCTCCCGCGTGGCTATGTTGAATGTTCTCACAATATTGTGGGTATTTTGACTGTTGTCATAATGTGGAGGTCGGTTGCTTGTGTTGACTCCGATTGTTTTGTATCTCCAAATTTTGTCCATCTTTTAATTTGGCTATACCGTCCTGATGACGACTAATAAGTCAGAAACACGTGTCGGCGGTTGCGTGTTTCCACGCGGGCTTTGCCCAATAAAGTCTTCCTTTTATATATCTTTGTTCCCGCATCAACAACCTTTTTTCATTATTATATCCTGGGCTCGGTTGTTCACGCAGGTGGCTATGTCCTCCCGCGTGGCTATGTTGAATGTTCTCACAATATTGTGGGTATTTTGACTGTTGTCATAATGTGGAGGTCGGTTGCTTGTGTTGACTCCGATTGTTTTGTATCTCCAAATTTTGTCCATCTTTTAATTTGGCTATACCGTCCTGATGACGACTAATAAGTCAGAAACACGTGTCGGCGGTTGCGTGTTTCCACGCGGGCTTTGCCCAATAAAGTCTTCCTTTTATATATATATATATATATATATATATATATATATATACAATTATTGTACAAATTCTCGACTGTAAATCACTTAAAATGGTACTTATCTTGTATCATGAGCAGTCAGTCGTTGAATAAAACACTTTTAGCAATATTAAAGTTTATTGCGACACCTTTTTTTGCAATAAGGTGTTTCGGAAACCCTTGTCAAGCAATCAAAATGTTGCTTGACAAGGGTTTCCGAAACACCTTATTGCAAAAAAAGGTGTCGCAATAAACTTTAATATTGCTAAAAGTGTTTTATTCAACGACTGACTGCTCATGATACAAGATAAGTACCATTTTATATATATATATATATATATATATTGAAAATGCGTCTTGTCAAATATGACAGAAAAATGTAAAATTTACATGGAAGATGGTCGAATCTTACACCTCAATGGTGTAGTGAACATTAATTAAAACAGGTCCATGAAGACTAACTGGTGGATCGCTAGACAATATTGTTTCTGGGTTATTACCCTTCGTCAGTAGCGATTAGTTTTAATTAATGTTCACTACACCATTGAGGTGTAAGATTCGACCATCTTTCATGTAAATTTTACATTTTTCTGTCATATTTGACAAGACGCATTTTCAATTTGAATTCTTTTTGAACTTAATTGCAGCAATCCTTTTATATGTTGACACTGGATATTTGACAGTCGTCTCTTGTTTAGTTTCCGCAAGGTGTTAGACAAGGTATCGTCTTGTCGGTGGTTTGTCAGGAGTGATTGGCTCGCGCCAAGAAGTTTTGATGGCCACTACATGTAAAGGTATTTCAACAACTAAGGTTCTTGGTAATCGCTACTGACGAAGGGTAATAACCCAGAAACAATATTGTCTAGCGATCCACCAGTTAGTCTTCATGGACCTGTTTTAATTAATGTTCACTACACCATTGAGGTGTAAGATTCGACCATCTTTCATGTATATATATATATATATATATATTATTCAATGCGTTGAGTTCGTTGAACTTTCTACCAATTTTTGTCGAAGTATGATTGATTTTGGCAGTATTGCCAATTGTGGGTATAATTGGTTATTAAAAAACTGTATTTCTTATGTTGTTATATTTAACGTTTCGGTACTGCTGTTACCTTCATCAGAAATAATATAAGATTTTATATCGTTTTGAAGCAATGTATTAAACTTGGATGTTTAAAAAATTCAAACGTAATTTAAATGCGTCATATTTGTTTACATTTACATGTAGCGCCTTTGATTTCGTCGTATTGTAGCATACTTGGATGTTTGAAAATTCATTTGCAATATTTAAAATGTGTTATTTTAGGAGAGATGGCCATGTCAATTTCATTCAGATACATTACGTCAAAACGTTACATAGACATAAATTCCGTTCGTAAAACTTAGATTGTGGTGTGTTATGGTAATATGTATCCCTAAGTCGAAAATAGTAATCATATGCAATAAGCAAAATTGGTGGTGAATTAATTAATGTAAAACAATTTTTATATGATCGGTGAAATCAGCGAGGTTAGTGTGTTGTGTGTTTGCAATTAAATGATTTGGTAATATATTTGCGATAGATTCTTTATATCAATTTTGTCATTGATTGCCTTGGGTTCCTTGATTATTTGTATCATTTCGTGCAAAAGTCTTTGGTGGTATTTGATTTCTTTTTTCAGGATTGTTATGTTATCGAAATTGAAATTGTGTCCTGTTTGTTGTGTATGTTTTTTTAAAGCTGTTATGTTGCTGGAATATTTGTGTCCTTTTATTCTTTCTTCAATTAATTGCATGGTTTGCCCTATGTAACAGCTATCGCAGTTTTTGCATGGTATTCTATAGATACAATTAGATTGCTTTTTTAATGGTAGGGCGTCTTTTAATTTTGTATATATTCCTCCACTGATTATGTTTGTGTTTTCGTATGTTACGGTGAAGTTATACGGTTTTAATATTAGGTTAATAGATTCTGCCAGTCTTTTAACGTAAGGAATTTTTATGTAATTAGGTTTATTGTGTGTTAGGTTGTTAGTTGTTTTTTTGTTATTGTTATAATGTTTGTGGATTCTGTTTTTAAAAATTTTATTGATGAATTTGGTTGGGTAATCGTTATTAGTTAGGGCCTGTTTAGCTTTATTTATTGTTTCAGTTCTATATTGTGGGCTCGTTAATTTTATGGCTCTATCTGCTATTGTAGCTACTAGATTTCTTTTGTGTTACTCAGGTTGTGATGATGAGTAATTTGTGTATCTTCCTGTCCAAGTGGGTTTGGTATACCATTTTGTGTAAATTTTGGGATTGTTATTAATTAGTGTTAGGTCCAGGAAATTGATTTGATTTTGTGTTTCGGTTTCAATTGTGAAAATTATTTTATTGTGGTATTGATTAAATTGCTCAAGTATGTATTGGGTTTTATCAGGGGGCACAGCAGTGAGACAGTCATCTACGTATCTTTTGAAGAAAGGTGGTGTAAAGTTAAGTTTAGGTATTATAGTATTTTCTAGGTCCTCCAATACTAATTGTGCTGTTACTGCAGATATGGGCGCTCCCATAGCTAATCCCTCTATTTGCTCATAAAATTTGTTTTTAAACTGGAAATATGTACCTTTTATAGTTAAGTCTATGGCGTGTAGGAATTCATTGAGTGGTAAGGAAGTATGCTCTTTTATATTATTCCATTTTTTTTGAATAATTTGTTTGATTGTTTGTACGGGTATATTGGTGTACATTGATGTAACATCCAAGGAAATGAGTATGTAATTATGTGGTAGTTGTGTTGAGTCGATGAATTCTTTCATATGCCAGGAGTCTTTTATATAGTGTTCTGTTTGATATAAAATGTTTTTTTAAATGTTTGCTAAGTACTTGGATAGTTTATTAGTTGGGGATTGTGTTGTAGAAATTATTGGTCTAAATGGTCTGTTGGTTTTATGTATTTTAGGTTGTGCGTATAATAGTGGTGGTTGGGCGTTATTTATTTTCAGCATTTTACTTATTTCCGGTGTAATATATTTTTTGGTTTCCCATTTCTTTACTAAGTTGTTATTTGCTAATTGAGTAGCTTTAGTGGGATCTTTGTGGAGCAATTTATATGTGTTGTTGTCACTTAATAATTGTTCCATTTTTTCCTCGTACTCAGATGTGTTTATTATTAATGTCTTGTTACCTTTATCTGGTTTCAGTACTGTGATTTGTGGGTTGCTTTTAATAAATCTTTTAATTTTTTTAATGTTGTTTTCCAATTGTTGTTGGGATTTAGTATCACTCTTTATGTTGTTGTTTATTGTGCTGTTAGTTCTTTTGAAATTATATATTGTGTTGGTTATTTTTGTTCTGATATCAATTTGATGGTTGGTTGGACTATTATGTATTGCTGTTTCTATATTGGCTATTATATCGTGCACAGGTATTGTTGTTTTATTGTTGTAATTTGTGGCAAATGTGGGTCCTAGTTGTAGAATTTCTATTACATTATTAGGTATGTAAGTGTCAGATACGTTTTGCACAAAGGATTGTTTGGCAATTATTCTATCATTGGTTTTATGTGATTTATTTTGTTGTTGTTCAGCTTTTAGATATTTAATTTTATTGATTTGTTTGTGTTTAAGTGTAATAAAATGTTTGTTTAATTGTTTATTTTGCTGTGTGTAATATGCATGAAGAGTTGCTACATCTCGTCTGTTTTCACCAAATAATGTAACTGTTATTTGTTGTTTTATTTTTGTGAGATTTATTAAAGATATTGTGTTGTCAGTTAATATTAAGTTGAGTATTTTCGATTTAAAGGTACTTACATGTTTACAGAACTTAGTTTCTAAATTATAGTTCAAAAAGGTGAAGCGTTCGAAGTTCATCTTCATGAAGGTTGGTTCGAGCCGTTCTTTCTTGCATATCGTGATGAAAGCTTTTTGGTTTATTAGTCGGTTGATCTTGTTGTCTATGTCGAGTAGTTTTTTGATTGCTCTTACATCTGCTTCGCTATATATTTGTCGCAGCGCGTGGATGGTGATAGGTTGGTTATCCATATTTTCACCCAGGATTATATTTATTATTCAATGCGTTGAGTTCGTTGAACTTTATCTGCAGTAACAGCACAATTAGTATTGGAGGACCTAGAAAATACTATAATACCTAAACTTAACTTTACACCACCTTTCTTCAAAAGATACGTAGATGACTGTCTCACTGCTGTGCCCCCTGATAAAACCCAATACATACTTGAGCAATTTAATCAATACCACAATAAAATAATTTTCACAATTGAAACCGAAACACAAAATCAAATCAATTTCCTGGACCTAACACTAATTAATAACAATCCCAAAATTTACACAAAATGGTATACCAAACCCACTTGGACAGGAAGATACACAAATTACTCATCATCACAACCTGAGCAACACAAAAGAAATCTAGTAGCTACAATAGCAGATAGAGCCATAAAATTAACGAGCCCACAATATAGAACTGAAACAATAAATAAAGCTAAACAGGCCCTAACTAATAACGATTACCCAACTAAATTCATCAATAAAATTTTTAAAAACAGAATCCACAAAAATTATAACAATAACAAAAAAACAACTAACAACCTAACACACAATAAACCTAATTACATAAAAATTCCTTACGTTAAAAGACTGGCAGAATCTATTAACCTAATATTAAAACCGTATAACTTCACCGTAACATACGAAAACACAAACATAATCAGTGGAGGAATATATACAAAATTAAAAGACACCCTACCATTAAAAAAGCAATCTAATTGTATCTATAGAATACCATGCAAAAACTGCGATAGCTGTTACATAGGGCAAACCATGCAATTAATTGAAGAAAGAATAAAAGGACACAAATATTCCAGCAACATAACAGCTTTAAAAAAACATACACAACAAACAGGACACAATTTCAATTTCGATAACATAACAATCCTGAAAAAAGAAATCAAATACCACCAAAGACTTTTGCACGAAATGATACAAATAATCAAGGAACCCAAGGCAATCAATGACAAAATTGATATAAAGAATCTATCGCAAATATATTACCAAATCATTTAATTGCAAACACACAACACACTAACCTCGCTGATTTCACCGATCATATAAAAATTGTTTTACATTAATTAATTCACCACCAATTTTGCTTATTGCATATGATTACTATTTTCGATTTAGGGATACATATTACCATAACACACCACAATCTAAGTTTTACGAACGGAATTTATGTCTATGTAACGTTTTGACGTAATGTATCTGAATGAAATTGACATGGCCATCTCTCCTAAAATAACACATTTGAAATATTGCAAATGAATTTTCAAACATCCAAGTATGCTACAATACGACGAAATCAAAGGCGCTACATGTAAATGTAAACAAATATGACGCATTTAAATTACGTTTGAATTTTTTAAACATCCAAGTTTAATACATTGCTTCAAAACGATATAAAATCTTATATTATTTCTGATGAAGGTAACAGCAGTACCGAAACGTTAAATATAACAACATAAGAAATACAGTTTTTTAATAACCAATTATACCCACAATTGGCAATACTGCCAAAATCAATCATATATATATATATATATATATATATATATATATATATATATATATATACGAAAGATATATATATATATATATATATATATATAATATTTGTTATTTTTCTCCTCACTTCCGCACCTGAATCTCGCGATCATTCTTTCCTCCATCCCCGATATGTACAAATTTCTTTATATCGTCTATTATATCTTGCCTTCCTCATTCTCCCTTCTCTTCCTTGGGCTTCTACCTGTTTCCATCTTTCCAATATATTTCTCTCCATCTCCTTCCCTTCTCCCCTTAACCTTAGTGCTTCCCGCCATGTTACGCCTGCTTTTTCGTAAACCTTCTTCCTATGTCTCTCCCATTTTGATAGTTCTGTTTTTCTTGTTACCCTTGCCAAATTCAATTTACTTAATATCAACATAATGTGAAATATCCACCTTATTATATAATATATATTATATATAACAAAAATAGAGAATATTAATTATGTCTATGGCTGTGACTTTGGGATTCATGTTGAAAATTTGACCTTGTTTGAACTCACCATGGGAATGTACTGTTGATAAAATTGTTAATGATCGTTTGATATTTGCGGAAAGTAATTTTTCTGAATTTCGTTGAGGGGTATCGATCTTTTAGAGTCTATTGTAGCCTCAAACAAATATTCTTTTAGTTAATGGTTTTGCGAGATGGAACGACACAGCGCCGATATCTTAGTTTATAAGAACCGTTATTTATTATGGAGCAAGCTTTTACTTCATGTCCTGCATGTTCAACTCCCTTTAATTTTATCCTTGAACTTCTTGGGCTGAGTTAGGTTGTGTTCGAGTAGCATTACTTTTTTCAGTGTTGTTCAGTCGAAACCTGCGATAATTTTAGTTAGATTTTGTGCCAATTACAGTACAACAAAATAGTAATGAAAATTAAATGACAGTTAAAATTTTACAAAGATACATTGCATTATCTACAAGTAGTTACTTTTATGGGTGCATTAATTACTTAGAAGCCATAGAATAAAGTCAAAGGCATACGAGCAGAATTAAGAAATTACCAAATTGAATTCTTAAAAATGCAGTTGCGAAATTCAAGTTATGAAAATATTATTAATATAAACCCTTTGATCGTATTTTAAGAGGCTTCAATCTTCGAGAAAATGTAGGGCGTTTATTAGTCTTCATTATGCAAGATTATTAATTCGATTCGTTGAAATATTACGTGAAGTTGCAAGCAAAATATTAATTCACGTGTCGCAGTTGCATTTTCATGCGCTCTGGTTGTAACGACTTTAATTTATTTATAGGAAATAGAACGTAATCTGCAGACATCGATGATGATTTAAAATCTATGGGTGGCAACTTAAAATCAAAAATATTGTTGATTTAAGGATTTAGATTTAGATTGTTTAAGGGAAAAAATCAATGTTTATTTGTAACTTGGAAATAATTGACACAGTTTTAAGTGTTTTATTTAACGATTGATTTGCACATGAGAATATTGTTTTGCAATCGAGAAGTTTTACAACAGTTGTAATTACGTGCATTGCCTTCTGAATTTTATGAAAAAAAAAAATGATTTTTTCTAAATCCATAAATAAACACCTCTGCGTATTTTGAATGTTTTAGTCAAGTTAAAATAAGTTGGTTAATCCATTCGGTAATACAATAATTTGGCGTCGTGATTCAGCAAAGAGGAAGACTTATTTCTTATTTTTTAAGCAATATAAAATATAACAATATCTTAGTTAAATCTGATCCAACCGAGTCACCCATTTTTTCGTGACTTTTTGCCTACATTACGTCTTAGAACAGTAATTTTGATTTATTTCTCCGCAATGGATTTTTTAAATTAAGTTCGAAACAAAGCCCGATTACAAAAATATCGATTATATAGATGTTGTGTTTGTCGTCTTGGAGTCTAGAGAGAAAGTTACTTCTAATTTGAATAATATCACAGTCACAATGTCTATAATAGAAATAATTAACAATCTAACCAAACGGAACCCCACCTAAAAGAAGAGAACCCAGACCAAGCCCACCATAAGGAAGTAAATAGTATTTCAAATATAATTCAAGTCTACATTTGCAAAATTTAATTACGTCTGACCCAACCGGGTCTATGGTCCACCTATTTTCCGTGGCTTTTACGCCTACATTACAATAGTTATTTTATGTTTTGCTTTTTCAAGTAGAATTCGCATCGAAACACCAGAACACAAAACAATCAAAGTGTGTCAATCAACGGAAATGTAGGGTCGAGGATTTAACTAGATATTATGCAGAAGCACTATGGGATAGGAGAACAAAATAATGGTTCTGTTTATTTAGAGGAAAACGTGTCTCAGTCGCAACAAAAATTAACGAGATGGTTGTTGAACCGATTCTTCGAAAATTGTAACCTAACCTAATAATATTGATACAAATCAATATTCAAAGCTTGTTTAACAAAATTAATTTCATTGACCTCTTTCTTCAAAATTAAATGTTTTTCTGTATTTCTGAACAGTGGTTAAATTATGCACAGGCTGCTAATATTGGTATATACGGATATTCATGTATTTCCATGTTGTGTCGAAAAACTCATATTCACGGTGGCACTGCCATTTATGTCAAGTCAGACATTGCGCACAAATGTAATCGATTAATGACAATGGATAAGTATAGTGAAGAAATGGTTTTTGAATTTTCTGCTATATCGAAGGAGATGTATGTTTGTATTGTTGTTATCTAGTGACCCCCTTGGTGGTGAATTTAACCAATTTATTGAACGTCTTGATTCGTTGTTAATATTTTTTGTGCGGAGCTATAGTCGTGTAATTATTTGTGGCGACTTCAACGTGAACTCCCTATTATCATCTAACAATGTAAAAATTCTCTTTATCTACTCTGCGTTAATAATAGGTCCATTGTGATACTGAAATGGGGTCAAAACAGTTTAATAATAGAGGCTGTTATTAAACTATTTTTGGTAACTATTTGTTCTGTAAGATTGGCGACATTTCATTCCTCTGCTCATAGCACGACACGCGACAAATATCGAATACATAACCACAATCTCAGAAACGTGTTGAATTTATTATAATTATTAATGCGCTATGTGTGTTGATGTTCGTTGAATTGGACATTATAATTGACGCTGGACGCACTTTTGGTAGAAGTAGATGTGCTTGGCTGTGACGTTGCTGTTACAAACATTTCAGCCACCTGATTTTTTTCTTTAAAGATGCCTCAATGTAGCCTTCAGCTACAACCGAAGACTTCCACCCTCCGTGTTGCTTAATAGTGAGCAAGTCACCACCACAATTGGCCAAGTGCGATGCACTTGAACGTCTGAAACAATGTCCAGTGTACTGATCGGGATTGGACAGCTTGAGGAAAGACGCAATAAATTTTGGCACTTGGCTAATTTTATTGATGCCAATTGTACTCAGACTGCAGCGGCCATTCCAATACGTCATAAAGATGCGTTTGGTTGCTACACCTTTGGGGCGAAGATTAACATACTTTTTTTATTAAGCTAATCCACTGCACCTCAGTGATAACAAATATTCTTGGCACGTTCGTTTTGGTTTTAGGGACATTGACAAGAATGGTGTCCTCTTTGTATTGTATGTCATTAATAGACATGCGAGTTAATTCATCACGCATGCAAGCGCCTGCATAGCCCATTATTAAGACAATCTAAAAACCAAACCAATTGTGAAAATTACGTATTTAAGAAATAAATGTATAGAATGCAATCAATAAATATGTTAAACTAATTGTGGCCATTAATTCCTATTGTTTGCAGCTTTGCAAGTTTTTACATTACAGCTGAGTACTTATGCTCATTTATTACAAACTTACTTTTATTGCCAGATATGACACATCATCGGCTTCATGTAGGAAACGATCTATCTCTGTTGCTTCCAAAATCTTAGACTTTTTTGACTAATAACCTGCAGGCTGTTGCTTCACGAATGCTTGGAGCCGTGCAAACTTTGAAATGTCAATATTGCGATAAACATTTAAACAAGCTCGCAGCATGCTATAAGATGCCCACAGTGTAGAATTTTTTTTTGACTTGCTCATTAAGTCATAATATGCAAGAACAACGTTTTCCGAAATATTTTCGATTGCATTTTTGGCACACCACAAAGTGAATGCTTGTACTCTTTCTCATACAACGCTCTCGACTGGGTTGGCAACAATTTTGTTACTGCCTCCAGAGCGGCTTCTCTTATGCCTGGACGTGTACAACTTATTTTCGGCTCTTCTGCCATATTTTTGACGTTTTTAACAAAATTTAAACGAATTTCAATTTTTTAAATTTTATTTGCCGCCTGTCAAATATGACTTAACGATGTCGCCATCGTTACTCGTAAATATTCCTAAGTTATTATGCTACATTTTTGTGTATTCGAAATTTTGAATTTATATAAAATCAGTAACGCAAAGTAGATAAAATAGTATATTATACTCGTTTACTAAGAGGCATTGTAGCAGTTGTTCCATTGGAGCACTCCTCGCTTCGCTCGTCGTGCCCCAAACCCACGCCTGCTGCAATAATACCTCTTAGTAAACTTGTATAATAATATACTATTGTTTTGCTTGATTTATTTGAGCTTGTATCACTAGTAAGCAGCCCCACTAGAATAACTGCAAATAGTTCAACTCAAATAGATTACATAACTACAAATGAAACTCTAAATAAATCTGTTAAGGTGTTAGATGCTCTCTTGTCGGATCATAGAGCACAGTCACTAAAGGGTGAAATAGAACTTTTAAATTTTAAACGGGGGTCGGAAGACAGAAGAAGTTCAGGTTACAAACTGGACGTTGATCAAATAAACCTTCCAATTTTTATAAATACTTTTTTACATTTCCGTGTAATGTTGAGCTGCAACATAAATGACTCATTTAATCATTTTTGAATACTTTTAAACATGCATTGGATATAGGTTGCCCTAAACGTAATTTAATAAGTTAAATACAAATGCTAGAAAAAAATGGACAACGACTGAAATAATAAATATCTTACAAGATAAAATTTTTAAATATTTTAAGAAAATCTTGTGATAACGAAGGCCTAGCTAACGAATATAAAATAATGAAAAAAAAATTAAATAACCTTATATGGGCTGAAAAAAAAATTACTCTAAACAAGTGACCAGTTCAAACAGCAACAGAATACTGTGGATGATTGTAAATGGGAATCTTGGAAGGAACAATAACACAAACGGTATATTTAAATTGAAGGTGGATGGTAAGTCAATCACCGATCTTAAATTATTGTCAAATACCTTTGCACATTTGGTAATGATGAAATATCTGCAAAATTGCTAAAACTTTGCCTGAGTGTTATAGTAGAACCACTAACTCATCTTATAAACCATTCAATTACTATTTGTCAATTTCCAGATGCCCTTAAAATATCTTCCATAATTCCGTTATTTAGAAAAGGGGATTCCTGTAATATTAATAATGACAGACCCATTTCAATTCTAAGTTCTTTCTCTAAGATTTTTGAGAAATGTGTAGCAAGCCGGATTGAGAATTTCTTGAATTTTTTCGATCTTCTTTCGAAATCTCAGCATGGCTTTAGGAAAGGTTGTTCAACTGAAACTATTTGCGCGGAATTTGTGCAATGCGTAAATGATAATTTAAACAAAAAAATTAAAAGTTGCTGCTCTATTTTTTGACTTATCAAAGGCATTTGATTCAGTGAACCATAAATTTTTGATAGATAAAATTAATTGCCTTGGTATTAGAGGTAATATTTGTAATTGGATTTTATCCTACCTCACTAATCGCCAAATTATTGTGAAGATTGGTGATGTAAGTTCTAATATATACGATCAGAAGCTTGGGGTACCTCAAGATTCAGTGCTAGGACCCTTGCTTTTTATTTTGTTCATTAATGATCTGCCTCAATATATCTCAGATGGTACTGTATTTCTATATGCGGATGATACGTCAATACTCTGATAGTACGACTAGTTATCTGCCAAATTCCACACAGTTTTGCATATTTTTTTCGGTTGGAGTCAAAAAAATAACTTACTTGTTAACATCGATAAAACAACTTTAGTAGTGTTTAGTCACAAAATAAATAATGCAAATGTTGCTACAAATAAAATCACTTTAAATTGTAACAATCACAACATTTCATGCAGCACATCTTATAAATTTCTAGGTACCTTTATAGATTTTAATTTGGATTGGTCTGTGCACATTGAAGACGCATGCTCGAATTTAAATCGTGCGTTTTTGCCATTTGTAATTTAAAGCATAATAGTTTTTTTAGGCGACCGACACGAAAAATTGAAATTTCAGTCGTCAAACGCGGACGAAAAGTAATCGTTTTTCGTCCGCTTTCATTTTTCGTCCGCAATAGGGGGGCGCCATCTACCGACAGTTACCGAAATTGTATAAAAATAACCACATTGCCGTCAGTGTCAAACTGTACATCTTGTTTACATTAGTAAATACGTGTTGGTGATAGACTTTTTAACTGATTATTGGGTAATTATTGTTTATAAAGCCGAAATAACTTCGAATGTAGACAAAGAAAACTCGGATGAAAAAGCAGTACTTTTTGGCCTAGATGCACAATAGTATTTTGTGTACCAAGGCCAAAAAGTACTGTTTTTTCGTCCGAGTTTTCTTTACGACCGAGGCGTAGCCGAGGTCGGAAAGCAAACGAGGACGAAAAAACACTTTTTGGCCGTGGTGCACACAAAATTTTTTAGGCGACCCTCATATAATTTTCAAATTTGTTGCAACATTTATTTACTTATAATTTATTGGCATAGTCATTTATGACAACTGAACAATTGTACATATTTGTGACACCTTCAGACATGTTTATGTTTTCTTTGTCTACATTCGAAGTTATTTCGGCTTTATAAACAATAATTACCCAATAATCAGTTAAAAAGTCTATCACCAACACGTATTTACTAATGTAAACAAGATGTACAGTTTGACACTGACGGCAATGTGGTTATTTTTATACAATTTCGGTAACTGTGGGTAGATGGCGCCACCCTATTGCGGACGAAAAATGAAAGCGGACGAAAAACGATTACTTTTCGTCCGCGTTTGACGACTGAAATTTCGTGTCGGTCGCCTAAAATAGTATTTTGTGTACCAAGGCCAAAAAGTACTGTTTTTTCGTCCGAGTTTTCTTTACGACCGAGGCGTAGCCGAGGTCGGAAAGCAAACGAGGACGAAAAAACACTTTTTGGCCGTGGTGCACACAAAATTTTTTAGGCGACCCTCGTATAATTTTCAAATTTGTTGCAACATTTACTTACAATTTATTGACATAGTCATTTATGACAACTGAACAATTGTACATATTTGTGACACCTTCAGACATGTTTAAGTTTTCTTTGTCTACATTAGAAGTTATTTCGGCTTTATAAACAATAATTACCCAATAATCAGTTAAAAAGTCTATCACCAACGCGTATTTACTAATGTAAACAAGATGTACAGTTTGACACTGACGGCAATGTGGTTATTTTTATACAATTTAGGTAACTGTCGGTAGATGGCGCCACCCTATTGCGGACGAAAAATTAAAGCGGACGAAAAACGATTACTTTTCGTCCGCGTTTGACGACTGAAATTTCAATTTTTCGTGTCGGTCGCCTAAAAAATACTATTTTGACAGGAAATCGTTGATAAATGTCTATTATGCTCTGGTATACTCAATTATTAGTTACAACATCATAATTTGGTGAGAAGCTTATGATCTGCATCGTATATTTATAAACAAAAAAGAATCATTAGAGTGATTTTTGACCTGGGGTCCATGGAGAGCTGCCGTGATACATTTGTAAAATATGAGTTACTAACTGTCACGTCTATATATTTGTATAAATTATTTCAGTATGTGTTTTCTAATAAAATGGATTTTAAAACTATGGGTGATGTGCATAACCATGACACAAGAAATAGAGATAATTTACTGTTCCCGTCACATATTGTGTGCTATTTTAAAAAATCGCCAAAGTTTGTTGGTGGTAGTTTCTTTAACTTATTACCTGAGTACATATAGACAATACAAGACAAAAGTAAATTCAAGAATTCGTTAAAGGAATATCTGCATAAGAAGGCTTATTATACGCTGGCTGAGTTTCTCTGCGACCATTGATGCTTTATTTTTTATTATTCTTATATGTACTATTATGCATGTTTGTTTGTATTTACTTTTATGTTTTGTGTTTATTTTTATGTTGTGTTATGCTAAGTATTTTTAAAGAATATAACGACAGTGTGACGTTTCACATCCAGTTATCTGGCAAATGTGATTAATAAAAAATTAATAAATAACATTACATATTACACGTTACGTTACGTTACGTCACATTGTTATATAAAGCTTGCAGTATTTTATTTTTCCATGGCCAAACCTTATGAAAACCGATATAGTCATAGTGTTCGTTTTTTGAAAATTGTTAATTTATTTAACTACTTAATTAGGTTACTAACAATTAACTACGTGCGTATAATAAAGCAATTAAATTGAACTTTTACCACCGCGTCAGTGATCTTAGTTTCGCAACCAGTCCTTATATAAAACTGCATATTTGTTATTCGCAAAAAATATTTGCATACTGCATTCAACGCCCACGCGAGCGATCTAATATTATACAGGTTTGCGTAACATTAACGCGGCGGCACAGCGATAAAAAAGGAAACTAACTGTTGTTTACTGGAACGTATCGTTCATTAAAAATGCAGCTACAAGTTCTATGTCTGAGATGGTGATAAATTACGAACCGTACGAACTAAATTTATATACGTATGGGAACGTGCAAGAAAAAAACTGTCTGCTACAAATTGCAACGATATTATTAGCATTTTAGATCGCGACGTTCTGAAGCCTATGAATGTGTACGGGACGGACGTAATTTGATGGATTAATGCCGTCAGTCGGGCCAAAAACAACACATTAACGGTCGTTAAAACAAAAACTTTTTAAAACGTGTCTATGGTCAATATCTCCAACTTAACGCCGCGATAAAATAGCGTGGTACGGTATTATCATTCATAAATGTGCAAAAATGAACTGGCAAGTGTTGTTTTAGCAGATGTCAAGTAGTTCGCCTGCAGAGGTCGCGAATCAAGTAAAACGTAAATACCGCTTAATAAAGAATGCATTATTTTGCAAGTCAAGCGGCGCCCACAACAATAACAACTTTATATGGTAGAGGTTAATCTTTTTCATTCACGTTATTTATTTTTATTTCTGTCTACCCACAAAATTCTATATTGATCAATGATCGGTGAACCGTATCGATTCGATTTAACAATTTGCAGTTAGGGACGATCGTACGAACTTGAAATTTGGTGACATTTGAGATTGAGTAAGGCAATGAATGATTTCAATTTCAAGACAATTTGTATTTAAGAACAATTTTAAAAAATTAATATTCTCCTCCAAAACGAATGCATTCATTTAAGCGCCGGGCATACGTTCAGCCAAAGTGTCTATGGGAGCTGGAAAATCTTCGACTTTTTTGCCGATCATGTCTCATACATATTCAATCGGCGATAAATCTGGGGACCTTGTCGGCCATGGCAGTAAATTGACATTATTGTCACTCTTGCAATGTGTGGCCTAGCGTTGTCTTGCTGGAAAACACTATTGCGATGTCTTTGAAGGTATGGCAACAGAACTGGCTCCAAAACTTCGTTGATGTAGCGGGCCGCATTCAGATTTCCTTGAATGAAGACTAGAGTCGGCCGGCTTCCAAATTGTATTGCACCCCAAACCATAACACCCGGTGTTAAACCAGAATTGCGTCTAAGTGCAAATTACATATTTGCCCTTTGTCCTCTAGATCTTCTGACACGCAACCGCCCATCAGATTGCCATAGGCAAAACCGAGATTCATAACTGAAGATGATTTGATGTCATTCATCGACCCAATGCCCCCTCAGCCTACACCACTGGAGCCTGGCAATTCGATTCTCTGGGGTTAAAGGAAGCAGAACAATCGGTGGATATGACGCTAAGCCATACGAACGAATTCTGATATAAATTGTTCGCATAGACAGCTGTCTTTCCAAAACAGCCCTTCAAGTAGCACCCACCGACCGAGTTGTCTCAAACGGGTTAATTGACGCCAGTCACCGAAAACGCCTTTCGTGACGTTCATTCGTAATTCGTAGCCGACCACTACCTCTCCTACGTATCTGAGCCTTCGTTGGACCAAGCTCTCCATGCTCGAATGATTGTAGAGTCACTTCGACATAATCTTCTGGCCATTTCGCGAAAGGATAATCCGGCCTCATGCATTCCCACAATTCGACCACTTTCAAAAGGAGTTAATTGATTGTAATGTTGATTACTACGAACGCGGGACATGACAACAACTCAAGTAATTATACAATTATACAGTAAGCTACGGATTAATTACCGTTAGAATTGTGTTCGATAGCATAAGGGAAAACCACGGCAATTAAATGTTTACTACTATATTTAATTTATATTTATGAAAATGGAGAAATTGTCCCTTATCTACATACTTATGGTTTGTTAATTCAATACTGAATTGTACATCAATGTGACAGTTGGTTGAAAATCAATTTTAGTGGATGTATCAGGTGATGACAGCTGTTTTGCCCGTTAAATTAAAAAATCAAATAGTTCCAGATTTGTTTGTTTTTTCATTTTTGCGGATTTTTGTTAATTCTATATTTTAATTACTTAAAAACAAAAATTGTGACATAAATTGATAATTCATTCAACTCAACGCACATAATCGAAAGTTAATTGAGAATTACAGAAATGTTATTATAAATCTAAAAATTTTTAAAAAAAATTTCACTTTTGATATTTAGGTTCCTTGCGGATTAAAAAAAAAATAAACTAGTTGTAGGTGTTTTGAATTTTGGCAAACATTTTACAATTTTCAAGAGAAAAACGCCATATAAATACCTATATAAAAAACATTGACATTTTTTGATTTACAAAATACCAAAAAATATCAAATTCAAAAAATTCTAAAATTTTAAAAATCCTTTACATTTTAATCGTTTCACAAGTTGTTAATTTGAATAAATTCAGAAATTCAAAAAATGTAATAAATAATAAATTAGAAAATTTAATTATGAATTCAATAAAAATATCTAATAAAATCGACGTTTCATAAATGAAACGTTAAATAAATAATTTAAAAGTTAAAAAATAATAAAAATATTTCTAATATTTAAAACATTTTTATTAAAGTTGAAAAAAATCATCATAATTGAAAGGCATAAGAAACTAGAAAATGCAAAAAATGTCAATTATGTAACATTTGTCTTGTGGATTTCAAAAAATGCGCAAATGTGAATTATAATTTATTTTCATTTGTCATCAATTGTTGAACTTGTATATATTTGATATATATTGCAAAATGTAAGCAAGTTTTAAATTTTTTCATTTTTTGTGTTTAGTGAAATTTAAAACCTGTTTTACATTTACTTTGGTTATCTTTTTGAATGTTGACCTACAAGACTACAAAACATTTCACAAATGTTCTGATCTGATTGTTGTCATTTTCTAATTTTCTTGCCTGAAATCTTTATACAGTCAATAGTGCAACAGAAATCACGGCATTGTTATGTTACCAATCCCCAAATTGATTTAAAACCAGCATATAATACGTTGTTTTATCTCTTTAAAGTACTTTCGAAATGATTTTATATAATTTTCCCAATTTGAAGGCAAGACGTAGACGACTCCACGGAAGATGACAATCTAGTTGCTGTAATACGTATTTTAATTAATGAGTTAGCGTTTTTACGATTTTTTTTAAAGGAAAGAACATTCCATGTATATTAAATATAATTAAATTATTGTAAAAAGAACGGCCCTCATTTGTATACATGGCTCGAAAATCTATAAATAAGATTTACGTATTTAAGTTATAATCACATTTGGACATTTTTGCCATAAATGCCCTATGTTTGTTCATATTCTTAACTGACGTAGATCTATCGTGTGATAATTTCGAGCAATCGGTGAGGAGGATTGTTTGACAAGTATGAGTTCAATCATAGAAACCGTTTGTGTAGATTTTTTTTGTTAATCAGTCTGAAAAGTGCAAGCGTATATTTTGTGTATCGTGAAGATTAGAATACATAACCTTAAACATTTTGTGAAATGTGTGATTACTTACGAAATCTCAAGAACAAGTAGTATTACTAGTTTTCAGGCAATTAAAATAATTTAGTTTGACTGTTCCTTTTATCTAAAATATACTGAACTGACCAATTTCCTGCAATAATTCGTTGAAAAAACTTTGTCGGAAGCCAAGTTTGAAATATTGTACTGTAATTTAACGTGAGTCATGGTGTCATGTGAGGCATGGTATATATGTACATATAATCAGTTCAAAAGAAATTCATATGTATTGGCCATGGAAAAATGAAATGTCTACTACAGGCTTTATATATTTATTGATAATGTGTTGTGTTAATATTAGGTTAAGATGTTCTGATGCGGATTTTATATAAAAAACATCAATCGTGGAGAAATAAATCAAAATAACAAATTGTAAGACTTTAATATAGGCTTAAGAGGCTTAAGAGTCACGAAAAATTGGTGGATCATATCAGTTGGGTCAGATGTAACTAAGAATGTTACAAATGTAGACTTGAATTGTATTTGAACCTTCATTTACTTTCACGTCGATTTTATTATTAACTCAAGTGGGGTTGGTGTGAGTTTTATGTTGGATTGGGCTAGGTGTGTCATTTCTACTAGTCATTAGTGGCTGTGGTATTGTTCGAATATTTTCTATTGCTTCAAAAATAAAAGAAAGTCACTTCCTGTTTGCTGAACTAAATGGATTTGATTGAACAACTTATTTTAACGTTTACAGAACAATTTTAAATATATAGGCGTTTATTTACGGACTGAAAAATTACCATAATATTTTTGGACATAAGGCAATGCACATAATATGCAAATCAGTAATTAAATAAAACACTTTTACTTTGTTAAAACTGTTGTATGTAATTTTAATTTGCCGATTTGCTCATGAGAATAATCAATTTACAAGAGAATAGAAAAATATGTACGAAAAGCACAAAATGCAAATAAACGAAAGAATGTCTTTTAAATTACTGGCAACAAATATAATAGACTAAGTTCAACGTTGTAACAAATTTCATTAGTAATTTCAGAGTAATCAGTAATCAGCCGACAGTTGACATTGTGCTCTGGAGGAAATAATTTGTATCACTCTTGCTACGGATATAATTTGCAATCTGCAATTTTTGGTAAGTTAACTAAATTTGTTTCGTAGTATGTAACACGTGTTGTTATTATTTTAATAACACAAAACTTGTATATTCTAAATTTCTTTATATATTTCCAGTTCTTTTAAAAATATGTAACTTGTAAGCATTGCAACTGATGGAGCTCCGACAATGCTGGGTAAAAAAATCGGTCTTATTGGGCTTTTAAGAGATGATTCTCAAATTCCACAATTCATACCGATTCACTGCATAATTCACCGAGAACATCTCGTTCCAAAATATTTAAAATATCCTCATGTTATGAAAACAGTGTTACATATTGTAAATTACATTCGCACCAATGATAAAAATCATCGACAATTCAAACATTTCCTTGAAGAATTAAATAATGAAGAACTTCCAAATGATATTAATTTCTTTTGCATTGTTGGATGGTTATCTAACCACAACGTATTAAATCGTTTCGTAGATTTGTTTGATCCGATAACTGCATTTCTAAACGAAAAGGAAATAACCTATTCAGAATTAGACGATGACGAGTGGTTACAAGACTTAATGTTTTTGACTGATGTCATAGAACATTTGCAAATACTGAATTTACAATTGCAGGGGAAATATAAAATAATATCTAACCTCTCACAGTGTATATTTAATTTTCAAACTAAATTACAACTTTTTCAAAAGGACACTAAAAATAAAACATTTTGTCATTATCCTCGAATTAAAAAAAAAATTGTTCCAATATTAAAGAAGAAAAACTCAACGAGTATATAAAAGGCTAGAAGGAATATTGACGGAATTCCAAAATATATATCAAGACTTGAAATATTTTAAATCGTCTCTTCTGTAAAAAAATTTAATACCTTTAAAAAAAAATTTATACTTTTTTTGCATACCTTTTAAATACGTATTTAATTGCGGCTTATGGTCCGCACTGAACTTTCATATACTTAGTTATACTAGTGATTTTATAAGAACATTTTTTCTATAAGCTGTATTGTTTTCGAGATAAGGAAACCGGCAATAAGAGTAAACCACCATTTCCGGTTGAGATATTGCTTTCAAAATAGGATGTTTTCTTTCCTCCTAGATACAAATCTTAAGTTTCATAGCTCATCACACACACAATTAAAACTTAATGATCCATTTCTGCGAAAAGTGGATTTTTGCATCCTGTACCTTTTTCATAAATAAACTCTCAAGATTAAACAGTATGTGCTCCGAGTTGATGTTATGCTTCTTGTCCAAGAATGTTGCCGGCGAGTCGCTAGATGCACAGGCAACTGCATAAATTAAATATTTGGCGCAGCGTAGAAACGCATACATTTTTACCTGCAGTAATGATATTTAACTATTGTGTGATGAACGAACGAGAGAGACATGTAACAAAGCCATATAAGAAAAGAGCAGCACTATTTGTTGCTTGATCATAAATTTGTTGTTCTGCAGTTACGACAATTCTGCAATAGCATTAGGCTTACTTTGCAGATGGCATATTTACCCTGACACATTAAGTTGAAGAACTGTATGAGAATTAATGTTAACACACAGCTCAAGGAACAAGCGTTTGAGCACAATAGACACGTAATATCTGTATAATTTAATGTGTTAAATAAATATATAAGAGAAACACTCACATGGAAAAATATTATAGTATAGTGTTGTCTAATTGTAATTGTTGTAACTTGATAACCTTGATAACAATTTCGTATAACGTTTTCACTAATAAACAATTTAATAATCTAATTTTTTTAACTGTTTTACAATACATAAAACTTTGTGTTATCACAGTTTTTTATGTTAATTTTGCAGAAAATTAATATTTCGATAATTGTTTTAGATTGAATTTGTCGGCTAATTCTATTGAAGCTTGAATTTTATCGTGAAGGTTATAATGCATATTGTAACAAAGTAAATATTTACAATTTTGAAATTAATTCTATTGAAAGAGATAACTAAGTTGAAGGTTGTGGATTACATCGAGATAAATCTATTGTACGTTTTAATTTATTGAAGGTCAAGAGTTAGTTGCATTGTCTTGTGATGATTACAACAAAATTCTACAAATCCTGGAATTGAACGCCATTTCTAGGCCTCGTTAGTTAATATACGAACGTGATCAACAAATCCTGTTAGGGGTTGGAGTTAGAGTAAATTAATCGGTTGAATTGGATATTCCATTGAAGGTGAACAATTCGACTTTCATTCAATCTGAATTCAAATGAATTGTATACATTCTATAAATCTGCAATTTTTACATAAAAAATGTTAGTCGATGGCCGACGATTCATTTTTAGTGGACGGGGTTTGTTAAGTCTATTACCGTAAAGAGGTACACGATACCTTTATCGACCGAAGTTAAGAGTGTGGATGGAAGGTGACCTTCAATAAAATCATTTTTAACGCGGGTTTCACGTTGATTAACTTGAATGTTGAAGACCCCTCGTTCTGTTTCTATGGAAGGATGTTGTTTCATTTCCTTCAATAGACAGTTCAATGCGATCAGTTTTATGTTATTTATGTTGGGTGTTGAAAGTTACCCTCAATTGAATAAGGTTCAACGTGCACAGATTCACGTTAATTATGTGATTGTTCATTGATTCAGTTCGGTTATTTCTGAATATTTTTGGAAACGAAGCTGAATTCTGAAAAATGTCGAAAACATTTTTGGCAGTTTGTACGTTACGTATGAAGTAGAATTAATAGTTACATGCAAATAATCGTGTCTTACTGAATGTGCACGTCCATCGTAGCTACATAACTACGTTTTACGTTCAGTACAGGGCCGGAATCAAAGAAAGGAACATAAACGTAATCATTTATTGTGAAATGTGTATTTCAATCGTTCCTACGCACAATATATTTTATTATCAACCACGGTTTCTTGTCATTTACATATGCCAGACGGTGTAGAAGATTAGTAAAAAGTAGTTCTAAAAGACAGCTTGATACTCAATGTAATTGTTTTTCAATTTTATTTATCAAATTGCATGAGTGATGTGCGTTCCAGATCCTATATAACTTCACTCTTACAACGCTTATCGAAAACGTTGTTCCCGACGAAAATATCTCTGCCATCTTTGAATTCCAAGTCGATCATGTGCGGATTATTGTACGGAATGCGAATCTCTAACTTCAGCGCAACCCCATAGATACCCTCGAGTGGCGTTATGCTTTCGAAAATGTTCGAATTAATCTGCGAGACAGATCTTTCGTTTAGAATAATATCGTTCCTTAAATACCCGAAGCTTTGCTTTATTTGTATCGGCGCTTCGTCCACTGAACACTTCAACTGCACCAGACACCTCACACCCATGTCGTCCAGTTCGCCGGTGCTTTCGAACGGACTGTTGTAAATTTCGAGCACCTCCCCACGCGAGTTCAACACCTCCCTGTGGACCGGCGCCCTAAAAAGCGTGTACTCCCGTTTCGGCTTCTTCAGCGACTCGAACCAGTGATCAAAGTAAAAGTACTCCCTGGCATCTTGCAGCAGAGATCTACGCGAAAATTCCAGTTCTCTCCGGTATTGCTCCGATTTCGTTAGGAGCCCGTTGTGGACGTTCACCAGCAGGACGAGGTACTTCATGATTATGTCGGCTTCTTCGTCGGTCAACGCGCGATCTTTGCATTCGGATATAAAAGATATGTCGGGTAAATACGAAAGGAACCGCGAATCTGCCAGGCGGTAGCTACCGGTAATGTATGAGATGTCATTGGGGATGTCGTAAATTACGCAAATCTCGTACTTGACGTCCATCAGCATGTCCAGGAGATCCATGGCGCGCACGCCTAAAGGAATCACCGTTTTTATGGACGGGCTACTTTTTTCCATGTTCTCCATAAACAGGGATATTTTGTTCTGGAGGTTGATGCCGAGCGTCGGCCAGTGGCCGTAAAAGTTGCTTTTCATCGAGGCCATGATCGCGAAAAAATTGTCCAGGATGAATCCCACTGGTAAGCACGAATCATGCCGTTCTAAAATATGACGATTTAGTACGATTAGCGTGTTTAAGTTTAGGTTTAGGATTTCGAGCATGTTATAGGCGCGCAGTAGTATGCCGCGTTCTTCCAATGGTATTTTTTCGATTACGAACCGTTTGTTTATTTCGTTCATGCATTCGTACAATTCGTCTTTCACGTCGGCGATGCTGCGTCTTAAAAAGTAGCCGCACACCGAGTGCAGGTGCTTGCAGGTTCCCCGGATCCTCGTTATGTCTGAATACGTCAGGTGGCTTAATATCGTTTCGATGGCTGTTGATGGCAGGTCGTTGATTGACTTTGGAATTTCTTCTGAGGACATGATTACTGGAATTTGGGTTTTGTTGTCTAAATGGTGAGATGTGGGATCATGTGGGAATGAAGCGAAATGTCACCTTGAAGTATCATATTGATGTTTTGCGTCAGGTTGTCAATTATTACTGACATTACCTAAAATCCATAGGTGTATACATTTCTGGTCGGCCTATAGTCTAAGGGTTGAGTTGTAGCGATAGACCCCCTAAACGACAATGTCAACATGAGACGAAATCGTGGAGATGCTCACTAGCTTAGATCAGTAGTCAGTAAGCATGGGTGGAAAATTGGGATAGTTGTGATAAATGGTGAGTCATGGAGAGCAATATGTAGCGTTGGTAAGATCAATTGACTAGCTGCTCCTTATGTGGGGTTTATTGTCTAATATTGTATTGCTCAGTTACCCCTTGCGAACAACAAATACGAATTTGATTCCAATATGTTATTTGACGTCTTTATTTGGAATATACACCATGATATGAGTCTTGTACCTAATATAAAATCTTTGTTGAAAAATCTAATAAGAGGAACGTACGAGAAATGTATAGTGGCAATTGATACACAGCTGATGAAAGAAAAAGAAAGCAATTTACTCCTAGGAAGGTGTGGAAGATTGAAACATGGTCAGATCGTCTATAACAAAACAAAAAGAAGAACCAGAAGGACAATTGTGTCAAATGTTAGAAATATTAAAGGAAATGAGCAGACAACAAATGGACATGAAAACAGATAAGCAGAGCAGAAGAATATCACAAGAGAAATCTAACTAATCAAAGCATACCAAAGTAAATTGTGAACTTAGAACTCTAAAATTATGTAATTATGTCTTCAAGGAAGAAAACCAAGAAATAAGAAAGAAATATGCAAGGATGTGGAACAATCTTAAAAATAACGTATTTTGTATGGTATGTAAAATGAACACAGAGAACCATTGACACTAAAGGAATGAGTTAACGAATTTCAAAGGAACATGGACGTTGCGAGATGGTAAAACAGGAAAGTACTCAACACGATACGTACACACTAATAGAAGAAACAGTCTAAAAATTAAGACAAATGAAACGACGACACTGAGAGATTGGCAGAGAAGAATTTAAATCAAAAAATAATCTATTATATAAGGAAGATAACCTAGAAGATATTGGAGGGAGATTTCAAAGGAACTCCTTTTCCCGGGTAAATAAAAGAATGGGAACCATTGTGGAAATAACTATTTCAAAACCAAAAATGAATATTAAACATCGAACAGGATAAAATTATGGAAAGGTCGGCAAAATACGGATGGATAATAAAATAGTAGAAAATGAACAATGGAAGAACTAAAAAATATTACAGATATGAAGAACAGAAAATGCTCAGGAGAAAATAAGATAACCGTAACAATGTTGAGTATTCCTTCTGAAATACTCGGGAAAGTTAGTATGGCCCAATTTTATAAAAATGTGATAGCAATATGCGTTAATTATAGAGGTATAGCACTTTTAGATACATGTTTTATGGACGAAAGGAACAAATAATAATTCGACTTACAACATCGTATGCCTGTGAAAATTGAACCTTGAACTAAAAGTTAAATTAAAAATATGGGAAAGAAAAAAACTATGAGCAGTGTTTAGTGGAGAAAATGCTGAGGGGGGATTCAAAGGAAGAACCAATAAGGAGCTGGTAGAACTATACAGAGGCCAAAATGTAGGAAGTTTCATGAAAGCATAGATGCTAAGGTGGATTGAACGAATGAATAGAGAAAGAATGACAAGTATGATACTATACAACCCAATTAGTAAAAAAGGAAAGATGGGACAAGAAAAAAATAGATAAATAAAGTACTCGAGAGCTTAGGAGCCATGCATGTCACAAATTGTGCAGAGAATACAGAAAACAGAAGAGAATGCAGGAAAATTATTGAAAGAAATCTTAGGTTGAACAAAATAAGCGATAGGAACAGTGATACGCCTATAAGCCCTGTTCAGCAATTTTATTATATTATAAAGACACTTAAGGAAATAATATTACACCAATAAATGGTAGCCAAGTTTATATAAGCAGATAGAGGTGGATTACTAGAGAACTGAGCAATAATGCAAAGGACCAACAAAATGCATAAATGCGAACACGATTAACGTCTCGAGACGGAAGCAAAATAATATCGAGAACTTCAACAACACTTAGAAATTATCGGACTTAATAGACGTGAAATCAGAAGGACGAAATAAGTAAAAACTAGACGAAGAAAAGCAGGACGCAAGAAAATGAAAAATGAATATGCAGATCATAAGGATCGGTTGATCATGAAAATAAAAAAATGTGAAAACAATAGTAGTAAATAAAGTAAGGGTTCGTAAAAGTTTGGTTATTTTTGAAAAAGAAATGTCCTCAACGACATAACGACAAGGAGTGTTCTGTCCTACAGAAAAAACGTGTTCGAAAATTTTCATGATTCCTGTACTTACTTATACATAAATTATAAGAAAGTAAAAACTGGGGAACTTGTAATAAATAATGCATATTGCTCATACAAAGTTAGTATTTTTGGTGAAGACAAAAAAGTCTTCACTTAAAATAAAATACATGGAAATGGGGAGAGAAAATAACCGTGGATGATGACCCACCTATGCTGTCTTGGCGCCCGATATAATACATTAGAATGATTGATTTACAAGCCATTGTATGGTACGTCCATATGTAACTTCTCTTCATTTTAACTATCGCTCATTAATCGATTAAAATAATATCATTAATCATTATATAAATATTGTCTGGGCGCTTTTGTGTGTACAAAATTTAACTAGTTATGCCTACTTTGCTGAAACGACCTTAATGATTTCAGTTCGATCCGTAATTTTTATTGTTCGATTCTCCAGGAAAGTTTTTAAACCAATTTGTGAATTATTCAATGTACGTCATCACTTAAGCTTTAGGTGTTTTTGCAACGTATTTTTTAAAATAAGTAAATTTACAATTGTAATATTACTGCCTAAGTGTATGAGCTTCGAAGACTAAAGCAATGTACGGCTTCAAGTTGTCGTTTTCAATTCAATGTTAACTTGCGCTAAGTTTAATGCAATAGAATGATTGATTTACGAGCTATTTTTGCGTAGTATTGTACAGTGTTTACATTTACCGCACTGCGTGTGTCTCAAAAGAATTACGTGTCTTCACATTTAAACATTAATTTTCATTGTTCACTTGTCAGGAGCAATCGTTTAGCGGTAATGAAAATTGTTGGGTGTATTGATTTTTTCAGCACCCTTAATACTTCAATCTTTATGTTACTTAACTAACTATTTTACTTAATCATTTCTTACAAAATCTAATGTATATTTATATAAGTATGTGGATCACGTATATACTGATGACACTGATACTGATACAAGTGATCTTGACGTTTCGCAGACCACACTGATGTACGTTAACTTAGGGCGGTGTCAACGACTTGCGTCCGGTATCATAGAACGACTGATTTCCGAGTACTTGTGACACTTTAAGTTTTAACAAGTGAGGAATGAACTGATTGTCGATCAAACCGGGAAACATATCGTTACACAGCTATACGACTAGGTCAAGGTTGTAGGGGATCCACCCTATAAATAGGATTAAAGAACCTTCTGCAAATACATAGCGTATTTCATTTGGATTAAACAGCTCGACATAATATCGTCCGTAACTTATGCTAATCAAATAGGGACTTAACGTAGCCGGTCACATTATTCTAAATGTACAGCTCATGTACTATAGAAATACAGCAACTGTACACCTGCAGGTCGTGTACTGCCACAGAACTGTTGTTGCAGGAATGGTAGCATTGTAGTTAATATTTACTGCTACTGTCACTGTATTCTAAAATTACAAGTCTTGTACTTTGCAATACAGTATATGTACTTATGTAGATCCTATTCTTATTATACTGTTTTCTAAAAGTATAGACCTTGTACTTTAGCTATACAGCATATGTACTTCAGCAGGTCTTATACGGCCATAGTACTGTTGATACATAATTTATAGCAGTAGAGGTCATATACTGTTGCAGTAATATATTTAATATTTAGTACTATGGTCTGCATTCTAAAATTACGTGTTGTACTTTAGCAATACAGCATCCGTAGTTCTGCATATGATACCCTGCCATAGTACTGTTGAAAATCTACTATTACAGTAATATAGTTAATATTTACTGCTACGGTTACTGTATTCTCAAAGTCTTGTACTTTAGAAATACAGCATGTGTACTTCAGCAGGTCGTATACTGCCAAAGTACTGTTTATACAGGATTTGTAATAGGCAATGTATGGGTATAGTAATTTACAATTAATATCTACTGCTACAACAATATATGGTTAGTTACATGGTAATATTCTGTATGAATCTGTTGAGTTAGAAACCTCTTTATTTTTAACTAAACACGAACATGAGGTGTGATATTAAATGTAATTATGCACATAGGAACATACGATCTTTTAAACCATATGTCATTTCAAAGAGGAAATTTTGTGATAAATGCACTTTTAACAGCTTCCAAATTACGAACTAAATGCATTGTTTCGTTTTTGTAAACATGACACACAAAGGGAAGTTGAAACGCTAAGGCATAAATCATTTTTATGAATGCCCACATTTCGAGAAGCTTTGTTTTCGAAATCCGCGTTAGTTACTTAGACTCGATTCTTTGTTTCCCATTATCCTTATTGTAAGAATTGCGAACAAACAGGTCGTTAAATCGCAGCGGAGGAATGTCCTGAATTGCACTCGAAGTTAAATTTTGGTAAACAAGGCGGCGAAAAAACGCTGGTTGAAAATAAAGAGTTAGTGTTAAGTGTATTTAACGTCCATTTCGTTTGTTTCAAAGTGGAAGATATGCTGCTCGGCACTAACAATAAGCGCACTATAAACTACCAGTGTTATCTTAGGAATGAATAAAAACACAATATGATGAAATTAATGGCGAAATACAGTTATGATTCACGTACAAATTAAGTCTATTGGCATATAGCATTATGAAGAGGGCATACAATGAGTGAATAATTTGCCTCCTATGTTACTGCACTTCAAATCTCAATAATGCAATTAATCAATAGGTATTGAACAAGGGTGCTTCGGCTGTTAATTAAATTCAAAATACAATGAAAACATATATACTAATTCCCCGGTCATTGTGCTACAAAATATTTTTTCATATTGTAAGTATAACGAAAAATGCACAATCGCCAGAAAATAACAGGTAGATGTTGAATTGATTGAGATATAAAGTAGTTGCGGATAGGACAATTCTCAGCCATTACTCACCGACTCCTTATGCAACAGCCATCCATTTGTATCTAAAATATGGGTCTGCATTGGTTTATAAATGTAAATCGCCGACTTAGACACGTATAATAGACGCAGATTTTAAAATGTATGGCTTTCTTACATGGGCATTGCCGCTTAGTACTGTAGCGGTGCTTGTTACACCACTCATACGCGATATTATCTAGACAGTTACATTTGTAAGTGTTGCGTTGGAAAAACTAGGTGTGATTATTATCGACTCTTAGCTTAGACAACTTGGCTAGAGTTGGAGTTGGTACACCTGATGGTGGTTACAAAATAATGTATTTCTTTTTCCACTTTGTCGCGGTTTTCATTTACATCTTGTGTGGCATGGAAACGCGGTTTAATTGTTCCAGTAAGAATGAAACAATGCACACGTGAAACAAAAAAATAATTACTATTCGATTGTGTTTTATGTAAATCTCGAAACGAAAATAGTTTTAAAGCACGTATATAAAATCATTTAAATTGTTATATAATTATTTAAAATTGTATCCTTAAGTTACGAAATTAGGGCAAGAGTTATTTGATGGGCTGAGTTTAAACTAATTAGCGATGAAAATTACATTTCATATTGATTTACACTTCCAAAACATGTTCATCTTAATAACTTGAATAAGATTAAATAAGTCATGTTTTATCACCAATTCTTGTCTTTGAAATGACATACGAAATAAAATATGCAATATTTGAAAAACAACCGTTTCGAAATATAAATAATCATAGTGTTAAGCAAAACTCCTTAATATGCAAAGGGGGTTGAGGAATCGTCGCGATGCCGTTTTTTGCCAAGTACTCGGTCACCTTGGAACATGTGTGTTGTCATTATGCAATTTCCAATTGCCGGCGATGGCTGGTCTTGCCCGGTTGACCCTTCTCTTCAGTCTTTTTAGCACTCCTAGATAAAAAGCAACATTAATTGTCTGCCCTTCGGGTACAAATTAATGAGTATGGCTTTTACTCTCGATTTGCTCATCCGAGCCTTTTTCGAACTAGGTGATGCTTCAGTGTGCCATTCGGAACTTTGGCGTTTTGTTTCCGGGTCGTATTCAAGAAACTAACTTTCGTCTCCCGTGATAACATTGTCTAAAAATCTGTCTCTGCTTTTGGTCGCCTGTCAAGATCTACGGGACCAGTTTGGCGCACATCTTCCGCATCGCCAAATTTTCGGTGATGATGGTGTGCACCGTAATTTTATCGATGCCAATTTGATCTGCGATTATGTGCACACTTAATCGACGATCTGAATTCATCATTTCACGCACACGTTGCACGTTATCGTCGGTTATTGACGTCGCGTCGACGGCCGTCCAGCTGGAGGCTCGTCCTCCACACTCTCTCGGCGATCTCTGAAGGCCTTGTGCCATTGAAAAGCAGCAGTTTTTGACATGCTGTCATCATTGAAGACTTGGCGAATCATGCCCAACGTACCCGATTTCCCTAGTCCGACACAAAATTTGATAGCGTATCGTTGCTCGATCGTTCGCTGCATTTTAAGCTTGTACTGAGTCACCCGACAGAGGTCCACTGAAAATGTGATTGAGCCTGAACAATACCTTGCAGGCGGATGATATTGCGCGCGTTTTGAAGGTACAGTCAAGTCAGAAAATAAACATTCCCGATACTTTTTATACAAAACATGTATTGCCGTTAAATTACGAAAATATGACTAAGCTGTATTAAAACCTTTAGTCGGCTAGGTATGACTGCAGTTGGCGACGCAAAATAGAAGAGTAACTTAAGGGCAAAGAAGTCATATCGTCAATCCTCTTTGAAAGGTTTAAGAAATACAATGTCAGCGTACAAAATAGAATGAGTGACAATAGCGCAAAGAAAATTCTGACCCTTGCCTTGCCTTGAACGGCGACTGTGGAATGTCGAATGGAATAGTGTCGTCTTTAGTGACGAGTCCCAGTTTTGCTTGGCCATGCATGTTGGTCGGGCAAGGGTCAGAAGACGAAGAGGAGAACGCCGCAACCTGGAGTTTGGGATACAGCAGCATGTGCATCGCACTGTTGGGGTAATAGTATGGGGTGCCATTGCATATGGAAGCAGGTCACCTCTTTGTTAGAGGCAATATGAATGCTCAGCGCTACATCCATGACATTGAAGAGCGCCATCTGCTATCCTATCTCGCGACCATGCTAAATCCCATATTCCAGCAAGATAACGGGCGTCCTCGCGTAGCTCGCATCAGTCTAGACTTCTTTCAAGCTGCCGACTTTAATCTTTTGCCATGGCCCTCCCGTTCCCCTGATTAGATCCATGCCTGCACTGCTCAATGAGTGTATGCGGCTTCGAGGTGGTCAAACAGACTATTAATAAAAACTCGGTTGTTTTCTGTTTTCAACTTGAATTTTTCGTCGATTGTTCCTCTGTGGTAGCCGACTATGTGGTATTAAAATTATTAAAAAATTCCAACTCCTTCTTGGTGTTCGGATTTCTATGTCACCTAGTATATGTATAAAATGACATACAAAATACAAATCTGAACGCGAAAATGGTTTTAGAGTACGCAAATATAAATGTTTAAACATTTCTATCCGGGTTATTTGGCAAAAATATGGTGAAATCCTACTAAGACGTTTAAAATTTCATCAACTACCTAAAAGTTTAAGCAATTGATAGTCCAAATAATTTTATTTACACTTGAAAAAATATTATTTTGACAAGTTATCCAATAACAATTAAATAAATAAGATCAAATTAATCATGTTTGGTCGCCAATGCTTTCTTGAAACGCTTTTTAACATATTAAAAAAAAACAAAATAAAATACAAATACTACTTAAATTCGTTAGATAACATGTCAACTCGAATTTCGACTATGGTATGAAATGTCGATAGATTTATCAATAGAATCAGCATCTTAAAAATTCGTAGTTTATATTTTTATTTATTGATAAATAGAAACACATATTTATATATAATTTTTATCAACTTTGCTATCATACTAATTTACAAAATAATGGATGAAAGTTTAAAAGTGAAGCCTATTATTTTTTCTTTCATGTTTATAAGTACTTTCTCTCACTAAACCCCAAATGTAATCCCCCATCATATTTTTTGTTGTATTGATCTTGATAACGTTGTTCGAAGTCCATATCTTGACGAAAACTTTCTTCTTGTTCTTCTGAGTACGCCCCCGTGTTGTTCTCAAAATTATTTTTATGAGTGTTTGAACGCAAACATCGGGGTGACTAATTTTCGCGCACAACATGTTACAATAATGTTTGTTATATGTTAGTGGGCCTTGCCGTTGTAGTCATAGCAGTGTCAAAGCATAATAAATAAGGCATAAAATTGAAAATTCAGCAACGCGTTTAATTTCGTGCAAAAGGAAGCGATTCGAAGCTCCCTATACATTTGCATCTTCAATGAGCATGCAGCATTTGTAATTTTAGAGACATCTTCAATATTTTTATTCGAACTCTGAGATGAGCTTGATTGAGACAATTTTGCAGCATTAGGATATTCGATGCGTTTCGCATTTTTGCCTTTACGTCTTTTAGCGGGATTAGCTACGCAAAAATAACAATCATCAACCTGTTTTTTTGGCTCTAGCCAAATTCTTGGTACTGTGAATTTCATATTCCGTTTCTCACCTGGATACCAACCTGATATAAATAAAGATAAAAATGAAAATATTATAAATATTTATTTATATAATAAACATCTTTTGCAATTACCGTAAGCAAGATGTTGAGTCCAGGGTTTGTCAGAACAGGGCAGTTGAAATAAGCCTCTTAGGCTTCACAAACCTTTTACATGCGTTTAAATAAAATGCTATATCTCGTACTTATAACCTTACAAATGTTCCACATACCGTGCGTTTCAAAAGTCTGTAACTATTGAAATAAAATTCTAACAAACAGTATTTGAGAAAAACGCTAGGACATGTCAATTTTTATATTAAAAAGGACATCTTTTTAAATCAACTGAATTTTTCAATCGTCTTTTGTTTTTGATCTATGACGTCATTGGATTTTTTTAATGGCAACTTATATTTTTTTCGATACATTTGGATAGAGCTTGAAATTCTGAACATAGAAATATGCACAGGTATAACCTTGGCCTTGATAGTTTACAAGATAACGGAGCTTAAAATTTGAAAATGAAACAAGCCGAAGTAGCGCTAAGTTTTTTACATTTTTTAAATTTTACTGTAGAAACGGACAAGTTGGCAATCTAATTATCAAAAATAAACTAAATGAGATGTTCAAGCTGATTCCCATCTACTTCTTGGCCATATCCTGGGCGATATTCGAAATCTTGTAGAACATTCCGGATGGTTTCTGGACGAATAGCTCTCACCTCGGCTCGAATTCTGTTCTTTAAATCGTCAAAGGCAGCTTGCCGATTGAAGTAAACCTTGCTTTTTAGGTAGCCCCGCAAAAAGAAATCGAGTGGGGTAAGATCAGGGGACCGTGCAGGCCACTCAATTGACCCCCCCTCTACCAATCCAACGATTGGGAAAAAGTTGATTTAAATAATTTCGCACATCCAATGAAAAATGTGGAGGCGTCCATCTTGTTGATACCATAAGTTATTATTTGGCAAGTCTGGATCTTCTTCATTGGGATAAAGCATCGCAAGAGCGGGTATCAAGTCACCCCTCAAAAATCTAAGTATTTATCACCCGCCAACGTTCCTTCTATGAAAAATGGTCCCAAAATTCGATCTCCAACAATTCCCGCCCAAATGTTTTTGTTGAAACAGCGTGTTGAGCTCCATCATCCAATGAGGATTTTGGGGAGCCCAGTATCGGCAGTTCTGCCGATTTACTGCTTCATTAAGGCAAAACGAGGCTTCATCCGAAAATATTACTCGACTGACAAATTCGCGATCGGCTGTGCATCAAACCATAATATCTTCGCAGAATTCCATACGGCGATCCGGATCGTCTTTATTAAGTTCATGCACTAAAATTGCCTTATAGGCCATTTACACTTTTTCAATGTCCTCCACACCGAACATTTACTGATCTCATAAATTGCAGCCACCGCTTGTATGGTTCTATGGTGATTTTCTTGCAGTTCCAGTAGAACATTTAACTGAACATCTTCGGAAACTTTTGGTCGGCCATATCTAGGGAGATCCCTTACATGGCCGAACTCTTCAAATTTTCTTAAAATCTTGGATACAGCTGTTCTTGTAATTGGTTCCTGCTCTGGATATTTATTGTTAAAGAGCTCGCAAACTTTATCTTGTGTTCTCCATATTCCTTCATCATTAAAATTTCTAGTCTTTGCTTTTCACTTATGTATCGTATCGTATCGTAGCATTTTGGTAATTAGAGTAATGTGTCAAAATTGGCAGTTCGCGTAAATGCAAAACTACTCGAATTTGACCAAGGCCAACAAAAAATTTCATAGTTTACTCAATTTTTTTTCTCTTCAGTATTTAAGGTCTCTTATTTCAGAAACAATCAAGGTCAAGGTCATACTTCTACATATTTCTGCGTTCAGAATTTTCAGCCCCATCCAAATCCGTCGGGAAAAATGTGGGTTGCTATTTAAAAAAAAATTCGATGACGTCATAGATCAAAAACATTTTATATGTTAATTGAAATAAACTTTTTAAGAAATATGGGCTATTTTCCCTTATAACAATGAAAAATCATAAAATAAATTGTAGAACAAAGACATTTTTTGTACTGTTGTGTAATACATGCCTTTCGAATAAAATATACCACCCTGAACCACTGAACGTAGAATGATGAAACTCGGTGAAAATATCTAGTGCACGTAGAAAAACAAATGATTAATTTTGAAGAACAACTGGGAATATTACAGATTAAAAAGTTAAGTATGAATTACATCCCCACGTACTCTTATGCACTCAGCAACCCTTCTGGGCATACTGGAAATTAAATTATTGATAGCCTCTTGAGGTACCTCATCGTGGGCTATCTGTAACTGTTGTCGCATCTCCTCTAAGGTATTGGTAGAATCGGGTAAACGCCACAATCTTCTTTCCATCATCCCAGACATGTTTAATGGTGGATAATTCTGGTGACATAGGAAGGCTGACGTTACATGAGCAGTATGAGGCCGCGCATTATCTTGCTGGAAGGCTGCTCCTAGAAGGTTTTGTAGTAATGGCACAACAACTGGTTCCAACACTGTATCAATGTAACGTCTGGCGTTTAATGTGCTCGGACGTTGAACAAATTGTAAATGTTACCTCTGACCCCTAGGTCGTATAATCCTCGAAAGTCCGTCAGAGTGCTATAAGCAAAATCTTGATTCGTCGATGAAGAAGATCTCATTCCATTCAGGAACCCAATATTATCTGTCCTGGCACCAGTGAAGTCTGATGGCTTTATGTTCTCTTGTTAGAGAAGGACGAAAATAAGGAAGATAAGAACGTAGTTCAAACGTGCGTATTCGGCGATAAATCGTGCTCATGGATACCATATGGCTCTTATCTAACTTATTCCAACGGCTCGTGATGGTTCTCCCGGGTCTCTAACTGAATTTCGCCTTAGGAACCGATCTTCTCGCTCTTGCGTCACTCTTCGTCGTCCAGTACCTCTACGACGAACTTGTAGGTGTTTTTCCTGCCAGGCTCTACAAGTCTGTGCTATAGTGGTGTATGACCAATAGACATATCTGGCTATCTCACGGAAGGTTAAACCAGCCACATGCATCCCGATAATTTGCCTTGTTCAAAAGGCGTAATTTGTCGAAAATTTCGAACTCGTGGCATTCTAAAGGTCACAGTTACAACAAGCAAGAAGAAACTCCTAACAAATGCTACAACGAAACTATAGTCAAACTAAAGGCACAGGCAACTGTTGCTAACGAGATAATTTCTGTCAGAAATGACATATTAGCTTCAAAACTTAATCATTTGTTTCCCTAAGTGCACTATATATTTTCACCAAGTTTCATTATTCTACGTTCAGTGGTTCGGGGTAGTCTATTTTATTTGAAAGGCAGTGTATATTCAAATATAAGAAATATTGTCTGTTTTGCATATATATACGTCCATTGACATTGGTTTATCATGCCGTCATATTATTAGCCTTCACCTCCCTATTATTTTGGTCGTAAATGTGAAAGTTTTATTGATTTTAGCTTCCGTTGGCAAATTTTACGACCGATTTTCCTGACGTCACAACAGATTTAGTTCGTTGCAAATGTTCTTTTTTAATTTAATTATGCGTGTTTGATAACAAACTATTCGAATGTTTATTTTTGTTCTATTACGTACTATTACGTTCTATTACATGGTGATAAATAATTTGAGTATCTTATGAATCTAAATACTGTGTTTACGATGGCTATATTCATTATAGTAAGTTACAAATTTTTTATTTGTTTTAAATTCTAAAATGTCATTTTAAGTGCAGATTTTGTGAAACATCGTCACAAACGTTTTTTTTAAACTAATGTCATTTATGATTTATTTTACTGTTGTAAGTTATGAACACTGGCATTATATATTTAAAATTATAAAACATGCCTTAAATATCAAATTAACTTGATTAATTGCAACCAAAGGGTAGAATAATAACCACTTAAAATTCAGCATTGCCAGCGGTCTTTAGTACCGGTATTTGCAAATCTGGGCAGAACCGACAGTTCAGATGTGTGGTATTGACACCTAGATGGCGCTAATACTCAGACACAAACTCGTTGTCACCCGTGCTTGCATGACTTGATGCAACTGGTGGTCGGACAAGCTCGGAGATAGTGAAATAGCTGTAATACACCTTAATACAATCGCTGTAATTTATTTGCATTATTTTCTCAAGTTCGGCAATAATATTTATTAAGATCAATGAGAAATCATGAATTGTAAAAATCATGTTTGATTGTTAATTCCTTTTTTAAGTGTGTGACAATAAAGAAATACTACTTTTATGAAGTACATAAATACTGATCCTTGAAAATGCTTAAAATATTTCTGTATCCGTTAAAGGTATGACTAAGTTATATTGAAACATGTAAAATTTCATCGGTTGCCTATAAGTTCAAAGGAATTTGTAGTGCAATTTTTTAAAAGTGCACACGCTTTAAAATTCAACATTCTCAGGGATTCTGTAATGAAAGCTTAAATAAATTCATGGATACCAAATAGAATTATTGAATAGCCTACTCAACCAAACCATAATGAAATATGAATATGCGCAAAACAATTTGTAATTTATGTTTCGCAGATAAATGTTTAATTTGTAACAAAAATTGTGGCAAGTGGCAAGAGAGAAATATTTACAATGAAACAAAGGTTGAGTTTCCAAACATAAACGTCCAATGCAAAAGCTTTTAACGCGCAATTAATTGAAATGTTCTAAATTTTCTAACAAGTCATGATTGATCGTCAATTATTTTTAAATGACTTTAAAATCTATTAAAAAACTTGTAGAATAATTACAGAATTGTTATTTGTGTGTAGCTGTCTTTCTAAAGGCCGCGAAACGATTATTATTTTTCATTGAATCAAGTATGTTGAACTGTAACAAATAGTGTGGCAGTAAATCTAGAAAATTTATAGTCATCCGGGTGGTTCGTTGAGCGCTCATTTAAGGCGTTACTTGTGATTTCATAACAGTCATCATAACATTAGTTCACGTTTTGTCCGCTCGTAAATGTAAATGCTTTCACAGTAGAAGTACATTACCAGTACAGATCCTATATATGCCCTATACGAATACAGTACTAAATTTTAAGCCATGCTACACAATATTGATGCATGCTTAGTGAATGGTTGTGGTCCTAGAATGATTTTTATACATCCACAACTGCACCAAATTATATCAAGAGATTTATATCGTAACGTTTTCACATTGTCTATATACACCTAGGTAACGTATTTTGAAGCCTAAATTCGACATGAAAAAACAAAATTACACGTTGTTTTAATTCTTTCAGGCGTTTTCTTAATTATGTTGATTCAAATTTGCTAATTTTGCTCCAAATGACATGTCTTTGATATTTGTACACCTAGTGTCACAAATGTCATTAACAATCACGGTCTCTTATCATTTTTTAATTACATCAATCATCGTATTTGAATTTGAAACGCATGACTTAGATGTAACGAAAGTAATGTAAATAGTTGCAAAAAATATTTAGGTTATGTCATAAAAAGAAATTTTATACCGAATATAGCATTATAAACCATATATTACAATAAAACCGTGTAACAAAAACGTAGCAAATAAGCCAAGACATTTTTTGGATTTTGATTAATTTAATTAAGGTTTTAGGCGATTTAATTGCAAAACATGCAAATTTACTCCAAATTAATGGTTTGCGTCTTTCCATAGAATCTAAACCGATTCGTGGGTATTGAGTTTAGTTAAAATATTACCAAATAAACTGCGAATATTTGGTATGTATTAGAAACGATGAAAATGGGTAAAGTTGTTTATATTATTGCTAGCGTAACAGGTGACGATCAGATAAAATTAAATGTATGCTGAATAATCTCGAAAGTGTAGGCAAACAAAACTTTGTTTATTCTGAAAGGTAAAATAATAGCCATGAAAATGTTATTTGATTGCTCCCTTAATCTCAAAATGACTCATGGAAATTTAAACTAATAATAAAAACTTGTTTGTTTAAATTTATAATTTAATCTCGTAATTTCATTTGTTCAAAATAAAGAGTTGTAGACTGCTGGGTGGTTTGAGTAGCTCAGCGACCTCCATTGCCGGTCCCAAGCCCGGATAAAGGAGGAGGGTTATTGGGTTAGGCCAGCTCCCTGCCCAATATAAAAAACAATATTACCAGAGTAGCATGCTGGAACATCAAGACGTAGAATGCAAAGACTAAGCAATTATAATTGAAATGAGCAAGCATAAGATAGACGTATGTGCCCTTTCAGAAACGAGGAGTTAAGCAAAAGGAACAGCAAACTATGGAGACTACATCTTGGTATACTCTGGCAAACCTAGAGAAGCAATGGCGCACTCGGGAGTGGGAATAATACTAAAGAACAAATACAAGGACTCAATTAAAGATATCGACTATATAAGTGACAGGATCATAAAAGTAACTCTGCAAATTAAAAAGACAACCCTACATATAATTGGAGTGTACGCACCTTGTACGGCGAAGCTAAGAGAGGAGAATAAATAACACGTTCTTCGAACATAAAGACCAAATTTACGTTTAATAACACCCAAGGGCAAAAGCCCATGACAGACTTTATAATAACAAACAGATCCATAACACCATCAGAGATATTGGACGTGCGAGCATTAACCTCCGCTAACATAGGCACAGACCGCATCCTTGTTCTCTCGAAAATTAAAACAGAAAACCCGCCAGAAACATATATACATAGAGAAGTACAACCTGGAATCACTGGAAGTAAAAAGCACAAGAAATATATATACGAACATGGTGACCAACAAACTTGGAATGGAGGATCTCACGATCCATAACGTAGAAACTATTTGGGAGAAAAATAAAAACAGAATACTGGCGACGATTATCGAATGAAATGGCCCATGATCTGTTTGGTGCCCAGAAAAAGGCATGGAAAATGCTGAAAACAGAAAGAAACCAATAAATGAGTTTGTACAAAGCACATCCCATTAAACGAATGGGAATAATACTTCGAAAATCTGTACGACACGGAGAGACAAATGGAGATGGTAATCCAGGAGGAAGAATCACTAACAAAGTTCGTGTATATTAACGACACATTTTCAGCAATGAAAAAACTGAAAAATAGGAAAGCTCGTATTGGTATGGTATTGACAATATACCAAATGAATTTCTTAAATATGGCGGGGAGGAGTTGGCCAAATATATAACAACTCTATTTAACAGCATACTCAGCGGAAATGGAATACCGACTGACTGGCAAAGGAGTATTACCATACCTATATTCAAGAAAGGCCAGAAAACTGAAAATAGAGATGAACAGCAAGGTTTCAGACGAAGTAGATCAACAACAGATGCATTATTCATACCAAGACAAGAAAAGGAATAGAATATGACAAGCCACTGTACGCATGCTTCATAGACTTCAAAAGGTCGTTTGATAGAGTACGACTGAGGGATGTGATATAAATCATACAGGAGAGGTCAGTACCATCGGAGATCGTCAATATTATACACCAACACTACAGCGATCAAGGCAAATGACAAAACATCTAAATACATACCAACGCTCGGCGGCATCAGACAGGGGAATAGTCTCAGCCCCTTCTTATTTAACTTGATAATGGACAACATTATAGACGAGGTCAACTCCCTGAACCTCGGATACAGACTAAAACACATACGGTTCGGTATCATTTGCTATGCCGACGATGCAGTTATCATGGCCAATACGGAAGACGACCTAGAGCTGTTTCGCTTCTATCAGGTGGCACGGAAATATATATATGGTAACAGCAAACAAGAAAACAAAAACAACAACCTACTCCAGGGACCCCGTGAGATGCAAAATATAAATTGATAGCAGCAGTATACAGACTGCTGTGTGTGGAATAACAAACACATGCGTATCGAGAGCAAGACGAGAATATACAAAGCGTTGGTACGCTCAATACTAACTTATGGAACAGAAACCAGGGCAGACACTAACAAAACAAAATCGATGCTGAGGACAGCCGAAATGAAAACCCTTAGAACAATAGCTGGGAAAACACTCCATGACAGATTGAGAAACGACGAAATAAGAAGGATCTGCGGAGTGGAAGATGTGGTGAGATGGGGAAGGCATAGAAGACGACACTGCTATGCCCATATTAGAAGGATGGAAGCAGGAAGGATAGCTCGAGCAGCGCTGGAGGACATGCCAGACGGAAGCAGGATAAGGAGAAGACCACCAGAGCGATGGATAGATAGCTGGAAGTCCACGTCCCAAGAAAATCGAACCTGACTTTGAAGAAAAAACAGACCATGAGGTCTTCAAAAGAAGAAGACTTTATCCGCTGTCGTCATATAAACATATAAACATATAAACATATATGTATGTACAAATAAAACAGAAAAATGTAAATTAATGTATGTTAAACCGTGTTGAGCTGAAAAATTCAAAATAATTAACCCAGTTGGAAGAATTGAAAGGCAAGATGGTAGGCCAAAAATTTCACTCAAAAATAAGAATTGTAGAAGTGGAAGCTTGTTAAGTTAGCAGATGTCATCACAAGTATTTTGATATACATGATGTTATTGAAAGTTGTACAGATATTTTAACCGGCGATAGTGCTTGCCCACTAGATACTAAATGTTTATGAGAAAAAGCTGTTGGAAATATTAACAAAAAAGTTTGAAAGCCACTGATGTTTTTCAAAACAATTTATTGCAAGAAAAATCAAGTAAACTAGTTTATTATTATTTATTGAAAAAACAAAAATTTTAGTTAGTCAACTTCCAGACTAGAGATGTTCAACGTAGCGACTCTCGTTTAAAATACAGGCGTTTGCTCTGCGAATCCAATTATCTTGAATACTGTTCATAAGTTGATGTTTGTGGCCAATCTGCAAAGCAGCAATATTGACTCGCCGCTCCAATTCTTCAATGGTGTCAACTTGCTTCAAGTGACCCCACAAAAAAAATCGCAAGGATTTAGGTCTGGTGAACGCAGAGGCAATAAAATAGGTCCATTACAACCCATCCAACAATCTGGACACCTCTCATTCATCCAGGTAGTGAATTGGCGTGCGTAATGAATATGAGCCCCATCGTGCAAGTACCACAATTCCTGTCGCACATTTAGTGGAATGTGGAAGTCCAGGCAACACATTTTCCAGGAAATCTAGATAAATGGCCCCAGTTGTTGGTTGTGGCAAAATGTGAGGGCCAACGAAGTGACCTCCAACAATACCGATCTACACATCACTCCAGATGTGACTGCTATTAAAAACGCTATTCGTAGTAAAATTAGCTTCATCAGTTGCCAAGAGGCGAGTGATAAAATCAGGATTTTCAAGGTGTTTACTAACAACCCATTCATTAAACTGCAATCGGCGAGGAAAATCGGTTGGTAAGAGGGCTTGAACTTTTCGAACATGAAAGCGATGGAAACCTTGTTCGCCACACCAAAACAATTGGATACTCCGACTTCAGTGGCAAGGCGGCGTGTGCTAATCTCCGGACGATTTTCAATTTCCTGAATTATCACTTCTTCTGCTTCTAGCGTTTCATTTTTCCGTTGACGACCAATATCAGTGGTTCATTTCAAATAAGCCAAATTCTCTCAAATGACGAACCACATTCAAAAGTTCGTTCTCTGGGCAGTCTTCGATAAGGTCAACGTTCACGAAACCATCTTCGTTCCGCGACCTTCACCGACCCAACCCAACCCAACCCACGCCATATTCGTTTTTTCGGCGTTTGTAAAATTCCTTACGATGAATAAATAATTTATAAAGAATTCAAATGAAGTTTCATAAAAATATTTGACATATTCAATTAGATATGTCATCGCTGTATTACTGGACTTTTCTTGCAATTAAATTTTTTGAAAAACATCAGTGGCTTTTGTTAATATTTACTTTTGTATAAGGTATGTGTGGGTATCTATTTGACAAATACTAACGCCGGTTAAAATATCTGCACAAAGGGAAAATACATGAATTTAAATGAGTAGTCTGTGAAGCGGGGATGGGTGAGTCGAATTTGTGAGCTTTTATATCACAATCCCAATCAGTTATAGTATCCAAAAACGCGCTTTAACTATACAACTACATTATTGCAATAAGTTCCAACGGCAAAAGAGTCAATAAATTTTAAGGACGTGATTGCAAATAAAATCACAAGAAAATTCACCAGGGCCGCATTGGAATATTAGTCATAAAAATCATCAAATTTCATGGTCATAACCACTCTTTTCTTAACATTCGATACAGCCAACGTGTTGGGTTAATTATCAAGCACTCTGCCTTATAACATGTTGGCACCGAGCTTAAAATATTAAATTATATAAATATAAATTTATATTAATTTTACTATAAGGTAAGCGAATATAAAATATATAAAAAAGTGGAGAGTCATCGGGATATAATTAATTAAAAAGGATAATAAGCAGTATATGTCATTTATCCGAACTGATAGGGCAGGAGTTCGTGAATAAGTGGTGTTTAATCTGTTACACGACAGTCTAGAGAATCATTTTTCATTTTGCGAACGAGCGCCTATTGATCCACCAAACCCGCGAATCAGATTTTTCCTACAACAGAACGTGGCCGGTTCCTTTCAAATTGAAAACCTCGCAAAATTAGCAACAAAGGTCCATAAGCGATCGCAAACTGAGCGTAAATGACACGTCTTAAAATCACCGGGCGGTAAGGTCAATCGCGTCAGATAAACGCCTAGTTTGCATAAATCAAATGCACTTCAACAATTATTACGTTTGCGTATGAAGTTGCACAACGCGTGCATACTAATGCACGAGTAAATTCTCTCGAATGAGTCGTTCACGTCAGTAATGTGCAGTTTCCATTTCGTTTGGGTGACGCAACTGTCAGGAATTTTTAGTCGGACCGTTTTGCGTTGCTACGTCATCGGAATACGATATTTTTTACGCCCTCGGGCATTCGCGGCTATGATCTGGAACGAGCGAGTGCGATTTCAGCGAGACGATTAAAATATATCTCGGACGCGAATGGAAATGTGGAAAACGTACGGCGATATCGAAAAATTACCCCTGCAGCTCGCTGCGGGTGCACGAAACCGTGACACGTTCGACATTACATGGAACGTATGGAATGAAAATAATTCATTTATTTGCAATCTCAAATGACAACAGTTTGCGTTAATTATAATACACGCAACAAACGAAATATCAAATGATGAACTCTGTAAGTAAATATTGGGTGTTGATTAAATTCTATTTTATGTACAAAATTTGAATTACTAAAATGTGTGAATTCGGAAAAAAATCGGAAAATAGGTAGAAAAGACTGACAACATACTAATAGTTGAATCTATTTGATCTCATATAAATTTTAATTAAAAATAGAAGCAATCACATCTTAAGAAATAGTTTAGTATACAAATTATTATTTACTAGAATTTAATAATACACCATTTAAAAAAAATATAAAAATGTTTCTATCGCCAAGGAGATGATTTTTTAACGTCGCGCACAATATTTTTAATATAATTGAAATTTATTAGCGCTTGGCATCTTGTATCTTAGCTACCATAGTAATAATAATAACTCAAAGCAAGTATGATATATTGCAACATGCTATAGGTTCCAAAGACATAAACCTAAAGGAATTTGCATTATGTAAGATTATCACCCAACTTACATTCCTAATTGTAAATGAATTACTGCGGATAGCGTATATAAATATCTCAAAACGCAAAAGTTATAATAAATTATAAATGTGTACGTACAACTTGGCATTTTCGAGATCCTATTCAACATTATGACAAATAATGGTGCCTGGAGGATTATATTTTTTTAAATATATATTAATATGCGCATGTAATTTGAATGCAACGATATATAATATGTTTATATTAAGAATGGAGTTAAGAGAATGGGGCGAAGATTAATTTAATTCGCAACTTACTTTTGAATGTTGAGTAAAATTATTGCGCATTGTCAATGATGAATTATCACGGAAGAACTAAAAATGTATGGAGCAAGTTTACGGTGTGTCCTTAGTTGAAAGGTTCCTCATTAAAATTTTAACGCGACGGTCCTGGTTAATATTTTCATCAAACATCAGCGAAACTTATAATGTTCACAAAAGAATTTTGTAATTTAAAATAATATCTCGTATCGTATGCGGGTTATTCGGCGTTCAGACGTTCCAATTACATAAACTTTCTCAAATGAAACAACGCCTAATTAATACCATAAACAAATCCCACGTTTAAAATGCCTTCTGAATTTCTGAAGTACTTCTTTAATCAGTGCTGACACTAATACCAACTATGGTGCATCAAACTAAACTACCACAACATGAAATAAACTGCGGTCACGTAATGCTAATTTCTAATTACTCATATGCGTAAATAAATCGATGCTTGCCATTTGAGTCTCTAAAAATTAGTCTTGTTATCTTTGTTTGACGTATCAAAAATTTCTAGGTTCACTTTAATTTGACGCATACTAAAACATTCAGCACTTATTCTGATTGAGTTTAATTGAACTGAATCGAGGTTATGGTTTCACGAGATAAACAGGCGTAGACACACTTGGTGACGACAAGGCTTATAATTGAATGATCTATGATGTCTGTGTATGTGTCACAAATCTTCATGTCGGTCAAAGTTCTTTTGTCGTTTACGTCACACTAGGTCAAATATGTGAAATGTTTCCAACTTTAAATATAAATCATAGATCTAAATCCTTATTACACAGCCTTGTACCCGGCTTCTGGAATACCACATATTTATTGAATATTTTGTAAGACCGATATTGTGACGTAGTATAAAATTTCATAACTTGAAATCAAGTAAAATAGCATTCTTAATAAATTTATTTAATAGAGTAAAAATAAACAGACACGTCTGTCTACTGAATACTAATTATTATTATTATTATTAATATTATAATTAGCGGCAGTAAAGTAAATGTGATTGTAAACTTACCTAATATATTCGCGAGAGTTCTGTGTATGTGGAATGTCAAAAATTCTTACATTAAATATGTTATCAATATTACGTAATCATACGTGAATGATATTAAAGGAAAATTATTAAAGAGGAGATAAGGAGATGGAAATCTTTGAGTCGGATACCAAAAACGGACGGCAAAAATGTATTCGGAGCGATTTTAAATAGGTGAGAAATATTTCTATTTAAAAAAATTCAAATTTGAACAAATGACATTTCGAAATGAAAGTATTATAAATATAATCAAACAATGAGAGTGGAGAATTTTATTATTGGTTTAAATTTTAGTGAGTAATTTTCAGATTAACTGAGCAATCAAATTGAATTATAACTATTATTAGCATTTTATTATAATCCTCTTTTGGTTTTAACTATCTGTTTATTTGAGTAAAATTTGTAATCTTGTTAACCTTCTGACCATCTTATTGCCTATAATTTTGTGAGTTTATAACACTGGAACTTCTTCCGTTTTGAAATTTCAAAACGGCGCATCGAATTTATTCTTAATTAAATGCCCCGTGCATGCAACTACGACTGCATTCCCATGTGGTTTATGGGCATTGCATGTTGGTTAATTACCTAACAATGCCGTTCGGGACAATTTCCCACTCGCACGAGATTTATTTGTCGCGTTCTTTTCTTCGATGATAATTTATTTGGTTCTTGCGATTTATCTCTTCACACCTGCAATCGCAAAGATCGATTTATGTGCAAAATACGTTTCGGTCTCAAATCGTAAATGTACGTATTTTATGGGACGTTGTGTGTTGTGTACTGCAAATGTGGTTCGCTTGCGATCACTGATTGTAACAAAATTAATTAAATGTTGAAACGTCGCCATGAATCTAATTTGTAACAGTGTGGTTTATTAATCAACTCCGCAAATATATGCGAAGCCTTTGATCTCCTAATTAAAAACATATTTTATTCAGGATTAAGGGTTTAAACGGAATAATGCAACCTCAAACGGGCGCGCATATGTTTCAAGTATACAAATTCATTTTACCGGGGAAAACATTATTTATTACACGATTTTTGCTTTTATTGTCGAGATTTAAGGATCTCGTTGTTTCGGCGTTCTGGCGCTCGTTTTACGACTAGCTCCTCGAAAGGAAACTTGGCACTCGCATCTCGCGTTAATGATGTAAGATTTTGTCATCAATCACGCTATGTGGTAATAATAATTTGATATTAGGAAGTGTGGAGTGAATAATGCGATGGTTTACTTTGTACATAAATTTGCACTGCACATTGTAATTTGTTTTTCCGTGAAACGATGCTGAAAATATGAAAAGAGGTTAGAGTTAGTTGTAGTAGTGATAACCTTCATTGGTGTGTTCACATTTTAGCAAAAAATATTCGATCTACAAATATTTCATTTTTCCTTCTGGCTCAGCTGCTTTTATTTTTATGCAATTCCCTCGCACATTTTCCTTTGTAATTTCGATCGTTTTCGTCTTGTTTTCTTGCCATTGTACTATCTTCCTTCCTTTCTCGCCTTCAGCTGAATTAAAATCTATACTCTTTTCTCTCTTTCTCCATCTCACCGAGGCATATATCCTCATACTCTTCCATTCAGTACTTCTTTTCATCCACGCCTTTTGTATGAATTCGCTTTCTCATCATTTCCACATCTAAATCTCGCTATCATTATTTCTTCCATTAATATATATCACACTGTATCTTAAATTATCCCCTCGTCTCAACCTCCCTCACTGATATTGTAGCTTTTCCACACAACCTCAACCTGTTCTCTTCCCATCTCTAGATTTCACCATTCCATTATTACCCCCATCCCCTATTTTAGTAGTCTTTGCTTCTTTCCGTTCAGTTCGTGTTTTACCAATCTTCTCCCTGCCTCCACCCTCATCCTATCGTTCCCCGTTATTGTAGTATTATATATTCTGGCGTTGGTATCTTTAGTTTCAACTCACTCTTCATTCTCCCTCAAACTGTAACTGAACTCCTCTTTCACTCCCCATACTTCCCCTCCATACCTTCATGCAGGTCATCCACACTACAATCCTTTTTTTGAATTTATAATTTACATCTTTCTCCTTCCTATAGGTCTATTGTTCCCTTCCATATTTCGTTAACTAACGTCCTGTACGTGTCATCTGCTCTGTGATATATGTGTTCTCGCTTCTCACATTCGGGTTGGTCTATTTTTGAAGTATAAACCTTGTGTAGTCTTTCTAATGCTAATTTCATCATCGTTTTTCTTCTCTTCCATCTTTTCGTTTTTTTTTCTGTACATGTACTACTTCGTTCTCGTTACCCCATTTCCATTCTTTAGCCCCAATGAAGAGTTGTTGATTCTTATATTTGATTCCGCGTTCTTTCCCTCTTTTAGTTCTTGCTAGAATTTGTTCATGTACCTGTCTTTTTTTATTGATCTTGATTAACATAAATCTTCACTTTTTAATTTCCCCTTATTCTTCATAATCTTTGCATTTCCCTTTCCTTTTAATTCCATTTCATTCCATTCTATTTATATTGAACAAGATCTTTCTTTGTTGCTTCCTTTACCTGTACATTTATTTGTAGCTCATTGATCGACGCTATTTAATTGTTGAAAGTCGTATAAAATGGTAAAAAAAGGAGAAACGAGTGTTTACATTTGCTGTTCCCATAACATGGAGGGGGCAAAAACGACTATAATGTTTGCTATCCCAAACCCCCGTTTGTTATTCGGCCAGTAGGCCAAGGTCCAAATCTTCCTGTCCTGTGAAGTTTTCGATGATGCCATCCTGGATATGCGTAGTGAAGCCCCTGATGTAGATGAAGAAGCCGATGATGTATCGAAAATTAGAACCTAAGCTGTTTACTGAAGGCAAGCTACATGATTTGGTTATGGATTTGTGCTTACCGAAAAGAAAGGTGAAGTGATGAGTTCCAGACTCAAATAAAAGAACTTGTTTACAGCAGGATAAAATGTTTATATATAACTTACATGAAAGATGGACTAAACTTACAATGGTGTAATGAACATTACACCCCAGTGAGGTGTAAGATTAGTCCATCTTTCATTTTCAATATATAAATATATATAGGAGAAGATATGAGAAATTTTCTCAATTTTTCAAACAATAATGTAGGGTGTTTATAAATTTGTCTAAAACTAGTTTACACAACGGTAACGCTTATGCATTATTCCCTATTGTTATTATCTGCGTATGAAGGAAATAAGCGATAAAAAACCTATATAAAATGAACTACTCTGTCCGTGGTTGGATATTTGGTGATTTGAGAGCTCCTTAGCTTGGAATATGGCTTTACCAAATGGAACATTGGCGCAAAAAAATTAGTAATTAGCTTAAAAAATCTTTGATGGTTGGAGAGAATAACATTATGCGCAAGAATGGCGAGTTTTTTGATGTTCGATTTCAATTATGTATCCAAAATTACTTTAAATGAGAGGAATGCTTGTGAAGATAAGATCCACTGTTGAACAGATTTTTTCGCAGTCAATTTCAGTGATGTTAGTGAGGACAAGGTGTGCGGTTTCAAGTGATGGATCAACGCTGTCAAGGCCGAAAGAATACCAATGGGATGGGAGACTACTGTTGGTCACTTCACCGAGAACTTCACAGCAGATGATTGACATGAGAAAATGCTGACTGAAAGGAAATATAAGCCAATGAACACATCACGCCTATGTGATAAAGCGGTATTTTTCATGTTTATACTTAAATAAAAGTTTTGTTCGTATTGTATATTGCAATAGTAGCGCAGTTATATATTTTTGCAGAAATACATATTTCCGCTTTTTATTTAGATTCCCTAAAATGCATACGAATGTGCACAATAGTGTAGCCAATCAGTTAGGGGTTAAATAAGGGGGCGTCCTTTAAATGATGAGGGAGCTTAAGAAATGTCACAGTTGTGCTTGGCAGTCCACGCCGTAACGAATATCTACCACGTGCAGTGGCGTGCAAAATGGTGTATTATAAAGATGTGAACATATAGTTGTGTGTAACTTCGTATAGTTTTGTGAGTTGTGTTAAAGGACGAAGCATGTGTTAGAGAGCAGTGGCGTTGGTAAGACATAGTTGTCTGTATATTATTTATGTATTATGTTGTACCTGTTTTATTGTTATATGGAATGTTGTGACGGCGGCACCTTTATAGTGAGGCGGGCCATTACCTGTGTGGTTGAGTCTCCTGTGCGGTGAGTATGGCGAGTCGAGTAGTGAGGGCCCCCGCTGTGTGATATGGGGGTCGGCTGACCATTTAGTCAGAATCGAGTAGCGATCTATGAGTCTTGTGCCTCCAATAACAGGCGTGGTTATCGGGGAGCGCCGACCTGTCTCCGGTGTAATGTGTGTACAGTGATTCTGGAACCGTATGTCTAGAAGGCAAGATATGCTAACATCCTAAGTTTCTTGCCGATGAAGGCCCACGTACGATCTGACGACCACTGGTTCACTTGCAACTCCGTTTGTTGAAAGCCTAGTACGGCAAGTACTTAATAATAAAAAATAATAATCCTTTATTGGCATTTTCACTTTCTTAAATTTCATTCCGGTATACAGCCTTTCGCCTCTGTCTCTTTCTCCATCCACCTCCTCCGGCCGGCCGCCGCTTTCCTTTTCCTTGGTTCTTTCTTCCTCCTGTTGTTCCAATACCCTCTTTTTCCTGCTCTCTTCCTTCTTCCCCATTATTGTGACTAACATCTCTAGTCCCCTTCCATCTTCACCCATATTCCTTCTCCAGTCTTTTCCTTTCTTCTTTTCATCTTCGTCCAATTTTATCTCTTTGCACTCTCCTACCCAATGTTCCTATTCATCCCATCCTTCCCCAGTGTAACACCGCCTGTACCTCTCTTCCATCCAGTACCTGTTTGCTTTGTCTTCACTTCCGCATCTGAACCTTGCTATTGTCCTTTCTTCTTCTAACGATCTCCCTCCCCCTAAGTATGATGGTAACCTCCACTGTACTTTTAGACTGGTGTATTTGGTGTTGAATCTTGCACTCCTGATTTTGCTTTCCCGTTCTTGCGCGTCTACCATCTTCCACCTCTCAATTATCTCCTTCTCTACTTGCTTTCCATCTCTTCTTCTCCTTTCTGCCTCTTCTGTAGCTAATCCTGCCTTTTCATACATCTTGCGTCTACACTCTTCCCAGTATTTAATATTCCAGGTATACATTAGCATGCGAAGATATCCAACAATGGTAAAGGTTTCCTAACAGCTGATAACATGACCGATTCGAGGATAGCTACTAGAGGCAACGTGGGACCGGTCGAGCCCCCGGAAGGGGACTTACAAGTAACTCTATGTATCGTAATCGCTGTATTGTAAAGGGTGCTATTTATATTTTCATGTGGTGCCATTGTTAGTAACGCTACAATGTATGTGTGCGTGCGTGTGGAGCTTTCTGTCAATGAATGGGTACAGGACTGCCGTGCGCCACTGATGCTTTCTAGCGGCGATGATATCAAAACGACGATAAACAGTGAGTTGACAATACTTCTGCTGCAACCATTTGATTATTAATATCAATCAAGTAATCGAGAAACGCCTATCTAACACAATATATAAAATAAATGTATTTTCAATTCCTAAATGTTTAGTTTATATCGAAGTTACATTGTGTGTGGCTATAAAGGAAACCTGAGGCCAGACGCAGATTCAGGACAAACAAAATCGTAAGGATCAGCTATTAACCTCAGTAAGTCATATATTAAAACATTATCTTTTATTAAATCCACTATGGTTAAATTAAATTTTAAGTTTACTCAAGATTCTTCTCCATTCATTTAAAAGTTATCGCCAATGAATGTTTAAGAGATCTCATTTGTCTGGAGTTCTGTTAATTAGACAGGTCTTGTTAATATGAGACGGCAATATTCGATATTGTCAGTGCAATTGACACTAAATTACGATCGAATTGCATAAGAAATGCAGTGGAACTTTTCATTGCGTCATCGTCGTTTAATCGATGAATTTAAATAAAATTAGAATAAATTAATGAAACTAAACAGAAACTCGTATCAACGATTTACACATTATTATTTACAATTAGATGTGGCAATTTCATGTCGTTTTCATAAAAAATATTTGTATCATATCATCTTATTGATTGCTTGACTGATTGTTTAATTTTTTAGTTTGTTTAAATAACAGGCAATGAACGGTACTTATAAAAATCTGGATTATAATTTAATTAGATTTCTGGTGATTGCATCGGTACGATAATTTAAATCAGGATTACATTCAGATTGAAAGAAACATTTTATATATTAATTTGAAAAGTTTTAATGCAGTGAAACGCGTCAAAGGAAATGAAATAAATCTTCAATGCATTGTGAATACAAAATCGGTTTTGTTACAGCATTTCTTTGGAAAGTGAATTTATAGAAAATCGTGATTCGTCATTAAATTAGTTGTAAAATTATTGGCTGCCAAACGCATGTTTCGATCAGGAAATGATCCCAATAACTCCGGGTGCTGAACCAAAGCTACGCGTAACTATGCAAATAACCAAGACGAACTAATTGCATTTTTCAATTATAATAAAATTTGTGCTTCGTCGATATTTCATTAACTGACTAATTGGGCTTGCACACGCGTTTAATTTCAAACATCAATATGCTAAACCGTTTAGGGTTATTTACAGCCGTCTCGTTTACATAAACTATTGCGTTAATACAAATACGATCCGATAGGGAACTGTCGGGTAGAAGCCTGCTATCAAGGCGGCACCCATAAGTAATTTACACGTCGGATTATTGGCTTCTTTATGGCCTCCGAGTCTACAAACACGTAGAATGTGAAACGTTCTATACATTGTGATATATTTGACAAATGCTTAGGATAACCGGATCGAAAAATATTTATACAAAAATACAAATTATAAAACGACATCGAATGACGGAAAATGTTGTATTTAGAAATGATGATGCTAATTTGGGCATTAAAATGGTATTAAAACTAATGAAACATATTGGTGCACCCTTGGAGGATGATTATTCTTGTATCCGTTGATTATTAATGGCTCGGGACTGGTGAATAATAGCAAATATCTTAAAAGTTAAATATCGTTTTATCGGGTTATTAAAGTGTGGGTGTTGATGCAAATATGAAAACAAATATTGTCCTGAATCCATATAAATCATAAGTTTAGCGACAGCAAATGACTCTTATGATAAATCGGGATAATTTTTTAATATATTTTAAGGCCATATACGTAGATATACGTGTCTTAGAGGATGTTTCAGAGATGTTGAGCATTAAGGTCATAACTATGTTGCGAGTATTTCGAGATAGAAATGCCAATGTTTACAACATTTAGATCAGAAAATTAGAAATAATTCATGAATTAAGTAAGTCAAAGGCGCCGGGTTCCAGGCTAAATATTCCAAAAGCACTAGCACTTATTTGATCAATCGTGTCCATTTTAACATATTTAATATTTTGAATTTTATCAATTTTTCACATTTACTATAATTATTATTGTTCATTTTGACATATTTTCGTACTTTATTACTTGCATGCATTTTAGACCACTTTCATATTTTGTATTAATGTCGTAAATTTTAATAATTTCTTTGATAATGTTACAATTTTCGATGTTTCTTGAATTTAAAGCAAATTTTGTAACTTTTGAAATGTAGCGCAGATATTTTTAATAAATGAAAGAAATGCATATTTTCAATATTTAATTATACTCCCTAAAATGCATATGAAACCGATTTTTTTACTCAGCAAAGAGTACATTTTTACCCGTCGACAGGACATCGTGAAAAGGGATAAGGGGATAATATCATAATATGTCAATAATGATCACTCAATACGTTTTAAAGATGTTCAAAAACGGATTGACGAGCAAACATGATTCGTATTATATTATGTTATTATTGTGAAAATATTTTCATGGATCACGTTAAATAATTGTGCTTAAAGTTTGGAAAGCCGCTATTTATAAGCAAACAATTAAACGAACACAACTTTTGAAATGTAGCGCAGATATTTTTAATAAATGAAAGAAATGCATATTTTACAATATTTAATTATATTCCCAAAAAGGCATATGAAACACACTGTTTTGTGTGTATTATTGTCTAAGGGTTGAGTGGAGGGCTCGTCTGAGCGATAAGAAAGATATGGTATGAGATTAGAAAGGGGTTTGGGTTTTTGGGATAGTTGCGGACTTAACCAGTCGATTCACGTGTAAACAATGGTAGTCTAGAAAGCATTGGCGTAGTTAGTGAGTGCGAAGTGATGAGTTGTGCAAATCGGTAGCGACGCAAATCTTTGCGAAGCTTATATATATGGCAAATGCAGCGTTGGCAAAGTAGAGTTGTATACATCTGAACGATTTATTATGTCATACCCATTGTATTGTTATGGATATATATATGCATGTGGATATATATTGTTGTATTGACAGTTACTTTTGTGGTGTCTGTGGCGAGTTGGGTATTGAGGGCTCCCTCGCGTGGCGTGGGGGTCGACTGATTGTTTAGTTAGAATCGAATGACATGTCATTGTTCTTGGTGAACCGATAACAGACGTGGATATCGGCAAGGCTCGACCTCTCACTGAAGTAGTGAGTGAACAGTGATTCTGGAACCGTATGTCCAGAAGGCAAGGTATGCTAATATCAAAAGTTGCCTGTCGAGTACGCCCATGAGATTCTTGAGCGCGACATGGGGGCTGGCGCCCATTAGTTCTCCCGTAACTCCACGGGAGAGCGACGAGCACGTCAAATGCAATCTTTCAGGTACACTAGCATGCGAAGATATTCGAAAAATGGTAAAGGTGTCCAAAGCTGATAACATGACCGATTCGAGGATAGCTACTAGACGCAACGCGTGATCGGGCGGGCCCCCGAAAGGGGCCCTGTAAGTAACTTTATGTATCGTGTTGGCTATATTGTGGGTGCTATTTAATTTTCATGTGGTGCCATTGTTGCCATTGCTTTTGCCATGTTGTGTGTAATGCTTTTGCTGCTGCTGAATGGATGTAGGAATGCCTCTCTAGCACTTTATTTGACGGGATGATATAAGTTTGGCGATAAACGGCGAGTTGGCAATTATTTAGCTGGATCCATTTGGTTATTAATAATAATCGAATAATCGAAATAAACGCCTATCTAATAGAAATTACTTCTAATTTTGTCTTGCTGTTAGTATTTCATAATTTTCTAAAGTTTTCATTGTTGATTGATGTCAGCATATTTGTTTTCATTTAAAATACGTGCCCGTTGATTACATTTAACTAAAAGAAGCATCACTGCCGTCATCGTCAGTCCTGTTCATATGTTAGTGTTGGGCGTATATTAAAATTCCACGCTTTTTGGCAACGACCCAACTTCGATCTAATTGAAAAAGTCGTTGAAACGTTGAAATCGACCAAATTACAATAATTCAACGTTTAACAATTTCGCCACATGCCATACTCCACAAGAAAAAACATCGAGCGCAATAACAAAATCGTAACTCCTTTTACAAAGCGACGCATTGAACATATTCCGTTCTCGTACGTCGTAACAGAATCGTAATAAAAAGACAGCGCTGAGGTTACGCGAAGTGGGCTGACCTTTGCTTGCAACCATCAGTCACGTTACATCAGTGGCAAACATGTGTGAAATTCTCCTTTTAGAGTATCGCAAACGGATGCTCCTGCAGTTAGCATGCAAACATTTTTACATTTCTTGTTTGAATATCTACAAGCCTTAACGGCACAGTCGTGTAAAAGTGCGGCTTCTTCTTTTCATATTCGTGAAATTATCATAACGTGCATTGTTGCGAAATCGTAAGCTGTTTGAGTTTAGGAAGATTCATGAGGTGAACACAATTCAGGGCGGGTCGGAATATATGTTGACAAAATGTTGAAATTATGATGAATATACGTGATTAATAAAAGTCTTGGTGTGAAATAATTAAAAAAATACTTAAACTAAACAAATAATATTGAATTTTGGAAGTTTAACCTCACTGCCTGGGCATTCTAACTTTTTGAGATGTTAACCAGTAATCTGACTTTTTAAACGGACTATCAAAATTTGGATTAGAGAAATTGGTTGAAATTGGCGTTGGTTGGTTGATTTTGGCACGTCCCTTTTGCAATCTTGCTGTTATCCTACATTTTGTAATTTTATCAAAACTACAAGAGCAATATTTGATTCTTGAATAACATTGTCTAATTTAAATATTTGTGAGCGTTTTGGCTTCCAAAATACCGCAATTGATGCGTTGCACACAAATTTCCAATCTGATGCAAAGGAGCGTTTGAATAAATTAACCTCGAACCCAAGTCGTCTTTGACTTATTTATCATTGATTACTTCTAATTATATAGATTAGTTATAAATAAACACCGGTCTTTCTATCTCACTACAACGTACTCAAACATCCTGTACTCTGCACTATGTATGAGGCCATAAAATAAATGAAAATAGATGAAAAATCATCGTAAGTGACCCCGATTTACCTTACGAGTCATTTGCCGTCACAAATAACGATATAATAACCTGTATACTAGGATATAAGATTCTCTTTTTCACCTAAACAACCAAATTTTAAAATATCATAGAGCTTTGATTTCAATGTTATTTAAGTTTTGATCCGGTGCCATTAAAATTTCCGTAGATGATCGTGTTTTGTCAAATTCGTTTTTAGAAGTTTGTTACATTGCAACAAACCTTACGGGTTTATTTTTCCACAGTTATATGTTTTTTTCGCATACACAATGTGTATTATTTTCTTCACATTTCTTATATATTAGAGCTTGGTTCATCACAAATCATAATTCATTAGATAATGATTTATTATTATTGTTTCAGATACATATTAATGGCGGGCTTCCCTATTCAACTAAAATACTGGCACGTTCCAATTAAATTTATATATCGGCTTGAATGTTGCAAGTTACGTCGAAAAAAACTGCATATGACTGCTGGATTTTGCATTCGTATATCGCTCGTCATATATAAGCCTCGTCACCGAAAGTGCAATTCTTAACTTCATACAAACTACACGGGCAATAATGATTCTTGAATAAAATTAAATAATTTAGATATTTATGAACCCTTTCTTACCCAATATCGAGATTCATGCGTTAAACTAAAATTTCTAGCCTCAAATCCAAATTTGCCTTGTCTTCTTTAAATCATTAATTATTTGAAAATATATAAACATGGCCTGTTTATCTCAAACGAAGCAGATAAATTTTCTAAGCTTTTTGATATCAATAATAAATTATCGGAGAGTGTGGTTTTAAATGTGAAAAAATAACTTGTCAATATAAAATCTATAAATTAAAAAAAAGAAACACTACAAACCTTTCCGATGTGATATTCATTGACATGTGCAAATCAGGTTATTTTGAGTTACCATGACACACCGTTAGGAAAACAACTCGTAGGATACCAAAATCCACGCTGGAGTCATTTGCCGTCGCTAAACATACGATTTATATTGATTCCCGATGAAACTTACTTTCATGTTTTTTTACCATTACCGTTACTCACTTTTAATTTTAATGTTATTTAGTTCTGAAACATATTTATTAGGCTGTATTTGTATCAATTTCAATTCAATTTCAATTTCTGTAGATGAACATGTTTTGTTATTATTTGTTCATATTTATGAGACTTCTTTATACACACAATGAGTATTTTTTCCTTCACATTTCTCGTATATTGTAGCTCGGTTCAACATATTTCTTTATTCCTCAGATAACGATTTATTCGTTGTCAACATGCAAATTCATTATCTCATATACACATTAATGGTGGGCTTTCTTACTCCACTATGAGACCGGCACTTCACACTTATATTTACAGCTCCCCTTAGCAAACATGAAAATATGCTAACTACAAAAATTTTATTTCAAATATTTTAAGCGGGAAAATATTCAACCAATCACGCTCAAGTACTGGTTTGGTACAATCTGAATCAGAAGTAAAGGTAATAAAATGCACTAGACAGTAGTTGACAGATTTTATGTTATGTATTTTTTTATATGCTTATTTTATAATAGCATAGTTAATTTCTTCATTTCGATATTAAACTTTAAATTGTGACAAAACTTTATTGCAACACTACGTTTTAAATTTGCTGCCGAAATACTTTTTAACCTGACCTCACCTCTCATGTTTGCTAACGCGAGCTGTATATATCAGCTTGAATTGTAAATTTCACTACCTTGACGCCATGGGACAATTGACTTTGAGTTTTATCGAAAAAATCTCGATTATGATTGCTCAACTTTACATCTGCATGTTAAATTATATACTTTTTTGAAACGGGAAGTATGCTACTAACCTCGTCCATGAAAGTGCTATTTTAACTGCATTTCTTAATTTTATACAAACATGGCCAATGTTTGATTTTTGAACATTACGGCATTTAGATTGTTATGAAAGTTTTGTTAGCCAATACAAACAAAAAATCACTCTAATTTCTAATTTCAAACATAAAAAGCATTCGAATAAATTAGCCTCGAACTCGAATCGTCGTTAACTTACTTAAATCATTAATAATTTCTGAATGGATGGACTAAACATTGACCTTTTCTAAGATTTTTGATGTGCGATTCATTGATAAAAATCTATATAAGGCTTAGCATCTATGAGAAATTGACCCCGATTTACCTTAAGAATCATTTGCTGTCGCTAAATATACGATTTATATTGATTGATTTCTTAATTTGCTTAACCATCTCTTTTTTAATTTCTAAATTGGTTCTAAATATATTTAACGTGATTATAGTTTACTATTCATAATGGTCCTCGATGTTATTGTGGTTTAATATTCTAAGGTGTGTTTGGTTTGTTTAATAAGTCACCAAATAAATCACAATATGTTAGGTGTAGTAAAAGGAAATCCATTATTTTTGCATTAAGTTGAAACCTTTATTTATCATAGTTGTAATGATCCGATATAGGTCAAATATGCGCCGTTTTGTTCGATAACTTTTTACCATTTTGAAGGTAGTTTTAGGATGCCTCTCTCATAGAAACCCTCACCCCTATTGGCAACAAATTGAGTAAGTCGATTTTCACAAGCAATACTGTTCGACAGAAACATATTTTAATCACTTGGTGCCAGGTCCAGACTATAAGGTGGATGCATAAGAACCTCACAACCAAGCTCCCGGAGCTTCTAGCGACTCACTATCGATGTGTGTGGCCTGGCGTTGTTCTGATGGAAAACAATCCCTCCCATATTGGCCGAGGCTGGCCGCTTCTGTGCGATCGCTTCCTTCAGACAGTCCAATTGCTAACAGTATAGGTCCGAATTAACAGTTGTAATGGAGCAGCTCATAGTAGGTAATTCCCTGCCAATCCCACCAAACACACAGCAAACCCTTCCTAGCCGTCAATCCTGGCTTGGCCACCGTTTCCGCCGGCTCACCGCGATTCGACCATGACCGTTTTCACTCCACGTTGTCGTAAGTGATCCACTTTTCATCATCAGTCACCAAATGCTTAAGAAATGGGTCGATTTTGTTGCGATTCAGTAGCGATTCTTAGATGGAAATTCGGCCCATGATGTTTTTTGCGTTAACTCGTGAGCCACCCATACATCGTGCTTCTTTTTGTATTCAGCCTTATTCAAATGGTGCCAAACGGTTTTTGCGCAATCTTTAGCTCTTGGGCAATCGATACAGTGCTTACATGACGGTCGGACTAGACAATGTCCATGATTTTATCGACAATTCGCCTTTCAGTGCGTGGTGCATCTTTGACATCGAAATTACTTTTGCATCGAAATTACATTTGACATCGAAATTACCTTTGACATCGAAATTACCGGAACGACATCGACGAAACTAACATTGCGCACGATTGACTGTTACAGTATCAGGACCATAAACACTATTCACATTTTTAGCCGCCTGGCTTGCGTTATCGAAGAAAAACTGTAAAATATGGCGTATTTTCTCTTTGCTTGTGTCCATCTTTGACGCGCGCTCAAGCAGAACTGAGTTAAATAATCACAATTGTCAACAAAAGTTTTATTAGTACGAAATATCTTCTTTCTAACGCCATAAATTGTAACCCGATCGGACTTCTACAACGGGAGATACACATTACTAAATCCATCTATTGGAAAAATAATGGATTTCTTTTTATATATATACCTATTATTATGGTGGATTATATGAGGATTATTTCATTTCATTCAAATTTCCCAGACGCTAACTAATAACAAAAAGACGACGGGGGTTTAAATGTGTAACCATGTGAACCAATACAAACTTTTGTGGATAATCGAAACGACTGCATTATCTAGACGAAATGGCGATCTATTTGGGGTATGTATATCTATTTGTAGCCAACAAGTAGCCCGAGGAAGGTTGGCGTTATTTGACTTGTAATACCGTAATTTTGTAATTTTATACCGTTACATGGCTCAGTTCTTATTTAGGTCTGCTGTTTACCTATAATTCAGTCAGAAGCCAACTTTAAACTTGGTGCAAAAATACTGAACCAATTATTGTTCTTATTATAATGACTTTGAGGAAGTATCATAATCAATTATCGAACATTGGTTTGACATGAAACGAAAATTCCATATTACAATATTTTTCAAACTCAATTTTTCAAATGTTAAAAGTTACACGTCATTTTATTGGGAAAAAATCTGTTTTATAACAAGTGCCTGTGGTTTAACACAAGTGATAAAAACTGAAATTTATCATTTATTATATAGTAGTACATATTTGAATAAATCATGCCAACAACTTCAGACTTTCTAACCCAATGAAATGACAATGACAACATATTGACATTTCATTTTAATTGCAAGGAATCTTTATTATTTACACTTTATATATTGTAACGGTAGTTAATTTTTAAGTAAACTGAATCGTTAAATAAAGCACATAAAAATAAATACAAATTTCAAAATCGATCGCAAATGTGTCTAGATACAAAAGTTTTACTGTCGTGAAAAGAAACCACAAATAAAATAATTCAAAGTTTTATTTATTAGATATGAATGCAAATAGAATTAACAAAACTCAGTTTAACAATTACTACACCATACAAATTGGGACTCGATATAAATAATACAATTATTTACGTAATTATGCAAAACGATACACAAATAAATCATTCTAAAATAAACAGTGGATTCAAAGGCAATACAATTAAAAAATAATTAAATTCGACAAATTCGTAGTATACTGTTAATAACCAATAAATTGAAACGCACTGATTTCTACTTCTGGAGTTTCGAATATTGTCGCAAGCGAAGCTTTCGGTCTCGATGTTGAGGGCTGACCGGTCTTCTTATATACCCGATACTATTTCACATTATTCTTAAACTTTAAACTAAATTTTACCGAAAGTCATAAGTCGAATAGCTATTGGTTGTTTGAACGGACCGTAGTTGCCAAGAAGGTTCTGAATGGTGGTTGGACGCAATCCAGTTGCCAGGGCGAATTTTCCCGCGTTTTTTGCATCGACGAGTTGATACGGCCCACATGCGGACCAGGTGCTATGAGTCACGTCTCGGACCATGCGATTATATCGTGTCTTTGAATATATTTTACGATTTTAAATTATATTAATGTACTAAAACGTATTATATCGAGTTCTGATTGCATTATCCTACTTATATTCTAACTTAACTAATTTAATTATACAACGAACATCCTTATTTGTTTAATTATTTACATCGAGTTATTATTCGGAGCAATATTACGATGCCGAATCTCTCTACAAGGTTCGATCTAAAAGTTCTACTCTCGTCTCGGCATCGTATTTCGTTGCTGTTAAATCTGTTATTTTATTTAACGCCTTTACTGTTAATTTATAACCTTTTCAATATATATTTATAAGTGGCTTGCAGTTGGGAGCCAAAGTGTTGTTATGCATGGTAGAAAGTATATTATTATTGTCGTATTTATTCAATTTTGTTCTTAAAGTTAACACCTTGCGAGCTCTCTTTTCCTCAAGGATGACGTTGGTTGTAAAATGTATGGGTAGTTGTTTATATTGCAGTTAAAAGCTAAATTATAAACGACAACAAAATATTTATTGGATTCAAATTGATTTCAATTTTAAGCAGGGCGCGAAACACTTATGCAACTTCTTATGCTACGGTGTAACGCGTTATCGAAGGTTATAATTCGGGTTATTATTATCGCGAACCCTTCGATTAGGGTTGATAATGCTCTAGAGATTTGTGGTTAAAATCTAATCTAATATTTAGTTATTATTATAATCGTCTAGTTGGAGGCGCCTGTCAAATTCAAAATGGCGGTCGATAGCGTGGGTTTCTGGGTAGCCGTCAGGACGTTGAATAGGATCGTTGATGTGGGTATACGGAGCAGGATTGGGATATCGGCTTCAAGAATAATAATTTTTGTTGAGACTTACACGTGTTTTTTTGGTGTTATGGTGTCTATTTACTTTATACAATATTGCACTAATTTTTAATTTATTTTCTTGGGTTATTTCTCGCGAAAACTGGATTTTCTGAAAAGTTATATAATTTATCCAATGTAATAACATTAGAATATATATATATATAATTATTTGAAATTCGTAGGATTTTCGGTGTGTTTCTTTTTATTTTCAATTTTAAAAAGTCATTACGCGTTTCGTTTTTATTTAAAACATCATCAGAATCTACAAAATGTATAAAATATAAAAGACATATAAGATTTAAAATTGTAACTATAAAATATAAAAGAAAAAACATTTTTTTTTCTTAGATAGAAGTGTGTTTATGATATAATTAAGGTTAAAAGTATGTAAAATAAATTTCAGAATATTTGGGGGACATCAGGAAACAACATAAGGGGGTCGCTGCGACAATACACTAAAGGAGTTGCAATTATTTATATTTAATTCCCTTTATATTTTTAGTATTCTATGGTTGAATTTTATTTTACAGGCGAACATGGCGAAGATCAAAATCAAAATCAAAAGAAAAACTTACTTGTTGTAGATGGAGCACGTAGTTTGGTATAAAATTACTGTAAAACTTTTCATTTTAACATTGCGATGCAGCGAAACGTGTTCAATCGCTGTGCGAACTGTATGCGAAAACCCAACAAATACATATATATATATATATATATATATATATATATATATATATATATATATAATATATATATATAATATATATATATTTATAATTTATTTCTTTTCTTTTTTCTTTTGTCGTATTTCTTCTTAGAAATTTTATTTCTTTTGATGGGATTTTCGACAATTAAATGACAAAATGTTTGTTAGAACATATTTTACTATTAAAATATAATATGTTTATCAACAACGTTTCGGCCAAAAGTGGCCTTTTTCATAGTCTGTAATTAAATAAAAGTATCATACATATATAAATGGTCAGCATAATACAATTGGTGGTAATAATTTTATTTACATTATTAACTCAATTATATTAAGTGTCAAAATATTAGTAAAATTGAAATGAAAATATTATTATTGAGTTAATAATGGTTATTATATAATATTCCTAAACTTATTATTTATTACAGTATACATATGCAAAATTTGAACATAATATTGAAAAGAAAATTGTTATATTACTTACTTTTATATTAGTTATGATGTATAATAATTTGGCATATTGTCATAAATTATGTCAATATTTTTTTTTTGGTGACTAGATAAATATATATATATATATATATATATATATATATATATGTTGGTGAGTAAGTTCTTCTAAGTCAGCGAGACCTAGAAGAGCTTCCTGAAGATGGCAGATGGGACTCTGCCGAAACGTCGAACATTTCTACAACGCGGTTCACATCCCAAGAACCAAGAAGCAGATATATATTGTAATGGTTACATTTTACAGTAAAAATGGTGAGAAGTAGATTTAAAATTTAACCATAAAATTTACAAATTGAAATTGAAATGAGAGTCCTAGAGCCGGTTCTGTTTTAAAATGTACATATCGGAATGTAAAAATTTTAACTTATTTTGTTTCTAAAACGCTGAATATTAAATGTCGCGTCATGTAAATAATTAAGATAGAGTTAGTTTAAATATGTTTAAGATATTAGAATTAAGAGTAGAATATTAACCTGTAAATATAGAATTTATAATATAAATGTAACGAGATAATTTAATTCGGATTTGCACGTGAACGGTTGGCGCGAGAAAACTCTTGAAAAGATTGTACGATTTGCAGCTAAGTAAAAAAAAGACGCGGTCGCATATGTAATTATGTTAAAGAACTTGGAGTCTCAGCCGATTTATGGTCATTCAGATCTATCGGAGGACTCGACGTGGGTTTCTACGAGCGAAAAACTGCCAGTTTAAATGATTTATAGCGCTCGGTACCGATGATATCACGTGCTAGCACGTGACTTTCAGGCGGTTTTGAAACAGAGATGTGTGCAGGTGTTAGAGGGAATCTTTGTGGGTGTAACTTGATTATAAATAAGCGTAAATTTGGTAGCTACGAACAGTCGAAAACTCGACAGAGTCTTGATCAGTCGTGCTAATAGCATAACCGCATCGATAACGCTTAGTAAGTTTCTTTTATATTGTGAATATTATATGCCTAAATACAACGCATTGTCTGTAACTGTGTTTATAAGCTCTGCCTCGTGCCTGAACTCACGATAAATATAATATACTCAGTGACATATAAACTGCACCACCTAGAAGGGGTGGGAATTTTTGGACCAAATTTGGCAGGAATAGTGGACTAGTCCAGGGAAATAGTTGATTAAAACTTGAAACCCAATCGTGGTTAACGTGATTTGTGAAATTTTCAATGAAAGGGAAGGATCTATAAATTTTGAGGGTACTAGGCTGTCCAGTGGGTTCAACAACTGGCAACGTTATTAAATCTTTATCCAGTGAAAATATTACAATAGCTAAGGCAAATTTAAAAACAATTCGTAGTTTATTTTCAAATGTTAAGGACCCCACTGACACTCTTAATAAGTCTGATGTGATTTATGAACTTAAATGCAGCGGTTGCGAGGGTGTTTACATAGGCCAAACTAGCCAACAACTTAAACGTCGTTTGACACAACACAAAAGCGACATTAGTAGAAAACCTAATGCTTGTGCATTAGCTACACACGTTAAATCTACTAAACATAATATAGCATGGACTGATGTAAAGATCCTAGCAACTGAAGCCAATTATCAAAAAAGGACCTTTCTTGAAATGTGTTACATTAATGAAAATAAACATAGCATCAACTCTAAACATGACATCAATAACCTCGGCATAATTTACACAAACATACTTAATTTATAACATTCACACAAAATTTTTACCCCATAATCCACTTTTCAAACATCCCGCAATTTTCATCTAGTTACTTTCACTCCTAATTTTTCTCAGTTTACACTTAACCTTAAAATATCACAGCTGTTTTCCACCATTAAGCAAACACGTGCAGCCTGTAAGCAATGTAATATTTTTAATTTAGTTTTTACTTCATCAACGTAGTTTTATATCACTTTCAAGTAATCAAACAATGTTCAACTTATATAAGTTCAATGTCAATGTACTCAAGTTTACATATATTACGTAAAATTTTATCATACTTATGTTAACTAAGAATTGGATGTCAACCTTTTTAAAATGTCGTTTTGAGTAAGTTATCACCTAATTTTAAATGATTTTTCCTATTGTTACTTAACTTGTAGATGTCCTGATGATGTGAGATATTACTCACGAAATATTGACAATTAATAAAGACATAACCAACATTGTGCCGATTTAAGACCGCATAACCCAACGAAACGTTTTTCGTAATCCTTTTTACCGTTTTATCTTTAACGAGTCGGTCGTGACTACCTCTCAGCGTATATATATATATATATATATATATATATATATATATATATATTGTCTAAACACCTTGCGGAGACTAAACAAGAGACGACTGTCAAACGTCCAGCAATCCTTTTATATGTTGACACTGTACGTTTGACAGTCGTCTCTTGTTTAGTCTCCGCAAGGTGTTAGACAGTGTTCTGTTGTCAGTGGTCCGTTAGGAGTGATTGGCTCGCGCCAAGAAGTTTTGATGGCCACTACATGTAAAGGTATTTCAACAACTAAGGTTCTTGGTTATCGCTACTGACGATGGGTAATAACCCAGAAACAATATTGTCTAGCGATCCACCAGTTAGTCTTCATGGACCTGTTTTAATTAATGTTCACTGCACCATTGAGGTGTAAGATTAGACCATCTTTCGTGTGTGTATATATATAAAGTGTGTTTCACTTAAGAGTGTAACACCCTCATATCTTTTTTATTTTTAGTCCAGTTTTAGTAATTTTTTCCCAAACGTAGAATACCTCCTGCTCTATTTACTCCCAAAAAACCAATTGTCTTCTTTAAATGCAAAGCAACCTGTGATGGCAAAATAGACGGCAAAAATCAAGAATTCACTTTAGGGAATTTTTATTGAAAAATTTTACTAATAATAATTGATCAGAATTGGCCAAAAACCCTAAATCCAAAATTTCATGAAAATTAAAAATGTTAAAATTTTTCGTAAAACTCCGTAAATACTTATTATTAGCTGCGCCGAAAATAGTATGCTGTGAAAATTTTGTTTGAAATAAAACCTGGACTGTCAAAGTTGTTGTTGTTTAGGCGCAGCCACCTGTGCAAATAATATTTACCGAATTGGCATTACTTTTGAAGAAATTTTTTTTAATTTTCATGAAATTTTGAGTTTGGGGTTTTTGGGCAATTTTGAACAATTATTACTAGTAAAATTTTTCGATAAAAAAATCCCTAAAATGATTTCTTGATTTTTTCCATTTATTTTGCCATTGCAGGTTGCTTTGCATTTAAAGAGGACTATGGTTTTTTAGGAGTAAATAGAGCAAGAATTATTCTACGTTTGGGAAAAAAATTACTAAAATTGGACTAAAAATAAAAAAGATATGATGGTGTTACACTCTTAAGTGTAACACACTGTATATATATTTATGGACCTGTTTTAATTAATGTTCACTACACCATTGAGGTGTAAGATTAGACCATCTTTCGTGTAAATTTTACATTTTTCTGTCATATTTGACAAGACACATTTTCAATATATATATATATATATATATATATATATATATGCATATACCGTATGTCCCCGGATTGAGTTTACAATAGGTATGATTGACCAAAAATTTTGGGATTCCGCCCTGCTTGGCCTGAAACTTGTTTTTAGTTTACTTTCGATTTTTTTAAATCAAGCGGGCCTTTACAGTTGGGCAAACACTATTTTAGTTCTAGGTAAACTACCTTCTCCGTTCACAGTGCGCCAAAGTGTAAATAAGAAAAGTTGTTCAGAATGTAAAGCTATGCCGTTATGCCAGTTTTCACAACGATCGGCCTACTTTGATAAAATCCAGTATTGGTCAGTATTGCAATTGAAACAGCAATAATAACATGAGGTGGCTTAATAAAACCATCGATTACATGTCAAGTATTTATTGTAGTATGATATGGGTCGTTATCTTTCATATAGTTAAAGTAATATCACAAAACTCATTTTCATTGCGAAGTAATGACAATATTTTTACAATTTTACAACTTTCTGAAAATTGGCATAACGCCGTAACTTTACATTCTTACAACTTTTCTTAGTAACACTTTGACGTACTGTGAACGGAAAAGGTAGTTTACCTAGAACTAAAATAGTGTTTGCAAAACTGTAAAGGCCTACTTGATTTAAAAAAATCGAAATTAAACTAAAAATAACTTTCAGACCAAGCAGGTCGGAACCCCAACATATGAAATACCAATTCGAAAATTTTTGGTCAATCATACCTATTGTAAACTCAATCCGCGGACATACGGTATATATATATATATATATATATATATATATATATATATATATATATATATATATATATTAAAAATGTATCTTGTCAAATCTGACAGCAAAATGTAAAATTTACACGAAAGATGGTCTAATCTTACACCTCCATGGTGTAGTGAACATTAATTAATACAGGCCCATGAAGACTAACTGGCGGATCGCTAGACAATATTGTTTCTGGGTTATTACCCTTCGTCAGTAGCGATTACCAAGAACCTTAGTTGTTGAAATACCTTTACATGTAGTGGCCATCAAAACTTCTTGGCGCGAGCCAATCACTCCTAACGAACCACTGACAACAGAACACTGACGACACGATACCTTGTCTAACACCTTGCGGAGACTAAACAAGAGACGACTGTCAAACGTCCAGTGTCAACATATAAAAGGATTGCTGCAATTAAGTTCAAAAACAATTCAAATTAAAAATGTATCTTGTCAAATCTGACAGCAAAATGTAAAATTTACACGAAAGATGGTCTAATCTTACACCTCAATGGTGTAGTGAACATTAATTAATACAGGTCCATGAAGACTAACTGGTGCATCGCTAGACAATATTGTTTCTGGGTTACTACCCTTCGTCAGTAGCGATTACCAAGAACCTTAGCTGTTGAAATACCTTTACATGTAGTGGCCATCAAAACTTCTTGGCGCGAGCCAATCACTCCTAACGAACCACTGACAACAGAACACTGACGACACGATACCTTGTCTAACACCTTGCGGAGACTAAACAAGAGACGACTGTCAAACGTCCAGTGTCAACATATAAAAGGATTGCTGCAATTAAGTTCAAAAACAATTCAAATTAAAAATGCATCTTGTCAAATCTGACAGCAAAATGTAAAATTTACACGAAAGATGGTCTAATCTTACACCTCAATGGTGTAGTGAACATTAATTAATACAGGTCCATGAAGACTAACTGGTGGATCGCTAGACAATATTGTTTCTGGGTTACTACCCTTCGTCAGTAGCGATTACCAAGAACCTTAGCTGTTGAAATACCTTTACATGTAGTGGCCATCAAAACTTCTTGGCGCGAGCCAATCACTCCTAACGAACCACTGACAACAGAACACTGACGACACGATACCTTGTCTAACACCTTGCGGAGACTAAACAAGAGACGACTGTCAAACGTCCAGTGTCAACATATAAAAGGATTGCTGCAATTAAGTTCAAAAACAATTCAAATTAAAAATGTATCTTGTCAAATCTGACAGCAAAATGTAAAATTTACACGAAAGATGGTCTAATCTTACACCTCAATGGTGTAGTGAACATTAATTAATACAGGTCCATGAAGACTAACTGGTGGATCGCTAGACAACATTTTTAATTTGAATTGTTTTTGAACTTAATTGCAGCAATCCTTTTATATGTTGACACTGGACGTTTGACAGTCGTCTCTTGTTTAGTCTCCGCAAGGTGTTAGACAAGGTATCGTGTCGTCAGTGTTCTGTTGTCAGTGGTTCGTTAGGAGTGATTGGCTCGCGCCAAGAAGTTTTGATGGCCACTACATTTAAAGGTATTTCAACAACTAAGGTTCTTGGTAATCGCTACTGACGAAGGGTAATAACCCAGAAACAATATTGTCTAGCGATCCACCAGTTAGTCTTCATGGACATGTATTAATTAATGTTCACTACACCATTGAGGTGTAAGATTAGACCATCTTTCGTGTATATATATATATATATATATATAGATATTAAATATTTTCTTCACTTAATCCGGTAAATTTTCGTTCGCAAAACTGTGTCAGCTCAAAAAACGTTTTGTTGCATCAAGATATTAAAATTACACAAAAAACGACCCCGATTAATTAATTATTTGCAATTATTTTTTTTATTACGTACATAGTTATATTAATTAAAAACATCAATTATTACAATTAATTATAATTGGAATTTAATATTTTCGCAGTAATATCGATGCAATTAATCCAATGGCCACACCGAGAATTTGATATAGTTTTCTCTATATTAATTTTAAATCAAGTAAGATAGAAAAAATTTACGAATTTCACCGGAAAACGCTAAAATCACATAGGGATTGTTAAAATTGTTAAAATAAATACCCATGAAGATATATACTATTCGAAACATCATTTCATATTAAATTAACTGGTAATGATATAAATAAATACCAAGTGTTTTATTTACCATTTTCGATTGTCAATGACGTGCTAATTAATTTTGGTGCACTGCATAAATATCACCCGAGGTTCCGCAAACAAACAATGCGCAAATGTCAATGTTTGATGTATGCAGCATTGAAATTATTGTTATGTTTCGGAAAGTGTAGACATTGGCGTTGGCCCAAAGTCTCCATAAGCGACGGAAAGGGGCAGCCTGTTTATTATTAATAATTTCCGTCGGACGAGTTGACGTTTCAATTAAATTCGTGGCAATAATCATAATATTTACGTTTCGAGAGTACGGGCACGCGAGATTGAAACAAAGCGCGTACATGAACTTACCTGTTTATCTACATTAAGATAACCTAGTTTAGCACGAAGCACACAATGCAAAACGGCGAATTAAAAAGTGGGAAGTGTCCCCCGGTGAAATGCAATTACTGACGCTTCGAGTTAATTGCATAAAATCGCTTGACGATGACTTTTAAGTAATTGAATATGTTCGTCTAATCGTTGAGGTCATCAATCGCCTGTCGGTTTGTTCATTTGCATCCAGAGAATTGCCGTTTAGCAATGTTGACCGAATGAATTAGCCGTTGACAATTGCGGGTACGTTTGCCGCTTTGTGTTCAAGGCAATGATTCAAGTCAACAGCTGATCGAGAGTGCATAAATTGGAACGTTGCCTCTGGTGGGAGATTATTAAGTGAAACGCGAATGAAACTGTAAATATTTTATAACATATATATATACTCATTTCGCCCCGATTAGGTATATTTTTAAATTTCTCATTTATATGTTATAATATGTTACGAAACAGAAATCTGAAACTTTAAAAGCGAATTAAAAGTAAAGGTTTTCCATTAGTTCTGACCTATAGCTCCTTTCATCTGAAGCGCAACTGAAGCTGGATTGCTTGAAAAATTAAATATAGTAAGTCGCCATTTTGAACTCGTACATGCAGTTTTACCATGTAACCGTATTATTGGTTGGTTAAGTGATAACATGTTACTTTACATATCGATTAGGTAGATTGTTATATTTATTTTTTCATGTCACCGTCGATAACTATTACGAAACAAAAATCTGACCATTACACAGCAAGTTAAAAGGATGACATTAGTTGTACCTGATGATGGACATAAAAATGAAAACTATTAAAACGCGACAAATTCCAAATATTAGCAAATATTGATCGAGTTTAATTAAGTGGAATTAATTGTGTTTTCGTACGACTAGTCATGTTTCCCACGGATAATATCTGCACATTGCCAACCCAATCCAACCCAACTTAACACATCCCATCTGAATGCTACAAAAACAATGAAATCTCACAGATTGGTTGGCTTTGTTGCAATTTGGTGATGCACTTTTTGCTGTGTCCAAAATAATAAATTCGTACGAATAATACTGTTGGTTATTCACATTATAAAAATACTCATAAATATTTATTTCTAATTATATTACTAATTCCTTCTATTAGTAATATAATTAGAAATTATAATTAATAAGGTTAATCGAATCAAGGGCAAAGAATGAAAATGAAATAGTCAAGAGAAAAGAACAACTCGTTCGAACTAGGCCACCTTAGTTATGAAACGCGACATCAGCAATAGTAAGAACTATTTGATCATATGATATCAATACAAAAGAGGGATTGGCCGGTGGATATCCGTCCGAGTGGTGAAGATAACGTTTTCGGACCGACCTTTCGTATAATCGACACCTTGCGCGATCGACAGAAATATGTTTATTAGTATGACGATGAACTACTCGACGACAAATACACAGTCCTGCACATGTACATATGTCCACAATAAATCGACATCACATAAAGATGGAAAGCCACAAGCGTTTAATATGCGACCTAACACTATGTTGCCTAAACCATCACGACGTAGGAACACAGTTTACTTCGATTCCATCTACCCTAGTCTCAACATTTTCATTTTCTTCGCTGCTATGGTCTTCTCATTGGTTCGCCACAATTTTACATTTTTAAAATATTAATGGTCTAATTTCGTTTTTGGAGACACTTGCTAATAGTAACATGACATTATAGTAACATCTAAAAAAAATTCTCTGATTTTGTTAAGAATTCTATGGGATCCACCATCTGGCTCAATGCTGCCTTTATCTGCAGTATAGTATTTTCTTTATGAAAACAGCTTGTTATCTAATTTGTTTCAGTTTTTCGTGTATATGCATCAATTATGAGGCTTTGAGGATATTGCTCTGCAGCCATCACATTTAATTTATGCCATTTTTGTAGATTGAATTGTGTTTTCATTTCAATCTATTGATCCTTTCAAGGTTGATTTTGCAATAGGTATGATTGACCAAAAATTTTCGAATTGGAATTTTATATTTTGGGGTTCCGCCCTGCATTTAATTGTAAAAATATTGTCATTACTTCGCAATGAAAATCAGTTTTGTGATATTGCTTTAACGATATGAAAGATAACGACCCATGTCATACTACAATAAATACTTGACATGTAATCGATGGTTATTGTTTTTGTAATTATTAAGCCACCTCATGTTATCATTGCTGTGTCAATTGCAATAATGACCAATACATGATTTTATCAAAGTAGGCCGATCATTGTGAAAACGTCATAACTTTACATTTTGAACAACTTTTCTTAGTAACACTTTGACGTACTGTGAATGGAAAAGGTAGTTTACCTAGAACTAAAATAGCGTTTGCCCAACTGTAAAGGCCTACTTGCTTTTAAAAAAATCGAAAGTAAACTAAAAATAAGTTTCAGACCAAGCAGGGCGGAATCCCATAACATCGGAGTTACTAGGTGGTCTATATATACTGGTCAATCGTTGGGGTCGGTTGCGCTCGGTTGGTTGTTGCTTCGGTTCCTGGTTAAGGAACCTTGATGTGCTGGCTCTGCGATGGGCTGTGGCGCTGTCCTCTGAGTACTGGTTGTACTGCATCGTTTCAATATTGGTCTCCATGTTGCTGGTAATCGTTGGGCGTCATCTCACGTATTAAGGGTTCCTTTATGTTTTTCTATTTTTCGGATTATTCTGTTGGCGCACTGTAGTATGCTAGCTATTATTCTTGTTTTGCTTCGATGTTGTGTCCCGTCTAAGAAATGGCTACCCAACGGATCTCTCTGTTTTACAGGCCGAATGTTTTCTTGTTTCCGAACTTCTTTTCGCCTATTGGATTGACCGATATATTTCTTCTCGCAGTTTTCACATGGTGTTTCGCATACTCCCCAGGTTTCTAATGGAATTGCCATTGTTGGGTTCCGTAGCATCGTTTCTATTTTCCTGTATGGTTTGAAAGCTGTGCCGATGTTTTGTGTACAAGGGATCCTACTTATCTGGTCCATAGTCCCTCTAACATATTGTAAAAAGCTATGATTGCTGGTTCCACATCTTTTTTGTCTTTTCCTGGCTTCGTCTGGAAGGTCAAGATGCTTGGCGAATTTCTCGATTTGAAAGTTCGTTGTAGATATTGTCCATTTCTTTGTTACTATTTCGTCCATCGACTATCCTTTCTGATCGTAATGTTAAGGTTCTCGGTGCCGGGTGGAGTTGCGCCGGGTAGTGATGCGACTGAGCGTTGAGGTACCTGTTGGTATGAGTCTTCTTTCGGTGTACTGTGTGGCTAAGGCTACTGCGTTCTTTTTTTACCACTAGAACGTCTGATCGGTAGCTGGTTTTTTTCTTCCACTTCCGTGGTAAATTTTATAGATGGATGTTGTTCGTAGAAGTGTTCCAGAAACCTATTGAATTCTTCTCTTCCGTGTGTCCAGATTACGAAGGTGTCATCCACATATCATCCATGAACATGTTTGTTATCACAGATGACAGTGGTGATTCCATGGGTGCTCCTCTGGGTTGTCGGTAAAGTTGATTTTCAAAAATAAAGTAAGTATTCTTGACGCAGTGCTGGACTAGTTCTATTATGTGTTCCTGCAGTTGGTATTTTCGTTCCAATATCTTCATTTTTCGTCTATCGGGACTTGTATAAACAATGGTACTACACCAAAGCTAACCAACAAGTGGTCCGGTTCCACAGTATGGTTCTTCAGTATCTGGATGAAATGGTCTGCATTCTTGACCTATGATGCTGCTTCTTCCATTTATCTACAAGCATTTTCATGACTTTGCTCTTGGTATAATTATTTTTATTATTATTAATAATACAATTTCTGGCTCTCCGGATCCAGTGATGATCTGTTGCGATTGGTTTGTATGCTAGGTCTGCAAGTATGGCAGACATTTTTATAGTCGGCAGAGTTCGTCACTACTGTGGGGTTGTAAAACAATGAGGCTCTGGTTGTCTCGGAGCTTTCTTAAAGCGCATTGTTCTTCTTTCGATGTTTCTTCTTCGTGGTTTAGCTTTTCGTAGTACTCTGGATACCTGTTGTTGTTCGGCTGTGCCTCTCTCCGGTTTCTGTATGGCAGTTTCAACCCCAACGACAGACCGATAGTTCGGTCAAGAAGAGCTACCTGAAGATGGCAGATGGGACTTCAGGGAATATTTCTATAACGCGGTTCGCAACACGAGAACAAAAGAACACATGCGCACACACCTACACACCCACACAGACAAATTTTTATTGAATCACGGCAACGTTTACTTTAAAAAACTGCTCAGATTTACCACATTGTAATTCTGATATAACTTTTACTCCTAGGTTATCTTTCTGTCAAATTATTTAATTTATAATTTAGTTAGTGTATTTAATAACATCACCATGGATATTTCATTTACGTTTCCTGCACATTGTTTTCCACAGATTTTCCAACTGCATTCCAGCTGCAAAACCTACATATGTATAACACATCTGCGTTAATCGAGAATTTCCAATTTTCGACGTCCATTCATAATGTCGTCGTTTGGTCTATTGATTCACATATAGACGGACTCGTCAAATATTTATATATAACACGACATGAAATGTTTTTGTTTGATAAATCGCACTTTATTGCAATAGTAGTTTGTACAACGAGAGTAGATATGATGTTCATACGACACGAGGATAGAATTTGAACACGACGCCTTAGGCAAGTTGAAGCTCCAAGTGTAATTTTATAACTGCATTAATAAAAGACAACAAAAGGCAACAGTTTTCCAATATCTCCAACGAAGCTCTTTCAAATTAATAGAAGACGTGAAGTGAGTGAAAATAATAATGAAAATCACCATTATTAACTATTCTTATTGTCATCAGTATTTTATTATGTACTTCCTAAATAACCATTTGATATTTAATATGAAACATACATTAATTGTCAATGAAGGGTGTAATCGTATGAGGAATGAATTTCAGCAGAAATACAAAAACATTTTTATTCAAGACATTCAAAAATCTGTACGAATAAAAACGAAACTGGAGGAAAGGGGAGAACAGACAAGGCTACGATTTTACATATGTATCAAGAGTATGCTGGTGTATGGAGCGGAAGTGTTGGGATATAAAGTACAAGAAGGGTAGAAAAGACAGAAAGGATTCATCAATGTCGGCTAATAATGGCACTAAACCTGGAAAAGTTAACGCCAGATTACATAGTAAGACAGGAAACAGGGAGCGAAAGGATGGGCGTAGAGATAAGATGAAAAGAGCAGCGAGGTACGAAATAACTGCGAGGTGGAGATAGAGCAGAGCCTAATGAAAATGGTATTGAAGTTATTGAGTTAAAGAAAAGGGAGAACAAGAACATAATAATTTATGAAAAGGCAGGGTTATTCGTTGGAGAGGCAGAAAGGAGAAGAAGTAAGAAGCAGGCAGAAGTGCAGGAAGGAAAGTAAAATCAGAAGTGCTAGATACAACACAAAGTTCAAAACAATTAAAGCAACCGGGAGGAAGCCAAGATATTTAACAAGAGACAGATCGGCAGAAGAAGAAACAATGTTAGCATGGTTCAAATGTGAAAGTGAGGAGAATGTCAACAAATTCTGGATGAAAAAGGTGCGACTTCTATGGAAAAGGTTGGGATGAATGGGAACATTGGTTGGGCGATTATGAAGAGATAAGCTTGAAAAAAGGCGAACATATGAAAGGAAAATATTGGAGAAGTTTGGGAGGGAACGGAGATGGGCTAGAAATAGAAAATAAACAGGTGAAGGCGGGGTGTAGGAAAAAGAGGAAAACGGAACATCAGGATGAAGACAAAAACCACTGAAAAGCGAAGCGAGAGGTGGAAGAGATGGAAGAAAGAGCGGGCGGAACCGAAGGAAGATGTTAGAGGGAAATTAGAGAAAGTATTGTTAGAAAGTGAATATGCCAGTAAAGGTTTTTTTTTTAAATTACATTTTAGTGCTGAACATATTGATGGCTTTCGATTTACATTCATTCTACTCCAAATCTGCAAACAGCACGTCACCTAATTGTAACAAAACCCAGCCAACCTAAACGCTAACTCAGACGCTTTAGTTTATTAGTTTATTGCATATGGCTGTCGTTCGTTTTGCTTTTGCTGGGTCTTTCTAAACTATCTCCAGTTCTCGTTGTCTTGATGTCCTTGTTGAACAATCTTGAAATACTATAACCCAACATCTACGTAAACATATGCAACCTATTCGGAAAACCAAGGTGCAATTAATTTGATAGGTATCGAATATATTGTTTGTTTCACGTTTCATTACACCAGTAATGAAACTGAAACAAAACATTCTGAGAATGTATTGTTGTTTATCATATTATAGAAATATTGATAGTCTGCATTTATCAACAACTAAGTGTTTTTTGTGTTTGGATTGCAAAAATTAAAAGAAATCTTCCTTGAATACTTTAATCTAAACGACTATGGATATCAAGCGAAATAACTTGACCGGTGCCAATCGTTAAAACCGCACAATAAACACCCAAATAAGTTTCGTAAAGCTGTTAATCGCAAAGTCACTGACACCTTCCTTTCCAAACGCAGACTAATCAACGCCGACTGTACTATGCACCGAGACGGCGCGCTTCGCTTTCAATCACATTTCGATTGTACCGGCATCTGAAAACCCAAAGAGCGTTTCGAAACGAGAAAATTTCACCCATTAAGAACCGCCGGAACACCAATCAAAAATAATTGTACGTGGCGGCTATAAATGGGAACAAACAAGGCTTTAATGTGCTTCCTAGGATAAATGAGAAGTTGGCATTTCACAAAAAGAGGATTCAATTGCATTCTAACCACTTATAAGGCCACTTTGTAATTGACTGCATTCAATCGGGAGCGCGTTGCGAACGTATAAAAAGAGCGCCGCCCAAATATAGCATCGCGGAAAAATATGAAAATATATTTGAGAGTTCGCGATGTCGAACGGTACAGAATTTTATTCAACGTTACTAATAATTGTAATGTATGAATAAAATATGATTTTTCGCTTACGAATTAGTATGTTAATCCAAAACGTTTATTAACTTGGAAAGCAATCAGAGCGAGCGACATTGGGAATTATTTAGGGTATATTTGGCCGTGTAATAATGGGCAGGTCACTTCGGTGCCTTGATTGTAATAATCGGCAACTTGATGGATTGATTGATTGATGTGTTAATGTCGTAGTGTTCAAGACGATCAGCGCGTTCAACCGTGAAATTATCAACTAATATCGCATCCTACGTGTAAAAGGACCCAGACAAAAGCGGACACGAGTAATATACCGGCAAGGCTATAAAACTTAAGGGTTAAGGCGATATTGGATGCCGTAAAAAGATAAGTGCGGACAAAATGTCCGGCAAAAATATGTGCAAATGGTCATCGCCGAAACGTACTGAATGTACATTACGTATAGAAATTTGTTGTAAAGTTCTAAAAACCATAACAAATTTCCTGTATGCTAATTAGAATTCCGAATTAAATTATGGCTCATTTTATTATGAATAATTAATAATTTGTGTATGTACTTACGTTTCAGTTGCCTATGAATGGCAGATTTCACCGCTTTCGCTCAAGGCTTTTCTTAGATTTTTCGAGATGTTAGGTTTTCGCATCGACTCGAAAAGACTTTGACTAACCACTTGTCCGTTGTAATTCTCAACTCTCGTCGGTTAATGTTTACGTAATATTTCGATACAAAATGATTAATGAAACAATTGTCGTGTATAATGAAAACATTTGAAACCATCGAATTATAAATTTTCTTAATACTATCTTTTTTACCTATGAAGATGTTCAATTAAACTCAAAATTAATATTCTTTAGTGAAACAAGCGACTTGAGTTTATCATTAAAATGTTCTTGTGTAAGTGGAGGTGGAAAAAATTAGATAGGTGCACTTTTAAGTGTTGGCCCACATTAGGTTACTTTGCTAATAATACGAGTTTAGATTTATTATATCTTTTAAAGGTGAAACATGTCTATCTTTTATATACGATACACAGCAATGCCAATGTTGTCAACGATAATTCTTGCTATACTTACGAACGCATTTCTCGAAAGAATATTTAATATTTCTTAAAAATTCCCTGCATTTCTTATGGTTCGTTTTTAAGAAAACCAAGCAGCGTTCATCTGTTAAAATACAAAATTTGCGATTATACCAAACGTTGGGTGTCTAATTAACTTAAAGGAGATGTTTCTTGATAAAGTCAAACATGAGTTTGCATTTAAAATAGTTAATTATATAACATTTTGGGGAGTTGCAGTTTCATGTTTATTGCAGCAGGAGTTATAATATACTATTTTTTATTTTGTAAGATTTTCAATTCTTTCTGAAATTGAATGAATGGTTAAAACGGTGCAACGTCAATTCAGAATGGAAAAAGAATTGCAAGACTGCCCCACATTATTCGAAACGCTTCCCAAACCGCAAACATTTTTCATGTAAATAAACACACTTGTACAGAATTCAATTTCTTAACGGAAACCGCGTGACGTCATATATCTATCTATAATATTTTAGTAGCTGTAGTAATAATGGTAATCCATTGTTTAGTCGTAAATTTAGAGGAACGAATTTGAAAGCGTCCTATTTCGAAACTGTAATAAACTGTAAAAACTTATAATATATATAAAATGTTCCACAATTTACGAATTCAAAACTTGTCGAAAATAACAAAAAATAATTAAAATAGTTAATGTTTGCAAAATTGTTGAAAATTGTCTGTGGTTTCTCTTCAATAAGAGTATTTTTTGCTTTTCGTAGCTTGGCAATTGGAAACAAATCGTACAATGTGCCATACGATCAAGTTAAGCGAAACCAAGTGGCTTGCACCACTTGGTTTACTGTCTCATAGTTCCTGTTACGGCTATGGCCCATAACACCAGGGATGCCATCCCCTCATTTGAGCCCACAAACAACCAATGACACAGATCTCAGATGTAGCATAATGGACAAATCCGGGTCAATTAGGTTTAAGGACCTGACTTGCAAGAGCCGGGATTTAGAATCTGGTAGCAGTAAAACTAATGCACGCTCCCAACGCGTGACAAGGAAACAAATTACTAAAACCAAACGGGCTCCGGTCCCGAGTACAAATCATATTCGTAAGAATGGTGGACCTCCGAAAATGGCCGATATGGAAATTTATAGAAATGTTACCCCCGAGATTACTTCCAAGGCATCACGGCCAATACCACTTCCGCCACACAAACGTAAAGAGATGGCAGGAACATGTCCGGCGTACGGTCGAGTGTTCTCAAAGTATGAGAGAGCACGCCGCTAAAATAACGACTGAAAATAACAATTGAACAGGTGCGACACAGAAGGAAGATACCGGAGTACAAAACCTATCTAAATATATTGACAGAGGGATGAGCAGAGTATTAATAATATCGCCCCCTCCAATTTATGTACTCCGGGCGGCTCAACCGATCGCCAAGCTGTACAAAAACTAAATAAAACAAGCTACCTGGTCAGCGTAGCAAAAATAGGATGCAGATACAAGGGCAACACGTTCAACATATATATTGCCAACAAGTTCAGCATGACAGCTCACGCCATAGCTCTAAGACGCCAAACGCCAGAGTGTCAACTGATACCAAAACTAAACCCAGTCGACCAGGATTTAAATTAAACCACGTATCTCAACCAATATGACGGAAAGATCCAAGGAAGATCCCCACCATCCCTCGATGGGATAAAGCAAACATCACAAGTATGCTTGACATCAACTTTAAACTATAATACCTTTGCTGTCGAGACCATAATCACAGACGCCACAAGTAACATATCAAATATACCACAAAAGGGAACAATTACTGACCACAAGCCAGAAGATTTGCCCTCCGATATCATTACACCGGAGGACGAAGTCACTTTGTCAGCAACAGAATTAACGCAAACAAGCACGACATATCAACATGAGTTTGAAGATGATAGGCACCCCAAGAATAACACTAGTCGAACAAAAACCAATTCATCGCAACAAGGCCCATCTCGCCGTAAAATAAATAGGCTGATTATATAGACAGCAAGGAGGAGGAGATAGAATCAGAGCTAACGGATACATTAGGCCAAGAAATTATCCGTCGAACCAGACAACGACGAGGATTCATTGCTCGGACACAGAACACAATAGAGGTGGGATAAGTCTTATACAAGTCTTATACAAGGACTTTATCAACATCCGCCTGAAAACAAAAGGTGCGTTTATTTTTATTTGTAGAGAAATACAAATAAATATCAACGCGGAAATCCACCGACACAGTCAATATGGTCAATTGAAAATATAATATTGCCAAGGCAGCAACTTATAAAAAGGCACAAGATCTATACCTAAAATATAGAAAGACACTGACAGAACAAATACTGAGGGGCGCTAGACGAAAATCCTGATGCACCGCCACTAACAGCGGCAGAAACTTTCTACACAGAGCTTCTCGGAAAGCCTTCCTCTCCCGACGTCGAGCCAATCCTATCACAAAACCACAAAAGTAAAGCTTAGTTCCCTATAACGAAACAAGAAATGGCAAACACTCGAATGGGAATGAAAAATTAACGGTAAAGGCAACAAATCCAGTCAAAATAGCACTCGTCTTCAACGTTATACGGGTGGAACGTCAGCTGCCAAAATTTTGGTTGAGCACTAGGGTCACCATGATATCTGACAGCAGGAAAGATTCCTCCCTCCAATTGTAGGGAGGGATATTTCCTGCTGATGATCACCATTGGGCCTGCCATGACGCGTCTTCGCCATCGAGTGCTCAATCAATAACTTACTTCTAAATTTGCCTACAATTTGCATCAAAGGGAACAATGGCCAACGCATTAATATTATATACATATATTCGTACACGGATAGAGAAGCGTCAACCATTTAGTGTACTATCCCTGGACATCCGGAAAGCTTATGATTCAGTTTCCCATGCATGTTGATAGAGCGGTGCACGCCTGCGGAATATCCGAAGAAACAAGAGAATACTTAAACTACAAACAGGCGGCCATGGGTCGTGAATCCACCGGGAAAAATTACATCAATATGGGCGTTAAAGAAGGAGGTCCGCTCAGCCCAACTGTTTTTAACTTCATGATCAAGGAGTTACTGATTAAACTGAACAACACTTTGAATGGCGGCGACTTGACCAACGACGCATGTTGCAATGCCATTGCCTTCGTCCACGACCTCATAATCATGTGCGACTCGGCGATGGAGGCGCAGACAGCGTTGCTAATAACAGCAAAATCCTCTGCGTTAATGGTTCTCACAGTACTAAGAATGATAAAGTGGCCATCAGGTCAGTGGGTTCAATGCTTATAAATATCTTAGGCACCCTTTTGGCACAAGTGGCATGCTGAAACAATCAAGGACACGTTACCTAAATAGTTCAATAATATATAACATGGCCAGCTGAAGCCACACAAAAAAATGGCAATAATAAAGACGTTCGTGATCCCACGTCTCATTTGTGGTCTACAAAACATACACAGTGGAACTACCCTCAAGTATGCCGTTCGTCTTATTCGCATGGCCGTGAAAAAGGCACTCCACATACACACCCTAATCACTATATCTCTCCAACACGAGGGATGGCGAAATCGACGTGTTGCCACTTACAAGCCTGATTCCGCAAGTATATTTTGACAGGTTGAATGGACTACAGGTGAGGGGCGATGAGACTATAAAAGCTGTACTGCAGTCAGGTGTGCTGGAAAGGCTCGAACTACACCTCAGACCAATCCAAGGTGGAACGGATGCTCGAACCAACTCCATATTTACCATCGATACCATAAAATCGACAAAAGGCAACGAGGATGCCACCAGTAGAGTAGAGTAGTGGGTAGATCAGACGCCACAGGGATGGTCTGCGCACCAGCACACTACCAACATCTGGCAAACCATCCAACCCACCGGAGCGGCGTTACTGCCGAGGTGGGTGCAAAAAGGTAGAAAGCATCTGCCGTGATGCACAACAGTGACACGTGACACATTTGCTATCTCATGGTGATTGATATCTACCTATCCGGGAAGGCGACGTCATCCTCGCCGGGGCCTGGGCATATATAATGGCCATCTACAATACACTTAGATTTATAGAAGCCGCGAAATGGCCCGGTAGTAGTAGTAACATCATATTCTTACCACTCATCTTGGGCGCGCGGGGAATCTGGCCACGAGCCAATGCCACGATAAAACAAGTCTTGGGGCTGGCAACTATAAACTGCAATTAAACAAGGCTACTCCATTCATAACAAATCCATTGGTGCAGTATGGTGTTGCCAGTAACCACACTTGCCTCCTAGGGGCTATGGATGGGAGCACTGCTCAATACGATCAGATCGTGCAGCGCTGCTAAATGAGCTGAGTCATCCCCACAGTTCGTTTACTGTAAACGTTCCCACAAATTCCCTACTTGACTCGACAATTGTTTTACTCTTTTAATATGTCTTTTAACATGTAATGAGATGTATTGTATTTGTCTCAGCAATGGGAATGCCCTGTTCGTTCTTTTAATATGTTTCAACGTCTACGGACGCTTTTCGGACAAGTTCCTCAAAATGGGGAACTACATGTAGTCTCAGACTATTAAATAATAGCAAAATTCACGGAAATATTGTAATTGGCTTGAGTTGATTACTTGTTTAAAAATTACCGCTGATATTATGAAAAACGACAAATTAAAAAAAATATATAAAAATTATATGAGGAGCAATTTCCTAGTCCCTAAGGGTTATTCCGACATTTCGTCAAAGTTGCCATCTTCGAGTAAGGTCCTACCAAGCAAAACTTAGAAATGGATGCCAACCAAGAGGACATATTTAATTTTCTCAAAATTGTGGAAATCAAGAACTTGTCATTGAACAGTGTTTAGATTTTGGGTATTGACCCAAAATCTAAGAACTAAATGTTCCGAAGGCATTGACAACATTACCAATGCCTTCAGAACTGTTAAATCTACACCGAAAAAGGACAAATCAGTAACTGTAAAAAGGTATAAACGAATTCATAATATCAAAAAATAATAAAAATGAAATTAAGAAAAACCATTTTGATATTGACAGAATATTAAATTTGAAGTATTTTTATAACTTGGTGAAAACGAAGCGCCACCACCACCCAGGAAAAATTAAGCAGTTAAAAAAAACAGTTGAAAAAATTCAAACATTGCAGCCATTTCCGGTTAAAGCGGTAGTCACCGTCGAATTATGATGACAAATATAAGATCTTCCGGTTTTGTCGGAAGCTGTCGCAGACACACCCTGTTGGATGTTAAATTACACGTATTTGCAAGCGGAATTAAGAAATGAGCATAAGCATTTTCTGTTAAAGTGGAAGTTGGCGAAGACACGTTAGATTTAAATGAGACGTCCTCCTCGCGGGTACATTAAAAAAAATTATGAATTGCCAAAAAGGTTTCAACGCAATAAAAAACACCACATTCTAAATGTTTGGCGCTATTTACCAATTTAAAAATTGACTCAAAAAAATGTCAAAAAAATTTTCAAAATGTAAAAAACTGACATGAAAAGTAAAATCTACAAATTGCCAATAATTCAAGCTTCTAAGATTATTAAAACATCAAGTTTCAAAATTGTCAAATATTGAAATTCTCAAAAACGTTAAAATTGTCAAAATATACATTTAAAAATTGCAATATACTCAAAAATTAACAGGCAAAATCAAAAATTGCCAAATCATTAAAAAATATTAAAATTCATAAAAGATTTCAGGACTTTAACAATCTTTACTGCAACATATCAATTATGTCCCTCTGCCACCCTCCTTTTCCTACCCTCCTCCCTTCTCCTTTTTAGCTCCTTTAATATAGGTACACCTTCCTCATTTTCTCCCAATGCCTTCTTCCAATCCCTGCCCTCCTTCTCCTCCTCCTTGCTCCACCCCATTTCTTCGCACTCTTCCCACCAATGCTTCCATTCATCCCTTCCCTTCCCGCATGCTTCACACCCTTTATAACCTTCCCCCATCCAGTATTTATTTGCCCTCTCCTCGTTTCCGCATCTATATCTAGCTATTAACTGCTCCTCCTCTGTCGTTTTAGCTGCCCCCAAGTACCTTGGCCTCCTTCCATATGTTTGCAGTGTTCTGTATTTCCCATTATACCTTGCTTCCCTTATCTTCCCTTCTCTTTCTTGCGCTTCCGCCTGCTTCCACCTCTCTACCATCTCGCTTTCCACCTGTCTCCCCTCTCTTCTCCTCCTTTCCACCTCACATGTCGATAGTCCAGCCTTCTCATGGAGTTTGATCCTTGCAAGTTCCCACTCTGACAACTTTTCTCTCCTCCTCTCCCTCTTGTCTACTTCCTCCAATACCATTTTCCCCAACCTCTCCTCCTCCCCCCTCCTCTCAATTCCAACTCATATTTCATCATTCTCCTCCCCGTTTCTACTGCAAGCCTCTCGCACCCCGTCTCTTGCCTCACTATATAATCGGGCGTTGACCTTTCAAGGTGCAGTGCCATTTTAAGGTGCCCTAGGTGCGCCCTCTCGATGATCTTGTGCTCCTTGGCCCCCCATACCTCTACCCCATACATCAAAATACTTCTTATACAGACATCCCATATCTTCTTCGACTCGTCAAATCTCCCTTTCCTCTTTCCCCATATCATTTTTCTCAAGCCCGCTTGCGCCTTTTTCGCCTTTCTACTTGTATGTTTTATTTGCCCTTCCCTACTGTTGTTCGCCCTCATCACATAGCCCCGATACGTCCACTCCCTCACCTGCTCGATGTCCTGCCCTTTCCATTTCACCTGTGTTTCCTTCCATCTCCCTCCTCCTTTCCTGAACACCATCACTTTCGATTTATTTACATTTAACTCAAGCCCCCTCCTGTCTAGGAATCCCTCTAGCCTCCTCACCATTTCTTTCGGCCCTTTCTCCGTTTCCGCGAGGATTGCCACATCGTCTGCGAATGACAATGTCCAGATCTTGTTCTTCCCTAATTTTACCCCTCCATCCTGGCCTTTCTTCATTACTTCCTCTAGCTGGGCTATATATGTGTTAAATAGTGTAGGGCTCAAAGGGCACCCCTGCCTCAGTCCCCTCGCTGTTCTGAAGCTTTCTGACAACTCATCTCCCGCTCTTACCCTGCACCATGTTTCCTTGTATATCTGTCCTACTCTTTTTACTAGCCCTTCCGATATCCCCGCCTTTTCCATAATCCTCCCTAGCATCCTTCTGTCTACCATGTCGAATGCGGCCTTCAAATCCACGAACATGACATACACCCTCCCCCCTTTCCTTGTCAGCTCCCTCTCCACTATAAAGTTTATTACATATAGGTTGTCCCTCGTCCCTCTACCTCTCCTAAACCCCGCCTGGCTCTCCTGCAATACTCCCTTTTCCTCCAATTCTTCTTCCAACCGTGCCCCTATCATTCCTGCATATAACTTATACCCCACATCTAGTAAAGAAATCCCCCTGTAGTTTTCTGTCTTTCCTTTATCGCCCTTCTTCCATATCGGCACTATAATTGCCGTCCTCCACCCTTCCGGCATTCCTCTCCTTCCCTTCCATATGTCATTTATCTCCCTCAATGCCTCTCTCCATGCCTCATCTGGAGCGTTTATCCATCCCTCAGTATCCACTCCATCTTCTCCCGCCGCCTTTCCCCTTCTTAGCCTGTCTTTTAATCTCATTATTTCACCCCACCTGAATTCCTCCATGCCCTCCGCCATCTCTCTGTCCCTGCTCTCCCCTCCATCGACTTCCTCCCCCTCTTCTCCTCCCAGCATATTCATAAAATACTCCCTCCATTCCCTTCCCCCGATATTCCCCCTCGCCCCTCCTCCACTCTCCTCTTCTTCCTCAGAAACGTCCATATCTCCTGTTCCCCTTTTAGCCCTTGCACTTTCTCTTCCTCTCTTAACCTCCACTCCTTCATTTTCCTTTCCCACATCTCCTTCTGCCTTCCTCTTTCTTCCATGTACTCCTCCCAACCTCTCTTTCCCTGCCTCGTCTCTATCAATATTTCCCTTAGCTTCCGTTTCCCTCTCCTGCAATCCTCATCGAACCATGAGCTTTTTCCTTCTTCTTTTCCAATACTCCTTCTTACTATTGCCTTTTTCATCACTTCTGCAATCTCCTCTAAACTCTTTCCTCTTCCCCACTCCACCCTACTCAATTTATTCTGGTACTCGCTTCTCGTTCTCTCGTTCCATAAATTCACCAACCGCTTCTCCTTCCCCCCTACCTTTTCCGTCTTCCGTACTCCTCCCCATAAGCCCACCTCAATCTTATATATAATATCTTTGGCGTTTCCACAGCTTTAACAGCCAATACTAAACGTCACATGAATTATATATAAAATCATAACAGATTACAACACATTTAAAATATGATTCAATAATTGAAAAGAAACCATTCGAATCGATACAAATTAAATAAAATTCAATAATTGAAATCGACATGAACGTGTGTGTATGTCGTATTTCATGTCAAGTTCAAACGAATCTAGTTTTAGCAGAGCGACAGCCTGTCTCAAAACATTCATGTATTATAATAAAATAAACTTTAAGTAAAATATTTCCCTACACATACCTGTGCAATACAATGACTTTATTTCATTTAAAATACGAAATGTAACTAAATTTTACGCATTTTGATTAACTTTGTCTGTTAAAATGAGCAGTTCTATTTTTAATATAGTTTTGTTGCAGAAGTAACAGGAAAACGTAAAATATTTTAGGCAATATGAAATTAGAAATTATTAAATAAAAGCACATGTACGAATGATAGTAAAGATAACTGTGCCGAACAATAAAAATATGCACACACTTCTAATGAAAATTTCTTTTATAATACTATAGAATATAAATGTCTACAAAATTGATTGAAGTAGATAAATCATAGAAAAATAGAAAGTATTGAAAAGTATCAAAATATAAATAAATAATTACAGATCATAAGCAAATTAATATATTCGTTGCAATTAAAAGTAGTTTTAAAGTAGTAGTAAACTTTTCGCCAACTACTTTAAAACTCTTTCAATTTCATCGAAAATATGTATTAGCGTAAGATGACGAATAGACGAACATGAATATGGCGATATATTGTTTAGAGGAAGAAAGTGTCAAAATCTACAAATCGAATATGTTGCGCTCGCAGGAAAATCATAACATTTTGATAACATTGGTCGCGTTCAGCTAACGCAACTGTTGAGGAATTTCGGGCACTGTTGCGAGTTTGTATCAATCAAACGTCAATATCTTTGCTTAGCAACTCAATGGTGTGTAATTAACACTGCCATTGGTTTTAAAATGTTGCCATCAAACCGATTACCAAGTGTCATCTTCTCACTGCTTTATTTTCTTTCATGTTTAGCTCTGTTGTGCTACGGTATGACTAGCTTTTACTTGATTTATTTGGATCAAATGTGATTGTTTTTCGTGATTTTTTATTTGGTTTCATCGTATATTTCTCTTTTAATTAGCCCAATTTTCGTTTTAAAATAAAATGTCAGCAGATGTAACAGGAGCATTTGCCCTGAATAAACCAAAACATAAACATAAACAAAAAACACCAAATATAAGATTATAATGTAAATAATGTATGTAACTGTGGTACAAAACAACAAGGCAGTTAGTATTTTGTTAATGGGAAAAATTAGAATATCGTTAAACATATATGTTGCAATTTATACTACTTCTATCTTTATTATTACTTAATTTAAGGACTAGTATTCAAATAGCCACATCAATAGAGTTCCGACGGACGTGGCGTGTCGATGTTGAACCGAACGAATATAGTTTCAGCGTTGTTGGTATAGAAAGGGAGAACTTTTGCCATGGAATTTTATGCCAGATTGAAACGTCCAGCATTAAAGGGGCACAACGTACACGTTAATTTGTAGTTGTGGCTGCAAAAGAATTTAATTAAGTTTAATTAATTAGTACCCTTAATAATGAGGTCGTGTTTTGAAACGATAGAGACCATGTGAAGGGGTTGCATGCGCATAACAATAACATCAGCACTTTCAGTACAAATGCGGCGATCGTCAAACGATCGAAGATGCTCATAATATGATTTTAATGAAGAACTGACGGGAAGCGCCGACACTTACTAGACCGAGTAGCTAAATTAATTTGTCGCAACGGTGTCTTTTCAAGACAAAGAATTGAATATTGCACTTTAATAATTCGATATAGAGATCAGAAGCCGGGAGATATCAGTGGACGAAAGGATGTTTAAAGTACTTAGAAATGATCAAATTGGACTATATATAGATTATTGAAATTCGTCCAGATGCGTGTTTTTAAATGTTTTGCGTTGACCTCTTTTTGCGTCTCATTAGACCTACTCATCATTTAATGTCTATATATAGTAATAATAAGTGATTTATTAGTCAAAAATAAATAAAATAATATAAAATAGAACAACAACAGCAATTATTTTACCAAAAGGTTCAATCAGCTGATTAAAATAAGCAGCTGTTCTTCCCCTTGCACCTTAAGTAAACTAAACTAAATTTCAGTACTAATGAAGATAAGAGATATTAATTGCGTTGGGTAAGCATCAATGAGAAATAAAAAAGGATGGAGTATATAGGAAGACGTTAGACTGTGAGTTACTAAATTTACAACTCTTCTCTCTATACCCAACTTTTTAACCTGGAGCTTAATGAGCTATTAGTAGGAAGAAGTGGTTGATGATAAATACAAATTTATTTTACAGTCAGTTTTACAGTCGTTATATGCGGATTTTACTATATTTTAATGAATTGGGATTGCAGATCTGACACCTAAATTATAACTTAAAGTGAAACTAAAACTGAAACACAAAACCAACACTAAAAACGAGGACAGAAAACCAGAATGTTCAATGTAAATTTATATAAAATTAATTACGTGAACAATAACATAAGCACATTTATAGATATTAACCGTTCATTCAACAATATCAACGTTTACTGTATTTCAACTAAAATTAAAAATTTTACTCACAATGAAATGGAAAAAAATATAATTTTTGAGCCTATTTGTTTAGGTGAAATTACTAGAGCGAGCACACTTATCTTGTGCCGTGAGCAGTTCAATGAAACACATGAGCGCACTGCTTAAATTATACCATTTACGTATGTACGAAAAATAGTTTAAATCGCATGAAAGGCTAGAAATACGTCACCGAGATGCTATGAATCGTTTCGGATGATTGAGCTCCAAGGTTCGAACGCCAATAATGGTTGTTTGTTAACTGGGTGGGAAAGGGGGGCAGCACTTGTCGATTCGTTCCAAGTTTCTCCAACTTTAGTATAATCCACAGCCTAGACGTAATTGTGTAAAGTCATGTCGTCAAATGGTCTTGATGGATCTGGGATATGTAATGTTCGGAAAGAAAAGAAACTTAAATAGCGACGTATTTGATGTTTACTCGGGCGGTTTTGTTAGTCTGTACACAATACTGGGAATGAAATATAACAGTTAAAGTTCTTAACATTCCCAAATCTCATGTTCATTATTGGCTTCCCTAGTGATTCCAAATTCCAAATTATTTAAATGACACTACATGATGATCGAATTGTGCATTTTCTAGGCACAGTTCGCAAATGCTTTATAACATGTATCGGCTAAATCATGACATTTTAAATGGTGTTTACTGAGGGAACAGTAATTGAGAAAAATTATAACCTTATGTTTAGAAAATGGATTAGAGATTGAAAATATATATTTTGTAAAGAACGAAGAATAAAATAACAAAAGAATTATTAAGCAGGAACGAGAAATCGTTGATTATTTTATAATAAGCAAAGATATGTGGAAAAAACAGTAATTAAAAGAGGAGCAAAAAACAGACGAAATACTGATACAAAATAATAAAAGAGAACAAACATGCGGGGACGTAAAAGGGGCACAATGGGGGAATGGAAGGACCACGACAAATAAAAAGAGCAATCATAAAAAGAATAATTAAGACAGAAAAAGAACAAAAAAGAACAATAGTAACAAAGGCTTTGGAAAGAAAATGAAAATGCCATGCAAGGAAAATCAGAATGTTTTTGGAACACTACGTAACACGAGGAAAAATAAAATAGAGACAAGTCTAGTTACTAAATTATAGCTTAAATAGACTTCTGGATGTACTACAGTTTTATTTGTTACAATATATCTATTTTTAGTGGTGGCAATAACATGGTAGATTTAATCAATCCCTATTCAAAAAAAAACACAAATGCAAATATATTTACATATTCAGAAAGCCGTATAAAATTATTTATAGTCATATTCACGTTCACGAGGACATAGTGATTGATTTTTCCGGGCTATTTTTTGAAATACTACTCCGGTAACAACTCCACGACAGCACACACACCAGCCTGCAATTAATTTGTAGCGTCTGCGGTTGTAAACAAATATGTATTGTTATATTTTCAGTTATGACGACATAATGAAGGAGTTTGATTTTTCCAGTCATTTTTGTGAACTACACCTGTAAGAGCTCCAGTTTGCCTGGGTTGTAGAAAAATATTTGGATTTGTTTAAGGTTTGCTCGATAAAATTGTTTAAGGTTTGATATAATAACATTGACAAATAAGAGAGAGAGGAGAAAAGGAAAAGGGGCGAAGTGAGAAGAAGAGTGTTCTTTGACATTTTCTCCATCTGATGTTGTTTTGTTACATTATTTCATATATCACAAGCCTTTGGCAACGATAAGTTTAAGATTTAATCAATAACATGGACAGAGACAGAGGTGGATATTACTCCGTTCCAGCCTACAATCAATCCGGTGTTCCGTAATGGAGATTATTTGATGTTTTGTGTATGTAATATTGTAAGAGACAGATGTGACTGTTGTATTATACCACATATCACAAGCCTCTAATGAGCATATGTCTAAGAGTTGACCAATAACAATGTCAAATAAAAGGCAAAGGAGAAACTTCCACGATTGATTTATTTTATGATTTATATAATAATACGATCAACTGCAATGAGATTGTCATATATAATTTTATTGGTGATTTTGTCCATTTGTCAATACATTCTTTCCAATGGGTCTAATTTTGAACCAAAGACTAGCAAAGTCTTCCCAGCTGTGATTATGTGGCACAACAATTCAGTCGCTACATTACCCGCACATTAGCGCCCCAGTTTTTCATAAGATTATACTTCTCCCCGCAAAAGTTGGCAACTTGCTTCCAACTATATTTCTTGAGAGTTTTTGTATTCTTCTGCACATTGATAGAGATATACTTCGTTACAAGGTTCATATGTTCATAAATGTGAATGATGAACTGTGAATGATTTAACACTGCAACGGGAAAGCAGCAATGATGCAGCAACTAGAATAAACAAATCACAATCACTACGATAACGCCATAAAACTGCGAGAAAACCAGTCTACAATTTTCATTTATCCAACAAAGTCTATTAAAATACTAAATGTAATCAATGATATAAGGACTTCGACGTCAGTAGGGTACGATGAAATACCTGATCCGACTATAAAGGACAATAAAAAAAAACCTAAGTAATCCTATAAATCACATATTAAATGTATGCATAGTACAACGTGTTTTTCCTAATCATCTGACGAAAACAATAATCAAGCCTGTACAGAAAAAGGAGGAAGAATTAAATGTTGAGAATCACAGGCTAATCGTGCTCCTCTGAAATATATCACAAACATTTGAAAACTTGATGTTCAATAGGCTATATGATTTATGCTTTTAGAAGTGCAACCTATTCTCCATTATGCATAATAAACTATAATAATTAAATAATTACTTAAAAAATAAAAATACCGAAAGATCTATAAATAATGAAACATATAACCAACATAAACCGGGAAAAGCAAACTGCGGTATTATATTTGGATCTATCCAAGGCTTTTAACAGCATCCGCAATTAGAGACCAAAGGATTATAGCTAGAGCTATGAAACTTTAAACTTAAGATTTGTATATAGCAGGAAAGAAAACGCCCTATTTTGAAAGCAATACCTCAACCGGAAGTGACCGTTTACTCTTATAACCGTTTTCCTTATCTTGAAAACAGTACGACTTATCAAAAAAATATTCTTATATAAGTTAATAATATTTTAAACAACTTTCCAATGAAAAGTTTTTTCGAAAAATGTATTATACTATATATAACTAAGTATAAGAAAGTTCAGTGCGGATCACTGCAGATTTTTTATAATCCAACTCGAATGATAAACACCAACGAGTTTTATTCTGGAGTTACGCAACATCCACAGATTGGTTATACGTAAAGTGTGGTACACGGTTCTGTACTAGGGCCGGTGTTATTTCTCCTGTATACGAACGATCTACATTATCTCCTTATTTGACAATACTGTTTGGTGATGAATCATAGGTGGTGAAGAAAAGGAAAATTATTGAATTCAATAACCAACACTTTGAATACATTACAAAAATGGTTCAGTAACAATAACTTGAAACTGAATATTGAAAAATACTGAAATTGTAAGATAATAATAATAATAATAGTAAATAATAAGTCAAACAGACAAAAGCTTCTAAATTGATAATAATGGCACGAAAATCACAAGGAAAAATAGCATGAAGTTCCTGGGGGTATATCTGCACAGTAACTAGAATTGAAAGTTGCACATAGACTATATAGCTCCGAAATTAATTTCGTTATGTTTTGTACTCCGTTCTATGAAAAATAAATTACATTTGGAAGCAACCCTCTCAGCGTACTATGTATACGTCTATTACATCTAATATTTCGCCTGCAGAAGAGGTGTATAAGGACTATTTTTAACTTAAGGCAAATTGTACCCCTGTAAGCACTTCTTTACAAAATACTTACCTTGCAACGTATTTTCATAATGGAACATGTAATATTAGTTAAAAATATTATGAGCACAGTGCTATGAAATCACACGGAAAAAACATTTACTGGACCAGTGTAATGGAAAAATACCGTTGGACCCGATACGCCAATGAATCGTCGAGCGGATACTAGATATAATATTGCATGTGTTTCGCAGAGATATCAATACTAGATCAGCGGAAGATCGCACTATTATGTGCAGTATTCGCTCAGACGTACACGATGTAAATCGTGTCTAGTTGTTGAATATAGTAATCATTAAGAAGTGTTGAGTTTGATTCTTACCAAACTACCTTACACCTCGGGAAGTGCCAAGAGAGTGGCGATCCTGTCAGGATTCAAATAAATTGCATAACTGTGTTGATGGTATTCTTGGAAGAGATTTCTTGCAAAAGCATGTTGCTGTTATAAATTATGAAGATCTTACACTTTCACTGAAAACTATGAAGAATTGATTGTTATACATTTGACGAACAAAGACAATCAGTTAGTCGTATCGATAAAGTGTTAAAGCTAATTAATACTAAAGAGTTAAATAACGAAGAAAAAATATCAATAGAGAAATATTTCCAGTACGCGGACGTATTTCACTTAGAAGGAGATGCTCTCACGGTAACAAATATTTGCCAACAAAAAATACATTTAAAAAAGGGATGTGACACCTGCATACGTAAAACCATACAGATTGCCATACGCGCACAAGGCAGGAATTCAAAAACAGTTAGAAAAAATGTTACACGATGAAATTATAGAAGAAACGAAGTCAGAATGGTCTCCACTTTTACTTGTGCCCAAAAAAGCAGATAATACGGGAAACAAGAAATGGAGAATTGTCGTAGACTATCGGTTAGTAAATAAGTGTCCTGAGAATGATAAATTTCCTTTACCAAATATAAATGAAATTTTAGATTCTTTATCTGGGGCTGTTTATTTTTCACATCTCGATTTAACACAGGGTTATTATCAAGTAGAATTAGAACCATCCAGTCGACCCTGTACGGCCTTTACTACAAGCGGGGGTCATTTCAAATGAAACGGTTACCAATGGGTCTAAAGATTAGTCCGAGTTCATTCTCTAGGATTAGTGCAATTGCTACATCAGGTCTAAATTTCGAGTCATGTTTTTTATACTTGGACGATTCAATAGTTTTCGGAAATAATTAAGTTTTGCAAAAATTAAGGCCAGTTAACTTAACATTGAATCCCGTAAAATGTAATTTTCTGAAGAAACAGCTTTTATATTTAGGTCATATAATTTCTGCGGAAGGCGTATCTGCAAACCCAGAAAAAAATATAACTGTGCAACAATATCCCATGCCAAAAAATTCAGACGAAGCCAAACGTTTTGTAGCGTTAGCGGACTATTGTATTATAATTTTGATAAGATTTATCAACATTTTTGCTAGAATTACTTCACCATTAAATAAATTGACAAGAAAAAATGTAGAATTTCAATGGAGCACAGAATGCGAAGAATCATTCAAAACTTTAAAGCAAAAACTTACTCCTATTCTAGAATTTCCAGATTTTTCAGAAAATAATACATTTTCGTTGAAAACCGATGCTTCGGGACAAGCAATTGGGGCGGTATTGTCTAACGGCCGAGGCAAACCTGTCGCCTATGCGAGTCGAGCATTATCAAAAGCCGAAGAAAATTATTGCACAATAGAAAAGTATCTAGCTATCGTATTGGCTTTAAAACAGTTTAGGCCATACCTGTATGGTAGAAAATTTTACATATTTACAGACCATCGACCTTTAGTTTATTTGTTTGGCATGACCAACCCGTCCAGCAGGTTAAGAAAATTTCTCTTAATACTAGAAGAGTTTACTTTACTGTCTATTGCATAAAAGGAACAGAAAATGTTGTTGCCGATGCTCTTTCCAGAATAAAAATGGAATCGGACGATTAAAAACAAATGAATACACAGATGTTTATATTAACACGGGCACAAACAACTAGAATAAAAAGAGAGCCAGCAGGCGATTTGAGTGATTCGACGAACTGGATTGATCACCCAGACGTTGTGGAGTTACTACGTCGTCCTGAGGACTATGTTAGATTATGTAGATTATGTTAGATTCTTGGAGTTCCTGGGTCCCATATTGGTGTATCGCGTTTAATAATACTATACACACTGAAACAAAATATACTCCGTATGAGCTAGTTTTTGGTAAATATAGCAAACTGCCGACGAGTATTACGAATAATGTGGACACGATATATAATTTTGAAAGTTATCCAAACCAATTAAAATATAGGTTACAGACAAAATTTAATATCGTCAAAGCTGATGAGAAAAAATAAATTAGATGTTAATAGTAAGGTTGTTAGATATAAGGTAGGAGACAAGGTTTTACTACATAACGAAGGTGGTAACAAATTGGAACATCTTTACAAAGGACCATATGAAGTTATCGAAGACAAAACTCCAAATGTGTTAGTGAAAATTAACAATAACGCAGTGTTAGTGCATAACACTTATAACATAACACTTGAGTGCAATGACATTTAGGATTTAAGGTAATTGTTAGATTTAAGATAACATAATTTGGCGGGGAAGGTGTAATGGAAAAATACCGTCTATTGCACTCGATACGCCAATGAATCGTCGAGCGCATACTAGATATAATATTGCATGTGTTTCGCTTAGATATCAATACTAGATCAGCGGAAGATCGCACTATTATGGGCAGTATTCGCTCAGACGTACACGATGTAAATCATGTCTAGTTCTTGAATATAGTAATCATTAAGAAGTGGTGAGTTTGATTCTTACCAAACTACCTTACACCTCGGCAAGTGCCAAGAGATACTTCACACCAGTCTAAAACAAAATTTACAATGCAAAAGATACATGCCTCGTGTATCAATGAAGATATATAACAACTTACATGAAGAGCTCAAAGATGCATTGCTGGAAAATATGAGGAGGAGACTCAAAAGTTTTTTTATAGGAAAGCCAATCTACAGCCTAAATTATGATGATGATTTTATTTTATTTTGAAATATTGTTTTAAAACTGTTTGTATATTGTGGTATTTATTGTACATAATATTATACATAACTTGTGTAATTGCAATTTTTTGACATGTTTATGCTTATTTGCTGATGGAATCACTGAGTTATTATTATTATACAATTGGTAATGGCGAGGTAAGTAAAGTGGGGTCTCTGACTTGGGTAATTCATGTTTGCGCATGACCATATGCATTTCAGCGAATGTGTCGTTGTTGGTATGATACATAGAAGGGCGAAATGATCCGCCACTTATTGATATTTATTTAATTGTACAACGTGGACAAAAGATGATTGGTTGATATTTACGGAGAATAATAATCATATTTGGCATTTCATCAGAACAATATGAAACTTTAATCGATAGCACTTTCAAACGTAACATCGAACTGGAATGGAATTTATAATAATAAACGCCACTACAGCACATTAACTGCCTCGTTTATCACTACGCATTGCAAACAATTAATGTATCAAGAACTCGTGTGCCGCAAACTATTTTAATATCAACCACGTGTATGAACGTTTACATTTCCGGCGCATCGGCGGCGTCCGAGATTAACGCCGAAGTATTTTTAATGCAACCGCCCGCACGCACGCCGAATGCATAATCGAGCGCCTTTTAGAAATTCTAATACGAGCCGTGTAATGCACACATTCGAACGATTCACTTAATAATCCGGTGGACACTTACGGCGATTCGCGCCGTAATCGCCAACCTAATTTTACAATCGGTGAGCGTTCGACGCGTTAAGATTCGCTTCAGAGTTCTACGGCGCTATCACTTTAACTGACGCACTAATGCAATGCCAATTATCTTCGCCCGTCACACGAGTGAAATTAACGCCGCGTTAATTAATGGCGTTAATTCGCGCATACGTTATCGTTGTGTTTAAATTCCTAGTTTACTACGAAATTATTTATTAATAACGCTAATTTTTGTCGATTCGATCAAGCGAGAATTTACATTGAAATAACTCTTGAATCCCATAAACCGTGTGTTATATCATATCACTATGCATTAAAATTTCACGTGTTCCAAAACACATTTTGCGTTATCTATATAATTACCCATATTGGCTTCGTGTTTTATATATTCAAATTCGTTGATTATTATGAGGCAAATTCACCGTTAGCTCGGTAAATTTAAGTTTTAGTCGTTTGTGATAAAACGTGCAATGACCCCCGGTTCATGTGCGAGCTTTGTTAAGTTTTTATTAAAATTGTTTCGTCGTTATTTCCTAGTGTCAAAGCGTTCCAGCTGAGTAATGCTGAAGTTAATTTTTATCGTTAATTTGTTGTTATGCTTTCCATCGTCAACTAAAATTAATATCAATTTTCAACACGAAACATTTTCAGAAATTGGATACTTGACGTACTGGGCGCCCTCCTATGGCTTTAACCAATGGTTCCTAAACACTTTGGCATTAAATTTACAGATTTATACTTTTATCGCGTCGTAGATATTTAACGATGTTGTGACTCTTAACTTAATACGATACTTTTGCTGCCTCCAATTTATTTATTTTCACCAAATACATAAAAATTAAATTAAATTTTTGTCTTTAATATTTTTGTGACTTCGCAAAAGCATAGCATAGTAGATTTTATAAATCAATCATTTTAACAACTTTACAGCATTTTAGTTTAAGCAACAAACATTGTCGTCATAATTCTCGAGCTTTGCATGTCCACACGTTGCTGATCGTGGTGAACGTCTTGCGTGCGTTGTTCCCGGGCGTGAAACGTCACTTGTGCAATATTCGCACGTCGCTTTGCGAGTGTTACCGGCCTTCTCTATGAAATGTTTACAAACAACACATTTTAACGCTGAAATGCATCCGTGGATGCTCGGCTGCGTTTAAATTTCCACGATAACGCAACAACGATATTATTAATTGCGGAGCGCTTAAGGCGAAAGAATCTTAAACACAATATGAGAACACTGTTCATTAGCCGCCAATACCAATGAGGAAGAGTGTTCCTCGAAGTCGGAGCACGTGTCGTCCCGCCGATCGGACGCGTGGAATATTAATCGTAATAATGGTACACGTAATCTGCGATTACGATTTACAAATGCATTATGCAACAATGGTCTCAATTTGTTGCATTTGTTTGTTTGTTTTAGTCTTTTTAATTAATTTATCTGCCAGGGAATTAAAATTCGGAGAGAATTGTTGATTAATTTATATGGTTCAAACCAAGACAGCAATCAAGTTTGTGATCGATATTAAGTCGAGAGTTATAAATACTTATGATATGATCTCCGTGCTATAATATATAATATTTTTAACATAAAATATTAAAAGTTATTTGTAACGATAGGTAGTAAACATGCCGGAAACATAAAATCTCCCACGCAAATTTGAAAAGACTTTATCACTGTTACAATTGAATAACTATTTAAATATCTATGAACATATATAGATTGCTTGTTTAAATATTAAATTCAAATAAAACGCCACATGCGGTCAAACTACTAAACACCTTGAACTTAAGAAAGGAAGTATTCAATTGTAGTTATGAAACCATCACTCGTTCCTGCTCAGTAAGCGCATCTTTAGCCGATATAAGTTAGTTGTGGTTATAATTAAGACATTGATATATTATTATTCCAGACTAATATTAATATTGTACCGAGTAAAGCCCAAAACTCTTCCATAGGACGTGTCTGTGGCACCTTTGGGGGGTTATCTTCCATTATGATAAGTAATAAAAGGATTACATATCAAACCCAAGGTACTAAATAGTTGCTTATGTAATAATACAGTATTGGTAGCAGCTAATCAACCATATAAACACAAAATAATGTACCAAAAAATGATGTCCCGTGAAGAAAAAGGGCGAAACGATCGTTCACTGATGCAAAACGTTTTATATGTTCTAGTCGCAGATATTTAGTTGCCATTCATTAGACTTTATACACGATTATCATCAATATAGTAAAATTATCGAAATAGAACTTTTATCAACTATTTTTCAAAGAACAGTACAATTTTAATCTTAAGTGAGGCACATTTTAATGTAATCTTTATCTGATTTTTTGTGTGCTTTTTACGAAATAAAGTAAATAATTTAAATTTTACTGAAAAAGATCGAATTGAAGTTCTAATATTGAGGGGATGTGGTGAATATATAAATACCCTATTTAATTAACCGAACCCAACCCAACACAAATCATCATTTTGCTCCATATATATAAAAAATCCGCGGTGGTCCCCACAAAACTTACTTATACTTAGTTATACTACGTTTTTCGAAAAAACTTTTCAAGTGAAAGTTGTTTAAAATATCAATATCTATAATTTATGTAAGAATATTTTTTTCCGTTTTCGAGATATGGAAAAAGGTGATAAGAGTAAACCATCACTTCCGGTTGAGTGATTGCGTTCAAAATATGACGTTTTCCTCCTTGCTACATACAAATGTTAAATTTAAAGTTTCATAGTTCTAGCTATAATCGTTTGGAAGCTAGAGCGCGCACAGACACACAGACACACACACAGACGTCATTCCGAACATAGTCAGAAACGATTCAGGGGACCTCAAAACGTGTATATCCGTTGAAATCTCGAGTTCGAAAATTTTCATGATTCATTTATACATAAAGTATAAGTAAGTAAAAAATATTAATTTAAATAAACTTGTCAAGAGAGAGGGAGCTCCACGTCCATTAAACATCTAAAATAATCCGTTTTAATTAAAAAAAAACCGTATGCTCTCGTAACTCGTATAGCTCTCTACCATAAATACGCCCGAAATAATTTAACGTTAGAGGCCCTGCAGCCCAACACTTAATTTTCTCCACGTCCATTACACATCTAAAATAACTCCAAGGAGTCTTAATCAAAAAGCTGCTTCGGGGATTTAAAAATAACTTGCTACGAAAGAGGGTACTTTCCTACATAGTACATCCTAAATAATTTATTTAAGATTACTTCAACCTATAATCCATATTTTGCTGCAAAGTGCAATTTTTGACCGAACTGAACTTCAATTTGAGTCTAAAATTATATTACAATTGTATTCTTGAGATTGACTGGTCGCTGGGCACATGATGAAATATTTTTAATAACTACAATAATAAAATTGTAAAACTTAACCAAGTGTGCTTATTATTGTAGTTATTACAATTGTATTCAAATTTGTTTTGAGTTTTGAGTGCGAGTGTTTCGCTTTTAAGTGAACCTTAATTTTGCTCCAAAGTAATCCAGTATTCCAGTAACTAACCAAAAATGTAAATTCCAGCGAATTTTAATAAAAATGTTCGATTGCGTGTAATGAATTTGAATACTGAAACATAGAGGGGTTGGGTGGGGAGGCCAACTAAGTTCTTCTCGCATAATGGCACGATGCCAGATCCAGCCACAACATAATATTATCATTAACATGATGCGTTTGAATAAAATTCATCAATTTGGGAAGGCATCTCCGAATATAAATGTATGCATTTACAGCTTCACCCTTAACTCGCCCAACATAAAACTTACACTATTAACTTGTCCTCAAATTACGCATTTTCTTATACCTTACATCATTTAGAACGTTGTCGGTATAAAAGCCTTCGTTTCCTTTTATTTCGGAGTTAGATAATGTAAAATATTTTTCGTCGTCTAAAATTATCCTCATTATTTGTGAAATGTCCTAATCTTGTATTTTTGTCGCTTTCTACATTTTAAATTATTTCTGCAAGTTTCCCTCTTGGCTGTCATGGAAATGTGAAATCTTCGGCCTAATCTCGTTGAGGCTCCTTTTCTATTTCATGCAGATTCAATGAAGTTCTGAAGCCTTGCATGATTCAAAACTCGAGGGCGACCCGTCTTTGGAAGATTCATACACAGCAAACCATCCTCACATTCCTTAATGGTAATGTGAATTGGTTACCTAGAAATATTTTGGTTTCTATAAATGGCCACAATATCACGTTAGGGCATTTGGCCAACCAAATTGTAAATACCTTTTGCAATTCTAACTTGCAGGACATTTTATAAAACTTTGTAAACAGAAATGTATTGTGAAACTGCAGGCGAAACTTTACAGATTCTCAATATCCAATGACTGCTTCATTTTTAATAGGATAAAAATAATAATGAGTTTATCAAGTACAAAAAATTGTTGACGATAACTTAGAACGTCTGTTTTATCTACTAACGTACACATGGATTTCATTTGAATACGTATCGTCAGTGATCACCACCTGTGTCGGTCGTTGACGTTTGGCTGTTTGACGTGTCTTTAATAGTTCGTGAAGTCCCCTACCATGTACACGAACGCCGAGATGACTGACATAGATTTCATGTATGGACTTGCTGATAGCAATTCATTACAAGCTATACGATTGTACACTGAACGGTTTCCTGGCCGTAATATCCAAGGTCGAAAATTTTTCGAAAACATTTATCGACCTCTTTGTGAAACAGGCACATTGAAATGAAATAGAGGACCAGGAAGATTAATGACAGTAAGAACGGTACAACTGGAACAGAATGTGCTGGACATGATGAGGCAGATCCAAATACTTCTACGCGACAAATTACCAATACTTTGAATGTAAGTCATTCTTGAGCGCAATTTATTGTATCCATACCACAACGTGTTCAGGCACTACTACCTGCTGATTATCATCCACGTATTGCGTTATGCCAATGGATTTTATAAACATTAGTTCGAACCCCTCAATTCCTTACACAGATTCTTTTCACCGATGAAGAAAGTTTCTCAAGAAATGCAATAATCAATCGATTTCAACATCAGTTCTCCTTGAATGTTTGGCTTGGAATTGTGGGTGACTATCTAATTGCTACCAACAAGACTTTGTGGCGAGATGTATCGCAACTTTTTGGAAGAAACACTGCCTGAGTTTCTGCAGGATGTGACATTGGCGACAAGAATTGCAATGTAGTTTATACATGATGATGCACCACCATATTTCAGTTTGGTTGCTCGTGATTCACAGCAGCAACAACAGCAAAATACTGAGATCGCTGGATTGGTCGAGATGAGCCACACGCATGACCTGCTCGATCCCCTGATTTAAACCACCCGGATTATTTATTATGGGGTCCTCTAAAATCATTAGTTTATGCTACTCCAGTGGAAAGTTTGGGCAAATTGCAAAATCGGATAATTGCTGGGTGTAAATCAGAAACAGCCCTGGTGTCTTTGAAAGAGTTGGGCACTCAATGACGAGAATATTGAATGCTTGTATCCAGGCTGGAGGAAGTCATTTCGAACATTTATTTTAGATTGAGCAACTTTACATGTACTTTTTGATAATAAAATGTTGTTGCTATTGCAAATTTTGTTCACCCTTTTGTTCCCATCTTAAGACAAAATATTCTTAGAATATGCCAAGGAATAATCCCTTGAATCCCACGAATGGTGTAAGTAACGGAATAAAAAGCACTAATTAATGTTTTCCCTATCACAGACATATTGAACTATAAAAAAGAATAAAAAAAATTTTTTTTAAAGATCTGAACACAAAATATGGGTTTGTAAAGTTGACTCTAATTTCCGTCAGTACAGTCCTTAGCGTGCTACAATATGTTCCACACACAGCCAACTTTCACAAATTGGACCAAGTATCGTTTCCTCGTTTAACAATATTTGCAGTGGCCTTTTTTAGGTTCCGGTGCATCTTCAGGGGTTGGAATTCCCGATAAACGTTTAGCCGATTCGTGTATGTCTCTATGCAAATATAAGCAAGTTGCTGTTTCTTTAATATTTTCTGTGAGTAAATGAATTCCCAATTCTTTTATAAACAACCCTTTGGTAAATTCGGTGTTAGGATTGTTCGCTTTATAAACAATGAATCTGTTGATGCCGGCTATATTCAATAATCCAGAAAATATTACCCTTGGCCAACGTCGTATATTTCTGGCCATATTGTTGGACGTGTCCATTCGATCAACTTCATCAATGAATTTGGTTAAAAGTACTTAACTGAATAATTGTTTTAATATAAAATGTATGTAAAAATTAACAATAAGCAGACTCAAAAATAAAAGATACAGGTTATACCTGTATCACCAATAACGTGGATGCATATAGGTTAGTTATTGAGCAGTTATTGAGGAAAAAATGGGGTAAAAGCATTTGTGAGGAAAAGAGAAACAAAAAATATGAACACAGGAAATTTAAATCAGTGAAAGTATTAAAAATGTTTTTTTATTATTAAATGTTTTGAAAATAGAATGCGGATAAGTTTCCACAGTCTGATCATTAACAGTGTGGGGTTCTTTTGAATGAAAATCATTTCATTTTTGTTCATTTTTTTAATGCTGTCTTGTTATTACTGTATATGTGTCCTTTTAATCTTTCTTGTAGGTGTTGCATGGTTTGTCGGGTATCGCATTTGTTACAGTGTGAACAGGGTATTTTGCAGATGCAGTGAGTAGTTTTAGAGATTATGCTTTTTGTTTTAATAGTATGAATATGTGTTTTTTCGGGTATATGTGGATTAGCGGGCGATTGTGAAATAGTTAGGTGTTAGTCTTTTATTTATTTTTTCAGATATTTGAGGAATATATGGAATACTAATATATTTAGAGGGATAATATTATTATTATTATTATTATTATTGTGGTTATCATATTTGGTGCTCTTGTATATTTTGTTCATGCGTTGCCGACAGATGGTTACGAGATGTGATAAGTAATTATTAGTAATAAGTGTTTGTTTTGCTTTTGTGATGGATAGAACTTGATGTATGAAGCTTATAATAATGATTTTTTTATGTGAGAGAGGTTGTACGGAGTTGAAATGTAAATAGCGGCCTGACCATGTGGGTTTGGTGTACCACATAGTAATAATGTTGTTATGGTGGTGAAAGAGGGTCATGTCTAGAAAATTTATTTCCTTATTATTTTCACAGGTAAATTGAATTTTAGGGTGGTACTCATTAAATTTCTTGATAACATAAAGGTGTTAGCGATTAAGATATCGTCGACGTAACGTTTATATATATATATATATATATATATATATATATATATATATATATAACGTTGTTTTTTAAACATTCGATTGCTTATATCGACATTCAAAATTACCAGTCGACTGTCGACATCTTTTAGACGCTTGAAATACAATAATATACCCCAAGCGACTGTCCGGATGCACCGAAATCAATACCTATCTATAAATGCTATTGCCATATCCAATCGACATTTTTTCCATGGCAGCCTTGCAGAGTCACGTATTCGAATTCGCAATTGGACAGCAGGAATCGTATCGTTGAAAGTTTAATTCAATATACACTCGAGCGTTAACTACAAATGGGACATTTCAATTTTCGCAGAAATCTAAACTGCGCGATCAAATTGCTTCAGATTAACAAATCTCAAAGGAAAACTTCAGAACATATCTAAACTTAGTAAATGCCTCTACATGACGTATTATAATTTGACAAATAAATCGATATATTACACATAATATATACGAAGTAAAACAAATGTTTCAATCTGATAAATTTTAATAAACTTAGTATTTAAATTTTAAACGCTTTAATTATCATCGAAAATGTAGTTGAAAAAAAACATTGTAATTTATAATGTGCCTAAAATAACTACTTGTTTTCATCCACTTATTCAAACAAATCGCAAGTAATTTATTAAGATTATCGAAGTTATTTCAAAGAAAACATATATTTCAAACATTTCGTAAATACGAAGTATTTGGAATAAAATATTATTTGCTAGCACTTGACGCAGATGTGAACTTACTTTGATGTTCGCCACTTGGATTATTTGTGTGGGGACGAAATAGTTTTTGCATCCGTGCGTCTTAGAAAATATCTCTTTGATTGCTGTCGCGGGAATTTGTAACAAAAGATGTTTACGTAAATATTAAAATTGTTTAAAGGTCATGTGCATTGACTAGTGAAATAATATTAAAAACATGTCGTTATGATTGTTCTTATAAATAAATAAATTATAAATAAAATAAAGTGTGTATAATAAAAAATAAAATAATAAAAAAATTTTGTAGGAAGATACGATGACATGAATACACTCAATGCTACGTAAATTAAAAACTAAAACTCCCGATGTTGATACATAGGACACATTAGTTCATGAGATTTTAAAATTTCCTAGACACTACTACTCGTAATTGCAATTATTTACGTATTTACTTTGGAGTGATTCTGAATTGTTACGGTTTTTTTGGATTTCTAGCGACGCCCTCTGGCAAGACAATCATTGCCTGACCTACTTATTCGATTAATAGACATTCAAGATAATCTGGAGAGGATTGTGTGGGGGAGATTCTCAATAACATCAATGTGACAAGAAAATGCAGGGCGTACGTAGCTCTAGTAATACTACTAGATCGATATCGCGATTGTGTGCCCCCCGCCAATATAAACTTACGCTGGAAAAGAAATCAACTGGTCTGATTTCGCTGCTATATGTTATAGTGGAAACAAGTGAACTTAATAGAAATATTTGCTCATTATTTCAATAAATTGAAAAAAAAATCAAAATGTGCCATTAATCGGCTAATAAATAATACATAATAATATATAATAGTATGTAATATGTAATAATTCTACGTTTATAGATGACTAAAGAACAATGAAATTCATCAACAAAATGAATTATTTTTTTTGTATCCGAATAAAAATGAAACTACGCCTAATCCATCATGTCATTAATGCCTTTGAAGAAAATATATTATCAAACAAACATATGTTCTATATGAATTGTGCGAATTATGGGAATCGTGCAGAAAGTTTATTAAGATTACAATTTATATTTTTGATAAATTTATTTTGAACTCTTGTAAATATTTATTATACAAATGGACATATTGACGTATGGACTAACCGAGACCTGTTATAAAAAAGCAATTTTATTGCCTTGAATATTTGAATATACACTTCAAATACAAATATGCTGAATGTGACAGCGACCACTTTACATACGTGGTCATTACTAATTGTACAGTCGTTTCTAAATACGTACATCGTTTCTAAATACAAATGTTAAGTTTAAAGTTTCAGAGCTCTAGCTTTAATCGTTTGGGCCGTAGAGCGCGCACAGACACACAGACTAAACTTAAAGTGTTGAAATCTCGAGGTCGAAATTTTTCATGATTCCTATACTTACTTATACATAAACTATAAATAAGTAAAAATCCGCGGTGGTCCGCACGAAACTTACTTATACTTAGTTATACTACGGTTTTCGGAAAAACTTTTCAAATGAAAGTTGTTTATAATTTCAATCTCTTTAACTTATATACGAACATTTTTTTGATAGCTCGTACCGTTTTCGAGATAATGAAAATGGTGATAAGAGTAAACGATCACTTCCGGTTGAGCTATTGCGTTCAAAATAGGACGTTTTCCTCCTTGCTACATACAAATGTTAAATTTAAAGTTTCACAGCTCTAGCTATAATCGTATGGACGCTAGAGCGCGCACAGACACGCAGCAGACATAAAAAATGTTAAAAATATGAAAATGTCATAAATGCACAAACACTGCAATACGCCTAAGTTTAATTTCTAATTCATTCAAATAAACGAAGAGTTGTTTTTAATCAGATTGTATTTCGCTGTTCGGGTGAACTTCAATCTTCGCACTGTATTAAGAGTACGCCACGTATTACAGAGGCAAGTCAAATAAGCAAGTAGCTTTCGCGACGTGACTTGTGAACTTCTATATTCATGATTATTGATTGAACCTCCTGCTACAATATTATTATTAATAAGTAAACTTAAAATTAATAATTTAGCAAGATTTCAGATAATTTGGGTATAAATATATGTTGTAAAATAATTTCATTTACTTGCAATTTGTGAAGAAATTTTGGCAGAATATATTTCAATTCATAGAAATATTAAAAATTATTAAATTAATTAAGAAAAATCTATAAGGTTTCATATTATTTTAATATTACCATTTCCATGGCATTTAATTGGACAACAAGGTCTCACGGAATTAATTATATTTGATTGCCAATCGATGAAATGACAGAAAACACACATATTAAATTCATTTATATGAAAAAATATTGCATTCATTTCATTCGAATATATACAAGGCATAACTTTTCTTATCCTACAATATTACAGCGATCGTACATAAACAATTATATAGAAATATTATGAACCCTTATTTTAGCTGACAGTAATTGCTGAAAGCTCACAGTAGCTAATGTATGTGGGTAAGTAAAGCAACATGATTTGATACAGCGAAAGCTGTCAACTCTCTTCTAAATTTGCCAAGATAAGCTACCAACTGGAAAAAAGCTCTCATAATTTGATCAAATCCCATGTCTGGTCCATATGAAAGAAGCTAACCGAAGTTGAGATGACACTGTAGGCTGTTGGTCGAAGCCTGCAAAACCTAATTAAAGATTACGAAATCTGTTAGCAATTAATACAACCTGACAACACATTGATGAAAAGCGACAGAAGCTCTAAAAAGAAAATGAACTAGTCTTAAAACATAATATACGCTGCTGTCTGAAGAAGCTGGCACAACATGTTGAAGTTGATCAAATATAAAAGCACATACAGTTTGGTAGAACCTGGCATGAAACCTAAAAACTGAGTTGGCGCGACCCAAACCAACTCAACCTAACAAGCTAATAAACGGATGCAAAGCAGATTCAATCGTTTTCATCAGTCGTAAGCTGATAGAAAGGTTACATAAAACACAGAAGGTGACACTGCTACTAAAACTGACAACCTGGTTAAGGCTGACAAACATATGCAGCGAGAACCATCGTACTTGAGTATAAAAGCTGTACGAACTTAATACAACCGTACAAAACCTGACCAAATCCTTGAACAGCAGTCAGATGAAGTTACGAAAGTCTAATAAATTAGCAACTCTAATGAAAGCTGCCAAACGTTGATCAGACTTTACACCATGTGGTGACACCAGTCAAACGTTGATTGAAAACACCGAGAAAAGCTGTCACAACTTAGCGAAAATTGAAGAAGTTTTTTTACAAAAGTAAGGAGAAACATCAACGCATCCTCTGCATTGTTACCTTTAATCGTAATTACATTTACGATAAATAGAGCGCTTTGTAGAGTAATATGTAAGTAATATGAATATACCGGGTCGCGCAACAGTATGGAAACGGTCAAATATTTTTGAAACCAGTTATCAGAATTAAATGAAATTTGACACGTGAAAAATATTTAAAACAATCTATTGGCTGTAATTTTTTCAGATAAATACATTCATTTGTTTCAAAGATCCAAGGCCAACTTGCGTTTTTTTTAAATAGCAACAGGAGTAAAATTTTACATTTTTAAAAAGTACATTTTTTCTGATTTTTGACAATGCAATACATGTTGTTTTGTTTCAAAACACCAAAAATTAAATTTAGTTAGCTATGGAATTAGCTGTCATTAAATTTTGACAAGTTATTAAAAAAGTGGTTGAAATTGTTGAATTTACCGAAAAATGGTTCATTTAAATGACTCTGTAAGGATAGAAATTCTCATGATTCTAGGATATGGCGATATAAGAAGAAGTTACTCTGAATTAGTAAACATTTTCAATGAAATTCATCCAGCTCCACAACCAATTAGTAAATCCGCTGTGGCAAAAACATTCAAAAGATTTCGCAATACGGGAGGTGTTAGATAAAGACCAAAATCAGGACGTTCAAAGATAGTTACAAACGAGGGAAATTCTCTTAATGTAATGTTGAATTTAGTTGAAAATCCAAAAACTTCTGTTCGAGAATTGGCTCTAAATAGCGACATGAGTAGGCGATCGGTACAGAGAATTTTAAAAAGTGGAAAATACCATCCTTACAAAATTCAATTATTATAAGAATTTAGCGAAGATGATTTCGATCGGAGAACTGAATTCTGCGAAATTATGACAGAAATAATTGACCAAAATCCGAATTTCTTAAATAGCATTGTGTTTTGCTTAAACGGACATGTTAATCGTCACAATTCTAGATACTGGTCAGACACAAACCCACACTGGATGAAATAAACCCATAACCAAAGACCAGAAAAAGTAAATGTGTGGTGCGGCATTATCGGGCCTCATATCATTGGTCGTGTCTTATGTATAAACGGCAATTTGACTTCTGAAAAGTACTTGCAAATGTTGCGTGAAGATATTGTTCCACAAATAAGAAGGTTGTTTCCAAATTATAACAACGGAAACATACCTGCAGAACAAATTTGGTTCCAACAAGACGGAGCTCCGCCTCATTTTGGACAACAAGTGCGAGCGTATTTAGACCAAATTTTTGTTGATAGGTGGATAGGACGAAGAGGAACTATAGAATGGCCTGCAAGGTCACCGGATTTAACTCCGCTAGATTTCTTTCCATGGGGTTACTTAAAAAATCGAGTTTACGTAAACCGACCCCACAATATTGAAGAGTTAAAGGAACGTACAAGACAGGAGATTAATAATATTCCTGCAAACATGTTGACAAATTGCCTCCAAAATTGTGTTTTGCGATTTTATTATTGCCAAGAAGTAAACGGAAAACATTTTGAAGAAATGGTTTAATAAAGTTCTAGTATTGTTTTCAGAATTTTTATATGTTTAGATAAATTATTTGACTATTCTTACACAACAAATTTCATAGTAAACTAGGCTTTGTCGTCGACTCAAATTTTTACATTGTCAAAATCAGAAAAAAACGTACTTTTTAAAAATGAAAAATTTACTCCTGTTGTTATTTAAAAAAAGCAAGTTGGCATTGGATCTTTGAAACAAATGAACGTATTTATCTGAAAAATTTTCAGCTAATAGATTGTTTTAAATATTTTTCAGGTGCCAAATTTCATTTAATTCTGATAAGTGGTTTTAAAAATATTTGACCGTTTCCATAGTTTTGCGCGACCCGGTATATTATGTTATTATGTTACGCACGAAATATTTCCCTGTATCACATCGTTTATACGTCGATTATGTCTCGATTTATAAATTCCCGTTTCGAAATGAGTAAACGCAATACCGTAATCTTGCTTTTTCCTCGGTGGGCGACGTACCTCAACAGGCAATACCGTAACTCTTCGAGAACAATGCAACAAAACATCGCCAAATGCCGACACGGAACGATATCCCCGGCTGTAGTAGGTCGAAGTTGTAACACGGACATCTAAAGTTCTTATTATCTCCATGTTTGCACGGAAACAATGTGCAATTTTATTTCTGCACGTTTCGTGTGTTGGCTCAACGCGCAAACAAAAGGCGCAATAATACACTAAATTAAAAAAACAACGTGGTAGCTTTGAGTACTAAATAAATTTCATTAAGCGTTGCTAGATGAAAATGAAATTGCATTTTATTATTAACTATAGATTGCGGATTATTTTTACAATAACGCAAATCCGCCAACGGCAATGTTCATTCAAATGTCATGTTATTGTTGTGTTATTTTTATAACGTTATTTTAGAGTCAATATAAATGTAGATATATGCTAATTAGGTGATTATTTAAGTGGTAATTTCTTAATATAAATAGACGTGTTATTATTTAAAAAAGTTTATTGGGTTTAGGCAACTAAAAAATGAAGGCCGATGAAAATGTAATTAAAATAAGAAGCGCCAACAAAAACTATATCTAACAAGGGGAAATAGAAACATACGTAATATGAAAATTAAGTTCTGTTTATGGTATTTTTACACATTTGAATTTATCAAAACTGTAGAATACCATCTTAATCACGCAATAAAAGCTGTGAACCTTAAATCAAAAGATTGATGACATACACTATTAACTTTTAGGCGTGTTTCAATCTTATTTGAATTCGTCAGTATCATCAGAATTATGCAAAAACTAGTCTAAAGTATTCCTTGTTTGCACATTGTTCGTTTACATTTCTTTAGTATAATTATGCAACGTATAATGGATGCGAAGACAAGCGAATGCAAGTAGGCAATGCGTTAAAGCTTGTCGATGCAAGCGCTTCGCATTGCGGCAGGACTGAATAATTATAATAAGTATTAGAAGCAAATTACGCAGTCTTTTATTGTGATAGCGAGATCCACACGACGATTGTACAAAGGTGGAAACCAATCCATTGCATGGAGATCCTGCCTTTCATTAGAATTAGAAGTTATATATTGGATAATTGATTGGTAAGAACTATGCAAACAGGGAATACTGACTGATTTTTGTGTAATAGATTATATTTATTTTATTATATAGTACGGTATCATCAATTGTTTTTTAAGAACGTGAATATAACTTCAGCTTGACATTCCGTGACTTTTTACTAAAATAGTTAAAAATGTTAGGAGACAATTGTCTCGCTTTATCTATTGTTTTAGCGTCATTTTAATTTGACTCATTAGCAGATTTCTATAATTTCTATTGTTTCTTAAATTTATTACTTTTCTGAATCAACAACACATTGTTTTCGACGTTCAATTCGTTTCCCTTTCTGGTTTCAATTCTACAGAACAATGTCTTTGACAATGAATATTTCACTTTGATGACACGGTGTCTTACCGTGGTTAGAAAATGGTGGTCTGAAAGTGCCAGTACATTACTGCACGATGTTAATGTAAAATAGTTTCATATCATTTTTTAAATGAATGATGGTATCATGGTATTTGTCTCATCTCGTTTAAAGTACATGTTAAGTTAAGCGATGTCCACACTATGCATTTAGTTGCCGCAACTTTTTGTGGCCACACTACGCATTATTGTTGCAGCAACCGTGATGCATGGGAATAGAACACGTTCTAATTTGTGTGAAAAATGCATGCATTTCTAGTGATATTTTTAGTAACTGTGGTAATGCCAACAGTTATTATAAAAATAAAAAAGCACCATATCAACACAACGGCGGTTACCTATTCAATGTCGAAATGACAACAGTAGTTTTATTTTTGTAGGTTGGTATTACAAATATTTTGATGTGTTTGATGCATGCAACCTTTCATGTGTGTGGCCACCTATGATGCCGCATCAAAACATGCTGCAACTTTGATGCAGCAACTAAATGCATGGTGTGGCCATCGCTTTACTTCAATCAATCAAACTCGATGTGATTGAACTATATTGTGTTTGAAGGATGGATTACAGTACACCGTTGTAATTTTAATCGTTATAGCTCCTCAGAAGTTCAGTCATACTTCATCGTCGTATTTATTCTTACAATTGTGTTCACTTTCAACCCCACTGCGTTCATAGAGTCCAACCATCCCCTCGACTGCTAATATTGCTCCACGTTTATTCGTCCATAGATTGGACGAATAAATAATTTTGATTCATGTTTGTTTTAAATTATTTCGTTCAAATAAGATGTTTCTTAAATTGTATAACTTCATTGCTTCCTGGGATCATTTGTCATCCACTTGGCTCATTTCGAACAATTTTACGGTTTGATTCTATATTTTTCATTTGGCTTGTTTTCATTCACTTATTATATTGAAATATATGTGGTCACTGCTTCATGTATTCGTCATTTTATCTTTTTTATTATGAATTTATTTTCATTCATACCAGTCTAATTTTTCTCATAGTTGCACTTGTCTTTGAATATTTTTTGTTTAGGATGTTTTTAATTTGATAGCCTTTGTGTTGGGTTGTATCGGTTTGGATTTGATTGTGTTGTATTGGAGTAAGCTTGATTAATTTTTCTTTTATTTTGGTTGACTTGTTTTCATTATTTGTATTACTATTTCCTCAAAGAACTCTCACAATTGAAAACAATAATTTATCCATATGAAATTAAAAAAATCATTACACAACAAGAAATTAATTGCATTGCGTAAAATCGATGACTTATGTTACAACACAGAAAAACTATAAATTTAGGGAAATTAATTTAGAAATGGCTTCAACCAACTCTATGAATAATCAAAATACCAGTTACGTGCTTACAACCTTAAATATTGATTAGCATGTGATTTTCGGTTAGAAATGGCATACGTTTTAGTGCTTCAGTAATTTCACAACAAATCCTTCCCAAGTACAGGCAGCGGCAATAATAACTCTTGATTATTATCCAAGTAGTAGACCGATCAACATCTTTAAATTGTGCTCTGTGAAAAAGTTTCTGTTTTTCTGTTAATGGTGGCCTAAAATTTGTTGTATAGTAGCAGCGAAACCCGTATTGAAATAAGGTACATTTTTTAATATAAGTTGCGTTAAAATATGCATTTATAGCTAATTTAAAGCAGCATTTGTTGTAAAATCCAGTAACATTTCATCCATAAAGTGAATAATTTCGATCGCATTTGCGAATTATAATCCAGTCGGGAGTTTTTTACCGGCACATTTCTTGCGGCGGGAGCGAAAATAATCCGCATTAAAGAAAATATCGTCGGTGGATTGCCGTACGGAGTTTTCATCGAATTAAAATATATGCGATTGTTGAAAATTAACATTTCTGTTTCATTTATTTAATATTGCGTGCATATGAAAAATTAAAAAAAACATGAAACGCGATTAATTAATTAGTCAACTGATTAATATTGTCGCGGTGTGAAAGCATAATATACGTCAATAAACTGCCTTTCTACCTCTCTCCAGGAAAGTTGATATAGTTTGTTTAATATTTATAACAAATCTAATTGGTGTTAAATAAAGGATGGATCCATTAAATTGCACAAAGTGTGACAAAAAATTACCACAGGATGGCTCATATGTTCCCTGCTTGGGATGTGATGGGGCTTACCACTACGACTGCTCAATCAAGGCTTCCACTTATGAAGCAAAGGGTAAGCCAGATAGAAAGAAATGGAGATGTGATATGTGTAAAAATAAAACTGAGAGGCAGGACGACGACCCAGAAGGAACCAGTAAAATATCAATGACTGAGGATAATACGGAATTAAAGAAAATTAAAATAGAAATTGGCGAACTAAAGTCTATTATGATGGGGATACAAGAACAACTGAAAGAAAACACCAAAAGTCAAACATTCGTCGGGCAACAATATGATGACATCAAGAGCGGACAGGGAGGTATTAAATCACAAATAAAAAATCTTGAAGGAAGAGTAACCGAATTGTTGACATCGTGCAAGGAAAAGGACGAAAAAATTAAAAATCTAACCTATCGTGTGAATGACTTGGAACAGATTGTTTATGGAGAAGTTGAGTTGAGTTGCATGGCGTGCAGGAAATGGAACAGGAAAACGTGGAGGAATTAGTAGGTAAGGTTGTAGAGAAATTGGGTGTACGAATAAACGCGCAAGATATCGAGGAGGTTTGTCGAGCGCGCAGAAAGAAATCAAAAGGTGTGAGGCCGATAGTTGTAAACATGGTATCAAAAAAGAAAAGAGATGAAGTAGTCAGAAATAGAGGCAAAACAATTCTTAACAGCGATATTTTTGGTAATAGACATACGGGAAAGATACACATTCTTGAACAATTATCACCCTTTAATAAAACCTTGCTTTGGGAAACCAAAGTGAAAGCGAAGACTGCTCTATGGAAATTTGTATGGATCCAAAATGGAAAAATTCTGACACGCAAATCAGAAGGCTCCAAAATCTTTAATATCAGGGACATGGAGGATCTGAGTTATCTGAATTAGGTAACTAAGCTAAATCTGTAATTCGTTTAAAACTAAAATGGATAACAGCTTCATAGACAGTTTGATAGGGGAAGAAATAACATGTGATTTCAAAGACACGCTGGATTCATGGATAAAGCCAATGTTTTAGAAGGATAATGTATACTTAACGGTAATACATCTAAATATAAGATCAATAAAATTGAATTATGAAGCTTTCTGTGCGGCCATAAAAAGTAGCATCAAAAAAATTGATATCATGGTACTATCGGAAATAAATATTAGCGAGGAAGAAATGAAAAGGACGGGAGAACTATATCGTATTGAGGGCTTCAATATTATTTCGAAGTGTAGAGTAGGAAGAAAAGGTGGAGGGATATTGATATATGTTAGAGACTCGTATAATGTGACAATTTGTAATTGTGTACATATTCACTGTGAAGCGATACGGATAAACATAAAATTATCTGTGAGCAAAAACGTTCAACTGTTGGCGATATATAGACCGCCCAGCACAAATACGACGCTTTTTATTGAGGAGCTCGAACGAATAGTGACCGAAGTAAAAGACCGGTCATTCATAATCATTGGCGACATGAACATAGATCTAAAAAATGAGTCTCATATATCACATTTATATGAAAATGTTTTGGTCGGCAATGGTTTTCAGCGAGGGGTTAAAGGTTTCACACGAGAAGAACATCGAAATAATGGCCTGTCGCAGACCTTGATTGATCACCTCTATTACCGAGGAATTACACATGATATACAAAGTGCCGTGATCTCTTTAAAGATATCGGATCACTACATGGTATGTGGGGCGTTGAGCAAAAGCAGTACTTGTGTATCTGATAAGGCAGCCACAGTAGAAGCAGTTAAAACAGACCAGGAAAAATTCGGTCAATTGTTGGGTGAACTCATATGTAAAAATGTAGTAGATAACTTTGTGGAGCCCGATGGACTATATAATCACATTATTAACAGCCACAATGAAGCGCATCATGCAGCGTCAACAACAACAGTAAAAAGAGTGTCGCGTAGGCCGTTCAAGCCATGGATAACAAACAAAACTATCGTAGCATCCAAAGATAGAGATAAGCTCTTCCAACTATGGAAAAAATCGACAGAGCCGTCCTATATAAAAGACACATTAAGAAATAATTACAAGAAAGCAAGAAATAAAGTAAATACCACAATAAAGAACGAAAAGAAAATATATTACGCAAAGTTGTTCACGAAAACAGAAATAATATGAAAAAAACCTGGATTCACATAAATGACATATTGGGAAGGAAAAACAATAAAGCACAGGGCGAACTACTATTGAAAGCGATGAATGAAGATGAAACCGAAATAGCTAACAGTTTTGCAAAATCGTTCAAAGAAGAAATATCTAATATTATACACGTATGCCCCATAAACACAAATACTGTCTATTTGGGTAGACGACAACAAACACAGCCTCAAGCGCAATCGATCTACATACCACCGATATCATTAGAAAGTGTTCAAGCCATAATCCGAGAAATGGAAACTAATAAGGCGCCAGGATGGGATAAAATCAAGATGAAGGAAATAAGGGCACACATTAACATTTTCGCATACGCCATAAAAAGGTTAATAAACCTTTCAATCAGTCAAGGAAGAGCCCCAGAAGGATTGAAAAAAGCGGTAGTCACACCTGTATATAAAAAAGGCTCTCACAAGTGCTATAAAAATTACAGACCCATTTCGGTACTGCCATCGATGGAAAAAATATTGGAAAAATACCTGGCAGAGAAACTGAGCGATTATCTGACGAAATACAATATTGTAGATGTGCATCAGCATGGGTTCCAAAAGGGCAAAAGTACAGTGTTTCTGTTGGAGAATCTCTCAGATATCATCAATACAAATCTTGACAACAATATGCATGTAGTGTGCGTATTTGTTGATTTCTCGAAGGCCTTCGCCTTTGATTGGTTTGAAGACTACCTTCAAAAAAGACAGTACGCCGTTAAAATAGTAATAGGATCTTACGTCGATGTGGAAAGAGGTGTCCCACAGGGAAGCATTCTAGGTCCGATATTATATTTAATTTACGTTAACGATATAAGAAATTGCTTTAGACACTGTAAATATAAACTATATGCGGATGACACATTAATGTTTGCTACTCATAAAGACCTAGGCACGGCAGTTGAAATGGTTCAGGAGGACTTTAGTGCATTTCAAGTTTGGTCGCACAACAAAGAATTAAAAATAAATATGGATAAAACTAAAGTGCTCCATATTTCTTCACCGCATCAAAAGGACGATAGATGTGTGAAAATTATATATCACTCGGCGGATTGTTTGCACAGAAACATCATTAACGTGAACAAGCCAGTATGTAGTTGTGTGGAGACGTTGAACGAAGTAAATCACTTAGTTTACTTGGGCGTTGATATCGACAACAGGTTCTTGTGGGATGAACATATTAATACCATGTTCAAGAGATTGAGACACTTTGCGGGTCAATTCTATTACTTGCAGGACTGGCTCCCACAGGAAATGTTGAAGACCTATATACCATGCACTCGTCGAATCAACACTAACATACGCCATAACATCGTGGGGAAACGCATCCGATTCACACATAAATAAGTTGCAGAAGATCCAAGATCGAATCGTTAAACACTTAGCTGCAGATAATCCGAACGGTGCAAGTAAATACAAAAGCACAGGATTGCTGGATGTAAAAGGGCTACTTGACTTCAAACTAATGGTAAACAATTACTTCACCACCAACAACAAAATAAAAATTGACCATATTTATAACTCGAGAGGTAGAGAGAAGGGGCAATTAGAGGTAGCTGCCCACAACAACAAATATGGAAAAAGAACATTAAGTGTAACCATACCGACTTTGTTCAATAAACTGCTGCAAAATTTACAAAAACTAGAAACTTTAAATGAAGTGAAAAGGCACTTAAAGATGTGGTTAGTGGAAAAGTGAACTGATTGACTAAAAAGTGAACAAATAATCAACATTTGCCGCTGATAAGCTTTTAAGCTTAGCGGCATTTGAACCACTACTTTACTATTTTACCTTTAAGCCATTTATTGATAATTTGATTTTGTTAAGAACTTCAATGAATAATTATTGTTTTTCTGGAAATTTTTCGAATTCGCTTATTTTGTTAGAGATTAGTTTTGTATTTCGATCGATTTTTAAATAAATAAACTGGAGCCTAGGGTGCGGACAAAGTTGCCTAGGCGGCTTTGGGCGCACAGAGGTGGGACAGGCGGTGGATGGAGGTATTAAAAAAAAGCAGTGATTCAGTTACATCAACTTCCAAGTCAGGCAGAAGTCTACTGACATGGCTTTTTATAGATAGCGACTCTTATTCGTCTTCGCCTACTTCTTCCCCACCTTCTCCATATTCTTCTTTTCCCTTTCTTCTTCTTTGTTTTCATTTCCTCAAAATAGGTATCGGCAATAATTCCTTTAATAATGGTCAAGATTGATCAACTTCTATGTCAGGCAGAAGCCTAGTGATTTGGATCTTATTATTAATGACCGACTCTTCTTCTTCGTCGTCTTAATATCCTTATTTTTCGTCTGATTCTTCTCCATCTCGTCACACTGTAGAGTCCAATACTAATAAGATTATGCCTGCTCGATTTATGGGTTGGGGTCATTCAGATTTTTAGAAGTATTTACTTTCAGAGAAATAGAAAATGTTATAACTGTGGTCTCATGTGTTTTCAGTACGATCTCGTATGCCTTAGACTGTATATCATCTACATCCTTTAATGCAAACAGTAATTTTACACCTGGATGCTGAGACCAATTTCAAGATCTCATTCATTACAGAAGTTGTTCGCAGTATTGTAAATAACTGATTTACCATTCGAGTTTTGATGAAGTATTTGGTAAAACTGAATCCAGATGCAAAGGTGACCCAAATTAATAATGAAGTTGATAATTTAGCAATCTATTTGGCCGTAGCGTGAGGCTTCATTATTAGTTGCATGTAGCCCCTCGCCTGTCTTAAATATACATTGCTTTCATCTACTGATAAATGGCAATGTAAAGAATTTTGTCAGTAAGTATATTAAATAATTATTTAATTATTACAGGTATACTTGTCCCCTTCAACTAGTGGTCGTGAAGGTATATTTGTTTTTCTATATTATGTTCTAACTTAGATTTGTTATTATAAACAAGTTATCCTAGCTGCCTCTTGAAAATGATACCAAATCCACTTTGAAACATGTATTATAATCTACAACAAATACTTTTTAAAAACTAGTGAAAAGTGGCCACTGGTGGAGAATAACGAAACCATGTAGATATTAATAAATACTCATGTGGTAAAAAACGTAATATTTAAAACATCATTACATAATTTGTTTAAATCCGAAACATTTCGAAGATTTATTATTCGACGACTAAAATGTAGCGATCGAAAACAAGTATTTTCGCACCGAACGTAAAGGGGTCATAACAGTAATTTTGGCGCCCAACGTGGAGCACTTTAGACGATTTATTAGTAACTTACTTGATACAACATCGCGAATGCGATAATGAGAAGATATCGTACTATTATTTTCAGTGAAGTTAAAAAAACAACAAAGTAAAAATTGAAGTACTGCAAAAATAAAAGAAAAAGTAGATAGATATTGACGACATATGCGCGAACGGAAAGGAAAATGAAGAATAATACATAATTACGTCGTTAAGCGCAAAGGGAAAAATACAATTGAATAAATACTGAAATAGTATGAACTGCTCTTAAACGTAAATTGCACAAAACTATTAAATGGGGTATTTAATTTATTAAGTTTGAGTTAAATTATAATAGTTCAAAAAATTAAAAAATATGAAAATGTAGTTTGATAAAAAAATAATTAGAAATTATATTAATAACTAATTTCCATGTAGGAATACGAAGTAAGACATTGAAATATTTCCAAATACAAATTAGACGTTGATGTTAATTCACAAATTTACTTCATGTTCAAATCGCCATATTTACAATTATTTACATTGACTTAACTTAACTCAATTTAAAATAAATCCAAAAAGTCAACAGTCAATCCGTTATATGAAAGATCAAAAATCCCAAACTGTGTGTGTCGTTATTGGGAAGAAAAGGTTCTCCCTGACATTTTTGCCTATCAAATGTTATGTTGGCTTGAACGACTCTCGTAGTTGGCTTAGTAGTCTGACTGTTCATTGATGTAAGGTCACACTGTTTTCATATACGTTTTGTCCAGTGTTCTGCTTATACATTTCTTCGCAATGCCAAATTCATTGGTTCCAAGCCAATCGGGCGATGCTTTAACCACTGTTGTTCCACGTACAGTCGGCGACAAGAAAAGTCAAGTACTCGTACAATGAAGTAAGTGTCAAAAATGTTTAATTGGGGAAATATACTTTCGTCAATATACCTAAAGCGCAGAACGATCCACACGAAGACAATACCTAAGATAATATGTTAATTACGGTTTAATTTTTTTATATCTTTCTCTTTTATTCAACATAAAATTTGTCACTAATCTTATGTTAATTACTTATTGTTTATTAAATCCTCTTACTAAATCGTGTTTATGTAGGTATGTCTTTTGTTGTTATTATTTTGTTTGTGTTTTCGAACTTAATATAATAGAGGACATGATGGTAAGTTTGAATACAACAAGGAAGAAAATCAAGAGAAATTGCAGGTCAAGAAAAAACTACAACTTGTTACAAATGCAGTAGGAAATCATAACATCTATACACGTGGTCGAGGATGAAGGATTTAGGTTGGAAGAAGCAAAAGAACCAAAAGAAAAATTAAGAAGGTCAATAGTTAAACGTTTCGTGACATGTCGATGGAAAGTGCTTTTGATCAAATTAAATCATTGATGTAAGTTCTTAACAATTTTAGTTAATATTACTAAAAAAATTATGCTAGTTTTAAAATGCAATCTAAAAGTAAGCTAGCAATCCAAAGTGAGGTATGTAATAGTAAAGTATAACCCACTTATCGTCCAAAGTCTGATGATAGATCACGCGTAATTTTGTGTATCGTGCTGTTGTTTGAAGATACTGGTGGAGTGGTTGACCGTCCGAGATCTGGTCGTCCGCGCAGTGTGCGAACTCCCAGAGCTATTAAAGCTGTGGAGAACCGAATTTGTAGAAATCCACTCCGGAGGCAGCAAATATTGTCGCCAGAAATGAATATATATCAAAGGTATCTATTTCTCGCATCATTTAAATACGATTTGTTACTTCGGGCTTAGAAAAGACATATAGGTCATCTACTTACGGTTGCATTGAAGCAGAAACGCGAGCAAAAATCAAAAGCACTGCTTCGTCAGTATGCGAATAACGTTCATAGAAGAATTCTGTTTACAGATGAGAAAATTTTCACTGTGAAGGAGTCGTGCAATAAACAAAATTATAGAGTATATGCTCAGTCATCTCGAAAAGCATCGGAAGTGGTTCCTAGAGTGCAAAGGGGTCACATCCTGCTTCTGTGATGGTATGGTGGGGAATCGCATAAGATGGGGTTACAAAGCTATTTAAGAACGAATCGTGCACCTTTCAGCAGGACATGCGGCAAAAACAACGCAAATGTGGTTAAGAAACAATTTGCCCAATTTTATTTCAACTGTTGATTGGCCTTCTGTTAGTCCAGATCTGAATCCCTTAGATTATAAGTTGTGGTTTGTATTAAAGAGCATGGTCTGCACATTTGCTCGTCACCCAAATTTGGAATCTCTAAAGCGCGCCCTTATCCGGGCAGTGGACAATTTTCCTATGGATTTGGTATGTACTGGGATAGACAATTGGCCTAACTTCGGTCGTGCTGGAAGGCAAGCGGCAGCCATTTTGTGTAACCTTATTTTCTTTTATTCTCAAATATACAATAAATAAAAATACAAAAAAATATTTCAAAAAGTTTTTGTCGTTTTTATCACGAAAAAAACGCGTACCAGAACTTATGAAAGTACTAGGTATAGGTAAAGCTTCACTGAATCGTTCCCTGTACTACCAAATTAAATTAAATAATTATAGCTTGAATAATTATATTACAAAAATGTTCCCAAAACTTTTGTTACATATATTAAATCATTTTTTGATTTTGCTTAATTTTTGGAGTCAAATTAGATAATAGTCATTCATCGCATAATTCAAAAGCGTTGTCTACGCAAAATGTATGCCGTTTCAAAATCCAATACTAGGCGCAAAAAACGTTATTGATTACAAACATATGCGTGAGTGTATTACCGTCTTTAGAGGTCTGCTTTGACTGACTAACTGGGTACTGCCGAGATTTGTAACCACGTCAGCACGAGATACTGTTTTTGCTCAAAATAAATTTCAGCAAATGTAATAGGTTGTGACAAACCCTTTCGCCCTTTTGGATTCATCACAGCACCAACGATACATTCACTGAGGGTGCAAATAGTCATGTACACATGTGTTAGAAATGTTTGTGTGAGTGTCGCCATCTACACGTAAATACTTCCACAGTACTGACTTATTCGGTCGCACCAGACATCTGTTATTGCGTAACAGCAGGAGTGTGGGGATATTAACGTCTAGATGGCGTTAATACACTCGTTTCCGCTTCTAACTCATGCTTGGTGGACTGATGTCTTTAGAAGGATGAAACGGTCCATTACCCCCTGTTACATTGGCTGAAATTTATTTTCAAGCGTTATTCGTGGTAAGTAAATTTTATATAACTGGCAACAAAAATAAAAATATCAACATAGCAATCGAATCATAACCAAGCCGTAGAGAAACATTTGGCCCGCCAAGAGGGGACGGGAGTAACCATAATAAAATAATAATGAATGGAATTAATTAACAACTTGTTAAATATAAAATTTTATTACAAAAAGGAAAAGCGTCACATTTCATGCAACGTTGTCGTTTAAGCTCGGTACAGAATTTTTATCTCTGTCGAAAACATCTATTAAAATATGATTTTAGTTTTAATCTTCACAGTTTAAGGTTAAACTGTGAAGACGAAACAAATAAGACACAAAACTTGCTCGAACCAAAGTACGATGAAATTTCAATTCAAAACAATTACATTCATTATCATCCAAAATAGAAATGGTTAATACTTATAGTAAAATAATTGAGTAAAAATTATAACGAGAAATTCACCAACTTAATCAACGTTCAAATAAATGTATGTATATTACTTAGACATAATGGGTGTCCATATCGGTTTCATATTAAAGATTTTGCTTCGCCTACTTATGATGACACCGCACATACAGGTACAGGTATAATAACGCCCACATTATCGCATTTTGTGCATCATGTTCCACATCTTTCTGGTTCATACATTTATAAAACTTCACAATTTCGAATGTTTTTATTTACACTTAACGTATAATATAATAATACCGGTCTAAATATGTCATATGTCGTTTATTGATCGAACGTAGCAAAAAAGGCTCAATAAATCATCGCCGAATTTATGTCTGCGTTGACAGGTTATTGGCGAAACAATTTAAGTGGACATGGTTCGACAGAATTTCACTTTGAAAAGAAAACGGAAGGCTGCAAAATCTCTGCCCGTTTTCGAAACTAATTTTGGCCAGTTCTTGCGCGCGAATTGTGGCCTTTACATGTGCCGTCTGTAAATAAATAAGCGAGGTAGAGGTCTGGTCGGACGTGACTGACCGTAAATGCACAAAGCAGCAGATAAATAATTTCAGAAAATTCGATTTAAAATGTTCATCGCATATCAACGCAATTTATTCGTAAATGCATTCGGATGATAAACTGGAGATGTTTGTGTGGCTAAATTAGTAAACTTATTGCATTTAGAAAGATGTGTGTATCGGAGACAACCATCGTAATTTTTACATAATGTGGTTCGATTGCAATAGTAGATTGGATCCGTGTATGGCACAAACGTTCCGGTTGTCTAATCTTAAATTATGATTTTATATAAATAGGAATGGTGCGTTACGAAATCAACGACGACTTTATGGAAGATCGTTATGTTCTAAATATTGAATACATTTTACCTGTTATGTAGATTAAAATATTGATGTAGCTCATTAACTGTTTCGATTTAAGTTTAATTATTTACATTTAGAAGCAACGACCACAAAACTGCCAATGTTGTTCAAAGTGTTGTTAGCGCATCGCCATGCTGGAGGTCGATTCGATTCCTCATTAGGCGTTTGTTGCAAATAATTTTCAACGGATGTCATAGATGGTGACTGAATTTTTTCGTACTTCTGAGGACATCAGATAGCCAAAGATACATATGCTGAAGGTGCTTGTAGTCACGAAAGCATGGCATGTAATATGTGTAAACATATTTATATGAATGTATTAACGCCAACGCCAACGTCGGTCAAAGCAGATCGCTGTAATTCCATAGCAGCAAAGCTATGGAGTCTAGTTCTACTACGAATCGATCTGATCTGTCAAATATCGACTCCAAACTCTTTATATCCGGGCGGTGTATTTTCACTTGTATGGGTATGATCGACCGTTTTGAATATTTTTCTTGCAGTATGATAAACTTCACGAAGATTTTTTTCTGACAAATTTTCGTTTCTTTGAAATCGTTTCCGATTTCATGAATTAAAAGATTTGGGAAACCTTTTCCTGAAATATTAGCTAATTAGCATTTTCATAATTGAATTTTCCAATTCAAAGTTCTCCCTTTGTCCTCAAATGGATTAATTGTCAATCGGACGCTAGTGTCAACCTCGGAATTAATTATTGCCTATACACGGCTTCGCATCGATTATTGCATCTCATATTACTGTATCAGCTCACGTGCATGCCTTCAGGTGGCTTCAGTACAATAGGTGTAACAAACGATTGATGGGTGCGCGTATTTGTCTGATTTAGCAATTTAATCGACCTTATCAAATACGTTTAGGTGCGATTTATATCGCGGCTTTTCATATTAATTGTTCCTTATAATTTTTCAACTGTTTACAACCACTCGATTTATTCTTTTTTAAATTTCCATAATCTGGTTTCGTAATCGAATTGACTTTTCGTGTTTTTGAATATTTTACTTTATAATTATTCGCAATATTTACACAATTTTGCAATTTATATGTACTATTTGTGGAAAAATTGCAAGCGGCGATAATCAAATGCCAACACTACGTTGAGCAACAAATAATCATTGTTGGGAAAAAATAGACTGATATTTACAAAATTTAATTATCCACAAACTTTTTTTATACACACATTCTTTTAAAATTAAATTAAAACTAAACAAAGGTGTTGATGAGTTTCTTTACGTATTCGTTTGTTTCTATTTCTATTGTTGTTTATTTGTATGTTTTTGGACTTTGGAATAATTCTATTTTCGTGCTGAAATCAGCCTCTAAAGCACTTTTCACCCGCATATTGACTCAGTTGAGTACACGCGCAGTAGCGTGTTAACAGTTACCTTGACTACAATAGAGTTCTCACAAATGATTGGAGAGTGCACTCTAACTCTACAAATTTAACATCGCAATTAACCTTATATACATAGGATATATTTCATGGCGTGAAACGTTAATTACTCTCTTTATATTCATAAAATTTTAAAAGAGCCATGTGGACCATGTTAGGCTCTCTATTTTTATTTAAAAAAACGCATGCATCTGTTTTAAATCAACTTAAGTTTCTTCTTCCCAAAATATTTTACTCTGTGATTATTGATTTACGCTATTTTATTTACATTTGGGACTCGTGTGTAATAACATGTTGTGTTTTTGGGAATTCGGCTACAAAAATCAAGAGCCATCTGAGTTATAATATGTATGAAAATTGAACTTTTTACAAATTTTATGGCCCTCTTACGAATTTTGACGAATAATTCATATTTTTAATCCAACCAAATAAAACGATGTCGTAACTAAAATAAATATTCAAATATTATCGTCATGATGAACAGGTCAACAATACCCAGTGGTGGGCGCTCATAACGGTAATATAGTAATAAAGTTAAAATAGTTCGACGTTACGCGAATAACTAAAATATTTTATTTTTTTTTAGAGAATTATGTCTGCGCTTTTATTACTCATAAAATTTTTATTTAAAAATTCATAGCATAATTAATTCGATGTTTAGAGCGAACCTGGCACTTTTCAAGTTTCCTTATCAACTAAATGTGCTCAATGAAAGACAAAAAGCTAATGTGGGAAATCACATGCACAGTGCACACGTTCATCGCGAAATCTGCAGCGCAAGTTCGTAACGACGTAAGTTTGACTTCGTTTACAACTTTCATAAAAGTAACAGCACCACCGCTACACTTTGGTGATACAGTTTTATATGCTTACGAGAATTTCAATTTTTAAATTTGACCTTTGACAGTAAATTTGATGAATTCATTGGCATTTTATTTTATATTTTCGTATTTGGAACTAAATTGCTACAATGTGGCGATTAAATTGTGGCGTTAGAACTAACTAAGCATAAAAATAATAAATAAGTATATATCCAAATAGTGACTACTTGACGATCCTGCCAGGATCGGCATTTCCATTATATGAACAACTCCAAGCTTATCTTGTCGGATGTTACATTATGTAATGTTGTCGAATACAACAATGTTAACGAGTGACAGGACAACATACATTCCACGGCTTTCAAAAATTAGAACTACATGCATCGGGTTATCAATGAACATGAACCAGTAGCAATAACGCCACTAGAAGAAACCAAGTGCATAATAAATTGACAAAACGCCCATCCACTAACATTGGATGTGTTATGAGACCATGAGGACGACAAGTGCTTATTCAATACTGAATACTGAATTCGCTTATTAATATTAATTACGTAATCCAAACGAACCTAACTTTGTGATTTTTTATTCTATTTTCGCATTGGTCAGCGTCGAGTGATTCCACCTTAAATTAAACGGTCTAGCCGTGATCAGTTTAAACGTTTGCGACGTTATTTCAAATATAAGAGTTCGCTTGTGCACATCAAATGAGCCAGGCAATCAAGCGCAGTCGTTATTTGAGTACAATACCCGATCTAATGAACAGTCATAAAACTATTTTATAGGGTCAACATATCGAAAATGACTGGATTCGTTTTATTTTTACATCGACGGTAATTTATAGCGTAATAAAGCAAATGAATGAAAACTATACATATTCGTGTATAAAACAAACTGTGGCGGACATAAAACAAAGTAAAGTACTATATATATATTTTAACATCAACATCAATCAATCACTCAAAAATGTGTTATATTTATCCACTCAAATGCTTTACAGTAAAGCTATTTCAAAGTATATAAGACTTAAAATTATTTCCGATATAAAAGAAATTCAAATGGACAAATGTTTACAATACAAAGTAGCTTCAAAGTGTTAAATAATGTGTTGACATATTTCGAAGCGGTTAATTAATTCGTAGAGTTTAAATGAATTATGTTTAACTTGATCCTGATCATTGTATAAGTAAGTGGAATCGCTGTAAAACACTTCGTTCGTTGTAAATGTATTTTTATCGCAACGTCGAAATACGAAACATTCATTGGGCTGTATCTTTCAATTCGTTTAGGCCATAAAAGATAAACATAAGTGCGTGCAAATGTCGGTTAAAATTTCTGGAATAGTCGAGGAAATATATGTAACGCGATGGTCAGATAGAAAGCGGCCAAGAAATGGTAATCATATTAAGAAAGAAAGGTGCATGTGTGGGAACGAAGAAAAGACCGGATGAATGAGGAGTATAGGGTATGCGAATTCTGTGAGGAAGGCGAAGATAAGTGGGAGCACTGGATGAGAGGGTGTAAAGAAGTGAAGATGGAGGAAGATGAGAAGAGGAAAGAAGGAAATTGGAGTAGAAGTATGGGGTAATGGGGAGCGAGTGAGATTTGTTACCCTTTTTTGCGGGCACAATCCGTTCACGCCATATTAATAATTTGTACAATCGATAATACATTTTTAAGGTTACACTCTCCTTCCTCAATAAAAATTATTGAGAACTCAATTTTTCCATTGGTTTTTCCATAACTTAACTCAACATCGGGAGAGTATGCGCGCATGACAAAATTGGTATTTGATATCTCAAATCGGACAAATCTAACTAATACCAAAGGATTAACAGAGGATACACTTTTCACGCCTAAGGATCGATAAAGGCCACTTATACTAACACATTAAATAGGCCACGGATAAGAGTTACACCCACAAAGGAAAAGTAAACAAAGGTCAACGATAAAATCCTAACCAAGGGATACATTTTAATTTGACCCAAATAAGGTTTGAAATCTTTGACATCCCATCGGCCTATGGCATTACAATCTAAATCCACTAAATCATAGCCGTGCGGTGATACCTTGCTTTACTTGACAAATAATATATTTTGGACCAGAAGGTATTTTTCGTAAATTGCACAAATGTACACTCTTATTATAGGCTAGCTCCAATTTATTTCGTACATCTTGATAAAGTGCAGGCAGCTTGCGAATTTCATCTGCATAATTGTTGCGATCGGATAGAATTAATTTTAATTTTTCATCATTTATTGATCCATAAAACGTTCCTTTCGGAGGAAGTAGGCGCCCAAAATTTAATTAGATTTGATAGGGCGGTCATTATTTAAAATGATATATAAAGCGACGGTTCCATGAACATAAACCGATAAAATGCTTTACCTGCGTAACAGTCTCTGGCTTCTGATGTTCTAACATGGCTCGCATTTTATCAGGGCTAGTTTTTAAGCCATCTGTATCAACAATAAAACCTAAGTATTTTAACGAAGGTAAACAAAATTCACACTTTTCGATATTAATTGTTAAATTAGTTCTTCTTAGATAATTGAAAATCAAAAGGCTCAAGCTCCGGACCAAACACTGAATCCATTAAACGTTGCTGAGTCTGGGCAGCATTATTTAAGCCGAGAGGCATAACGACAAACTCGAACGAACCTCTTCCAGAAACAACAAATTCAGTTTTTTCATGAGATGATAATAGAATCTGCCACAATGCGGACTTGAAATCAATACTGAAAATAAATCGATCAACTGACAGCTTTTGTAGAATATGATCAATAAATGGCAAGGGATGCGCATCTCGTTGTGTAACGGAGATCAATTTGCGACCATCAAAACAGAGTCTGTATTCACCATTAGATTTCTTAACAAGAAGTATTGGAGGTGCCCAAGGGCTCTTCGAGGGACGCATGACACCCAACTGTAACATTTTGTTAAGTTCCTTAGTCAAGTGAGATAACATATCGGGAGATAATTGATGTTGTCGCTGTTTTGTGGGCTCCGCATTACTACGTGACAAAAGTCACTACCTAGGATTAAATTATGGCATATGGAAGGAACAACTAGCACTCGTACTACATTTGTAATCAAATCAACTTCCAAAAGTAAATCAACATATCCAATAATAATCTGAGATTTTCCATCTACTATAACAATATGGGAATCTGTATATTGATGAATCTGTAAAGATAGCATTCTAATTAGGTTTAAAGAACTACCACCAAGAACAGATTGATTTACACCAGAATCCACCAATCCAATAATAGATTTAATTAAAACAGAAACTGTTATGAACGGTGTATTGTAATAGTTCGGCGGGATAAACAAAAGGCAGGAGATTAACACTCGCTGGTTGTATTTATATAAAATTGTTTGACAGTTAATAGGCAATTTCTCCAATCGAATAAGTCACACTTGGCGGCCTCTGTGATATTAGGAATCCGGCGGCCAAAGGACCGTTTCCCATTATTTAGTTTGTTTGAATATTTTGGGCAAGTACCTTTTGTGAAGTTGGATTTCCCACATCCGAAACAAAATCGCCCTGAAATGGGTTGTCGACAATCTCGCAACACGTGACCAATTTTCTTACAATTCCAGCAAGTGTACCGAGGCATTGACGTTGCAGCAATATTGCAGTGACGTTTGCTATTAACAGGAAAACTATGTATTAGTAGGTGTTCTCGGACAAGATCAATCTGGCTCCAGAAATTAATTATTTCTATTGACGCATGATTGAAATTTTTGTGTAGTAGTTTGTACATTTTCTAGCTTCCGGTATACTTCAGCTAGATGAGAGATAGAGGTAATGTCGACCAACGCCAACTGGGTTTGAAAATACGACAATAAATTCCTTTGAATAACTTTCAGCACTGTAGTTACTAAAGGTCGTTCAACAAATCTACTGACAAGATTTTCTATGACAGCAATAACAATCGTAACACGTTCGGTAAGATCTTGTCTTCTAGATCTAATTTCATCCCAAAGATTTTCGTCATAATCGGAGGGTAAAAAATCTCGCCTGACGCAACAATTAAGGAATCCCAGTCGTTTACAGAATGCTTAATTGAGCGATACCAGATCAATGCTGATCCACTGAATAAATCTACGGCGAACTTAAATCTTCTTCAGTTATATTACGTGCTAAACGAAGTTGGTCAATCGTTTCAAGAAATGCATTAACTGAAGACCGTTCTATGTCGCCGTCAAACGTAATTGTCCATTTATAGACGGGGGTTGAAGCAGAGAGAGCAAAATGAGAAGTTGTTGGTATAGGAGCGGGATAAAGATTTTTATACGCAGCTACCTTATCATCTAAGTCAGCTTCAAGAGAAAAAAGTTCGAGACTACAATCATTTTTGAGTTCTAAAATTTCGTCCTTGATTTCAACCTTAAGATTCGGATCTAAACGATTAATTCTGCCCCTTATGTACATGAATCAATCTTCAATTAACACTTTTACAAGCAATGTTACAATTATCAGAACTAAATTCGGATATTAAATCCTCCAATGAAGAAATAGTAGAAGTTAATTCAGCCTTTTCTAAATCAAAATTAATTTCTTTAAGTTGATAATCCAACTTTAAGCGATGGTTCTTAGTTTTTGCTATTTTTCATAAACCCTTCCGACGCGTATTCACATCTGCTTTAGCATGAACGCCTCTAACTCGTCATTCGTAACTAATTTCATGAGAACGTAAATAATTAACATCAATTTCAAAGAATAATTTATGATTAATATCAAAAATTGCAAAAACGGGGTGTGTGACGTTGAAACAAATTTTCATTAATCCGAAACCGCTTGATGAAGATGAAGATGCACTTAAAATTATAATTTTAAACGATTTGAAACTGCGAAGCGACAACATCCATAATATAATAAAATGATCTTGACGGTACTATTGAAATAAAATGATGGGCCTGAACGTTTGACGCCAATTTGTGTTACCCCTTTTTTGCGGGCACAAGCACCGGTAGCTGCAACAATCGAAGAGCGGGCCTAAGTTTATTTATTTCTAACACTATGGGAGCCAGTCACGAGTGACAAAATATGGATTGGGGATGTTGTCAAAATCAAAAAGATAATTTAACAAATTTTATAATTAACCATATTAGCAAAATAAGTACATTGCATTGAACAATAAAAGTAAAAATAATGAATCCTCTTAGGATAAGATAAACTTAAAAGTAAAGTTCCTTGTATGGAACTTAACCACCACCACGTGCGCCCCACGTGTTAAACCGATCCAGCAGGTAAGTATAATCGCAAAAATATTAAATAATAAGAAATACCGCCTTTGACAGACCACCTCACCTGCTTGAAAGTGTACACACGACTCCTCGTTTATCGGTCTCCCTCCACATGAGGGAACGATACTTGTGAATTCGGGAGGGTTCGCGCTCCTCAGATATATTAATTTGTTGTACAATCGATAATACAATTTTAACGTTACACATTCTTGGCGAAGATAAATTAATTGAAGGAGGAGAACAGGAGAAGGAGGGTGGGGGAATTGCAGGTATGATGGACACCAATAAGGAGAGGGGGAGGGGGAGGAATAGCCGGGAAAAGAAAGGGATATGCCGAAGAGAGCTAGGATGGAAATACAAGGATTGAAACATAATGTATATTTGTAAATAGTAGGGTTATGCCAATAAAGGTCTTTTTAGACGGGAACATGAATTAAAACAAAACTACCTAAAGGTAATAAATGAAGGATTGGTAAATGAGCCAGAAATGACAATCATACCTAGGAGAAATATTGAAGAAAAATAAAAAAAAAATCGTAAAATATTATAAACTAAGGAAATTGAAATAAGAGAAGACTTCCAAAAGGCAACGAAGGCAGTATTGGTAAATTAACAAGATTGATGACCATACTGAGAAGGATTGGTAAAGAGAAAAACGAAAATCGACGCAGCAGAAAGTGGGAGAGAACTCAAATGCATTAATATGTCTGTTCAAACCAAATATACTTCTACAAATACACCGTTATCTAAATTAAATATTCACCAACCCAGAAACTAATCTTCGGAAAGATTTGAGATATGAAATATGCAGGAAAAAAGATGGTGAAACAATACAGGAAGGCACAAAAGATGGATATAGGAGAACAAAGTTCCAAACTAACAAACAAAATAACCATCGAAATGCTGAAAGCCCTCCAGGATACAGCCATAGACAAGAAATATAACACTATAGTAAGTAACGCCAGAATCATAGACTCGAAAATCTAAGATGACATGAAAGACATATAAGGTCAGGATGAGCTCCAAATTATAACAAAACATACATGGAAATATTGAAATCCGTACCGGACAAAATCTTGAACAGCATACTCAATCAAAATAAGGCATTAGATATGGGTTTTCAATAACTTACTATATGATAAAACAGCAAAAATGTAGTGGAAGGAAAGGATATGAAAGAAACCAGAGCAACTCAGAATAGATATAAATCAATAACATTTGAAGAGCAAACGATAGAGAAATAACACAAGAGTACATAAAATACATGAAAAAGAACAAAACCAGGACGAGCATCAATTTATAACACAGCATCCCATCGGCATGTTGAAATTCCTCCAGCCATGAATAAACATGTAACACCATAGGAATGATGTGATGATAGCAGGACAACAAAAGAACGTAATAAATTTAAATAACATTTGAAGTCTGAGAAGAACGAAATAAATAAAATTAAAAAAAAACGGGGAAAAATAATCCAGGAGGAAAGAAACAAGGAACACCAAACCATGGCGAAATATCGATCAAAATGTTCTTCGGAGTACGGCCATAGAAGAAATAATACAAAATTGAAAAACATTGGAAAGAAATGTAGAAGTACATTCACCAAAGTAACAGTAAATTAGAAATAGAAAGCCTAACGATAAAAAAGTAGAGAACAAAGATTGCGGCAAAATATTGCTACGGCCACACGCCAATTGGCGAGGAAAGATTTTAGTCGAAGTGAGTAAGTCAAGGATATGATTGACCTTTTATTATTCTTCCTAGATTTATACAAAGCAATACAGTATACAAGAAAAATATAAAAATTGAAATCACAAAACTATTGAATGGATCGGATGATTTGGTTCCATAGATGATGAAAGAACTAAATAAAAAATTGAAAATCTACAAAGAAGCACTGGAAAAGATAAATGTAAGGATTATAAGGATGAATACGAAGAAGACGAGAACAAAAGCAATTAAATATTTGGGAATAATCCCAGCACAGAAAAATGGAAGAATAAGCTTCAGATATGGTAAACGCTAATTAACATACGATTCAGATCTGCAGAGGACCACAGAAAAACAATGGAATATATGGAAGTCACCGAAACGGGATTCCTTAGAAAAAATTAAATATAACTCATACTGGATGTAATAAGAAATCACTCAAATAGAATTAAAAATCGGCGCAGTGAAGGGCAAGATATCAGAAAGATCATGGCAGATAAAAAAGATAAGCAGGGAGCAAACCAAGAAAACATGGCAAGATTACGTTAGAATAAGGAGAAAATGGAATGAAATATGGAGAGAATTCGCCCTTTACTAAAACTGGTTACAAGGTTTATCTTAAAAACGTGCTGGTAAATTAATATAAATAAACAATATATCATATAAAGAACTAAATGGTTAACAAACTAGACATGCAATTAAATAAAGATTAATTACAACTAGAACCGAACTTTATCAAAGGTATTATTTCAGTCGGCGATACTCATCAAACTGAATCAACGAAATTGTACTTTGCGGAAACCAGGGGTGCTTTTCGAGTTTCAACATCTTCGTAAAGTAGATATACATTTTATTGTCATAAGCTTGTCGTAATTACGCGTCACAATACATATTTATTCGTATTTCATTAAGTACTGACTAATCGTTGTTAAATCCGATTCTCGTAGGCGATTATGGAACACGGAGTGTTGATTAATTATTATTTGGATCGACGCAACCCTCCTGATTTTAAGGGCTTATCATTTCTGTTGTTGGCTGAATAAATCACGTTAATCACAATGCCGTAATTACTGACACTACATCTATTAATTAGTCATACCCCCACTTCATGGAAGTTTCTATCAGATCGCACTGCAGAATAACGACAACGCACCAGATTAATTGCATAAAATAATTGGAGACTAGCCGACTGAAAAGTGCAATTAAGGTTTTAAGCTATTCAATTGTAAAAACACGTAAATTTTGATAAAAGTTAAGAATGCTCCGTGTAGATTAAGTTTAATCAAAAAGTATAAAAAGAATTTAATGACAATGTCGTAATTAGTGACACTACGTCTATGAATCAAGCATACGCCTCACGTCTATGATGTCACTATCCGACCATCCTGGAGAATATGGTTAACGCAGAACGACCCCACAATAACAAGATTAATCGCACCAAAGCATCACAAAGAATTATGTAATATGTGCTTCACGTTGGATAAGCTTTAGGTCCTGAAGCAAACTATTAACTGTAACACTGGCAACAAAGCAGTCTTATGAACTTTGTTTTGCGATGCTAGGATCAAGTCATAGCTCAAGTGAACGCAAACGTTATCGTGAAAATATAAATCATGGTTAAACATTCGCTGATAAACAAGAAAAAGCTATATTTTTATATTAATCATATGTGATATTGTTAAGAACATTTTTGGTGAAGGGTTCTTCGTATTGATACGTAATAACTGCTTAGATAATAAGGATACTGTTGTAACTACGTTGTAAACTGTGGGTAATGCATCACTACTGGATTTTCTAGTTGTCAGAAAGGGCGATTCTTTAATTCATGACAGCCAACACGTTGGATGCTAATTTGTTATGAAAGGGGATGGGTTTGATGAACATAATTGTTTATAATTGATACTGGCACACTTATTTTGATTTTCATTGAATTTCCGAAATTACTCTTTTTACATTTCTAATAGCATTCTTGATTATTTTAGAACACATAATAATCGATACAATCTCGGTCTCATCAAATCAAAACGCATCTCAGATTGTATCGATTTCTATTTTTCGATTACCGACTATTATATATTCATTGTTAGTATGTAAGTTGAAATGTTTAACTTCCACAACGACCATATATATTATTATTATATGGGGAACACTTTAAATTGTATAAAACCAGTACTGTGCCAGCGCCAGTAAATATATTTTGCAATGCCACACAAATCAACGTGATTTGAAACAAAATTATTGTTTGAGGAATTTTGTAACACAACATATTAAAAAAGCACGCATTGACATGAGCTAGGTATTAAACAAATTGTATTTTAGAAGTTGAATTAATAAAGAATAAATATAGTTAGAAGCAGTGCAAAATTGAAAATGGACAATACAAAGTCACGTAAAAGTCATCTTTTACGTATTCATCGAAATGGCAACTGAAGAGGAACACTCGATAAGACAGCTAAAAAGGACTATTCACTTCATTGGAAGAAGTATCAAGTATCAAAACTAACAAAAAAAAAAAAAACAAGGAGAAACAGAAAATTAAAAATATTCTAAAAATAGTAAATAATAAATAAATAATATATTAAAAATGTCAAAAATTAAAAGGAAACATTTCAAAATACAACAATTTAAGAAAATACGAAAATGCTAAAAAATTAAAATAATCGGAAAATGTCAAATTTGAAAAAATAGCAAAATTTTCAAGAACGTAAAAAACTGTCAAATAAATTGGTTTTCTTTTTCTTGCATTAATTTTACTTGAGTTTTTGCAGTTTTAATTTGTTTTTTATTTCCAATTAAATATTATTTTTCTATAAATAATTGACAGATTAATTGACACGTATATTTACATAACGCGTTTTTTAGTTCCTTAAAACGTCGCTGAAATTGTCTAGGTCAACATTGGCAACGTGCCACATTTATTATTAGTAACTAAAATCGCAACCGCTCATCCACAAATTTACAACACCGACTACCGCAAAAACTAACTTTACAGCGCAAAATCTCGCGACAACGCAACGAATGCACTATAAATAATCCAATAGAAATGCGATAATCCACTTACACATTTCCTTGCCGAGGACCCAAGTTTCCGGCTGCGAGTTAACTTCGACGAGAACGGTGGGGGTGCAAACCAGCAGAACCATTAAGTCGGCCACGCTCAAATTCACAAGGAATATGTTGGTGCTGTTCCTCATGTCTTTGGTCTTGAATATGACGATCGGCACCATAATGTTGCCGATGACCCCCAGGCACATGATGATGATGCAGAAGACCGTGGACGTGGTCCTGATGTAGCTGGGGAACACCGGGTGATACTGAGACGTCTCATTGTTAGTGAGGTTGTTGGAGCTGACGAGATCTATCGTCGAGGTGTACAGATAATTCGACGTCGTCGTGTTCAGGTTGAATTCGATCAAGGCCGTTGTGTTGGTCAATGCTGATGAGAATATTGACGATATTATTGGTGAAACCATATCATATTTTACGATCGATGTTTTTTTGTTTATTTGCGCTTTCGACACTTGCATTTAGTGGGGTCACGTCACCGCATCCTTTAAATTTTTCAACCGTTAACACTTAACGCCTCAACAATCTAAAATATATTTTTATTTAGGGATTTATATCAGCTTTGATAAATATTAATCATGCATTAATTAATTATTTAATTTATGTACAATGCATTTTATGCATAATTATCGCTGTCTTAGTCAATTAAATAAAAACAGCGTATTTGTTAAAAAATACTACACCATGTTAATCATGCATATAACGGAATGGACAGGAATATTAGTCAAGTTGGTGTCGCAATTGTAAATCTTAGACAATCGTGTCATCCTCATTATAAGATCTTCAGCAAGATGTATCCAATTTTTATAACCAACCTAAATTATTAAACTAATATTTCTACATTAAGTTAGAAAACTTGACATTTGCATTGCACACCTCAATAACAAATCGCTTAACTCAAGATTGTTACAGAAAAAGTCCGTTTATTCCGTTTTTCAATTTTATAAATATTCCCCTCGACATTTTAAAATATAATTAATTTAATTTGTAGCACTGGGTTGGCTTAACTAAAATTTAACTAACTAATTTAAATATTCCGCCTTGCTTGGAAATCCAACTTATGAAATTAATGTTAAGTGCTTTTTATGCATACTAACATATTATATATGATTAACATTTTATGCATGGTTAACATCATCAAAGTTTAAAGTTGCACTTACACAATGTACGAAATAATGTTAGTTTGTTTATCTACCCCTTCACATTTTAAAATAAAAATTTTAAAACAAAGTTTACTTTGTATAATTAGATATTTATAGTGAATAAATTACAAGGGATGTTAATCAAATAAGTTGGGTCGACAAAAATCACGGAGTTGCGAATCTTGGACGATCATTCGCCCTCATTATAAGCTATTCATCAAAGTACTCTAACGTTCGCTAACCGATGCAAGTTATTAAGCACAAAGTTACAAACTTATTTGCATAGTTTATCGTTAATAAATTACTTAACTCAAGATAGTTTAACAGTAAAACGAAAGTGACTTTTGCGGACCTGAACTATTTAAATCGTATACATTGCGTTTAATGCATGCTTAACATCGATATAATAAATTTTATATATCACGATTTTTTTTATAATTTTATATTTATTAGGCATTAGAGGCACAACCTTACCAAATTCAACCCATCCAAAAAAAAAGTTTTGGATAAACTGGAGACAAATTTTAGGGATTTAAATAAATACAGCGATCACGTCAAATGATACGTACGTTCTCGAGTTATACGTTTAACCTGCACTAAAATAGAGTGGTATCAAACACACTTATATTAATGTTAATCTTGCACTAAATGCGGTGAACTTTAAAGTGAATATGTTGATAATACATACTGAGACAAATATACACGTGTTTCGTTTTAGATTAAATTCGCTAGCAAGCAGCATCGCGGTCAAACATTAAAAAGTAATTGCGAAAAAACCAGTAATTGGTTTGTGTTACGCAAAGGTGAAAAACCGACTAGTTTTTCCATAATAGATTTTTTGTATCAATGTTGATGAGGATATCAAACGAGTATAAAACGTATAAATGCATCTAAGTTTGTATTATCAAGCTTGTTATTTACTGCAGGATTCGAATCAAAATAGTTTTTTACATGTTTGTGTTTATTTGTCATATATTAACTAAAAGTTATTTGTTAGTAATGCTGAAGGAATACAAATATTTTTGTAAAAAAATCGTAATTTTTATAATAAATTCGATTTACTATAATCTATATATCAATTAACATTTGAAATTAATAATTGTCACAAACTATTATATAATGCCAAGAAGTAGTCAATGTGATATTTTCTTAATTTCTATTCTTGTTTGAAAAAAATACAGTTACTAATTGAAATTCTCACACATTTGAGTCAGTAAGTTATGAAATTGATTAATTTCCTTATATAAATGTTTTAATGCAAATATATAAAAATTATGACCAATTTTTTTTAATAAAGAAATGATATGAGATTATCTTGAATCTAAAATAACAATATTTGTTAAACATTTAAACAGTTGATGGATATTTTTATTTGAATACATTTTTTTTTAATTGTAAATCATGTTAAAAATATTTACAAGATTTTAAAATATGTAAAAATATTTTACACTTAATGAGTTAAACAAAATTTAGTTGAATACAAATTTATTTTTTCTAATACTATGTAGAAATAATATTGAAGATATTTCAAAAATTTCCAAATATGTAAAACATTGTTAAACATTTTAAACATTTCGATTGGCAAATTTTAATTTAATATATTTTTTTATTTACAGTCAAAAACTTGTAATAACTAACTAGGGTATTGATGTCTACTGATAAATGGGCCAATTTAATTTAAATTTAATACACTAATCTAATTTATGTGAAGGTAAATATATACGTTTAAACACAGAGATGGGCAAGGTGTATTTTAACTCTTTTAAATAACATGAAGGAATAATATTAAAAATATTTCCAATTGTATAAACAGTTGTAAAACATTTAAACAATGAATGCAATGAAAAAGTTCAAACTTAGTGATTTTTGTGAAATGAAATAAAATAAATATGTGTTAGTTAAACCATAGCATCATCGTTGTCCACATATATAATTAAATAAAATAAATATTTCGCTGGAAAATTCGAAAAAATATAATAAATTTCATTGTAATAAAATAGCAAACTTGCACAAATTTATATCCGGGAAAAATATTACAAAAACTCGAATGAAATTTTTAGTCGTAACGTTTGTCTAAATATAGATGCACAGATTAAAACACGCCACGCCAATAAATTTTGCAGACGACACTTTGTTATTAACTCTCTAATTAAAAAGTCGCAAATCTGATAAAATAGGTTTTTAAACGTGAATTTTTGTGGTCATGAATTTCAACGAAGTGGTATTTAAATTAAGTTGACATTGACATTAGCTATTTTTAAGATTTCTTTTTTTTTTTAATACGCGTCTTTTTCAAGGGTTATATTTAAATACAAATAAGCATTATGAATAAATTAAAATTTTGTTTTATATCTTAGCTTCCATAAATAGTTGGAAATACGAGGAATTCTGTTGCGGTTTAGTTATATGTGGTATCTTTTTTTAAATTTAAATACCAAGTAAATATTAACAAATAATTACATATGTTTCTATTTATTACATAAATTTGAATAATGACACTAAATACCTGATACCATAGTTGTTTCTAAAAATAACCGCCGAAAAACATTTCGTGATTTATTCAATGAATTAACAAGTTGAATATCTGAAAGCTTGGAAATATATCATCACACGGAGAGCCGTGCGTAAATATAATGACACTCGTTAAAATTAAACACATCTCGTACATCAACACATTCATTTACATTATAGTACATCTTGCGTAAATAAAATTAGTAAACAAATTCACCGATTTTATATGTAATTGTGATTTACGTACTTGGATCCAATATATTAGGCAAATTTACTTCTCGAATTCATGTTAATCAAATGGCAACATTTGCATAATGCTATCAAGAAACGTTTGTTGCATACAAGATAATTTTCTTGTGACTTTATTTTTTATTACCTCCTCGTAATTTAAATAAATTTATCTGTAACGTTTATCTTATCCGTTGGATGGCAATTAATGCATAGTGAATTTATAACCATAATATTTATTTTCGTATGCAAGATTGTTCTATAAATAACTAAAAATTAAAGCTATAAAATTAAGTGCGCTCGGAGAATTTGATGCACTCGACATAAACTTTTTAAAAGCAATTTACGGCGAACTTTTTCAAAAACTATCGTAAATCAAGACGTCAGCAACAATTTTTTTTTAACGCATACATACTTTCGTTCTACATTTTAGACGTTGAGGCGTTTTGCGAAAATTGAATATTTCGCTCGCGAACTTTACGAAAACTTTTAGTTAGCTCGACGCTCGGCGAATTTAAAATTTAATATTTACAACTCAATTTAATTTCACTCGGGTATCCGTGCAAAAATTACCCCACGTTTTCGGACGAATCTTGGCTCTGAGCGTCGTCATAATTCGCTCGCAAGCTCGGGCCGCTGCGATCTTTGCGCGCTTTGCGAACGGACTGGCTTCGAGGCGAGCGTGGTTAGGCCGACGAAACGCCGGTTTCATTCATGTAACTTACTACCCATACGGAGAAATATGCAGTCACCCAATCGCTTCCTAGGTTGGCGGCGCGCAATCGCGGTGCGCCTTGCCCGCTCTAATCTCGACATGTGCATTATTTGCGGAGGTGACGCGTGGAATTTTTAACAAGTCCCAATATTAATGATAATATTAATAATAATTAATTGAAAATTGTAAGCGTCACAAGTAACAATACAAACAAATTGCAAGATATCAATAAAAACCTTTTAAATTTATTACGTCAATGTTAATGGTGCATTAAAATGCTATGAACGTTAATTAAACAGGATCTATAAAACGAACACGTAAATGCTTAAAAACCAAACCTTACTCGTGCAAAATTAGTAGGAAACTCGCTATTTGAAGTAAATATATATATAGAACTAATTAAATAGCATCTTCGGGATACGTGCCAGGTTGAAGACGAGGAACGAAAATAAATCATTGAAAACCAAACGATGGTGAAAATGAAAATTGAAATTTGGATTTTGGGATTGCAATATTAGCCTTCGCCACAAATAATAAATTTCGTCAGAGTCCATAAACAAATTCCGAAGACGTCTTGTAATTTAAAGAATAAAATGAAGCCAACGAAACCAATGGGAATGATGCAAACCGAAAAGAGTGTTGTAAATAAAACATATTAAATGAAACTGAACCAACTGAAACCAAAAACAACGAAACGTAAACAACAGCAAAAAATGGCACGTCAAATCAAAATTAAGTAAAATCAATGAAACCAAATAATAAACTGCATAAACGACAGAAAGATTAAAGGGAAGGCAAAGAAAACATACGCTCGGAAATTATTAAATGAAAATCTTAGGTTTTTAACAAGTGAAAGTGAAATAAATAAGAGTTCCCTGTAATTGTTTCAAGCAAACCGAACCCAAGCCAACCCAAACTAATCCAATCCAACCCAAGACTAGACAACACAACACAACCTAAACCAATCCAACACAACACAACAAAACTTATCAACTTTTGCTTTTTACGATTTGTTATTGTTGGTTATTTCTAGTTTGTATATCCGTCTACGAATTAGCATATTCCATCGCATGTTCAAACGATCTGGTTTTCATTAAATGTTCCTATTTTGGGCGACCGTACAACGCTGCTTGCACCACAACATTTTTTTGATATACATCGCGAGGTTGACAGGCAGTTGAGTCTTAATTGCTCAAACGTTGTTACGAACTCAAAAACCGCTAAAAAGCAAAACCTGCTATTCAAGGTGCATAAATCAATCACACATGACAGCTGTATTGTTAGTTGGCTTATATCCGGACGAATCTTGACTTTAAACGTCGTACATCAAAAACAGCGTGTTCATTCTGTTCAGGCGATTCGCATTTCACAAAATTTGCATAGATTAACTGGGTGTAAAATGTGTCAGCAATAAACGCCGTATATTAAAAAGAAAACATATACCTTATGTTCAAGCGACTCGCTTTTTATCAAATTTGCTTTCTTTGCGTACAAAATATTATAGCGACAACACATTGTAGGTGCATTATTTAATCACAAATGGCAGACGTGTTGTTACTTTACCCATTTTCGCTTTAACTATTCATACAATCAATGGAATACAATGAGAGTTGGACCGTGGGTTGGCGTTTCATGGATTCATATAGGCTAAGGTTTATTTTGTTCGTTTCCAAGAAAAGAGAGAGGAAATTACGAGTTTTAATTTCCAAACAACGTGTGCCAAATTACAAAATATAAAATAAATCTTTTTCTAAACAAATAAAATTTTCGTCAAATAATAAATAAAAGAAAGGAACCTCAAAAATATTTCTCACAATTTGTAAAGCTATAATTTTGTACGAAGAATATTTAACAAAAATAGAGTTTCTCACGTTAAATAATTGTGCAAGCTTAAAGTGATAAATATCTGACAAAACGTTTGTATTGATTAGCTCCATCTAAATTTCAAGACACGACACATGCCGCTACGCAATTACAGAGCTCTGCTTCGACTGACTAAGTTAGGACTGTCCAGACTTGTAACTACTACACAACAACATTTATCAATTTGCTTGCTTTTTCCGATTTCTTTTATTTTCAGTTTGTATATTCGTCTACGAATTCGCATAATTTTAGGCGACCCAATAACGGAACCGCCCTCCCCAACATTTTTCAAACTTGCGATGTATATCGCAAGATTGGCAACCTAAGCTGGGCCTGGCCTTAATTGTTCAAATTTTGTTCTGGACCCAAAAACCGATAGCAAAAGCAAAACATGACATTCAAGCTGCATAAATCAAACGCACATGACAGCTGTATTGTTAGTTAGCTTGTAACCGGACGCATCTTGACTTTAAACTTCGTACATCATACGAGATCGGTGTCCATTCTGTCCATTTACTTTTCACAAAATTTTCATAGTTTAACTGGGTGCAAAATGTGTTGCGTCAGCAAACACAAAAGGTGGTTGCCTTTGTTCGTGTGTGTAAATGGCGATGAGTTGGGTTGACCTTTAATTACTAAAATGTTGCTGCAAAAGCCAAAAACAATTGTAAAAGTAAACAAAAGCTGTAATTCGAAATGCACAAACCAAATTATTGTTAAGCGTTGTATTGGTTGTATTGGACTTAAAAGTTCAACTTTTATTGCAAACTCCAAAGCTATAGTAAACCAAACTAAGCAAGACCCTGTCATTCAAAGTTCATAAACTAATCAAACATGACAAGTCTACTGTTAATTGGCATATATCCGAACGAAGTTCGCTAGCACAAAATGTTGTACCGGCAGCACCTCATGCGCCTTATTTTCGTGTAGCTCGCAAAGTAGGCTTAGGTCTTAATTAACCACTTCGTTGCAAGAGCCAAATACGTAATTAAAGAAACAACAAACTAAACAGAATCTAACTTCAAAGGTGCACAAATCAATAACACATACCAGGTCCATTGTCAATGGGTTTATATATCTGTTCTAATCTTAACGTTAAACATTGCACATTAGCACGAGATTGACCCTTTACTTTGATTTTCGTAAACGTATCTATTTCAGGTGGGTGCAAAATGGCGATAGCGCACCGTCCAAATTTTTCGTGTAAATTGTACAACTGGGTTAGATTATGTGTTAAACTGCACCACCTAGAAGGGGTGGGAATTTTTGCACCAAATTTGGCAGAAACATTGGACTAGTCTAAGGTAACAATTGATTAAAATTTGATAATAAAAACACTTCATTCTTTTTGATTTTTCTTTAATAATGTGTTGGTCCGCCCCTATTTCTGATACTGATATTTCATTGACCCGCCTTGGCATTGATTCCAGCAGGTGATCAATGTCTTCTTGGGGTATGGCATCCCAAGCAGCCTGTACTTCCTGCTGGAGAGCTTCTATTGTCAACGGTGGGTTCGGTAGATTCCTCAATCTTCTACCCATCATGTCCCACACGTGCTCAATAGGCGACAAATCGGGAGATCTTGGCGGCCAAGGCAAAAGATTAACATTGGCCTCTTCAAAGAAGTCAAGAGAAACCCTTGCTACGTGAGGTCGTGCAATTTCTTGCTGGAAAAGTGGGTCTTCCAACCCTCGAAGATATGGAAGAACATGTGGTTCTACCACTTCGTCAATGTAGCGTCGGGCGGTCATACTGCCCCGAATGAAGAGCAAGGGTGACCTACTGCCGTAAGCAATAGCACCCTACACCATCAACCCCACAGTTCGGTGAACATGCCTCGCAATCGAAAATTCAGGATTGCGCCTTTCTCCACGTCTTCGTCTAACAGTCATCCGACCATCATGCATTCCTAAACAAAATCGCGATTCGTCACTAAAGACAACTCGATGCCACTCCAAGTTCCATTGAAGTCTTTCCGTGCACCAGGCCAAACGTTCCTGACGATGTTGAGCAGTGAGGGGTAGCGCAAGATGTGGACAGTAAGAAAGCAAGCTAAAGGTTCTTATTCGACGATAAACTGTTCGCAAGCCTATCGGACGACTTTGTTCACCTAACCATTGATCAGCTATTGATCTAGTTGCAGAGAATCGGTCTCTCAAGGCCATTAGTCTTAAGCGGCGATCTTGACGTTCATTGGTTCGTCTTTGAGCCCCGGTGCCTCTTCTCCGACATTCAACCACGCTTGATAAGCACGCATTATTGTTGAGTGGTGCCGTCCCAAACGGTTGCCGATTTCTCTAAACGAAAAACCTGCTTCTCGTAAACCAACAATCCGCCCTCGGTCAAAGTCACTCAACTGCTGGTCTCCTTCCTCTAGGCATCGTTAAACACTTGAAATACTTTAAACTAAAGAACGGAATCCGAAAAAGTGGAACAAATTCAAAAAATGACTCGATAATAGCTTGTCTATCACCACCTCCCACCAATTCCCACCCCTTCTAGGTGGTGCAGTTTATATGTCACTGAGTATATATATATATATATATATATATATATATATATATATAATATGATACTTATCTTGTATCATGAGCAGTCAGTCGCTGCATAAAACACTTTTAGCAATATTAAAGTTTATTGCTAAACTTTAATATTGCAGTCGAGAATTTGTACAATAATTATATATACATATATATATATATATATATATATATATATATATATATATATATATATATATATATATATATATATATATACATATATATATATATATATATATATATATATATATATATATATATATGTTGGTGCGTAAGTTCTCGCGGCTGATATCTGTGCTTCTTGGTTCTCGGGTTGTGAACCGCGTTGTCCCCCCAGGAAGCTCTTCTAGGTCTCGCTGACTTAGAAGAACAGTTCTTCTAAGCCAGCGAGACCTAGAAGAGCTTCCTGAAGATGGCAGATGGGACTCTGCCGAAACGTCGAAGCGACCCTTCGGGGAAGATTTCTACAACGCGGTTCACAACCCGAGAACCAAGAAGCACATATATATATATATATATATATATATATATATATATATATATATATATATATACATCAATGAAGCAATAATAAAAATTGTACACCCAACTCAATTCACTAGTTTCAAAGATAATTAAAACCTGTTAATTGCAAATTAATAACCGAGTAAATTATCTCACAAAAAGAGTAATAAGTATAATATCCTGCAGGGCTGAAGAAATTAAAATGTATCGGGAAAGAGGAAAGGTCCACCAAGAGAACGTGTGTTTGCGATACGTGGACAAGGTATTGCGTGTAATCGACTCGTGGCAAGTTGAAAATTCGACGAGGATTTCGATTACGTCTCTCGCTCACATATGTTACGCCAAAGGATCTACGTCGCTACCGTCTGGGAGTTATTCAATCGTTCGAAGGTTTGTTCAGATAAACTCTTTTAACTATGTACACTATTTATTATTAATATTTACAATATACAATTTTCCTCAATTACAATTAGCACTGATGTGTTACTGTGTGTAACTGTTAGACTGTTGTCTTGATACGAACTGTTCGACTGGTATCGTGATAATGTTCTTACTTTGACTGTTGTCGTGGTAATGTGATACTGTGATAATGATAATGTCTGTTTAAGGGTGAAAACGTTCCTTAAATACTACGTTCTTTTGTGTAATTGGTTGGAATGAAATGTCCCCACTTTGATGGAAGATGAAAAACTCGTTATGACTGGTAAAGAATGAATTTAAAGCGATGAAAGAAAGGGAAGTTTGGAACATTTGGTTCAGAGGATTAATCTAAGATCCCGAAAGCCATATAACAATTTAAATATTCGCAAATTGGTTATTTACAACCGCCTTTGTGAAAGTGCGGCAATCGTGAAATATATCGCGGCTTATAAAACGGGAATTGGGACCGCAAATTATCTTAATTAAATCCACATATGTAGGTGCGGGACCGAACAACGTGTGACTCCAGTAAATACTGTACCATTATAAAAATGTTATCGAACGCAGTGATTTTGTGATTTGTGATTTTGTGATTTTGCCGCATAAAACTCTCTATCTCTCTCTCTCTCTCTGTCTGTCACAGCATCAAAAAAAATTATATTCAATAAGAAATTACCGAAACATAATTTAAATTTTATTATTTGAAAAAGAATTTTTCTGTTTTCATTTGTCGAAAGTTAGACAAAATATTACAAAAATGTTTTCAAGCGGTAAAGTACGAAACCTATTTTAGAAGATTACAATTATATATTGTCTAAATTTCACACATTACAGTCGATATATAACGTTTTTACTTGAAAAAAAAAAACATTACATCCCAATTATTCATTTATCATTTAAAATTTAATATTTTGTGCAATGCATTGACATTTAACTTTAATATTTTATAATTGTAATATGTAATATTTGTGCAAATAATGGCCATCGAGAACAATAGAGAAGAAAATCAATAAAAAAAACAATCATGTCGCCCAGTCCATATTGTAGACGGGCGCAAAATATTTTTTGTATAAATCACTAGGTCGGAGCTTTACTGAAAATAAATATCTAGTGTGAAATTATTATTGTCGTTTAGATGGCGTTCGTACAATTTTTTTTTTCAATCATGCTTGCATAATTTGATGCATGTTCAGCGAATGACGTGTAGTGGTCTGATGAAGCCATAGAGGGCGAAACAGTCGTTACCACCCGTTATATTTTCAGATATTTATTTTCATTAAAATTATCTATAAGAGTGTAAGATTAGTTCAAAGTACTGGGGAAGACTTTTTGAGAAAACAATGCCATGTGTTAACATAAAATCAGTGAGTGTGTACTCCTCTAACTAATTGATTATTGAAGGATATCCTAATTCAAGTTTACTGCACAACCCCCATATTATATGGCATGAAAGGGCACAATTATAATTTTCAGAGCATAAAATGGAATTTGCATGTTTTTGCATGGATTTGAATTTTGTTAAAACTGTAAAAAAAACCTGTGCTAACAGAATTCGCGGTGAACACTTCTCTTAGTTAATCAATTACGAATCCCCCCTATTTCCACAAAATGTGAAAAATCCAATGCGTACGACAAAAAAATCGTATTAACAAAATTCCTTCTTGAATTCCTCGAGTTTTATCGCGACGAAAAAATGTTTTTATTCTTATTTAAATCTTCAATTCGGGGAACCAAAGCAAATGTTTTTTAGTCGGATTAGCCGAGGAAAAACTGTCGTCGTAAATTTTGCTTTTTATAATTAAACGAAATATAATAAATCAACCCGAAAGTGGGCGAATAAAAACGTAAGATTTTAACTCAAATTAATTGTTAAGCGCTTTTATTGCCGTTGCGCTTTTCTCACGACATCTTATTTCTCGATGCCCCCAACTGTTTCCACCCCAAAAGTGATTGATTTATATTCGATTGTGAAATATCATCGTTCGTATTGAGAGGAATTATTTCCTAAATGGAAATTTTGTTCATGTATTTAGGTAGTTTATTGCTCGGTTATATTTTCTACGGATGCAAATTGCATCGTTGCCTTGAGCATATTATCGATGTAAATTAATTTCAAATTAAATAATGTCATCTGCAACGATTCAGAACACGTCGATTTATTTTTTTAGTGTCGAACTAGGCCAGGTACAATTTGTCAAATTATTGATGGGTCATTGAAAATTCAATATATTTTAATAAACCTAATGTGCTTAATAAAGTCACACTTGAAGGCAATTGACCCCTTGATTTGGCCAATTCCCTAATTTGAAACGCCAATAAAATTTATACGACTGCGTATCAGACGTCTGCTCATAGAATTTGGTTTTCGTTAGCGTTTCATTTTGAATTAATTTACTGGGCGAAAAGGATCCGTAACGTTGTTTGTTAGTATTTTTTGCAAAGATTGTCCGCGGACAAGAGAATCGTTCTTGGCGAATATACGCATTTTGCAGATGACTAAACACTCCTACACGCCGTACAAAAGATATTTATGTGGTTCACGGCCAGCATAGTTTGAAGAACGCTAAAAATATTGAACGATTTCGCTGTACTCTAGCGATAATCGCGCGGCGATGTTTCGTTGGAAGCGTTGACGAAAATAAATTCATGAAACTTAAAAAGTGTCGTCGGTCATAGATTTATTACTCATCGAATTCCGTGTAATCTGAAAACTTCCACGTTTATTATTTATAGAAGTCTTTGACACGATTTTACTTAAAATATTACGACTGGCAGATATTTGATTTAAACAGTTTTGGTTCCAGGTGCTTCGTATCCTGATGGCTATTATTGAGAGCGGCTGTCGAAACTGCATGGTTATTTATGGACATCTAAAGCGAAGGCAATTTTATTCACAAAACATTTCCAAAATGTGTCAAAAAGTACATGATAGTAGTAACAGCAAAAGTCATTATTTTGAATTCTGTTCGATATAATAAAACTAACAATTAAATCAGAGTTATTTATATCGACGTTTCTTAGAAAATTTCAACACGAAGAATTACTATGACAAATTAAGATGCAATTCGCATAAAAGGGTATGTTTTTCCTATTGCAGTAGGATCAATATTATGTCACAAAATGTTATTCAAGGTGACTAAATGAATCACAAATGACAGGACCGTTAGCTTTTAGCTTATTTGAGCCCACAAGCAAATAAAATCTTTATTTCTCTTCAATATAATAAATAAGATAATACATTTCGCAAAAGTCCAGACCCAGAAAATGTTCATACGAATTGAAAAACTACTACTAAAATACTAAAACATTTCAAGTATTTGAAACCAAAAATATGGTGGGGAGAATTTTATCATAGACACGACAAGAAAGACATTTTGATGAAACACTTACGAAATGCAAATTTGAAATTAACAATAATTTTAGCTAATTCTCATAACGGGATGACTTTTGACTTGTACAAAACAAACGCGTGCAACTCAGTATTTAGGTCCGACCTAACTGTACGCAACGCAACAGATGAAAGATTAAAATTTTATTTTTACAAAAATTTGCGAAAATTAGTCAAAATTGGAAATTAAATTCAAATAAATTCAGTTCAATTTATAACTTTACGTGAACGTAACAATAAAACAAGATTTTAATTGTACAAACTGTAGACTAAAGGTGCATAAATCAATCACGTAAGACAGGTCTATTGTATTCTATTTCAGCCTCAACTGTAGTCCGGTTGGGTTGGGTTAAGTATTTCCACCTCAACTGTAATCGGGTTCAACCTGATTACACAATGTAATAAATAAATAATCTGTAAAATATTTATAATATGTAATATTTGGTAAAAAATCAGTTTAGACACATACTTACCTATAGAGAAATGTCGAATTCTTTTGTGCAATGTAGATCAAATTTGTGAATAATTTATCGCATTGTTTTAATTTGTACCAAACTTTGTTTTTAAAATGAACTGTAGATTTTCAATCATAAAAAAAATAAAAGACCCGATTTTGTTGGGTAGGTTTGTTCAGAACTATTCGATATTTTTGACCTTAAACAAAATTTATAACTGAAAATAGTTGAATTTAATTGACTATTATTTATTATTTATCACTTATTAATATGATATAAATGTTATACAAAGTTTCAGTCTGAGTATTAACGCCATCTTGGAGTCAGCAACTCCAAACTCGTGTTTTTAAGTGATCACAGAGGTCAGGCTCGTAACTACTTCGCAGTCGTCGGCACGAGAGCCGCTTTGTTAAAACTAAATGTCAACGAATGTAGCAGGTGTTGACGAATCATATCACCATTTATGATGAGCCCAGAAAGGGTGCAACGGCTGGGAAGCAGTTTCAAGTTTAGACAATACCGACTTAGTCGATCGAAGCAGACATCTGTAGGAGCACAAGTGTGATAATGACGATAATGATATACAATAATAATGATAAGATGGCGTTAATTTTTTAGACAAACTTGTGGTACTTATGCTTACATAACCTGATACACCTATAACCTTCAGCGAATATGTATGTCGTGGTCTGGTCAGCCTAGAAAGGACGACGCTGTGCTATTACATTATATGATACTTTTCATAAATACATATCCATGGGGTAAATAGGAAAAATAGACGCAGAGGAAGAATTAAAAAAAAAAAACAACAAAGCAGAAACACAATACTGAAAAATGGACAACGGGATAGACTGCAATACATCCTTCAAAGGAAAAATCCTGAAATACATCGATTATATAAGAAACGTTCACTTTAAAATATAAACGAAATATATAACTAGTTTTGTAAAATTCAAGGAAAATACATTGCTAGAAAAAGCAAGTAAATAAACAGCGAGAAAATAATAATTTATAACAAAAAAATCTAACGTGATTTCACATTAAAATCCACGAAATACTAGTTTTGTAAAATTCAAGGAAAATGCATTGCTAGAAAAAGCAAGTAAATAAACAGCAAGAAAATAAAAATTAGTAACCAAAAAATCTAACGTGATTTCACAAAATAAATAAAATTAAATTAATATTAAGTCCCAATTAAATTTTGCCAACTTTCCTGCATTCATAACGCTCGACATAATTTCAATGCTTACAATCTGCTGGGGCACCAAAAATATTAATAACCAGATGCTACTGCGCGATTCAAACGAAAAAGTGAGACTAGTTTGACGAGGTCGCAAATATTTGCGAGGAAGTAAATGAACAACGATTTTTTTACATAATGCGTTTTTCTCCACTCAACGGCCGTTTTTTCTAAACGTTGTTGTAAACAGGTTGTGTACAACCGCCCCCCTGAAAATAATTTCGTGGCTTTAATGATGATGACTAAAATCTTTGTTTTGTATTAACTGAGTGTACTATATTAAAGGTAGTTTAATTTGCTTATAGGCGGGTAAGCAAATTTGTACTAACTGTTACTTTTTAAATTGCTTGAGTATTGTTTTCTTTTCTGAAAAAAAAAGTATTTGAAAAAGTACCTAATAAGTACCTATTACTAATAATGGTGCAAACTTTTATAGATATAAATAAAACACAAATTAGCTTTCCTTTTGTTCAATGTGCGTTTCTATTTATAGTTGATTTAGTAAGAATTCTAACAGTAGTGTAAATGCTTGGTATATATAACATATAACATGGACCTAGCTAAAAGCAACAGTGTTATAGTTTGATCAATACTTACGAAAGCTATATATTTAACGATTTCTTGCAGAATAAACCCTTAAGTGTTTAACATTAACATGAATTACTTGTGTGTGTTCTAAGAAACACTTAAACATGAAATTACCGCAAATCATCCGTTTACATGTTGTTAACTACAAGTCGCTCGTGAGAATAGAAGTATCTGATAATTAATCTGTCAGCCGGAAGTAGTTATGAATCACTCAGAGCCTTCGTTAACGATCCGTGAAAAAATAAGGGCATGCGAAAGTATCCGACGACGTAGACCAACAAGTGGGCGTCTACAAATCCAATGCAATTTTAATACAATCATCCATTGTACAACAAGCAATATTATATATTTTTAAATAATTGTAACTAATATCTATCACGTGTGAAAATTCGTTAAAATACGTTATAATAAAATAGTAAATCGGATACTGTGGCAGGAAAAATAAATTAAAATAAATATTACCCTCACAACACAGCAGGTTATTCAATCTGAATGTACATTTCGATAAATATGTTGTCATTTTCAGCAGAAAAAACTGTTTTTCAGTTTTCAATCAATGCAATTAAATTTTATTTCAATTTCTGTTTCATTTTTTTGCCTTGTTATTGATTATTATTTTTCTTAATAGCTGTCGAAAAACAAAAGTATGGCTCGTTCCATTTGTATTTTATTTTAAGTACCTCTCTGGTTTATTTTATTATCTTAGTTCGATATGAGATGATAACGATAGGGAGAATAATAATATTTATCACATAAGGATGACGATAAAGGTAATAATAATGATTCGAATAATGTCAAGACTGTTTGTAATTGATCGCGGCAGCGTCATTCAGATCACCAATGATACATCCGATGAGGTACATGTCGTCATGCAAACACGAGTTACACGAGAAATTTAAGTGTACCAACGCTACTTAGACGACAACATTCTCATACTGACTGATGTATCGTTGGTGATCTGTGATGAGTCCCGAAGGACGAAACAGCTGTCATCACCTGATACATCCGCTGAAATGTATTTTCAATAAAGCGCTCTTTTGTGCCGACGTCACAGTGTTCCGTTTGTCGCATCTAGCTGGACAAAACCTCCAAATTGATTTTATCGTGTATGACACATTTACCTTTACTTTCTAATTATTAATGTCAATAAATAATATGAACTTAACTTATGCGGTTTAGATTTGGAAAATAACCAATGATATTATTTGTAAAATGAAAGTTAATTAGAATATATAATATATATAATATAAGTTAAAGTTCAAATATTCTTAATTTCTACAGATATTCTATTTATATACAATACTCTTGTTTCTGATGCAAATTGTTCAAATTTAATGACATCAATGTTAGAGCCGGATGATAGTGCACGCAGAATTGTAGCAAAACGTATGATAAGCGTTTCATTAATTCAAGTTATCGCCGCACTTAATTCATGGTTTTTGAAAGAGCGCCTCGCAGTATTTCCATCATTTGTGGAGCCAAAACCTGGTTTCGCTTTATCAATATTTAGCCACTTCTCTTGCTTAAACTTCCCTTGTATATTCTTCCTTTCCTCTAACTTGCAATTTATTGCTGCTTAACCTATAGCCAATATGCAAAACTGCGTATCCGTGCATGAGACAGTGTGCAGTGCTGACAATCCAAAGGAATAGTTTTCAACTTTATCCGCTTTGTTTATTTCTAGATTAATTTTTTTAGGCTTCTTTCCACAAATATAGCATATTTATATAGAACTTTATAATACTGCAAGAGCATGTCGATAAACACCGAGGATTTTTCCTTAATACTACATTCAGCTTTTAATTGAAGAGGTACGAATGATATTACAAATAAATATTCGTCACTGGATTCAGGATTATCGAACTGTTGTTTATATGTGCTATGACCGGAACTGCCATTTACTCAAAAGAGTAAAGTTCGACTTATCACAATTTATTGTTATTTCCTTATATGCCATAAACATTCTTTCAATTGTTAAATGAAGAATTGCTTGTAATTTTATTTCAGCAAAGGATTCTTCCACCGTTACAAATTGTTCGCGTGGATAATCTGCTTTCGCAGGCTATAAAATGATAGAAACTCGAAATGTGCTACACCCATAGCACGTTTTCGCGTTACTTTATAAGAATGTGATGTACATTTAGCGTCCACATAATAAGCTGGTGCTTCATTTCTTGTTAAAGAACGTTGCCCATTTTCTTGACTTCGCAGTTGCTTTATCTTGGTGAACTGAACTGAAAAGTTCTTTAATTATGTTTGCCACATCCCGTTTAGCTGTAGCAGGAACAGAAACTTCAGCTGCGTAAGCAATTTCACACATACTACGTGAAACTACTATATCCTGAACTCTACGCTTCTTTGTTTTTTCGAAACATTCTTCAAATATCTTCGTTGGATGACCACCACTAGATGTTGTAGGCTGATCGTCAACTGGAATGTGAGGCTCGTCGTCGGTGATGATTTCGGTGTACAAATTTTCAGTCCCCTGTAACCAAGTCTCATATTTTGTGGTAAATCTATCCATGCGTCAAACACTTGCAGTACATTTTATGTTTATTGACTTTCACTGAGATTGGGTTATGTATCTTATTTAAGCTCTTTAATTGATTATTACGTGTAGTTTTTGCGAAGCGACGCCAAACTTCGAAAAATTCCTGCCTTGAAATTGAATACAGCGCTCCTGAAAATTAAATTATAAATGGATATGCGAAAAAATGCGAGACATATAACGTTCACATATTTATGAAGTAAATAAAATACAACAGCGAATAGCCAAGAATTATCACGAAACCTTGACATACTCATTAAAAAAACTGAATCTTCGCAATCTATTTTAAAAGTACTTACTATAAGACTATTAACGCATACTTTAAACAGCTTTATAGGTCTATATTTTCATAAATAAAAGTTCATCATACCTTCGGCTACTGGATCCATATTAAGTTAACACTTACTATTACAAACAAACGAACCGAACGTATTTTCGTGAGCGAACAATCACCAGTATGGAACCATTCAATTGTTAGCTTATTGAAGACTGAGCTTTGCGTTATAACTGTGCCCTAATATTGCAACAAAACTACTTATTTTGTGAATTTGTGGGGTCCACACTATCTAACGGTTAATTTCCTCAAAATTTCGATAATGAGTTTTGTCTACCTAGATTGCATTGATGGGAACACTGTGGCGACGGCTGCAAAGGGATCTCGACGGTACCACTTCAGTCAAAGTAGACCTATGTGATTACGTAGCAGCTTGAGTATCAACGGAGTGAGGTCTACGTGATAACGACAACGATGCCTATAACGATTACGATCACGATATCGAATATGATAACGATAATGATAACAATAGTGATAATAGGAATAATGATAATCAACATTTTATTTGTTTTTCGTTGTCATTTATTATGTTTTTTTTTGTGTTTTTACTTTTGTTTGATTTCTTTGTTCTGGCACATTTTATTTCTTCATTTAATTATTTCTTTTCTTTTATTTCTTTAATTAATGTTCAAAATTTACTTCAAATTATTCCAAATGCAACGAACCAAACTATAAAATTGAAACCTCAAACAAGAAATAAAAGGCAAGTCTCATTGAAACCTAAGTCGATTCATCTCGTGAAATTCATAATCTAAAAATAATTAGTATTCAAGTATTTTATAAACGTTAATGAATACAAACCTAACAAGTTGGAATACACGTCAACGAAATTCTCCGAATGAAAAGCAATGTTATCGATAGTAGTATTTTAAACAAAACCACAGTATCATTGAGGTAGAATGGTCACAAGGCACTTGACATTTTTTTTAATAATAATATAAAAATAAAACTTGGTTTAGTTTCATAATTTTAGATATGAAACCAAACCAAGTGTTTTATTTTTATATTATTATTAAAGCCACTGTGTTCAAAGTGACTACACTTCTATTCCATTGTTATAATCAAAACGTTAGAACATAATTCAACGTCATTTCAAAGTTTTTATCATTTTTTTTTACTCAGAATATGATTAAAATAAAAATTGGCGGAGCCTGTGGTTTTACTATAAAGAAAAAAGAGAAAACTTATAATAACAATTATAAGATAAAAACCCCTTAACACACTTGATTTTTAAAAATCTAAATACGTATTTCGGCAACTACGAGTAGAATCTGAAAGGATGAGTGTTAAACATAGTATTTCTACTTAAGGTAAAAACCTTTGAAGATATTCTCTTCACTAGATCACCAGTGGGATAACACTGAGTTGCCGAAATACATATTTAGATTTGTAAAAATCAAGTGTGGTAAGGGGTTTTTATCTTATAATTGTTATTATAAGTTTTCTCTTTTCTTTCAGAATATGATTCTTCCGTCATACGTTCCTATGCGACCATAAGCAACAGTTCGTTCAATTTATATAAATTAAATTTCCGTGATTGTAAATAACCATTTAGAACAATTTTCACACTGGGAACAATTACGATGGAAAATTTAAATAAGTATTTTCATAAAATTGAATATATTAAATAAATTGCAACCATTCGAAATATATCGAAATATTATGACGATGTACATACATATATCTATTTATTGAATCAAATTACCGAATATGTTTGTATTTGCTAGCCACGTGGCCATTTTCATTTCTAATATTTGTTCTAATGCGACATAAAACCACATTGGTTTTACTTTGGTCTCCCCCGAACTTAATTTACCAGAACACCGAATCAGCGACAAATTCAATTACGAGCCTTCGGTTATTACCGTTTTATTATGGCAAGCCTGCGTTTTGTATCGAGCGCGCGAACGCCGGGCGATAGAAATACATTTCGGCGAAAATTTAAAGACCGGCCGCCTCGAATTTACAACCTGCATCGATTAAGCAAATCGCGTGCAATCTGCGACGTCTGCTGTGCATCAATCGGACCCGGTGGATGTTGCAAGCCTCCTTAATAACGACGTCCTTTGACGTGCGTCGAAATGCGGCTTTACGACCGCTTCCAGTGCAACATAAAAGCGGTCATTTAAATCATCGGAAATCGGTTTTTCTTTCGGAAAATGAAGTAAACGGCGCTCGCCGGCTCTATTTTAAGTTTAACTGCTTTTCAGTTCGCGCGGATGTTGGTTTACACGCGACGACCAGTCTCGCAATAAATTTCGAAGTTAATAAATCACTTTGTGTTTAACTGCTTGTGTATTTATTAAAGATAAACGCGAATGTGTTGATTGAAAATTTTTGAGCTGTATTGTAAATATGTTGTTATATTCTGGTGGGTCAGTGGCGGATGTGTACGAATATTTTAGAATTCTTCGTGAACTAGCTCTAATATCACACAATCGAATCCAATACTCATGCGCCACGTCAAGCAAACACATTTACTTTTCTTATGATATTAACGCAGTGGTGCATTTGTTTTAAGATACTAAGAAATGGGAATTATAAATTACGTTAACTATAACTGAAAAAGTTGTTTTAAGAAAAATTAGAAAAAGTTTTTACACTTTTAATATGAAGTAAAAAATTTATAAATACCACTCTTTTCTCACAAGTTATTCAAGAGAAAAAAATCATTTTTCGCATATTTCATATACGTATTGTAAACAAAATCAAATGTGCAAGGAGTTACATATACAAATGTTATTATATACATACTTAATAATATATAGTCAATCCGATGCACGCAGTTAAATAAAATTAGACGAGATGACTAATACAAACCTCTACAAATATAAATTTACGAAGTTGCTCGTTAATTAGTTGAAATTATAATTAACATTTTCTTAATATGGCTACAATCGCCTTACATTCAGTGGACCGCTTATCCAATGGTGTTTCATTGGTCATGGCAACACAACCATAGAGCTACCATATTGACTCATGAGTGTATTTCATTATATGAGTTGTATGTCATCAATTACTTCTACGTACATGCAAATAATTTTGATTTAATCTCTTAATTTCAAACACCCACGTGCCCACTAATAATATATTTACTTCACTTAAATTAGTTATTCTCGTTTGCAATTATTATTTACACAATTTTTAAACGCTATATCGTTATGATGCGCAAAGCATATTAACTGGATTATTAATTGAGGCGAGTAAATGCAAAACTCTCCTTATCCATTTTAACAGATGTTGAGAACCACGACTACTTCATTGTATTTAAACGACGGGACATAGTTCTGCAAAAATATAAATAATAATTTGGGTAAAGCAAGTTTTGCAGCTTGGATTTGGCCAGTTTTGCAATAATAATGTTAGGATAAGACAAGTTTTGCAGAAATAATTATTTATTAAGTTTATTTTTTAAATATTCGATTAACCGTAATATAAACTATTATTAAATTCTTAAACATACGTCTTCGCTCGTTCGCCTGTCTTCCTCAACATCATAATTCGTTGCAGGCTCTTCCTCCAGTCGTCGTTTTTCCGCCAATAAAGACTTCAAGAAATCTAAATCTTCCCTTACTTGCCATTCATTTCAAAAATGTTCATCTAATAATTTTTTCACGTCATTCAGTTTCTTCGGATTCATTGGTAGTGCACACGCTTTTTCCAATCTATATCTTGACAATCTTTACCCAATTCCGTCACAGTACCATGTTCTTGAAAAAATTGTTTATAAGTTTTAGGATCGGTTATTGTTGATTCATTTTTTAGAATTTTTTCAATCCTTCCTAACACCTGTCAGGACGGATAAATGAATGCCCAGGTATCGGAAATACAAGTTCTATAGCTTCCACTGGGTGGAGCACAATTTGTTAAAATATAAGGGCACATGCCGATCATAGTTGAATTTCAATTTTGTCTCCCACATCCTTCCGCGCACAATCTGATGATACAACAATCAAATAAGAAGACACATTAGTTTGTTATAGACAATGATATACTGCCGATGCAATTTCATTTGATCCTTTGTGATGTTCATGTTTCATCCATGTGTAGATAAAGACTTTCGATGAATCCTGAACGATGGTAACCAAGTTTTTCTGACGGTCAAATGAAAAAGTTATCATTTTATTTATCAACCTCTTTCACTTTATTAAAGAAATCGTTTGCCCTTAGTTTGTGTATCCTTGTTTCTATGACATTTTTTTTATTATTGATGTAAATATTATCCATTATCTACTTTAGCTCGACAGTAATGACTTTCAACTCCTTTTAAATTTTCAATAAATTTCCTGAAAGCTATGCTTTTGCTTCATATTTTACACTAACTCGATCACCACATTGGTTCTCTAGAGGCATTAGACCTGTTTCGAGATGTCGTTTAGCAACTCTCTGCACACGGTCTTTTGAAATGCAAGGTGTATTTAAAAAAGTTTTTGGCATACCTGAATTTCAAATTTGCGACATTCTGCTTTTCTAATAAAGTACTTCACAGAAATACTCTTTCTACTGCTATTTTCTTTTATATGTCGCTCTCTATTAGGTTTTGAGCATCTGCAGTAATTTAAAATAAACCCATCTTGCTCGATTTTAGATTTGCAGGAGTAGAAACTTTTATGAAAAGTGTATACATCCCGCGGAGTTAATTTTTCGCAATAGTATGTATTGCCATGATTGCATGCAATACCACGTGGACGTTGTTTTGCTTGATGCCCAGAAAACCTAAAACAAGCTTTTAACGATAGTTTACATCAGCCAATTTTTCATTTGATTTTTTTTAATTCCGTTACTTAAAAGAAACCGTAGAAGTCGTAGAAACAAAAATTTGAAATCTAAATCAAAAGAGAAATAAAATAATGTGATGTGATAACATGCTAAAGTGCTAAAAAATAGCTACATGTGAAAAAATCTAAAAGTTATCAATGCGCCTTTCACGTTTAACAATTTCTCGCTTCCACTTTTTTGTCGGCAATTTTTTTTCTGTCTTTACCAAGTGGTGCAGCTTGGATTGTTTGGTCCATTTTTATCCATACAAGTACGAATTTATACTAACTAATAAAAGATTATAAAATGTGCACGAACACCGTCGCTAAATTATTAATGAAACTGTTAAAACAATCTTGGTTTACAAGACGTCACGTGTGCCTCATTACCGTTCTTTATTGGTTGTATGGATAAGGCAAGTTTTGACATATCAGAGAGCCAGGATAAGACAAGTTTTGCTGTGACAACAATAATTTTACACGTATTTTAAATGGGGCAAGTTTTATTATTTCATAATGTTGGCAGCTAGAGTAGCAGTTAAAACGCACTACCTAAGACCATCTTTAGCTCAGTTTTCGCCAAAAGTGGATAAGGCGAGTTTTGCAACGCAGTCTTTATTAATATCGATTTCAATTATCTTTACGTCTACGAACTACTTAAAGTTGAAGAAAAACGTGCGTAGTTGATTTGGTCCAACTACGAAATAAAATTCGTACGTTCAGACCGAGATTTGAACCGGAGACCCCAGGATTGTTTTTATAACACAAATCACTAAATAAGTAAGAACAAATGCTTTATTATATCGCATCCACGATTAAAAAATAAAATGTTAGAATAATCTGGTAATAAAACTAATTTCAACATTTGACGATCGTTAAAGAAATATCTCAAAACCTTGAAAATACTCCGTAAGGAAAACTCACTTCAAACCAGAATTATGAATAGTTCTAAGCCGGGTGGGGGGGGGGGGCATTCGACAACTAAGACGCCATTTGTATCAGCTGATAAAATTGAGGTTCTCGAAGATATACAACTTCGTAGCTGGGTGTACTAGAAACAGAATATTTGTATTTACTAAGCGGTTAAATCTGACATAAAATAATGTGTATTTAAAACTTCGTCCACCACAAAAGCTGACGACCACAAAATTATTGTCAATGTTATCTATTGATACTTGATATATTTCCAATTGGTTTATTTATGTCTTCGCATTTTTCGACGTTGTCCCAGATTTGTTTATTTTTTTTTCTAGTTCCAAACATACGGTTTTATTTTTAAAATATTGCCTATTCGTGTTTATATAATTTGAAAATTATTCTTTGACCAAATATTTAAATTTTTTATATTTAATGTATTTGCCTTTTTTAGTATTTTGTTTCGTTGCACCCTCGACATTAATTTGTGTATGTTACAGTCGCGGGCACGGAATATCGGGCAAGCAATTTTCTGATACATTAACAAAAACCGATGTAGCTTAGGCTTTATTGTCATTATGACAAATTTATTTGATCTGTCATTTACTTAACATACGCTGGCAGCTGGCAGCAGAAAAATATTTTAGTCAAAATTATTACCGAAAATTTTAATAAAGTTAGAATAATATCCCATGTCTTGGATGGTATGACGCATAAACAAGCTGCTGCACATCTGGGTATTCCAAAGAGTACCATTAATTCATTTGTAAAAAAATGCAGAGAAGGTGAGATGGTTGAACGACGTCCAGGCTCAAGAGGACGTCGCATCTCCAACCCTGAAGAAGATGATGCGCTTGTAGACGTAATCGGGAACGGTCCTTTCACCAACGCTGTTGAAGTGAGAAATGCTATTAACTTTCCAGGATCTGTGTGGACTGCATGTCGTCATTTGAAAGCTATCGGTCTTCGAAACCACGCTGTGGCAAAAAAGTCCGCATTACGTCTCAACAAGAAGCAAGAATGGGATTCGATTTGGAGCATATAGCACAAGACGGTGCTTTTTAGAGTAGAGTTATTTTTACAGATGAAAGAGTTTTCCATTCATCCCGCAATGGGCACATAAGTGTGTACAGGCCCAGGAACTCCCGTTATGAAGAAACTTATGTTGGTACGAATGATCAAACTGGACGTTTTTCTGTGAACATGTGGGCGTGGATTTCTATTGCAAGTCCTGGGGTAATGCTGTATGCGTTTATATTAGGATTCTGGAGGACGTGATGCTCCCTTCGGTGACGACATCTTACCAAAATCAATTTTTTTCTTTCAACAGGACAACTATACGGTCCATACAGCACACAGGGTAGCAGCATGGTTCCAGGATCACAATACAAATTGATTGGCCAAGTCGTAGTCTAGATCTCAACCCTATAGAGAATATGTGGGGGCTTCTAAAAAGAGAGTTACAAAGTCAACGTATAATATTTCGCAATAAGGATGACGCATTGACTGTAATTACTAATGCATAGCAAATATTACCTCAGGGCTATGACAGAAATTTTTGTCTCTCGATGTCTAGCCGATTAAGGTGAGTGGTAGGGGCCGATGAGGCCGATACAAACTATTAACTTGTTGCAAATTTTTTAAGTTTAACTCACTTAATTGATGTTCTAATTTGTATATTTTTTGTTTTTAATAATAAGTTTCGTTTTCTTCTTACTTATTGTCATTGTTCTTTGCTTAATATAATTTAAATAACATTATTTACACAATTTTTCAACAACCCATATTCAATTCTTAAAACAGCCTATGTCACTTCTTCAACTCTCTCAGTAACAGTCTCATGTCAGTCACATTGACGTACGTACTGCCCGTAATTCCGTGACCGCAACTGTACAAACAATTCTCCATAGCTGAAAATATTTCAAAAATAAAAAACAACCGATCGTTAAATGAAAGTCAATCGATAACAATGTGCTTTGCCAAATTAATACCATGTATGTACCATACCATATGAATATCATACGAGCGATGGCTTTTTCTCTTGTCGCCCCTTGGTATTAATTTGGCAAAGCACAATGTTATCGATTGAATTTCATTTAACGATCGGTTGTTTTTTATTTTTGAAATATTTTCAGCTATGGAGAATTGTTTGTTGGGCAATTTTATGGGTTCCTCCACTTTTTTTAAAAAATTATATAAAGTGTAACCCAACGTAATATATTTCTATATATTATTAATTTAATTCGTTGGTTTTTAGGTTCATGTTCCATTGCTCCATCAGTATTAATTTGTATTTTTTACCATACTAACGATCGATAAAACTCGATCGTTTAGTAATCGATTGTCTCCCGTCTACATATTTTTTTATTTCATAGTAGTCAAGTAGTCTTGTTACTTCCTCTCGATTCTTAAAAAAATCTTTGGCCATTCAAATGGAAAATTGTTTATCTTGTACAATGGTATGTTCGATATAGCACACAAACCACATTTTTTTATGCTATGATCTATCCTTGTCCAATCACAGCCATAAACAATAAGTAATTCGATCAGCTTTAAAAGACCATCATGATTTCTTTGAATTATTTATTGTTTCCTGAAATCATTTCGTCCTTTCACAATCAAATAAAATTAAAGATCTAAAAATCCAATAAAATCCAATCCAAAGTATTAAGTAGCAATGCGGTTATATTGGCCGGGGTGTAGTAGCTCCAGTTTGATTTTTAATATGTGTTGTTTATTATTTAATGTTGGACTATTGATCGAATAAGCCCAATATTGTAGATCTACATTAAATAATTGAAAAGTACCAGCGTGTCAATCAAGACAGATTCTATATTACATATTTTGAGAACGAAAATTGGAGGTGCTAAATACAAGTCAATCCAACCGCAACGCGACCCAACAGCCACTTTTAATACAAAAGTCTACATTAGTGATTCAGCTCAAAATTAAACTGAAGCAGGAGAAATATTTGCAGCTTTCAAATTCATTCACGTTTTCGCAACTTATCCAAAACTGATACAGTCAAAGCAAATTTAAATCCAGTCCAATCCGTAACTATGTAGTTTAAATTCAAAAGCTTCACAAAGCGCGAAATCGAAATGCAGCTATAACACTAGTATTAGTCTAGAACTTTGAAGGCTGAACAATATAAACACCTAATCAATATTTTCCAAACTTGCACAATTGCAAATTTTCCTACAGTTCCAATCGACAAATTTTGAGGCCAGTTTAATTGGGTTTGGTCGACTTCTAAAAATCAAAATCCAGAAATTCATAGATTACAAATTTTGTGTCGCGACGTGAACGTAGGGACTTGTGATGTTCGCGACTCGCAGCGATTGTAAGATCGACCGATGATTTCGAGTAGGTCTCTTGTTCACGTTTTTGCGCCACTGAATGTGCGTCGCTAGTTGTCTGGGCTTTATTAAACGTACGAAGCGTTGGATTCAGAAAAAAGCTATGTTCACTTTGTACACTATATATTTACACTAATTACAACAAATTTTACCTTGTGAATACTTCTTGATATTTCTTTCGACTGTTTGTCGAATGCTTGTGTGTTGCTTGTCGAATGCAAGTGCAATGTAATGTCTTTCTGTGTGATGAATCCTGGTTTATATTTTGTTTTTTCTGCCTGGAAGGGACGCTTCTCGACATTTGGTGGGACAAGTTCTTGGAACCACCGATAGTGGAGGTCGTATAATAATTTAAATTGCCAAGCGCGTCGGCTGATGGCTTGTTTACAATGTTAGCATTATGATGGAATATAACAGTTGTAAAAAGACGGGATTTTGGAAATATAAATTGCCGCGGCGTAATATCGAGATAATAGAACAGTATTTGGTACGTGATAAAATATGAGAAATGAGAATTTGTTTTGAAGCCCGCGCTGTCATAAATATTTGTGACCGAAGCTGCGGACCCAAGATTGCCAGGTACCGGTGGTTACCGCTGCAGATGCATGAACTGCGGCCCGATAATGTGAACATTGAGTTTGAAATGAAATGAATTTTGCGCGAATTTGTTTTGCTTAACTTAATTAAATATATACATATGCCGGACCGAACATTTTGCGTTGTATATATTTGATCCACAAAAATTCATGTGTGTTCATTGGTCTGGTTGACCGATATCCAATCTAGAAAATTCAAAATTCCAAGACAATTTCATTGACTCGATTTTACGCCTAAACACCAAATCTGGAAATCAGGTCTGCCTCGTTGTCTGAAATCCCCAGCCTACATCCATCGAAATGGCAATATAAATATAATTTAATCAAAAAGAGCATGCGTTTGATGCAAATTTGCTCAAAATGGCAATAGACACATGTCAGCCCTAAATATGTTAGGTTGGGTTGAGTGGACAAGTTTCCTAACAATGTAAAAAAATAGTTTTGAATTACAAGGTGAATTCAATGTTTAAGTATATAATACATTGTGGTTTGAAATGCAGGACACATATGAAAAGAGTGCAAGTATATTTTTTAGGACCCCTGTTGTTTACATTGAAGTATATTTAGCTTAGCTAGTTGACATGCTCTATATTATTAGTTTAAATCCAAACGAAAAGCATTTTTTTATTATGAATAGTAATTGTACTTACTCTATATCAGTAGATTTTGAATTTTAATTTGGATTCAACAATGTTGACTCATAATGTTAAATATGTGTTGGTATTAAAGGACAACATAATTACCAGCAATGAGCGGAAAACAAAAATTTGATTTCGCGTAGATAGATAGGTTTTTCAGATGAAGAGAGGGGCAACCGCGAATTTTCAAGGGAAAGGTAAACAAAATTACGTAAAAAAATGCGAAATGAATATATAGGTATCCAGTTTTATTAGTAGCCTGAATATTTTTAAATAACATATTAAACATATTAAATATTAACATAATAAAAATGTTTATATTAGTGTATTATTACAAAATATTCTTAAGATTAGAAATGTCGTTTTTGTTAATAATTAAATGACTTGTATTTAATCGTATTTAAACAAGAATGTGTAAACAGGGGTAAATGGGTAAGGATGGTTAAGTCATTCTTGTATGACTGATCGTATTTCATGTATCATAAATAATTCAGTAACAATTAAATCAATTTGTAAGGCTGGAATATCAATAAAATATTCAGATTCGGGTTGCCAAAGACTTCCGTACGAGTTTAAAGGCACTTAAGAACATTAAAAAACACCCAGTGTCTGAATAAGTAGTAGCAGCTACTCTAGCAGGACCAAGAGTGGTCAGGTTAGAATTTAAGTTTGTTTTTCACTCTTTTTAAGGACGTTGACTAGAGTTGCAAATATTTAATCAAAGACTATATGATTTTAACAAACCTTAATTTGCATTAAGGCAGAGACAGACAAAGCCGCGCCAAACGTTCGCGAACATTGCACGCGCGTTCAATTTACACGGGTTACCGCGCACAAACGCGCAACAACGTGCACGAACGAGCGTTCGCAAACATTTTCGCCTGTTGTCGGTACATCAAAGAAATTTACTTGTTCGTGCGCGCTCGTACAGATCTAGCGCGCCGATCTGCGCCGCGCCGTGTAAAACTTTCGTTTGTTTCATTCGTAACGATTATGGCGGATGATGAAGAAATTAAAGCAGCAAGTGCAAGTGACGAATCTAGCATCGTACTATTATGCGAGAAGAACCCAAGATTGATTAAGTCAACAAAATGTCTTGTGCACCTAAAGAGCATAACCTCCGGAATGTTTCACAGGCACCTCATATAGTTTACGACGATGGGTGGGAATACCAAACTGAAGAACTGCGACGAAGAATCTATCAAAGATTCGAGAGTTTAACTCACTTAGGGCCGGTATTTCAGTTACCACTTAAGCTTCAGTTTAAATAAGCCGAGCTAATTTTTTAAGTGCCGCTTAATAAATTGCGCGTATATCAGTTGATATAAATGTCCTGTTTAGTTAAACCACATTTTTGATGTATTAAGTTTAGGTTGGTAATGATGTTCGTCTCTGTCTGTCCATCAGCTGTTTGGGTGCATTGCATAGTTCTTTGTTAATAGATAATAGTGGTTGTTATTTTCGATATCAAAACGTGTAAATATGGAAAGCGTAGCAGGAGACGTAGATACGGTAATTATAATCAATAGTTAATTCATATAGTATGTAAAACGATTATTAAAATGCATAACATGATGTACGTTTCGTTTTTGCAGTCTTATTTTGAATTTTACGGCAAATGAAGTCGATCTTATGAAGGTTTTAGTAAAAAAAATTTGGAAAGTCCTGGAATGCAAACAATCTGATACTGTTACCTGGAAGCAGAAAAATAAGTGCTGGGAAACGCTTGCAAAACAATTTAATGCAATAAATAGTAACCTGCAGCCACGAACTGGCGCAGTGTTAAGAAAGTAGTGGGAAAATTTCAAGGAAGCTGTGAAGCAGAAGGTGTCGCAGAAAAATGTCATATGAGTGGTACATGTGGAGGCCCACCTGAAAGTAACAAGTTTTCGAAAAGCGATGACGAAATTCTGAAATTAATAAATATACAAGCAACGGGAAATAAAACAAAATACGACTGCGATATTGACTTTGGCAAAGAAATTTTACAGACGAGTTTAGTAGTGGACCATCGTGGGTAGCCTACACACCATCGTTGCTGCAAATGTCAATGTCAGCTGAGTTGGTGATTAGAGATCACCAGGGCATTGAGCATGACTCTGCTAGTCCTTTACTAGGTAAAATATTGTTACGGTCAGATTTTGAAAAAGGTATTTTGTTGGTTTAATTGGAAACTAAACGTTTGGTTACGGTTAATTTTTGTTGTACTTTTGTTGTCGTAGTCCTTACCCCTGTAAATTTTCCGCCCGTGCTTTGATCCGCCACTGGCCGCTCAAAGTAAAATTTACGGTGGACTTTAACACCGAAATGCGTACGTGTTTGACGCGCCATTTAATTCATTAAACGTGCTCTAAAAGGATGGAAGATATTGATTGGGGCTTTCACACTTTAATTTCTAGTTTTCCTTTATTAATTATTGTTGCATATTTGATTATCATTAACTTTATATTCGACTTACTTTTCTCCAAACGATCGATTTATCGATATATTTAAGATGCGATTCAGGTGTTATTCGTGAAACGCGTGGTTTGGTTGTTTTTTTGTCGCACGGTCAGTTAGTCGGAACAATGTTTTTCCGAAAACAGACAGTGTACGATTGGCATCGAGGAAGACCGTTCTGTTTCGTCCCGTCTTGATTTGGCCATTTTTGATATCCGCTGAGGTGATATTTGTGCCGTTCGATTTATCGGATTTATTGGGACTTACAAGAAAAGTTAGTGTCCTTTGGGTGAATCTGGTGTGGAATTTGATTGGAAAAGGCACTAACGTCGATTTATTCGGATATATGGAACTCCTCGTGGTCGGTCGACTGGCTGTTGGAAACCATTAATCACATCCACGTGCAGTACGCTCGGAGATTGATTCCGGCAACCTACATGTTATGATTTGGATTTGTTAACGTCAACTATTTGGAAAGCATTGTGCCCGATCGTCGAGATTACTTCCCTCAGGATCATTTAATTCTTCTGGAGCCTTGTGGGGAGGCCGGTGCAATTCATTCGGTCCCGGTTATCGCATGGACCTTGAGTCGCCGTGCGCAAGTTCGGATAGGAACTTCTAGAAGCTTGGTCCCCAACTATTTACCCGCGAAGTATAACGGAGGTCTGTAATCTTGTTTTATTCTTTTTTTTATTAACAACCCAAACGGATATTCGAGTCGGCTGAAATTTGCAAGATGCCGAACATTTCTTGTACCAACGTAATAATTTTAAGGTGTGCTATAAATTAAACTTGTTATTGTACTAAGTATTATATAAGATCAAGGAAAAAAAATTATTGAGTCACATTGCATATTCGAATATTAATATAGTAAGAACTAATCTTTACTAACCCATTTATGTGGACGTGTAATATAACTTACCCGGCATCGCTTTATCAGTTCCCGTCGCCGCGCTGGGGAGCCCTTTTCATTTTAATTTTTTTTCTTTTGCTGTAAGCTATATAAGCACGGACCACCCGACGCATGCTATATAGTTGAGAGAGTCGCCGATTCGACGGGCGACATACCCGTTTCGATTGTGTTTGTTGTATTATAAAGGGAAATTAAGCCAACTCCAATATACGATTTTACTTTACGGTGGATTTCCTTTTTTTTAGTTCGCCCTCTCATTTGGATGTCAATTGTATCCGTTATACTTTCGGTCAAGCCACTGTTAGATAATATACTTTTTTTGTGTTTGTTTTAAACGTCTTTCTTAGTTGTTTCGGTGGATAGACCATCAGTCCCGACTCTGGCTTGTCGTGCAACTATCTAAAGCCAGTGGCGCCCGGACTTTTTTTTTTGAACTATTGAACCTGCGACATCCTCCCACTAGCTAGCTTGGTCGCGCTGTTCTCTATAAGCAGTCGAAACAACGAGAATAATTCCCCCGCACCCCTAAACGATATAAGCGTCGCGATCACTCCCATCTGTCTCCCGAAAGACGGAGACGGTGCACAGGTCGCAACGCACCCGGAAAACAGCGTCGCAATATCTGTTTTCATAAAAAATACAGTCAATAATCTTGACAAAAGACATTAATTAGATGAACAAAATTTGAAACAGATTATTTGCAGATGAAAGATGCGATGTTGAGGACAACACATCACATGTCGACATACCTGCCGAAGTAGGAAACATACGGGCACAATTACTAACAAGAAATGGTCCGATGCCAAAAAAAAGTTGCTGCATTGACAATAGAAAAGCTCGTACTGGAAATGCAGCATAGGAAGGAACAGCAAAGGTTGAAGCCGTAAATTTTAAACATTGAATTGCAAATATTTATTTATTTTTTATTTTTTGAGAATTTTTTGATTTCTAGATTTTTTTGTATTGTGTTGTACTATTTTTAATTTTTTCTGTTTATTTTTGAATAAAATATACAAAATGCTTCTTGCCTTTTTTTTTATTTAGCATACAACAAATTTTCGAAATACCGAATAAATGGATTTCTAAAATTATTATTCATATGTCTATGCCTGACTTGTGGCACGGCATTGACCGAAATCCGGACCTGGATTCAATATCCGGATCCGATATCCTACCGAAGCAGCACTGTCCGGATACCCGGATACTTGAAGCTCCGGATCCAAAATTATCCGGCTGGCAGGCCTAGCGATAACCCTTCGTTTATTGGCAACCGGAGATTCATTTACTAGTTTATCGTATTTGTTTAAAGTCTCAAAGCAAAGTATTTCTGCAATAGTTATTGAAGACGAGCGCTCGATCAATCAAATTTCTTTGATGTACCGACAACGGGCGGATAATGTTTGCGAACGTTCGTTCGTGCGCGTTGTTGCGCGTTTGTGAGCGACAACCCGTCCAAATTGAACACGCGTACAACGTTCGCGAAGTTTTGCACGGCGCGGCGCGGATCCGCGCGGTTGATCTGTACCCGCCTTTAGACTTAATTATAAGCAATATGTATGTTGATCGGTATTTCTTATAACTTGTGTAGTCGTGGCATATTTATATGGCAAGAAAATTATTAGAATATTTCTTTTTACAAAACTAATCAATCTGATAAAATTCAATGAAAATGTTATTTTCAATAACAATATTTAATGCCACGTTTTAGCAAATAACTTTGTAACACATTCCAATTAATATGTGGATGTGATGTGCCGTTATTAATTTTTTTTATTGTAAAGAATAAAGGGATACATTAACAAACACAGTCCCCGAGTGTACAAATAAATATAAATCATTGCATAAGATGATAAAATAAGCTCATCAAATAATAGTATTAATTGTATGTTAGATGAACAATTATTTTTTGAAAATCAATATGTACAATATGTGCCGCTGAAAAATATATGAAACCATTATAACAAAGTGCTGTAAGAAGTTTTTGATCCAATACGCATGTTGTGTATAAGCGCAATGGTCGGGTTGAGTTACATTTGTTTTTCCCATGATAAATTTTCGCACGATGACCTTTCCAGACAATGAATTTTCCAGACAATGAATTTTCCTACTATGTACTATCCACGAACTATTCCGAAAATCATCTCCGACGTATCATTTCGAAATTCTGTATGAAATATTTGATATGGCATAAATGAAAAATTTTTGAAAAAAAAATAGTAGGTAAGGAAATATAAAACCCAAGTGTACACAGTCATTTTGCTTGGCGACAAATTAAACAATATTCTCTGAATCTCATCCTTCCACACAAAATCGTTGTAGATAGTGTGGAATGATGCACTTGTCAGTTATTCCTTAGAATTCTTATTGGTTCTTTTAATGATAGCCAACAAGGCCACAACGCGCCTACTACGTATCTCGTAGTTTGTAAAAAAATCCCGCTAAAAGTAAAATACCTACGATCACTTGCATAGGCTGTAGACGTATATTTTGTAAAACATAGGAATCTAATATAATTGGATTCCTAAAAAGACTGAATTCAATGTGAATTTTTTTTGTCTATATTGACGCAGGTTATAAAGCGCAAAAATGGTCAGTGCAGTTCAATTCTGCGACCAAGGGACCAAATACCAATACCATCATAATCCAAACGGAGTGAAATGCCACTCTGCGGTCTTAGCACAACCTCTATGCTTCTTCGGCCGTCCGTTCTTGAGAAATGCAAGCCATAAAGTAATGTAGCTCACATTTGGCAAGATCCTGAAAGTTTGGAAACTCAAGATCAAGAATTACAGTTCATGGAGCACGATAGTCCATAGTCCGAAGTTGATTTATAATTAACTACTTTGCATAGAAAATAAGCAAAATTTATACCAGACTTGGTTAAATATCTGAATGTTTCATGACAAAATATATGCACGTCGCGAGGACCTTCTTACCCAGAATTATACTATCTGTCTTGGCCGTATTCGTGAGTTGAACCTCCACGACATCAGTTTGTACAGTTTCAGCGGACAACTTAATAACGAAAAGTTGTATTGAACAATAGACTGAAGCGATTTACGATACAGGCCATCTTGCTCGCTAATCATTCACATTCTTGAGGTTTGCGGCGCATATATTGTGAAGTGTGAAGTGTGAATTAATTAAAATATAAAATGTATTAAAAATGTGTAAAAGACATTGGTGAAACTTCGAATATGTATCAGCGTTGTATAAGTTCAAATGGACATGAAACATATTAGTTTAAACACAATATACGTAATGTAGGTTAAGAAAGAGCAGATGAAAAGCTTCGTATATGCGTAAGAATCATTAAAAACTCGTGTAAAATAGTAAATGCAAGATGTGGCAAATATACCTAACCTGTCTGGGGACAGAGCAATGTAAAGTATGTCTATATGAAGATAATATAACAGAGAAATGTACGAATTGAGTATGTATTGATTTGAGTTGGAAAAGCTAAGAAGATTAAAAACAGTTTTTTTTAATTGTTAAATGCGATAAATCAGGCATTAGATTTAACGATTTTAGGTTAGTGGTATGAAATTTACTTAATGTAATTAGAATTTCACTTACAGTTTTTATAAAAGCTATGTAGATAGAAAATAGAATATCCTGTTTCTAAAATGTCAGCCACGTTTCCGGTTTCAAACTACATAAAGCGGCGCTGGCGGCCATTCAGAAGTCAGTCATTCTCCACGTGTTTGACAGTTTATTAAATCGCGAAATGTGGTAATTATTTGCCACTCATCAAACGTATTGAATTCGAATTATTTTTAATAAAAAAAAAAAACTCAAAGAACCTAAAGCCCAGCTGTTTATATATCAAATATATATTCTAAATTCATATCATGTTTTAGGGTACTTCTAATATTTGTAATCTTTCGTAAACCAAAATCTCTTGAAACTGTCAAAAGTCGATATTTGTAATTTCTGCAAAATAAAACCATTGCTATTTTTTTATTTCTTGTGATATTAAACCTTAAATTACGATATCAATTGCCGTCAAACGTGGGGTTGTATCTTAATATTTACTCCCTTATGTTATTATAATAAATTAGTGAACGACGAACAGAATATATATATACATAGCGACTTTGACCAATAAGATTCAGTTTGTTTACAACCGTACCTGATAATATTACATCGCGTTACTTCTTGTAATATGAATATGTTTTATAAGTAAAGGCATATGACAAAAATACTGTAATATCTTCAACTTTTTCCAAATTCCCCATAGAAACAAACTTGTAGATAGTGCAGGGTTACAAAATTCATTATACGTAAAAAAATCAGAATGATGAATAAAATTAGTTTACTTTCGTTTCGTGTTAGCTACATTTTAGAGTAGTTATGGAGACACGTTTAGTTTGTTACATAGTCTACATAGTACTCATGATTTCTTTAAGATGGAATTCTAGACAGCAAGTGTAGAATGTGTGTATGTTAGTTTTTAATGTTTATTTAATAAAACGATCTAATAATGAGCTTTATATTGTCCAAACTTATACTTATAATAGTAGTATTTAGATTATTTTTGATTATTTTAAGTTAACATAATTATTTCCTGCATCGATTAATTACCCTCTCCGATGGTGGATTGGATGGGGCATTATATAACATGAATTCCGCCAACCAACATTGGGGTATTTGAAATAAATATGACATTAATTTATATTTATGATTAGCAGTTTGTTTTTTTGTTTTTCATTTAAAATCACCATTGATTTCAAAATTAGCAAAATATTTTTAATATCTGTCATTGCTCCCATAACTTGACATCTGGTATTTTACAAGTTACAATAAAAATGATTGGTTTTTAAATTTATATATAAATAAATAATACCAATAAATTAATAGTTAGATTCGAATGAATCCTTTAAAATATCGGCCGTTGTCGCTGTCGCTCTGTCTCCAACTATTCTCGTCTGCTAGCAACTAAATCTATTAATCTCGTTCGCTCAATGCGCGAACAAAAGAACTTCGAAATTAAATAATGAAAATGAAAAAGTGGAGTCAGCCAGCCGCGCTTTATTTGTCTCCGGAGTGCAAGGAAACTTCGACAATTACGCACGGACGTCATTAAAAGTTACCCAATGAATTCCCATTTAAATACGACAATTCCAGCACTCATTTTGACATAAATCGCGTATTTCGGAAGCGGGCTCCACGCTGAATTTCAAGTGCGTTTCAATCGCTCCGAAACTAAGTGAGGGAGAGCGACGGGAAGCGCGTCCCGCTGCGCTCCAGCTCCGTCCTGCTGACCATATCCTCGAACACATAAAAACGTGCTGTGATAATGCGCAGCCCGTTTTTATGAAAGCGGATAGTCTCGAAACTGTATCCACATTTAATTATCGGCGACGTCGAGGCCCTGCCAATTTTATGTGTAGTTTCAATGTTAGGTGGTCACAGAACGGTAAATTGAAATCGTTATCGCAAAAAGTATATCATCTAGTACACCGGAATAGCTTTATTATATTCATATTGTTCATGAAGGGTAAAATTGGTAACTTTTTATCCAGTGACTTTATTGTTATTGTTCTTGATCAGTTTATCAAGGAGTCACGGACATGTTAGTATATAATAATTGGCCCCATTATACATCTGACCGCTTAATACTAATATATCGACGACGGTAAAAAGATGAACCTATTTCGAGTATACAAACAAGTACTTGTGTAAACATGTTCCCGCATAACCCTAAAGTATGGAGGGGGAGGTGAAAGTAGGTTCCAGGATAAGAAAAAAGGCAAAATACAAGCAATACTAACTAATACAAAACCACACATAAAAATACATGAAAAATACCAAAATAGCATAAAACAAATGAACTACAAAAATAGGTGTAACGAAAACTGAAACAGAAACTAATTAAATCATGTAAAAGTTTGAAATAAAATTCTAGTTGAAATCAAATTAGTTGAACGAAAACAGATTAACGTTTGGTTTTAAAAATTGACAAATATCAAAAGGAAAAATTTAGGAAAATATCACAATCGCTAATCGATAAAATACTTAAACACAAACAAGCAATTTTAACATGTTTTTTAATTAAGGTGTTATGTGATTTAATTGTAAAATATAATAAATTGTGTACAAAAAACTAGCAGTTAGCAATTGAACGATTTATGATTTATATTTAATTGTTTTATGTGTATCTCAAATTTATAGACTTCATATATGCAAATTGTAATTATTGTTGTGCAGTTTGACATTTGAGACATTGCAATGCAGCGAAATCAAATGTAGATTTTCATTAACAATTATAGAGGATTCGCTTGGGTAGGATCATGTAGGTTGTTGTGCTTTCGATTCGTGTTCGTTGTTTGGGGCGATCAGTTAATAGTTTTCGTGCAGACCATACTCTTCGTTGTGACACGTTATTTTAAAAATTCATAACTACATAAATCAATTATCATACCGATAACTATAATATAAAACCAAACTAAAACACAAAATGTGAAACACCAAAAGTGAATTAGGGTAAACAATGTGTGGCATTTCTTGCATTTTCGAAAAAAAAAATTCAATTTTGACATTTTTGTCAATCTTACATTTTTCAATTGGGATAAATTAATTTTTTGGTAATTTTTGCATTTTGGATTGTGACAACTTGGTCAACTATATATTATTGACAAACTTTTACGCATATATTGTATTTATTCAAAATTTCATCAAAGTAGATAATTTCTAAATTGTAGGCATTTTTGATAGCTAACATTTAGACAGTTTTATATGTTTTGCAAATTTGCAAAACATGTGGGCAAAACATTCTTATTTTTGAAAACAAAATTGTCAAAATCGGCAATTGATAAAACTGGAGAAAATGCAAAAAAAGTATATTCGAAAAAGCTGCCGAAATGGCAAAGTTACATATTGTCGAAATGTCAATGTTATAGTCTTATGCCCGGTTTCACAAACGCTAATCGGTCGTTAACGGCTTGTTAACGAATCGTCAAAAGTTTTCTGGTTCGTTATCGAGTCTTTAATATATCGTCAAATATTTGATGATGGACAGGTCAAATACATTTGGTATTTGACGATTAATTAAAGACTCGATAACGAATCGGCAAATTTTGATTATTCGTTAACATGCCGTTAACGACTGATTGGCGTTTGTGAAACCGAGCATTAGTCTTATTGCAATTTTGTCTGTTAACAATGTTATATTTCGTAAGTTGCTATCGTGCTTCAATTTTTACCTTGGTTTTCACTTTTATGGCATTCGAATCCTATTTCGAACGATAGATACATTGTAACTAACAAATCATTTCAAATCAATTAAAATTCTTATCACATAAGTCACATACATTTGGCACCTAACGTGTCAACTCGTGTTACATCAATATATCAATATATTCAATATTCATAGTCCTGGGTAATGAACGACATCGACGGCGCAAAGTCACATTTGCTATCCTCAGGTAGATCTTCTATGTCGATCAGGAAATATATATATATATATATATATATATATATATATCCAAAACGATGAATATCGAGGAAAGCGGTCAGTTTCTTTTTCGGGCACTAATAAAACTCAATTAGTTGTTCTTTTCTATATTTCGCAATATAATTGATTGCTTCATCAGGAAAGCTACAAGTTAATGCCTCATTAAGAACCAGGCAATGTAAAGTTTAATTTTTATGAAAAATATACTCACACAAAAGAGAGTCGTTTTTTGAAACTAGCGAAGTAAACATTTATCACATTGATACATCGAGCGATTAAATTAATTAAAATAGATGAAGTTAAAACGTAAAAGTATTTCGTCACATTGTAAACACATGTTAAAATTTGAGGTTAAGTATTTGACTAAATGCCGAAGAACTGAAAATTTTTTTGTGTTAGGTACCAACTTAACTTTAAATGTTGTCGGTGCCAACACGCACCTTACAAAACCAAAATTTAAATATGAATTGAACCGGGAAAGAAAGCACTAAAGGGAATCATCATCGAGTGTGTTGTTTGTGAAACTAAAATTCAATAAATGCGTATAGATGTTGCTAAGTTGATTGACATCTGACCTAAAATTGATCGCATCCGTGTGCTTGTTGATGTAATACATTTCTAAAAAAATTCTATGTTTATATTTTGATTGTGTTTCCAAAATGGACACATTAGAAAAATCAAAGTTATGCACTTGTCCTTACATTTCTCTGAACAAGTGCATAACTTTGATTTTTCTAATGTGTCCATTTTGGAAACACAATCAAAATATAAACATAGAATTTTTTTAGAAATGTATTACATCAACAAGCACACGGATGCGATCAATTTTAGGTCAGATGTCAATCAACTTAGCAACATCTATACGCATTTATTGAATTTTAGTTTCACAAACAACACACTCGATGATGATTCCCTTTAGTGCTTTCTTTCCCGGTTCAATTCATATTTAAATTTTGGTTTTGTAAGGTGCGTGTTGGCACCGACAACATTTAAAGTTAAGTTGGTACCTAACACAAAAAAATTTTCAGTTCTTCGGCATTTAGTCAAATACTTAACCTCAAATTTTAACATGTGTTTACAATGTGACGAAATACTTTTACGTTTTAACTTCATCTATTTTAATTAATTTAATCGCTCGATGTATCAATGTGATAAATGTTTACTTCGCTAGTTTCAAAAAACGACTCTCTTTTGTGTGAGTATATTTTTCATAAAAATTAAACTTTACATTGCCTGGTTCTTAATGAGGCATTAACTTGTAGCTTTCCTGATGAAGCAATCAATTATATTGCGAAATATAGAAAAGAACAACTAATTGAGTTTTATTAGTGCCCGAAAAAGAAACTGACCGCTTTCCTCGATATTCATCGTTTTGGATCTTAACTGTACGGTCGATGCTCCTTGCATTTATTTATATATATATATATATATATATATATATATATATATATATATATGTAATAATGGTACTTATCTTGTATCATGAGCAGTCAGTCATTGAATGAAACACTTTTAGCAATATTAAAGTTTATTTGGACACCTTCCTTTGCAATAAGGTGTTTTTATATATAACACCTTATTGCAAAAGAAGGTGACGCAATAAACTTTAATATTGCTAAAAGTGTTTTATTCAACGACTGACTGCTCATGATACAAGATAAGTACCATTTTATGATTTACAGTCGAGAATTTGTACAATAATTATATAAATTAAAAATGTATCTTGTCAAATCTGACAGCAGAATGTAAAATTTACACGAAAGATGATCTAATCTTACACCTCAATGGTGTAGTGAACATTAATTAATACAGGTCCATAAAGACTAACTGGTGGATCGCTAGACAATATTGTTTCTGGGTTATTACCCTTCGTTAGTAGCGATTACCAAGAACCTTAGTTGTTGAAATACCTTTACATGCAGTGGCCATCAAAACTTCTTGGCGCGAGCCAATCGCTCCTAACGAACCACTGACAACAGAACACTGACGAGACGATACCTTGTCTAACACCTTGCGGAGACTAAACAAGAGACGACTGTCAAACGTCCAGTGTCAACATATAAAAGGATTGCTGCAATTAAGTTCAAAAACAATTCAAATTAAAAATGTATCTTGTCAAACCCAGAAACAATATTGTCTAGCGATCCACCAGTTAGTCTTTATGGACCTGTATTAATTAATGTTCACTACACCATTGAGGTGTAAGATTAGATCATCTTTCGTGTAAATTTCACATTCTGCTGTCAGATTTGACAAGATACATTTTTAATTTGAATTGTTTTTGAACTTAATTGCAGCAATCCTTTTATATGTTGACACTGGACGTTTGACAGTCGTCTCTTGTTTAGTCTCCGCAAGGTGTTAGACAAGGTATCGTCTCGTCAGTGTTCTGTTGTCAGTGGTTCGTTAGGAGCGATTGGCTCGCGCCAAGAAGTTTTGATGGCCACTGCATGTAAAGGTATTTCAACAACTAAGGTTCTTGGTAATCGCTACTGATGAAGGGTAATAACCCAGAAACAATATTGTCTAGCGATCCACCAGTTAGTCTTTATGGACCTGTATTAATTAATGTTCACTACACCATTGAGGTGTAAGATTAGATCATCTTTCGTGTAAATAATTATATATATATATATATATATATATATATATATATATATATATATATTGAATGATTGGCTCGCGCCAAGGAGTTTTGATGGCCACTACATGTAAAGGTATTTCAACAACTCAGGTTCTTGGTAATCGCTACTGACGAAGAGTAATAACCCAGAAACAATATTGTCTAGCGATCCACCAGTTAGTCTTCATGGACCTGTTTTAATTAGTGTTCACTAGATCATTGACGTGTAAGATTCGTCCATCTTTCATGTATATATATATATATATATATATATATATATATATATATATATATTTATATATATATATATATATATATATATATATATAGAAGTATTGATAATTTTTCTTGTCCACTGTAGATGTATCAACGTAGTTTCTTCGGAATATTGGATGGGAGAGTAATTTAGAAACAATATCACATTATAACGTTTCGTTTTTAATTAAAAAACATCATCAGACTGAAAACACAAGAATCAAATTGTAAAATAATCTAAAAGTTTAAATATACTAATGTAGAAATAATAAAAATACAAAACAACCTTTAACACATAATATCACTTACCTAATGTAATAATTATTTATTTAACATGAAGATTCAAAAGTAGATAATAACAAAATGATCGAAATGGTTTCTCGCTCAGATAAAGGTAATTGTACGGTGATCTTAAACAGGAAATTTCATGAGGAAAAAATGGCACAACTGTTAGAAGACAATACTGTATATGTATTGAGTAAAAAAGACCCTACCAATTCTACTCAAAATAAAAATAACTCCCTAATTAAAGAATTGAAGGATAAGAAATTCATTAATGATAACGAATATAAGGAATTAATTTGCAATAATGGTATATTTCCCAAAATCTATGGCTTAATAAAATTACATAAAATAGGGCACCCCATCAGACCCATAGTCTCATGTGTAGGCTCGCCTAGATATAAACTTTCAAAATTTATTTCTAATATATTAACTAATCTTACACAGAGTTTTAACTATATTGTCAAGGATTCATTTACCTTCGTTAATGAAATTAAAAAAGTAAAATTACCTGAAGATCATGTATTGGTATCACTTGACGTTGTTCCTTTATTCACGAATATACCTCGTGAATTAGTAACCACCATTATACAGGAAGAATGGCCAAATATTGAATTGCACACACAGATTGACTTACCCACTTTCAATAGAATTATTAATTTTTTGTTTAACAGCAGTTTCTTTGCTTACAAAGATGATTTCTTTTTTCAAACGTCTGGTTCATCAATGGGCCACCCTTGCTCACCAATTCTTGCAGCATTAGTTATGAATAAACTTTTGAATACAGTAGTTGCATCGTTGCCGATTACCTTGCCCTTTCTTTACATTTATGTAGATGATATTTTTACATCGATCCCCAATAAATATATCAATTCAATATTGGGTTATTTTAATTCCTTTAATACACAATTACAGTTTACTTTAGAGTTAGAGAGCAATAATAAATTAAATTTTCTGGACACCACTGTGATTAGAAATGAAAATCGGTCTCTATCTACATTATGGTACTCTAAACCTACTAGTTCGGGTCGTCTACTAAATTTTTTCTCACAACACGGTATTAAACATAAGATTAATACCGTGTTGTCTTTAAGGAACCGGTTAAATCAATTAAGTAGCGTTGAATTCCATAGAGATAATGTTAAAATTTTATATAATATACTAACCCTGAATAATTACCCAAAAAATTTTATTAATAAAATTATTTACACTAATACTATTAAAAATAATAATAATAGTACTATCCCTATGAACAATAGTGCGTTGATTTCCAAATTCTACTCATTCCCATATATTAATGGTCTTTCAGAACAACTAAACAAAATAATTTACAATAAAATAGATAAACTAACGTACTATAACACAAAGACAATAGGTTCTTTATATACTTCTTTGAAAACTAAAACTCCCACACTTTTGAGAGCCAATCTAATATATAAAATCAAATGTAATAATTGCTCGTCTTCATATGTAGGACAGGCGAAACAATATTTAAAACGGAGAATGCAAAATCATAAACAAGATTGCACATATTTATACAAAAATAATAAGAAGTCCGAAATTACAGCTTTATGCACACATGTTTTAAATAATAATCATACATTTGATTTTAACAACCCAGTCATATTAGACACACAAAATAATTTGTCAAAACGCTTAATATTGGAGTCCATTTATATTAAAAATACCCCTAACACTTGTAATATCAAAAATGATAATTCTATTTTATCAGTTATATACAATAACATTAAAATAGTTAGTTTGGTTGCATACTCCGTTTAATTCCTTTTTGGTTTTTTGTTGGTTCTTCTTTTTACATGAATTAACGTATTTGCGTGCAAAAGGATCTCATACACGTGTCGATTTCGTTCCAATAATTATCGTCGAGTTTTGGATTGATGTATTGTTTTATAGTTTTATATTTTGTTGAACAGTTTTACTACGTTTTTCGATCATTTTGTTATTATCTACTTTTGAATCTTCATGTTAAATAAATAATTATTACATTAGGTAAGTGATATTATGTGTTAAAGGTTGTTTTGTATTTTTATTATTTCTACATTAGTATATTTAAACTTCTAGATTATTTTACAATTTGATTCTTGTGTTTTCAGTCTGATGATGTTTTTTAATTAAAAACGAAACGTTATAATGTGATATTGTTTCTAAATTACTCTCCCGTCCAATATTCCGAAGAAACTACGTTGATATATATATATATATATATATATATATATATATATATATGTTCTGCTTTTTTCTCGGGTAATGAACCGCGTTGTAGAATTATCCCTGTAAGGGTTGTTCCGACGTTTCGGCAATGTTACAATTGCCATCTTCAGGTTGGTCTTCTCGGTCTAAGCGATCTAGAAGAACTGCTACAACAACCCTTACAGGGATAATTCTACAACGCGGTTCATTACCCGAGAAAAAAGCAGAACAGATTTTACCCGCGAGAATCTACGTATTAATATATATACAATTATTGTACAAATTCTCGACTGTAAATCACTTAAAATGGTACTTATCTTGTATCATGAGCAGTCAGTCGTTGAATAAAACACTTTTAGCAATATTAAAGTTTATTGCGACACCTTTTTTTGCAATAAGGTGTTTCGGAAACCCTTGTCAAGCAATACAATTGCTTGACAAGGGTTTCCGAAACACCTTATTGCAAAAAAAGGTGTCGCAATAAACTTTAATATTGCTAAAAGTGTTTTATTCAACGACTGACTGCTCATGATACAAGATAAGTACCATTTTATATATATATATATATATATATATTCCACTTTCCACTTCCACTTTGGCCAGAGCGATGGTCGATCTTCCAGGTACCTTAATTGGCCCCATTTCTTGCATTAAATGCACCGAACATTACTTGAGGAAATTGATAATGTTAGAGTAGTGTTTCTGTCTAATTATGTCATCAGTGAACCATAATCATCGTATACAATCAATTCTCATGTTAAATGGGATCAATTTGGGAAAAACTAGCTACAAGTAATCACTAGTAATTTCAGACGATTTATCTTGTGTAATTGGCTAGTACCACTTGCGCGAGTGAAAATCTACTGTTTGGACCTCCCGTATATATTATCAATTTCATCATCGAAATTTGGTTGCTTTTAATACAAGAAATTGAATATAGCATTTTTACATATAAAACAGTCATTTCTGACAAGATTTCTCACAGAAATTAAGTAGCTTAATTATATTTAAAGTTAAGCATGTTGTTACGTTCCATTTTCCGATGCATCCGCGGACGATCTTACAGTTCCGAAGGTTTCCCTAATAAATTTATTCGTTGAAATTTGGCAATTCCATTGCGTACAGTATTTCTTTCGATCTTAATATCGATAGCGGTATCTGTGGAGAATCTTTAACCGATCGGTTTCGCTTCTATCCAGGAAGCGTGGGGATTTCGTTTTATTTCGGTGACACGAAAGTGCGATTTCTTTTGTGTGTGACCTTAGACTACATAATACGAGTGTTGTGGCGTGCCAAATTGTAGAGAATATTTTGTAGAATGTTATTATTATCGTTCACTGTGGTGGATATATCTCCTGCACAACCTACCCTTGGGATTTTGTCGATTACAAAGTTTGTCGCTGAGAGCACGCGTCGTGCGACGTATTTGTTTCTTAGTCGAAACAAGGTAAATACGTTTGTCTTTTATCGTATGCACTCGCTTGTAATATCATCGGTAATTCTGTTCTAGAAATTATGGTCTCTGAATTGCGTTTTATTTTCCAAGGTTTTTTTTGCGGGTAACCCCCTATCGTACTACCCCGAATCGACTAACCGTGAGGTTGTATCTCCTTCCTCACCACAAGTCACGTCAACTCGATTCGAGCGGAGGATCAGCTCGAATCTATGTGCAGCATCACCGTGTACTTCGGACATAATTTTAAACGAGCGTACCTTCTTTAATATCAGCCGCCGTGACAGCGGAAGAATATTTTTTCTTGTTGATATTGCGGGGACGTTCGGGTTTCAAAATAGTGTTGTTAGGTAAACTTAAGTTGCAAATTCAGTTCAATTGCAATTGTTCAATTCAATTGTTTTATTTCGCTGACGTGTAATTATTTTTCTTCAGCGTCTACCCTCCATCGGTAACTAACTACGGACTGGTTTTTCATTTTATTAAAATTTCTTTCGCATTTATCGGTGGGGCATATAGGCGTATTGCGTCCTATTTCATATATATAATCAAACTATCTTTCTGCGGAACACACTTATATAATTTGTATATATCGTTTGTAGTTAGTTTTAAATCTATTTTCTTTCCAACTTACTCCGCTACATAGCACACTGTGAATATTTGGCTAGGACTGTATAATGTTGTGTCAGATGGCGCTCTAAATTATAACCAACTCCACTTTTCACTGGAATTAGCAGCAGCACTTCAGCCAAATATCAGCGCAACGAACTTTAATCTTACCCTTCCAAAAGAATTTTGATTCATTCCACAGCCAATCGGAGACGAGAATTGATAGCCAAGTGGGGAATGCACGTCGACTTGTGTCCGGATTAATCACATCATCAAAGTATAAAAGGAGGTAAAATTGTGACCGTTCGAAAACGCCAAAGTACTGCTAATTATAGTCGTAATTTTATTGCATCTACTTTAAAAGTTGCTCAGCCTGCACTCTCGTTGCGTTTCATCTCTCATGTGGTGATAATTCCATGACAATCTCTTACTACTGCATTTCTATTGACACATTTGTAACAAGTAAGTTTTTTATATCATCTGTCTGTTCTCTTTCTCCTCGAGACTCGTGGGGGGGGGGGGTATCCATGTGGCGTCCATCTGAATTTCTGTAATCCTTCATTTTTCATGTTACGTGATCCTCTAAGTACCCTTCATATTCATGTACTATACTATTCGATTCTTTAGAGAATTTTGCTTTGTCAACACACATAGATAAGTGAATATAGATTAATTCGTGCTTACGTTGTGCAACATTTTCCATTCAATGTCGTTATAGTTGTTCGAGATCTTTATTCTACAAATTATATCCACCAAAATTTTCATCTTTCATATTTATTGCTGCTCTATTAAGTATATGTATGTATTACAATTCCCCACATACTCGTTGCTGAGTATCTCAAAAGTCTACTCAATTACCCCACACGCAGAAATATTTGATTTTGGCCAAGTTCAAAGATAATCCTCTTTGTCATATTCTTCTTTAATATTTCTTTTTAACCATCCCAGACGCTCTTTCTCCTGGTCAACCAGGACATGGTGGTCTACATATTATAAAGTCCTTATTGTCTGCCAATGTAAATGTTTAAATAATTATTAAATTGTTTAAATGTTTTTTAAATAAATACTCTTTAATTTTACAGAATTTTTACCGACATAACTTGTAAATTTAAAGAACTGTAAGTTTTGCAATTCATGTAGCAGAGCAGTCCTTCAATAATTATTTCTTGGCTAAGATAAAGAATGTAAACTAATAGTAAAGGGTGATTAATATATAGATTGCTTATAAATTGTACGTTTAAAACAATGTAAACAATATTAAAATAGTATTAGGGCAAGTTCAACTGAAGTTCAACATAATTTTTTTTGTGTTAATGCGATTTGTTCGCTTAATCGAAAATTAAATAATTTAAACGGAGTCAACTATCAACATCTACGCCCAAATATTTGACTCCGTTTAAATTATTTAATGACTGTTGACTATAACGTAGTCAACATGTTTCATAAATAATCCGTCCACATGTTTTAATTAACGTTTACTATGTGCTGCAATGGATCCCACGCAATCTAATAATCGAGTGCGAATATTTCAACTTGAAATAAAATCGATGGGCAAAATGCTCCGTCAGAAAAGGTTCCAAACGATAGCGAAATACTCGACGAGCTATCTCCCAGTCAAGGGCCACTCGCAATTTAACAGCCGAAAGTGTACATGTTTATCGCGTACAACTAATGGCTTGCGTCCGCGATAATCTCCGCCGAAACTCGTTCAACATCACACATTTACTTAGCAACCCAAAACGAAGTCGGTGAGATAAACTTCGCTGAAGTTTACAAGCTCGACTTGGCGTTTATGACCGGCGCGTCTCGATTTTTATAGTGACTGCGTTTGTGCGTTTATTTTTATTGGGGTGTTTTCTCCAGAGTCCAAATACGCGTGCCGTAATTTAGGTCAAGAAGCGCAAGGTACAATTAAAACATCGTCGCGATGAAATAGCGTAAACAAGTAAATAAATTATATACGTGTTGTACGTAAATATAATTTTTATCGGGTCAAACTTCCCTTAGCACGTCCCTAACCAGAAAATATGTTATAGTTATAGTGGTAGGTGTTTCGACGAAACAAGTCGCTGCTGTAATCATTTTAAAAATGATTTCAACGAAATTGTGGTGCAGTAAAACAAAATCGTAATTTGTGATTTCCTTTCCAATAAATAAAAGCGTACAAGCGACCGGTATTTCTTGCATTATATTCGAAGAGCGCTCAAGCCAAGTACTTGTTGAGAGTTTGATTTTTCGTGAAAGAAAAATACCAGTCGTTGTCTAGACGTATTTATCATTTAGTTTCTTTATTTCAGATTTAAAAGGGCGTGTGAGTCGATTTGCACACAATGATAGCTTTTTTGCGATTTTAATGTTGTTCGCAATAACGATTATTAAAATAAATGTTCGTTGTCAGTGTGGTAATACACGTTATTTTTCTTTGTACAATAATCGAATTAAAATCAAGAATTAGTAACATTTAACTCATCCTCGCGCTACTTATTTTAAAATTAAATAAATATTGACGTAACATTGATACCTGAATTAGCTATAAATATTTTGGACAAATCCTACATAAACGTAAATAATTTATAAAGTTGAACAAACGTTTGTGAATTATTTATAGAGAATTGTTTAAATGCACACGCCGAAACTATCCGTCTAATTAATTGATATAAACACTCATTAGCATGTTGGCCCGATTTTGTCGGAATGCTTTGAGAGCATCTATTTAAATAAATGATTTAATTCCGCGATGATGAGAGCTTTTTCACACATCATTAGACAAATATCCATTTTCACGTGGCACTTGTCGTGGTATTTATTATGGTCACACAAGTTTACAAATAACTGGAATTCGTCAGTGCGTAGAATGTTACGGTTGCGCCGATGTTTGTGGAAAGGGGTTGGAACGACGAATTGTCTTGTGGGTCGTTTATTTCATCCAGATTAATTCTGAAACGTGATTTCACTATTTTTATCGTATAACTCTATTATTTTAATTAAAAATATACAAGCGACTGTCTTTTCTATTGGTTGCGAACTTATCGACAATTAAACAAAGACAACGTCAATGTTTTAAACATCAAGGCAATCGCCATATTAATCACATAATAAAAAGTCCATTTGTCGTCGAAACGATAAAAAATAATGTCACTAGTCGAAAGTGTACGCTTCTTTATAAAAAAAGTTCCGAAAAATGGCGACGCGAAGTGATTTGCTGTGCGTCAAGTGCAAAGAGAAAATAAAAATAAAGGACGATAAAGTAATACAATGTAATGGAGAGTGTTAAAACTGCCTGCATTATGGTTGCAGTGTGTATAAACCATCTGAATTCAAGTTTCTAGAAAATAATAGAAACAACTTAAACTGCGACCCGTGTGGAATGAAAACACAAAATACATCGGTGAGTGACATTCACAATAAAATATGCCAAATGGAGCAAAAATTCGACTGCATGCTAAGAATGATGGAGGACCAATCACAACAAATTGAACAACAAAATCTAATTATTAATAACATGCAGGTGAAATTGACAGCACATCAACCTATTTTGAGTCAGGGTCCTATAACGCGATCGAAATGAACAACAACAGTTGTCGCCAACGATTCACCAAAAGGGTATGCGAGGTCAACGAGCGATGACCTTACAAGGCAACAAAAAATGAAAAAAAAAAAACAAGATAAAAAACGAAGTGCAACGAAATCGACAGATGAACAAAAAAATCATCCTCAAATGTAAAGGAGACTATCTCTCCTAAAAAAACAGGCATAAGAAACAATAACAACTATTAAACGAAAATATTTGAACGGAAAACAATACGTGGTAATAAGAATGATACAGCTCTTACGGCAGCAGAAAGTAGGAAATGGATTTTTATATCACAACTGGTGAACTCAACAACAGAAAAAGACATAGTAGATTATCTATTAACTAACGGTATAAACGTAGTAAATTGTAATAAACTACCGATAAAAAGTACAGGAATAGCGGCATTCAAAATAGTCGTCAACGATGAAATATATGACAATTTTTTTAACTCAGACTTATAGCCGACAAATATTATAATCAGACCGTACAGGCCCCAAAATTTTCGAAGACCACACCAAAATACAACGAAACTTTAATAGACAGTGGAACGACATTTACACTGATACACTAGAGTGTAAGAAATAAAACAGATGAGCTTATAATTTATATTAAAAACTTGAGCATTGTTGTGAATGTAGTATGTCTATCAGAACATTGTCTTAGACCAGACGAGAAAATGGTACTAGAGGGCTACGAAGCGGCCTCATGCTTTTCAAGAACATCCAATAAGCATGGAGGATCTTGCATACTAGTGCAATGGTATATACTGAAATAACATCTATGAAAGAGAAAGGTAAGGAAACAGTGTTGGAGTGTAGCGCAATTGAATTAACAAAATCAAAAATTTTCGTGTTTAACATACCGGGTGGAAAGTATCAAACCCGAACATAGCAGAATTGCATTGGAATATACGTTTATGCATATTCCTGCTCCCCATTTCCACCGATAAAAATTATAATGACATCAAATGAAAGAGAATAATAAAAGGCGTCAATAGATACTAAAATCTTCTCTTAATACCTTATCATTAGTATTTTAAAAAGCAATTAATATTAAAAACCCAGGTGCTATAAACTATGGGCGGCCGTGCTTCTGTCGGCACAACTCACTATTTGTCAAATTTGACAACTGCATAATTGATTTAAATTGCGTTCATACAAGTCTGATAAGATACATCATTATGAATGCTTATTCAATCGAAGAAAGGGTTTTTATAGTAAAAACCTTTTATAGTGGTGTTGGACTTCGCACGGTAGGTGATTTATTTTCTGTCAAGTTTTTTAACAGACCAATACCGTTCGTGTCAACAGTACACGGCATAATAACAAAATTTGAAAGAACTGGTAGTGCCATTCCAAAAGTTAGAGAAGGTAAACTATTAATATCATTATTATATGTAGCAGTGCTAATCATTAAACTGGTCTGCTAGGTAACCGAAGAGTAAATGCAGGTGAAAATCCACAATTGGAAGAAATGGTACTTGCCATGATTAATATTGCCCAACTTCCAGTACTAGACACATTTCTCAAGAATGTAATGTAACGCATACCACTGTAAAAAATATATTGGCAAAATATAAATACCATCCCTATAAATACAAGTGCCATCAGGAAATATTTGGCGCAGACGAAGAATGCAGAAGAGCTTTTTGTGAAGATATGCAAGCAAGAATAAATCAAGATAGAAACTTTTTACCATCGATCTGTTTTACTGACGAATGTACGTTACCATTATATAATGAGCCAAACGTGCAAAATACGCGTTATTGGGCGCAGAAAAACCCTTGGCTAAATTTAAATACCAGGACCCAATACCCAGAGAAAATTAATGTTTGGCCGGGGATTTACAATAATAGTATTATTGGTCCCTATTTATTTAGACCTTCTAGTAAATGAGATCGGTCCTGCATTAGAAGTAGTTGCACGTGATGATCAGGAGATCTGGTTTCAACATGACGGCTGTCCGGCACATTTTTGCGTGAACGTAAGAGATTACCTCAACGTTACGTTTCCAAATCATTGGATTGGTCGCGGTGGCGTTATTAATTGGCCGGCCAGATCTCCTGATTTAGCACAATGCGATTTCTTTTTGTGGGGCTATCTCAAAAGTAAAATTTCTAAAACACGCCACCAAAATATAGATTTATTATGGGAGGAAATTGTTAGGGAATGTGCGTCGATCACAGACAGACAATTAGCTAACGTTCGCAATTGTTTTTATAACAGATTGGGTTATTGCCAAGTAGAGAACGGCAGTCTTTTTGAATATCTGCTATAAATTTATTGTAAATTATAAATAATAATTCTTTATCGTTTACTAATTATAATTATAATTTTTATCGGGGAAATGGTGAGAAGGAATATGCATAAACGTATATTCCAATGCAATTCTGGTATGTTCGGGTTTGATACTTTCCGCCCGGTATATAGAGCACCAACAGGAAACATAAATGATTTTTTCGAAATTTTACACGATATATTGGACAATATCCCCGACAAAATTAAAACAAGATCTTCGTGATCGGAGACTTTAATATAGACTTGAGTAGAAATGATAGAAACTCACAATTTATGAATATATTTGGCATCTATGACTTGAAACCAACAATAACGCAACCGACGAGGATAACAGAGAAATGCAAAAGTAACATAAATAATATATTTGCAAATATTAGTACATACGAGAGCGGGGTGGAAACGTCAGCGCTGTCGGATCATTTAAGCCAGAGGATAACGTTCAAAGACGATAGGATGACATTCGAAAACAAGAAAAATAACGTGTGAGCAACGGAATTGTGATTCAGGGAGGGCTTTTGAAGTTTTCGCGTATGTCTTGGATTAATTTTGAGTAATAGAACTACTCGCCGTTACTAACAGGTGTACCAACCCTTTTCCCGGTAACTTAAATTTAGATTAAATCAAACCGCAGGCAAAGCTGTAAAAAGTAAGGTTATGTTGGAAATAAAATTTTAAATAATACAATTTAATCATGACAACTAATAGTAATTATTAAATTAATTGAGTTATATGGCCACCACTGACATCTCTACACAATGCAACTCTTCTTTTAACGGAATCAACAACATTATGAAGTATCCAAGTGAGTGTTATTAATTGCAATTGCGTTAGTAAATCGTTCTTGTAGATCACCTAGATCAGCAACAGGAGTTTTGAAAATAGTGTTTTTCTAATGACACCATAAGAAAATGTCACAGGGGGTGATATCATATGACCTCGAAGGCCAAATAGTCTCTGTATTTAAACTAATGATGCGATATCCAAAGAATTGGCTCAGAAAACTAATGTTTTCAAAAGTCGTGTGTGCACGGGCGCCATCTTGCTGGAAATAACCTTGCTGTAGTTCGTCGTCGTGCAACATGTTCACAAATGGTGTTAAAATTTCATTACAAACTACTTTACAATACTTCAAAAAGTGACAGTTTAAATGAACTATATACTATTTAAAGGAACTTCATAAGACTTACTGGAATAGTATTTTACTTACTACTGGGGTGAATGTATGTTATGGTTAACACTTACATCAGCAATAGACAAAAATGCGAAGAAAAAGACAGTGTTAATAAATAAAAACCAGGGAAAATTGGTTAACAGAACAACTCTACGAAGGCACGCTGAACAATACAATAAAGAAAGAAACATTTTGTCAACAATTAAAAAAGGAAATAGATAGATCCAAAAAAACAACGTTGTATAATTGCATAATAAACTCGAACGATAAAGTAAGAGCAACCTGGGAGATTATTAAACAACTAACAGGAGGAAATAACAAAAATACATTCAACATTGAGGACTTAAACAAAGAAATCTCTGAAACAAGCAGAGATATGCTAACAGCGATGAATTTTGTCCACACAAATAAGCCAAATGGCAACACAATTAAATGGAATCAAAACATTAAATACATAAATGAAACATTTGTAATGCATTTTACGGACGCAGTGGAAGTAGTTTCAATAATACGCTCCCTAAACAACACGAATGCGGTGGGACATGATGAAATATCAACTACACTGCTGAAGTACTGCTCAGAATGCCTAGCTATACCATTGGCGAACGTAATAAATAAGTCTTTCCAATCAGGAACTTTCCCGGAAACGTTGAAACATACCACCATCAAACTTATTTATAAAAAAGGGGAAAAAGGGAAAGTCAGATTTCTTGAGCTATAGGCCAATTGCGCTCATCTCAAATATATCAAAAATAATACAAAAACTCGTTTACAGAAGAATGATGGAATTCATAAATAAACATAAAATATTAAACAACACACGGAACGGTTACATAAATGGACGTTCAACTGAACGAGTAATATTTCAACTTCTGGAAGAGATAAACAACAAGAAAAGGATGGGATGTATGTTGATGGACCTGTCAAAGGCGTTCGATAGCATCCATCATGAGGTGTTGTTCGAAAAACTTCACACTATGGAATTTCGTGGAACAGCAGTAAAGTGGTCGGAGTCCTCTCTAGCCCAGAGAAAACACTGCATTACAGCTAACCAAGGCATACTCCAGGGGTCCATTCTTGGGCCGCTTCTTTTTTTATTATACGATCTACCATCGGTTATAGAAGATTTGACGATCATGTTTGCGGACGATACATCTACAGTCGTCAGAACATCAAAAATGAATGACATAACCAACTTAATAAATGGAAACCTACGTTCATTAAATAAATGGTTTGAAGCTCACAATATGAACCTGAATATTGACAAGACTCAAATAATTACTTTTATCTCCACAACACCTAAATTGGAGATTATGTTTAATAATAAGGCAATTACATCAGTAACCGAAGCATGGTTCCTGGGGCTGAGACTGGACTCCAAGCTATCATGGAGGTCATATGTCGAACAGGTGTCAAAAAAGCTGAGAGGATTTTGTTACAGCTTAAGAATGATGGCAAAGAATGTCAGCATAGAGGGAAGTCTGAGTGTATATTATGCAACATCCACTCAAGACTGAGGTACGGAATAGTATTCTGGGGAAATTCGGTGGAATCTAAGCGGACTTTCATACTCCAAAAAGCATGTATACGACATATTTTTAATTTAAAGTCGAAAGATAGTTGTAAAAATTGTATAAGTAGCATTTTCAAATTCCAGTATACGATATGTTTGTTATGTTGTGTTGAATATAACTTCAATTTTATTTTGGGTTTTATTTATTCGGGATACGAATGCAATTCTAACGGTAATTTAAGACAATTTAATTCATATAAAATAGTATTTTTTGTATCGAGTACATCGAGCGAAACTAAAATAAAAGAAACAAATTGGCATTAAGAAACCAATGGCATATGAGAAAAGAATTTACAATAAAAAAATAGACTAAGAAAAACATAATAATTTAACAAATAAAATTTTGTAAAAATAAGCGAATAAGCAAGAAGATTCGATATCAATGCAAGCAACATAAATAGCAAACAAAGGAAAGAAAAACATAATGAGCAGAGCTCTGCGAACTCGCGTACAGTTCGTCATCCTACCATCCGACCACATATGGCAGTTAGCAGTACGCCGGTGGTTGCATTTCAGTTGATCTACAAGGTCACGCAGTTTAATAAAAAAAATAGTGGCGGACAAGGTCACTGAAACTTGATCGCTGTCATTGTGGCTCGATAATGAATAGAACCCAATACAAATGGATTTCGTATGCAGAAATCGTACAACGAGTACAATAATGAGACCACGCAAGAAAATGGGACGAAACAAGAACAATAAAACAACGTTATTTTTACAAGCTCGTTTGATTTGACGAAACCTAAATAAATAAAATTAACTAACTAAAAGGAACTAAAACAATACCAACGTACATCACATGAACTGAAGTAATAAATCAAAAGACACGAAATATCAAACATGGGAACTAAATTAATGCTGGGGCAATGGCAATGAAAGGAAAACAAATGGAGATCACAAATCTAAAATAATGTACTGCTAGTAAACAAAACAACAAAAATAATAGAAGGAGAAAAAATATATCAACGGATAAAAACAGATTTTGACTGAAGAGGGAAACAAATTAAGTTAAGAACTCGTAGGGCGAGTGACTTAATCATGTTTTGTTTACTATTTATATACCAATACAATATAATTAAAACTGGTTTCAGTAAATCTAGATGCGATTCTGGCTGCATACATGCTTACGTGAACTCACGACTTCAGTGTGGGATTATATTTTGGGGGAATAACGTGGATGTGAATTTAATCGAATCGTGATACCGAAGAGATGCATCAGGAGCGTTTTTAACATAACAAATGCTCATGCGGACAATTTTTTAAATCAACTAAAATGCATACTTTAACGGGACGGGTGGTGGAATATACAAAGTTCGTATTATAAGATTTTCTTCAAAAAAATACGAACTCAATCACAAACGAAAAATACTTACCCAAGTGTTCTACTTATAATTCCATGCCGCCTGAAATTTACTTGGTAAAACGTTTCAAACTCGGCGTGGAGCGCCATCTGCTTAACAATGCATATTACACATTGGATGATTTTTTAATAGTATTTATTTATTTTCTTATTCTTTGTGTATAAATAATAATGAAAATTTTTGAGGTCTCCTCAATCAATTAATTTTGTGTGTTTCGTTACTTTTACAATATTTCCATGTTACTTCCTCTCAAACTTGTTTTCCATTCCTTTTTGCTCCATCCTTAGTCTTACATCTCCGCACAATTTTCATCCAGTGTTTGTCATCCATCCATCCCCTTTTCACATCTTCTGCACTCATCATCCATTTAATAAACTATTCTCTTTACTTTCATACCTGAACGCCGGAATCATTTTCTCTTCCTCTACCATTCACCCTTCCGTCCATATACACATAATCCCTTGTATTGTATGTTACACGTCAATTTCCTGACTACCTTTTCTTTCCACCCCATATGCATGCTTCAATCACTCCACTATCTCCATCTGTTTCTTATATCTTCTCTTCATGCGGGTATCATTGCCTTCTCGTAAATTTTTTAGCTTCTGTTTCATTCGTCATTTACTTCTTATCAGCAAATTCATGAAATAGCTTCAGCCAGTCTTTTATGTCCATGGCATTTTCTACCTTTACTACTCTTACACGTTTTTTTACTTTTCCCCTATTAGGTTCTTCACTATTTCCATGTGTCTCAGCCATTATTTTTCTTTCCATGCTCTACATCGCCCCTTTTCGAACGTGTTCTCCTTACATCTCTTGAATTTGTCAATGTGTCCCCTCTTCACCCGTCTGTATTCTTCAGCAAATCACGATTTTTCCCCTTCTATTGATCCCAATTTCTTTCCTATGGAAATGGCTTTTACTAAGTCGCCTCCTCGTTCCAAGCGTTTAATACCATTTCCATCCGTCTTGATTTCTGCAGCTGCTCTCTACTATCTCCATATCGCTTCCAGGTGCAACTATTAAGATTTCATGATATCCCCCACCCTGTACCTGATCACGTCATTTCTAGCTTCATCGTTTACTCAACTTCCGTTTAGCCCCACATTCCCTTCCATAATTGCTTCCAATTGTTTTGTTCTCGTCAATCCAGTAGAATCTTCCCTCCGTTTATCATCTCGTCCCTTGACCTCCTGTCGCCACTCTCCGCTTAACCTGTCCACCATCTTAATGCTAAACATTGTTTTAAATGTTATTTTTCATTCGTGTTGTTTCATAAAATTTGTATGTTACCCGCATTTAACAAAAAGCGTCCATTGCCATAAAGATCCCACTTGGGATTAATTAAATACTTTCGCAACGAAAAATAAAGCGTTAAACATCCACTTTAACTGCACGTAACAAATAATTTTATTTTAGTTCGTTGAAATATACCAAACTCAAGCCAGAGTTTGATATATTTACAAAGTCGATTTAATTTCCAACAACGCCACGTCGTAAAGTCCTCCCAAATAGCCACCCTCCTGATCATATCAATACGTTTTTCCATGTCAATAAAGCACACAGGTTGAAGTTAATGGTCGTTGTGAAATATATGGGAAGTTTCATTACAGTGGAGATTTTATAGTTACTTAAAAATAATTAATGCACAAAATGTTTGAACATGGAATTTTGTTCGAAATACTTTCATAATAAACAGAAATAAAATGCAAATTATATATATATATATATATGTGTGTGTGTGTGTGTGTGATTGTGTAGGTAAGCCCGTCATCATTTTATTTATACTATAATATCGTTACGATAGTAAAATTCTAAGAAATTTTATCTTCTCCGATCTACGAGCTGCCGCAACCGATCAAGCACCCAATTAGTATGCAAAATCAATTCAACCAGAATCATAACCGTCTCCACGTCTCAGTTTGTCAGTATAAAATTTAATTGGCAACAAAATCAGCCGAGCTTTGTTACGCATTTATTCGTCGCTCGTTCCTGAATAAATCGGAGTCGATGGCAATTGTCGAGACTGAAATGGTGTTTTTAATTGTTTTATTGCAATCTCGAGAATTCGAACGGCGCGGGCGTTGGAAAACCGTCTGAACAAGCAACACGAAGCTCGTGCAGACCGGGCGATTCTCCCCCGGAACGTAACGTTCAAGTATACGATTACTTAGAGGTCAAACAACCGAGTGCACTCTTTAAAAGTCTACGACACGTGTAAGTAGACGAAGAATGGAACAAGTGTTGCGACCCGTTTCGCGATAAAAAGAAGCACCCCATTAAAGCCTAATAGCTTAGGAGTTTCGATACCGTAACAGTGATACATTTCTTATGTGGGTCGTCGTGTCTTCTGGCGAGAAGTGGGGCGCTGTAATGCAATATCGAAATATGTCGATAAAAATAGCATCGGTGAATAATTCGGCAATTTAACGTTGACGTGACTGGACGATAGTAAAATATTTTCGATATAATCCCGGAAGTCACATTATCTGTTATTACTGCGAATTTGTGGTTCGACATTACGTTACTCCTCGTTAATTGGTTTTTGTGTTTGATTTTTAAATTTCAGAATTGTTGTTCGTCAGATGAAATTCGAAAACATAATCTTAATTTTGCTCATGATGGGAAAGCACGAAAATTTGTGTCAGGAAAAATTAAACTTATATCTCAAAAACATACTCAATGTTTCTGATGAAGCAAGTTGTAGAAAAGAACCGAAACAACGCCACATCTTTTATCAACAGCATTCCAATGGAATAGCCGTAGGAAAAGAGGAATTAGTACTAAAATGTTCAATGAAAAGGAAATTGGTTGGGTTAGAACTAAGAATTCACGTTGGACTGAAGTTGATTATTTAGAAGTATACTTTATCGAACATACCTTATAATATCCCACAATTTCATGTTTGATGGTCGATCAGTTTTTAGAATTGCGTCCCATACGGATCGTTTATAAATGTTGTTGTTGTCCTGATTTCGACAGAGAATTTTAGTGTGGAAACATAAAAACATAATAAAAGCAATTAAGGTTTAATTTCAGAAACAATAACATAAACAAAAAAGAATTAAAAACGACAGGAAAACCAAGAAAAGTCGCACAATAAAAATGATTTATGTTTAAATAGCAATTAATTTATTAATTAAACTAAATTTTCATGACGGTATTAATCACGCAAATTCAATGAACATTTATTAACTACATTGGATTTGCAAAAGGAACATGGTTTGGATTCTCGAACAAACGTTTCGCTCGCCAAATAAACATACAGTAGTCTATTTGAATGTACAACGTACTCTGTACCTGTATATCAATTTAACGCCAAGGCCTGGTGAAAACAGCACAACACGTTAACATAAAGATGCACCCAGTACGCAGTGCGTTTAACCAGGCTACGTACTTATTAATATTAAACTTTGAGTTGTTATGGGTTAGACCTCATTATTGGGTTGAATTGATTTAAATTTGTGTTAATTTAATTGGCTTGAGAAAAAAAAATTTTTAGGGTAAATTTAAAGATTCTTTTAGTTTAAATTACTAAATTTTATAATTTGTAGTAAAAGCTAAGTTAGGCCTTAAAAAGGGGCTATTTTTGCCTAAATTTTATAAATTAAGGGTTAAAATTTGTTTGGAGTTCACGAACTTCAATTCAATTCACGCGAATCCAATCAATAATGTAAACCAGCTTAGACCAATGCACGAGGTTCAACCCAATACAACTCAAGGCTTCATATGAAAACAAGCTATCTAACAATATTGGTGATGCCAAATGCACATTAGTCTAAAAATGCATAGCGTAGAGTACGTAATCTAGATTATAGAGTAGAGTACGTACCTCTGCAGTTTACTCTAGACAATATACTCTGCAATGGTTTATTTTATAATTATATTTCCAATTCTAGTTGAATTATGAACTAATTACACCAGCTGTTGTTTAATTAAAAGATTCAAATAATAAATAAAACCGAGGCAAGGATGAAAATTAAATTAACAAGACGCAAATAGAAATGACAAAGAACGACCCAAAATACTCGTAAGGAGGTTAAAATCTTCCCGTTCTCTTAACCATATTTTTTCTTTCGATTCAAATTCAGGTCCTTCAATAATCTATTCCAAACGCTAATATTATCATCGTCTCAAACTCAACTCCGTGTATTGCAAGTTCTCTCCATTCCATATCGTGAAACAATCCTTCAAGTTTTAACCTAGCTTCTAATAAATACTTATCGCAAAGTAATGAATGGTCTTTTGGCGTACTCGTTCTAATTTTGTTTCCAACCCGTACACAGCTTTTGAACTCCTTCACTCTTACTTTTCATCCCCATCTTATGTTAACTCTCATGAACCAAGAATCAATCAAATTTAAACTTGATAGTTCTCTCAATTTTCGACCCCAACAACTTCTTTTTTGTACTCTGGTAGATATCTATCAACTTAATTTACGACAGTCTTTGTTAAGCGTCAACTTCAATATACTTCAATGTTAACAGTTTTACATTCATAACAGTCTATAATAATTCATAACGAGCTTTCAATGCTTTTCCACCTTTTTCATCCTTTGTAGAATTCTTTTCAATCCATACCAACTTTCATTTTCAAACAGATTCCTAACGTTACAACTCCACACATACTTTTCGATATTCGATAAAATCTTATTCGTGCTTTATAAATTTTTGACAACTCCTGGCCTTACGTTCAATTCAACTCCAAAATCTGACGGTTTCGTTTAACCTTGACCTCGTTTCCAACACGACTCGTCTTTTCGACATATTCAGGTTTATTTTTCTACCATCTCGAGCACTCTCATCTTGACATTTCCAATCAAAATTTGACTTTCGCTTCAACCCATCATCCAGTTTTATTCTATGTATGTGGACTCCTTTATTACTTTCAACTAATTGGATTATTTTAGTGCAATTCTCGGAATTATTTGAAACTCATAACAATGTTTTCAACTTCTTGCTCTATTTTCAACTGTTTTTGAAATATTTTAACTCCAAATGATTGATACTTTCATATAAAAAACGACCGTTATTGGCATTCTATTTCACTATTTACAGTTTCATGTTCCTGTCCCTTTCTTTTACGTACGGTGTCTCTCCTCTCAGCTCATTTTCTCTCTTCTCCTCCCTCAATCCCCTTATCTCCAACCCACCTCCTGTCTCATCCAACATCTTTTTCCAGTTTATTCCCTTTATTTTTTTCCTCCTTACTCCATTCTATCTCCCCACAATCCTTTATCCAATGCTTCCACTCATCTGTCCCCCCGTCACAGAACCCACACCTTCTATACTTCTGGTCCATCCAATATTTGTTGCTTCTCTCTTCACTTCCGCATCGGAATCTCAGATATTCCGGTCTACACCTACATGTGTAAATTTCTCTATATCTTTTGTTATATCTTGCCGTCCTCATTTTTCCCTTTCTTCCTTGGGCTTCTACCTGTTTCCATCTTTCCAAGACTTCTGTCCCCATTTCCTTCCCTTGTCCCCTTAACCTTAGTGCTTCCTGCCTTTTCGTAAAGGTTCTTTCTATACACCTCCCATTTTGATGTTTCTGCTTTACCCTTTTCTCATGTCACGATCTCCCTTAACGCCACCTTCCTCAATCTCTCCTCCCCTTCATATCTAGCTACCCATCTGCCAGCCTCTATTGTCATCTTTTCCTATCCTGTCCCCTGCAACGCCACATACTCTGGTGTCTCTCCATATTTAATGCCTTTTTCAATCCCCCCTGCCATGTTTTGTCCATCATTCTCTCTTCTTTCACGCCCCACATTTCGGCCCCATATATTAATATGCTTCCCACACAAACCTACCATTTTCACATCCTTTCTCCAAATTTCACGTCTCTTTTACTCCACAACTTCATTCCTATCCTTTCTTCCGCTCTTCTACTTTTATCTCCTACATATTTCATATGATCGATCCAATTATTCCCGGACGTCTATGCTGTTATCAGATACATCCACCCATCTACTTCCTCGATCTCTTCCCCTTTCCAATCCATCTTCACCCGTTTTCTCCCCCCACCTTTTCTGAATACCATAATCTTTGTTTTTTTCAATGTTTATTTCCATCTTCCTTTTCTCTAGATATTTCCACAACCTTCTCTCTGCTCCCGTTAATCCGTCCTCCGTCTCTGCCAATACTGCAATGGCGTCCGCAAACGCGCTAACATCCATATCCTCTGTTCCCCCTTTCCTGTCCTCTACTTAATACCTCTTCCATCTCCGATGTATATATGTTGTATAATCATATCACACTCTTTCCATCGTGTTCTGCAATATCTTCCTATCCACCCTGTTGCTCTCAGGTCCATGAACATCACATACATCTTCCCCCTTTTCCTTGTCCTTTCCATCCATTAGCGTTATCCTCCTATTATTCTTGACCTCTTCCTTGTTTCCTCTTTTCCATACTGGACCACCACCCCGTTTTACAACCTTCTGATATCTCTCTTCATCCATCCATACCTCATTTATCCCTCTCAGGAGACTCTTCCACACCTCTTCTGGAACGTATATTCATCCGTTGCTATATACTCCATCTTCTCCTGGTGCCTTCCCTTTTTTAGTTATTCCTACCTATCATTATTTCTTCCCATATAAATTCTTCTATTTCCATCTCCCTCTGTCATATCTATTGTCTTTTTATCTTGCCCCCCCCTCATTTGTTCCTCCCATCATCTACATGAAATGTCTTTTCCATTCCTCTAATTATATCGACTCTCCCCCTCGTTCCTCTCTTCCTTTTTTCACAAATATCTCCAAATTTCCTTCTCCCCCTCTGGTCCCCCTCTTCTATGTCTCTCTCCTGTTGTTCTCTTTTGTTCTCTCCCATAACGTTTTCTGTTTTATCTTTTCCTCCCTGTATTCCTCTCAACTGTTTACCCCATCCTTCAAATCATTCAATACTTTTCCCTCCGCATTTATTATTTCGTCTTTTGACCTCATTTCTTCTCTCCCATCTCTCCCTCTACATCCTACCACTTTTTCCCCTGTTCCCATTCTTGCATTTATATCTGCTCCTATCATCACTGCTTCTTCTATCCCTTCAGTTGCTTCTGCTATTCCTTATGTTATCACCTTCACTCTTTGATTGCTCTATACCGTGTATATTTTTCACCATCTCCCGTTATTCTTAATTCTTCTTCATTGTATGTTGTCCGAACTGCGTACCACTGCGTGCCACTTTACTTCCTCTTCCCATTTATTCTTTACCCCCGTTATTATTCCTCCTCCTGCTGCCCCCTCCCCTCTTCTTTTTGACCTCACTGACACTTCCATCTGAACTCTCCTGACAACTTGTCCTATATTGTCACCCATGTATTACTTTCTACACACGTTTCCACCAATCCAACATATATTCCAAAAACACGCCTTGAAGCCCCTCTTTTTTGCCTCCCCTATCTCCTTATCTGATCCCCTATGTTCCCTTCCTATTGCCCCTTTCTCCCCCTACCCCCATTTTTGACTTAGTTTTATGGCACGATCATTTCCTTCGTACCGTCCCACATCGACCAGTTATTATATATTTTCAGCTTTCTATACCTCATTTTCACTCTCCGTTATTGTTCTTTTCCTTCACCGCTTGCTTCCATATATCCATTTGCACCTCTCTTTCCTTCGCCGTCAGATCGTGATCAATAGATACCCTTTTGCTCCCAATCTAGCTTTGTTACTCATTACATTTTCTTTCTCCTCTCCAGATTTCATTTTCACTAAAACAACCTCTTTCCCTTTTCCCCCATTCAGTACACTTCCTCTATTTATTATTGAGTTAAATCGTGACATAACATATCATCAATTACTGTTATCAATGTTATAATACTTAGAATCGTAACAACTTCTATATTAACTATAACGACCAGGAGCCTTCAGCTGATATGAAAGTACTCAAATATTAGCAAATATTGATAGATACTCGACTCCTGGCAGCATTTCAATTCATGTTGTCCTATTTTTAACTCCCTCGTGCAGTATCTGTACCATTTCTCTGAAATAATAAATCGTAGACTGTGATGGGAAAATAAAATAAAATAAAACAAATATTCAATACTATTAGGTTCGTGTTCAATGACGAAATGCATTGAACACGCGTATTGAACTTGCATAACCTCGTATTTAATTTAGTAGCGCTATGACACATAAGCTTCCTTCATTTGCCTCTATGTTGATTTCTGTTTAAATTTACTTTGTCTACATGCTCATAAGAGAAAATCTATAAATTATGCTAACTGTTTACGACTTATAATGTTGGGCGTTTAATGAACATTTTACAAACTTGAATTTTGTTATAACTGTGATTTTTTTATTTGCCATATTTTCATTCTACATTAGAATTGTAAACGCGATAGCGGCTGCATTATTGTTCGCCTTGGCCATGTTTAGAGAGATATTTCTATAATAGAAACTTGATAAGGTTTTAATTTAAAACGAATTACGTCGTATTGTGCAGTTTTGATAGGAGCACCGCTCAATACAGCCCCCCCCCCCACGTTCGAATAAAACTCAATGCAAACGTTTCTGTTTTCTGTGCTTATACGAGTAAATCAACTTTTAAGTGCGCTGATATGACGACTGTGCATGGAATAACAAGCATCAGCGAGGCTGGCCGTACAATAGACATTACAAACGCTATTAAATCAAGCTTAGCTTAGCATATTATTGGTCCGTGTAAAATAAATATTGTTTTTAAAAACAAAGTTTAGTTAATGACAAACTTAAGTCCGTCGAATTTTAATTGATTCGCTCGTGGCAAAGAGCATAAAACTAAAATTATGCTAACACACCGGGGGTCCACAACACACTATTATCGGCCCTCTTCAATTTGCTTAACATTTTATTTAATTGTCATGAATATTTTACCTGACACATTAGGTGCCTATTAATATGATGAGCTGTGTTTGAGACAGAATGCGTTAGTTGTATCAAATGATACGAAGAGGGTTTGAATCTGATTAAATGTAACAACGAAATTTTATATTTACTGTGATGATGCTTATGATAATTATTCCAATACGGCCCCATTGAATATTATTGTTTTTATTATATGTACAACCACACCTTGATATTTATGTTTACCGTCGGAACTCCGAAATTCCGGGAAATGAAATTTGCCACAAAATAACTCTTCACTGAGGCGACAAGTCGACCGTTTCAGTTTATTGTATGATGTCTCATATTGTCCTGCCTCAGGTAATGCAACCCAATCGTTGCTCAACATGCGATTATATAGGAAAATAAATCAAATTACAGACAAAATTCATTCGAGTTAATTATAGTAGTATATAGTTGAGCTACAATTTTCTTAGTTATTATTTGATTAACAGATTTTGACACACACACACACAAATTTGGTTGTATTACCTGCGGCAGGACAATATCAGACATCATACAAGAAACTGAAACGGTCGACTTGTCGCCAGCTCAGTGAAGAGTTATTTTGTGGCAACTTTCATTTCCCGGAATTTCGGAATTCCGACGGTAAACATAAATATCAAGGTGTGGTTATACATATAATAAAAACGCACACACACACACACAGCAATGGATAATTTTGATTACCAAGAGCAAACCCTTTCTGGGGTTGAAGGTAGCCATGGCACAGTACTAGTAACCTAAATGAAAGTAACTATGTTGAAGATAGCAAAACCGACGTAAACAAAACCTTAGGCAACAAAGGAATGCGATCTTTCCACAGTTTCCTGCCATGTCAGGAGCTCAAATACTTTAAGAAACCAACGCAAAGAGGAAAAATCAGTAAAACTTTTACGGTAGCAGCTAAACCTAACGTTAACCTATCTGCTTCATCAGCAAAAGAACGGGATATGATTTGGATATTTCGCAAATAGAGAAAATAAAGAAGAACGTACTTTCGAACCTGATCATGGAGAAGCAGATGTTAAGATGTTAACCCATATTTTTCACATTACACTGACTTCAAAAATAATCAACGTGGTTATTTCTTCTACTGATACCGATATTTTTGTTAGTGCACTCTATCATTACCTACAGAAGTAGAAAATGTTAGGACTTAAAGAACTGTTTTAACAGCTTTACCAGCTATTCATTCTTTAACCAGCTGCGACACTACAACCAAGGTCAGTACGAAGTTAGCAGCTTTAAAAGCAGATGAATCGTGCGCAGAAGACCTCTTGTTGGAGTTTGGCAAAGGGCCACTTAATGAGGACATGGAAAAAAAGCAGAAAAATTTTGGTTCGAGCACTTGCATCAAGCTTAGGAACAATGAATAAATTGCGTTTTCATCAGTTCCATCACAAAAAATTACGACACTTTCAAGATTTGGCCCCTACCTCAAGATCTACACGTATTCATTTCAAAAGAAGCTACTTACAATGTTACAAATGGATTCATGTTTTGGAACCGTCTGAGAAACTCAATTCGTGGGACTATGGTTATATAGAGGAAGATGATACTCTAATTCCACAAATGACCCTGAGCCATGTAATTGCCAGACGTGCTTCAGAGGAACTGTATGTCCCGGTAGAAGATTAAAAATAATGTGTAGTGAATTTTGTAATTGTAAAAGTAGTAATTACCCAATGCAAGAAACCTCTTACATAACTTTGTTATTCTCTGTAAAATGTTCAACATGTCTTTTTGGAGACTATGTTATTGATTAATAGTAAATATATATATTTAAACATTACTTTAAGCCTTTGAATCCATTTTTTTTACTTTTACCTCAAAAAAACATCATTGTTCCATTTTTTATTATACTTCAGAAACTATGTGATTTAATAAACAAATGTATAATAACAAAATCATTTATTCCTAAAATGATGCGATCTAGCAATTTGGCAGCCATTTAACAACATGGCGACTCAACGAACACACACACACACACACACACACACACACACACATCTATAACTACGTTCTCGTTAATAGAGCCTCGTTGAGGTATCGACAACATTGTGCTCTTAAACGATTTTAATATTCTAGTATAAATAAATGCTCACGTTTTGTGCAAAATGAATTTTCAAAGGATGTAATAATACGACTGGAGTTTATTTTCCTACGTTAGTACCTAGTTTATATATTCGAATTTTTAAAATGTCAAACACTCGAAACCGCTTCCTCGACATACTACCGTTCCACATTCAAAATTTGGTCTTTCATCTATTACTGCACAAAAATGTTTTTGTGGAAGAGTTCCTTTGATGTATTTGATGCAACGCTCGCGATACCTACATACATCGTACAGATATTGCATTTGCTTTTATAGCTAGCACAAAGCAACTATTCTCAAGGGACAGCAATTCAAATGACACACACACACACATACATATATCGGTGTGCAGAGTTTTTTTTTTTTATTTTTTTTCATTTGCATTATATAATGTCATTACATTTTTAATCAAATCGACGCCACCGTTGGCAATCACACAACGAAATGCAAGAGAATTTTCCGCAATGCTCCTGTAAAACTTTGCATCTGGCCGATCTCGGGGTCATTACTGGTTCATGTGTGGCGAGACCCCTTCATCACGTCTGATTGGACTTTATGCCACTTATCGTAAATCAATACATTCTCTCGTCGGATCGAATTACGGCCGACTTTTCTCAACCATCCAGCCGAACGTGGGTGCGTAATGAAAAGTTTGCGCTTCCCAATTAGCGACGCAAGTAGTTGAGGATTGCGTTTCCACATTAAATAGTTTTACCCCGATGGGTTAATTGAGTTTGGAACGCGAAACTTCGTGGCTAAAATTTGTCGTCGTTCATAGAAAAGTGACGTGAAACGACCAGTTTCTATGATGTAAAACGATTTTTCTTTGACCTTTTTTTACTCCTTTTTGCTAGTAGTGATACTCAGACTTAGTCGAAGAAGCGCTAGAAACTTGTAAGTTTTTTTCAATGAAGCGGGAGTTCTTATGTGTGGATGAACTTTAATTTGTGTTTACCTCTAAAAACAAGGCAAATTGTTCATTAATTTCTCATCCTTCGAATTAATATTAAACAGCTACTTGATAATCTTATGTTTTATATTCCCTTATACAATACTTGTTATTGTTTATTTCTGGATAATAATAATTATTAATAATAAATCAAATTACACCAAAACAAACCTCCAATTAAAAAAATATTGTAATCCATTTTTAACACGATATATACTTAGCAGTACCTTACACATATTTATTTTTCAATTTCATTGCATTTACACATACTCGAGCGTATGCAACCAAGAGCACGACTCTGCGCATCCGAAAACATATCTCGTTGGGTGTTCAACGCTCCAACGTCGAATTTATGCATTGAACGAGAAAATAAACATTTCCAATATGTCGGCGCAATCTGTAGGAAGGCGCAATATTGTGCACATAATTTGAGAAATTGCACAATTCTAGCAACGACACAACTTCGACGTGAATTGTCGATCATGAGGGATATCTGTCGTCCCCTACTGCAATCCTTCGACTTGACGTTAAAACCCATTAACTTGCAGATTCGACGATTTTAATTGTAAATCTCGAAAGCGCCCTTTAATTTGGCGACGTTTCGCGAAATTGTCGATTTGCATGATAACGCAAATACGTCGCTCCTGAAATAATTGCTTACGCGTGATAATTTTCGATTTTAAGTAATTTTTCATCGAATAAATAACTATAGTCGATATAGTGAAGAAAATTTTACAACAATTATGTTCAAATATTGTAATAAAGTTTTATGTTTTATTTGATGGTGACAGAGAGGATATAAGTTTTAATTTTTACAAGGGCAGCACCAGCCCCAAACTAATAGTGGTTTAATTCGCACGTCAGCATTATGGGTTCAAATTTCATTAGCAGTTATTGGAGACAAAGCTACAATAATTAAGCCATTAAAGCGTATGTTATTAAATATGATATTATTGCTTTGTAAATTTTATAATGGACCCTTCCCTAGGATTGAAATGATGACACTAACAATAATATTCACAACCTTATAATCTAATTGTTGAAATCTAACCGTTTATTTGAGATAAAAATATTTAAATTACAAACAACGTGTGATTAGTTTGACAATATTACGACACTTAAATTTCTAATTTAGTTATCCTTTTCAGGATAACTAATGTTACTTACAATTGATTATTGTGGTATAAATCCTTATCGATGCACTTCAAATTAAAACAGTCCTTCTTGTGGTTTATTTAAAATGTAATCCACTTCAGCACTAAATGCTATGACACTTTAAAATTATTATTTGTTTCTCTCTTGAATGTCACTTCAACAAACATTAATCACAATGACGTTACTTAAAATTTACTTTAACTTCCAGAAAACATACTAACGTGAACTTGCCTCGAGGAGAGTTGAATCATGATTTTTTCGACCGTTGCAAAATTGCTTCTATACCAAAAAGAATACTAATGAGTCAAACTGTGAATTTTTAAAATTCTAAACATAGAACATGAGTGAATTTTCTGTCGTTGTTAAGGCTAGTTCATTAGGTCGACTTACTAGACAAATTAGTCCATACAAACATTTCTCAACGTTCTAGCATTTTTACAGTGAAATTTCATAAAATTTACACGCCTGATTTTAATTTAAGCTCCACGCCTAATACCTTGTCCTATTTTATTCTAAATCGAAATATATGATTTGTACATAGTGTTATTACTATAGCATCACAAGTAACAACTATTTACCTCGCCATATTGGACAATTATGTTGTAATCAAACAAACAATGTTACGCAAGTTACGTTTCGCTTTTTTTTTTTTTAATAAAAAGCAACATCTGACTACAAAAGAGAACGAAAGTAACACATGTTATTCAATTGCGAAAAATATATAAACTTACCAAAAATGTAAATCAAGTTTATAATTAAATAACATTTTCTTGTGAAGAAATAAGATCGTTATAACTTTTCAAATCAACTTCAGGACGACGCAAAACAAAAATCAACATAATTAATTCAAAAACAAACATATTAAAATAACGGCGTATCAATGAAGACTGACTCTAAAACACGAAATAAATCAACAGAAATGTGTGCAGTGAAAGATAAAAGTTTTTTTTATTATATATGACTTGTTGTTGTACTATTTTCCACAAACTTGACACCCCCCTTAAGTCTATTGTATCCTCAATACAGTACTACTATTTTTTTTCTAAATGTATTGCTAATATTCTTTCATTAGCTTTTCAAGATTTCAATTGTTATCGCATCACTTTTAACAACTTTCAAATTCCTGAAGGCTGTGTACTTGCATCTTTAGACGTAGTCTCCCTATTCACTAACATCCCCATAAATTTATTTTGCAATATAATCATTCACAATTGGGATCTCATCCAACCACATAGTTGTTTGCCACGTTCAACCTTCCTTACTACAATCAAATGTATCTTTAAATCAACTTATTTTTCATTTAACAATCAATTATATACACAAATTTTCGGAACTCCTATGGGTTCATCCCTTTCCCCTATAATTGCTGAAATTGTTATGAATACTTTGATTAAATTTGCCATTAATAAATTATCTTTTCACTTTCCCTTTCTACACCAATATGTTGATGATATCATCTGTACCATTCCGGTTAACTGCAAAGAAGAAGTGCTACACGCGTTCAATTCCTACCATTAACATCTTCAATTTACTATTGAAATGGAAACCGATAACAAAATTCCTTTCTTGGATACCTTGTTGATGAGAACCGAGGGTGATGTCATCAAACTAAATTGGTATCAAAAACCTACCAATTCAATGCAACACAAACTTAATGTAGTTCTTGGCCTTAAGCACAGAATTTTACACATTGCTCATCCTTACTTTCATAATGTTAATTTAAATTTACTTCACAATATACTTTTAAATAACAAGTATCCTTCCTTAAAAAAAAAATGCATTTCTCAAATCAACGCCCTCCGCCACAACAACCACAAGTCATACAGCCAGTGGAAAAGATATACCATAGCTTATCTTAGATCCTACATCTCCTTCTATAAAAAAACTTTTCCGAGGTACAGGTGTTGTAGTCGCCGATCAAATCACCAACCCCATTGCAAAGTTCATTACAACTGTTAAGGGCAAAACTCCTCTTTTATCACTTAGTAATATCATTTATAAAATACCGTGTGGAGAGTGACCGTATTTACATTGGCCAAACAGTACAAAAACTCAAACAACGTTTAACGCAACATAAGAGCGACGCTCGCCATAAACCTACGTATTGTGCACTGCCATCCCACTCAAATGACAAATGACACCACATAAACTATGATGAAGTCACGGTCCTGGCACATAACAACAAATTAAACCAGAGACTCTTCGTTGAAATGTGTTACATAGTCAACTCTAATAATGCTATGAATTTCAAAAAGGATAAAGACAATCTTAGCACTATCTACATAGGCCTTATGAATAAATGTTCACACCTTGCTTCATATTAATTTTCTGATATTTTTTTTTCCTTAACAGTTTATTACTTGAATGTGAGATGAATGTTCCGACGACTCATGACCTATATCTTTTTCCTTACTCAATCCTCGTCTTTTCTCCTGAGGTTATTAGTAGGTTCCTTTGCGGTTCGTCTCGTCAGATTTTATGTGTTTTGGTTATTTCTGTTAAAAAAATGTTTACTTCATAATTTCTACTACACCTAAATATTTGTCAATTTAAATTTTTTTAGTAACTTGCAATTTTCGCGGTTTTACACATTGCTATGAATTAACCTTGAATTTTATTTTATTTAGGAAATAACTCACAACTATATAAAAATTTTGTCCAAGCTATCCTTTTGTTCAGGTTTGATCAGGTTAAATAATGCAACGATATTTTATATTAAAATAATATATTTACCAAAATCAAATTCTCTAAATGTTCCAAATTAATATACAATATTATATAAATTCCTTTATATACGTTTAAATGTTTACCGTCAACAAGTTCTCGGTGCCTGTAAAAAAAAAACAAAATTCGTATACGCAAATTATTTCCACATGCCGGGTATGGGCAAGAAATGCTGCGCGACTCCGATGTGTTGACCGGTCCGTCCTTACCATAATCTAATCCCGCGTCAATATTTGTCTTATTTCTCATGCATATTCTAATTTTAAAATTATTTGTTGTGAAAAATTCTCTCTGTGCTCAATAAGTTGCAATTTAATTGACACACTTTGTTAATATCCTTTTATATTTGCTAACAAGTGCAAATAAAATTTATTAACACAATTTGTTCTTATATTTTGTTATTTGCTAAGAAGTGCAAGTACTGTTTATTGATACAATTTGTTATATATATTTTGTTATTTGCTAACAAGTGCAAATAAAATTTATTAACATAATTTGTTCTTATATTTTGTTATTTGCTAACAAGTGCAAGTACTGTTTATTGATACAATTTGTTATACCCTTTTATATTTGCTTATCAAATGCAAATAAATTAACACCTTATGAACTAACATAATTCATTTTAAATTTATATTTTGCCAAACAAGTTGCAAATTATTCCATTTAACGCTTATCTAGCCATTTGGTTGCCCTGTATTCAGGCACCATCAATAAAATATTAGCAAGTTTAAATATTCTTACCAATTTTTCTGCCTCCGGATGGTCACTGGACCGACTCCCTCTGCTTCGGGCTGGTCGCTGGCTCGGACTCCCAACTCCTTCTTCCTTCTTTGGCTCCTCTCCCTACCTTTTCGGGCTGGTCACTTCGTTGAACTCCCTGTAATTCGGCGTGTGTCGGCTTTTATAGCTCAGTCCCTACCTTCTTTTCCCACACTTGTCTACATCCCTGCTCTTGCTTTACCAGGTGATGCTCTATGTGATCTCCCTACCACCTCTATCCCTTCTCGCTGTCGTTTTAAAATAAAAATTAATTTTCTAATTTAACTAATAAGTTATTCTAACAAAATCAAAATTAAACACTTTCTTCCCTTTTCTTTTTATATGATTGTTTTATTGAAACGTCCCGTCTCTGGACGTTTCATATTTACCCTTTTTTGTTTTTTCATCTGGGTTACTCGCTGTTCTTTCGTAGAGACCACCACCGGGATCCGCAACCCCAGCGGTGTCGGCTCCTTTTTTTTCTTTTCCCTTTCCTGGTATTCCCCTATTAAACCTATAATCTCGTCTAATTTTATTATACAGTTCATTTCTTCTTCTTGAATTTCCCCCTTTTTTATTTCTTCCTCGGGAATGATTCCCCGTGCCAATTCGATGGGAATCATGCACATTAACTTTTCCTGCACTATGTCTATTTGTAGGTCCCTTCCTGGCGTTGGTGGACATTCCATTCCCTCGGTGTCCGAGTCCTCCCCAAACAAATCCAGGTATTTTCTTCGGATCCACCCTTCTCCTAATTTCGAGGACAGCTCCAGCTGCATTTCGTTGTCTTGTCCTTCCATCCTGTCTACTTACATACAGTTACTTATTTTCTCATACAAAAAAATATACTTTTTCAATATGGATATAGCAATTTCATTTTCATTTCATTTCAACTTTCGATCCTGTCACTCGTCGCTCTGTGTTATCTTCTGCAATATTTCAATTTTCTTACAATCTTCTAAAATTTTCGTGTAAGTACTTACTAGAAATTTGTTTTTACATTAAAATTATTTTTGTTTATTGTTACCTTATAGGCTTGGATAAGGCCGCAATAAACGAGGCGAAAGGTTAGCCAGAAAACATTGAAGTGATTTATATTCCTAATCGTTCAACACCCCGAATTCTGTTATTTTTTTACACTAAAAAACTTCGTAACCAAATATATATATGTTGGTGCGTAAGTTCTCGCGGCTGAAATCTGTGCTTCTTGGTTCTCGGGTTGTGAACCGCGTTGTAGAAATCTTCCCCGAAGGGTCGCTTCGACGTTTCGGCAGAGTCCCATCTGCCATCTTCAGGAAGCTCTTCTGACGTTCGGAGTTACTCGTTGATCCTTATATTCCGGTTTGTCGTTGGGGTTGACTATGCTCGACTGCTTCTTACTTCGGCTCCTCGTTAATGGACCTTGGTGTGTGATGACCTGTAGCGGTTCCTGGGGTAGTTCCTGTGGCGCTGTCCTTTGAACACTGCTTGAACTGTATTGTTGTAATACTGGTCTACATGTTGCAGGCAATAGTTGGGCATCATCTCGTATGTTGAGGATTTCTTTCCGTTTCTCTATTTCTATTGCCTCCCGTATTATTTTGCTGGTGAAATGTTCAATGCTAGCTATTGTCCTTGTATTGTCGAAGTCGATTCTGTGTCCTGTGTCTAAGAAATGGCTAGCCAATGACGATGACGAATCTCTTTGTTTTACGGCGCGAATGTGCTCTTGTTTACGGACTTCGATGCGCCTATTGGATTGACCGATGTATGTCTTCTCGCAGTTTCCACATGGTATTTCGTACACTCCCTGCGTTTCTAAAGGAATTTTCGTTTTTGGATTCCTCAGCATCGTTTCGATCTTCCTGTACGGTCTGAAAGTTGTGTCGATGTTCTGTGTACTAAGGATCCTGCTTATCTTGTCCGTGGTCCCTCTGACATACGGTAGAAAAGCTATGGCTGCTGGTTTTTCTTCTTCCTGGGTTCGTCTGCGGGGTCTGGATGCTCTGAGAATTTCCCGTTTTGAAAATCCGTTGTGCGCCAGTGCTGTGTGTATGTTGTCCATTTCTTTGTTCTTGCTTCTACCATCGGCTATCCTTTCTGATCTGGTTATTAATGTTCTCGCACCGAATGCAGTTGTGCCGGGTGGTGGTGTGACTGAGCGTTTAGGTACCTGTTGGTGTGCGTCTTCTTCCTGTATACTGTATGGCCGAGACTCTTGTCGTCTCTTTTCATTACCAGTACGTCCAGGAACGGTAGCTGATTGTCTACTTCCACTTCCATGGTGAAGTTTATAGCTGGGTGTTGCTTGTTGAGGTGCTCCAGAAACCTGTCGAGTTCTTCTCTTCCATGTGTCCATACAACGAAAGTATCATCCACGTATCTCAGCCACACCTTTGGTTTTAACTCGGCCGTCTCTATTGCTGTAGTCTCTAGTTCCTCCATGAATAGGTTGGCTATCACAGGTGATAGCGGTGATCCCATGGGTGCTCCACTGGTTTGTCTGTAGCGTTGGTTTTCAAAAATGAAATACGTATTCTTGACGCAATGCTTCACTAGTTCCATGATGTGATCCGGCGGCTGGTATTTCCGTTCCAATATCTCCATGGTGTCGTCTACCGGGACTTGTGTAAACAGTGATACTACATCAAAACTTACCAACAAGTCCTCGGGTTCCACAGTAAGGTTCTTCAGCATTTCGATGAGATGGTCTGCGTTCTTGACGTATGATGCTGCTTGTTCGGCGTAAGGTTGTAGCTGTTTTGCTAGAAATCTTGCCAAAGACTGGATTGGTGATCCCATTGAGCTCACTATTGGACGTAGCGGTATGTCGGGTTTGTGGATCTTCGGTAGGCCATATATCTTCGGGCATTTTGACGATTTTTCCCTTGGTATAGTTATTTTCTTGGTCTCCTCATCCAGTGGCGATGTTTCAATTTTCTTCTTTGTCGTCTTCTCCAGGTAGGTTGTTGGATCTGTTGCGATGGGTTTGTATGCAGGATCTTCTAGTATGGCGGCCATTTTGTTGTTTGTTTGTTGTTGTTGTAAGTTTTGATGTAGTATCACTGTTTACATAAGTCCCGGTAGACGACACCATGGAGATATTGGAACGGAAATACCAGCCGCCGGATCACATCATGGAACTAGTGAAGCATTGCGTCAAGAATACGTATTTCATTTTTGAAAACCAACGCTACAGACAAACCAGTGGAGCACCCATGGGATCACCGCTATCACCTGTGATAGCCAACCTATTCATGGAGGAACTAGAGACTACAGCAATAGAGACGGCCGAGTTAAAACCAAAGGTGTGGCTGAGATACGTGGATGATACTTTCGTTGTATGGACACATGGAAGAGAAGAACTCGACAGGTTTCTGGAGCACCTCAACAAGCAACACCCAGCTATAAACTTCACCATGGAAGTGGAAGTAGACAATCAGCTACCGTTCCTGGACGTACTGGTAATGAAAAGAGACGACAAGAGTCTCGGCCATACAGTATACAGGAAGAAGACGCACACCAACAGGTACCTAAACGCTCAGTCACACCACCACCCGGCACAACTGCATTCGGTGCGAGAACATTAATAACCAGATCAGAAAGGATAGCCGATGGTAGAAGCAAGAACAAAGAAATGGACAACATACACACAGCACTGGCGCACAACGGATTTTCAAAACGGGAAATTCTCAGAGCATCCAGACCCCGCAGACGAACCCAGGAAGAAGAAAAACCAGCAGCCATAGCTTTTCTACCGTATGTCAGAGGGACCACGGACAAGATAAGCAGGATCCTTAGTACACAGAACATCGACACAACTTTCAGACCGTACAGGAAGATCGAAACGATGCTGAGGAATCCAAAAACGAAAATTCCTTTAGAAACGCAGGGAGTGTACGAAATACCATGTGGAAACTGCGAGAAGACATACATCGGTCAATCCAATAGGCGCATCGAAGTCCGTAAACAAGAGCACATTCGCGCCGTAAAACAAAGAGATTCGTCATCGTCATTGGCTAGCCATTTCTTAGACACAGGACACAGAATCGACTTCGACAATACAAGGACAATAGCTAGCATTGAACAGTTCACCAGCAGAATAATACGGGAGGCAATAGAAATAGAGAAACGGAAAGAAATCCTCAACACACGAGATGATGCCCAACGATTGCCTGCAACATGGAGACCAGTATTACAACAATACAGTTCAATCAGTGTTCAAAGGACAGCGCCACAGGAACTACCCCAGGAACCGCTACAGGTCATCACACACCAAGGTCCATTAACCAGGAGCCGAAGTAAGAAGCAGTCGAGCGTAGTCAACCCCAACGACAAACCGGAATATAAGGATCAACGAGTAACTCCGAACGTCAGTTCTTCTAAGTCAGCGAGACCTAGAAGAGCTTCCTGAAGATGGCAGATGGGACTCTGCCGAAACGTCGAAGCGACCCTTCGGGGAAGATTTCTACAACGCGGTTCACAACCCGAGAACCAAGAAGCACATATATATATTGTACTGTGTTCTTTTTTAATAATTTGCTTTGGGATTCTAATGAAAGTATTGTATTGTTGGTTGCTTTCCGGTGGGTTCCTTTTTTTATATGAGCATCTTACGAGTTCTCTTTTCTCAGGGAATGCCGTGGGGTGTAGAAGGATGTGAATATGTTGGAGTGTAGTTAAAAAACTTACTTGTAAACGATGACACTATATTTATTACTTTCTAAATGATTCAAAATTTTAAACACTGGATACGCAACAATTAGGCAACTTCTTATACTACGTGTATAACGCGTCATAGAAGGTCAGATTTCGGTAGTTATTATTTTCGCGGACTCTTCGATGGCGGTTTTTAAGTGTTATCTCTAGAGATTTTATTTAAACTAGGGAAATGTGCTGTGGTATTGGAGTAGGTGCTGGATAACAGGTAATTATATGTGTTTAAGTATGAGTGTGCAATCTTACAATCTAATCTAACCTTTATTTCTAACCGTCTACTTGGAGACGCTTACAAAATGGCGGTCGGTGGCGTGGGTTTCGCCGGGATTTTAAAACAGGATTCCGGACCTTTTTGAGGCTGGGGAGCCGTCAGGACTTCGATCAGGATCGTTGATATGGTAGCAGGAACAGGATTAGGGCCTCGGCTTCTTCAATTCGACAATTTTATTGGGACTTAATTTTTACGGAACAGGTACTTCTTCTTGGTATTACGGTAAGTTTATTTACTTTCTACACTCTTTTACTAATTTTTAATTTATTTTCTAAGGTACTTCCTCGCGAAAACTGGAGTTATCTGGACACAATTACGAAAATCGTCAGGACGCTATCTGTACACTACTTAGTTAAATTTTATCTCCTTGTTGATTTCTACTTTTTTGTTTTCGTTACCATTTGATCTTAATGTTGATTGGTGCATATGCAAAACACTTGTTGTCATGCACAGTGGCGCCGTTTTTGAAAGTTCCTCAAACATACATTGTAATTTAGTTCGTTACCGAGGTAATTTCAATCTAATTTATAATTTTTATCCGATGATGGTTTATTTACTATTTTTAATACTATAAATATCACTACAATATATTGTCAAGGTCATAAATTTAACAATAAAAGCGTGAAATAAAATGACAGATTTAACAGCAACGAAATACGACGCTGAGGCGAGAGTGAAGCTTTCAGAAAGAACCGCGTAGAGAGATTCGGAATCGTAATATTGCTTCGAATAATAACTCCATGTAAATAATTGAATAAATAAGGATGTTTGTAGTAGAATTAAGTTAGATAAGGTATGTATTAGGAATAATATAATTATAAAGTAGAACTCGATATAATACCTTAATATAATTTAAATCGTAAAGTAATTTCAAATCCACAAAAACTTCGCAATGCGAGAGCAGTGGGCGGGACTCCGAAAGGTGAATCACGGTACCTAGTCCGTCCGAGTCGAGTTGAAGTCGACTTGATGCTGCAAAAGCCCGCTAAAATTTCGCATTGGCAACAATTGCGCCCAACCAGCATTTAGAACCTGCTTGGAAACGATCCGTTTCAAACAACCAATAGCTACTCTGGATGACTTTCAGTAAAATTTTCAATGTAAAATAAAGTAATGTAAAATAGCATCGGATATATAAGCAGACCGGCCTCTTCACGGAACATTCGATTCAGACAATATTCGAAACCCCAGAAGTATAAATCAGTAAGTGTGTTTTAATTTATTGGTTGTTAACAGTATACTACGAATTTGTCGAATTCAATCAATGTTTAAGTGTATTGCCTTTGAGCCCACTGTTAATTTAGAACGATTTATTTGTGTATCGTTGTGTATAAATTCCCTGAGTAAATAATTGTATTAATTATATCGAGTCTCAATTTGCATGGTGTAGTTTTGTAACTGCTAAACTGAGTTTTATTTGTTTCACTTGCATTTAGATCTAATAAATAAAGTTTTGATTTATTTTATTTGTGTTTTCTTTCCACGACAGTGAAACTTTTGAATTTAGACACATTTACGCTCGACTTTGAGATTTGTGTTATTTTTCTGTACTTTATTTAAAGATTCAGTATAATTAAATATTAATACCATTACAATATATATATATATATATATATATATATAAATTGAAAATGTGTCTTGTCAAATATGACAGACAAATTTAAAATTTACATGAAAGATGGACGAATCTTACACCTCAATGGTGTAGTGAACATTAATTAACAATTATTATTATTAATTATTTCATCAACTCAGGTTCTTGGTAATCGCTACGGACGAAGGGTAATAATCAAGAAACAATATTTTCTAGCGATCCACCAGTTAGTCTTCATGGACCTGTTTTAATTAATGTTCACTGCACCATTGAGGTGTAAGATTAGACCATCTTTCGTGTAAATTTTACATTTTGCTGTCAGATTTGACAAGATACATTTTTAATTTGAATTGTTTTTGAACTTAATTGCAGCAATCCTTTTATATGTTGACACTGGACGTTTGACAGTCGTCTCTTGTTTAGTCTCCGCAAGGTGTTAGACAAGGTATCGTCTCGTCAGTGTTCTGTTGTCAGTGGTTCGTTAGGAGTGATTGGCTAGCGCCAAGAAGTATTGATGGTCACTACATGTAAAGGTATTTCAACAACTAAGGTTCTTGGTAATCGCTACTGACGAAGGGTAATAACCCAGAAACAATATTTTCTAGTGATCCAAATAATAACACAATATTTTTAGACTGGTACCAAAAAAAAAACATCTTCAAATCGTTACATTAATTTTTACTCATATCAACCTCTTTAAATGAAAATCAACTGCATACTTTGTCTTAAAAATAGAATAAAAAAAATTTGTCACCCATCCCTCTATCAAATAAACCTGAGAAAATTATACAATATGCTTAGAGAGAACTCATATCCACCAACTCTACTAAATAAAATTATCTTCAATCTAACTGATTATCAACAGAGTGGGCCAGTTGTTGAGTCCACTGGACAACCTAGTACCCTCAAAATTTATAGATCCTTTCCTTTCATTGAAAATTTCACAAATCATGTCATTAAATCTTTATCCAGTGAAAATATTACAATAGCTAAGTCAAATTTAAAAACAGTTCGTAGTCTATTTTCAAATGTTAAGGACCCCACTGACACTCTTAATAAATCTGATGTGATTTATGAACTTTAATGCAGCGGTTGCGAGGGTGTTTACATAGGCCAAACTAGCCAACAACTTAAACGTCGTTTGATACAACACAAAAGCGACATTAGTAAAAAACCTAATGCTTGTGCATTAGCTACACACGTTAAATCTACTAAACATAATATAGCATGGACTGATGTAAAAATCCTAGCAACCGAACCCAATTATCAAAAAAGGACTTTTCTTGAAATGTGTTACATCAATGAAAATAAACATAGCATTAATTCTAAACATGACATCAATAACCTCAGCATAATTTGCACTAACATACTTAATTCATAACATTCATACAAAATTTTACCCCATAATCCACTTTTTCAAATTTCCCGCATATTCATCTAGTTACTTTCACTCCTAATTTTTCTCAGTTTTTCACTTAACCTTAAAATATCACAGCTGTTTTCCACCATTAAGTAAACACGTGCAGGCTGTACAAATGTAATAGTTTTAATTTAGTTTTTATCTTTAACGTAGTGTTATATCAATTTCAAGTAATCAAATAATGTTCATGTCAACCTTTTTAGAATGTCGTTTTGAGTAAGTTATCGCCTATTTTTAAATAATTTTTGTCCTATTGTTACTTAACTTTGTAGGTGTCCTGATGACGTGAGATATTGCTCACGAAATATTGACAATTAATAAAGACATAACCAACTTTTTGCCGATTTAAGACCGCATAACCCAAAGAAACGTTTTTCGTAATTCTTTATATATATATATATATATATATATATATTGCCAATTGTGGGTATAATTGGTTATTAAAAAACTGTATTTCTTATGTTGTTATATTTAACGTTTCGGTACTGCTGTTACCTTCATCAGAAATAATATAAGATTTTATATCGTTTTGAAGCAATGTATTAAACTTGGATGTTTAAAAAATTCAAACGTAATTTAAATGCGTCATATTTGTTTACATTTACATGTAGCGCCTTTGATTTCGTCGTATTGTAGCATACTTGGATGTTTGAAAATTCATTTGCAATATTTGAAATGTGTTATTTTAGGACTTAGACTTAGACTTAGAGAACTTAGATTGTGGTGTGTTATGGTAATATGTATCCCTAAATCGAAAATAGTAATCATATGCAATAAGCAAAATTGGTGGTGAATTAATTAATGTAAAACAATTTTTATATGATCGGTGAAATCAGCGAGGTTAGTGTGTTGTGTGTTTGCAATTAAATGATTTGGTAATATATTTGCGATAGATTCTTGATATCAATTTTGTCATTGATTGCCTTGGGTTCTTTGATTATTTGTATCATTTCGTGCAGAAGTCTTTGGTGGTATTTGATTTCTTTTTTCAGGATTGTTATGTTATCGAAATTGAAATTGTGTCCTGTTTGTTGTGTATGTTTTTTTAAAGCTGTTATGTTGCTGGAATATTTGTGTCCTTTTATTCTTTCTTCAATTAATTGCATGGTTTGCCCTATGTAACAGCTATCGCAGTTTTTGCATGGTATTCTATAGATACAATTAGATTGCTTTTTTAGTGGTAGGGTGTCTTTTAATTTTGTATATATTCCTCCACTGATTATGTTTGTGTTTTCGTATGTTACGGTGAAGTTATACGGTTTTAATATTTGGTTAATAGATTCTGCCAGTCTTTTAACGTAAGGAATTTTTATGTAATTAGGTTTATTGTGTGTTAGGTTGTTAGTTGTTTTTTTGTTATTGTTATAATGTTTGTGGATTCTGTTTTTAAAAATTTTATTGATGAATTTAGTTGGGTAATCGTTATTAGTTAGGGCCTGTTTAGCTTTATTTATTGTTTCAGTTCTATATTGTGGGCTCGTTAATTTTATGGCTCTATCTGCTATTGTAGCTACTAGATTTCTTTTGTGTTGCTCAGGTTGTGATGATGAGTAATTTGTGTATCTTCCTGTCCAAGTGGGTTTGGTATACCATTTTGTGTAAATTTTGGGATTGTTATTAATTAGTGTTAGGTCCAGGAAATTGATTTGATTTTGTGTTTCGGTTTCAATTGTGAAAATTATTTTATTGTGGTATTGATTAAATTGCTCAAGTATGTATTGGGTTTTATCAGGGGGCACAGCAGTGAGACAGTCATCTACGTATCTTTTGAAGAAAGGTGGTGTAAAGTTAAGTTTAGGTATTATAGTATTTTCTAGGTCCTCCAATACTAATTGTGCTGTTACTGCAGATATGGGCGCACCCATACAAATAATCAAAGAACCCAAGGCAATCAATGAGAAAATTGATATAAAGAATCTATCGCAAATATATTACCAAATCATTTAATTGCAAACACACAACACACTAACCTCGCTGATTTCACCGATCATATAAAAATTGTTTTACATTAATTAATTCACGACCAATTTTGCTTATTGCATATGATTACTATTTTCGATTTAGGGATACATATTACCATAACACACCACAATCTAAGTTTTACGAACGGAATGTATGTCTATGTAACGTTTTGACGTAATGTATCTGAATGTAATTGACATGGCCATCTCTCCTAAAATAACACATTTCAAATATTGCAAATGAATTTTCAAACATCCAAGTATGCTACAATACGACGAAATCAAAGGCGCTACATGTAAATGTAAACAAATATGACGCATTTAAATTACGTTTGAATTTTTTAAACATCCAAGTTTAATACATTGCTTCAAAACGATATAAAATCTTATATTATTTCTGATGAAGGTAACAGCAGTACCGAAACGTTAAATATAACAACATAAGAAATACAGTTTTTTAATAACCAATTATACCCACAATTGGCAATACTGCCAAAATCAATCATACTTCGACATAAATTGGTAGAAAGTTCAACGAACTCAACGCATTGAATAATGTATATATATATATATATATATATATATATATATATATATATATATATATTTGTGTGTGTGTAAATAAAATTATATTGACGATCAAAAAATAAATGTAGATATACTCGGAATTATGAGAAGGTGCGTGCACGTCATCGATGCTTGCTTTATAATGCCAACATGTAGAAATTATAAAATGCCATTTTCTTGTATTGGAATATGGAGTGAAACCAGGCCTATTTACAAGGCGATGCGAAGCAATGTTATAGATATTATTATTATCACTTAGTTTTCTATATTTGTCATGAAAAAGACTAAATGAATTTGAATCTAGGGTATTTGATGCCGTAAAGATCAACGAACCGTTTCTGTACGTTCTAGTACCTTTACATAAGTAGATCAATCGACGGGCGTAGTATCTGGTATATCTGGTTGCATACCACCACATACATATACATACACACGCTGTCTGTTTGGTTGCATACGATCTTGAAGAGTATCTTTTGTGTGAGAAACATGTAAACATATAAAATTTGACGTCATTAAAAATTCATGACGTGCACGCACCTTCTCGTAATTCCGAGTATACAAATGTTTACGTACTCGCTCAAGATTACCGTTATGAAAATGCCATTAAATTGTCAAGACGTGGACACATTTGCATTGCCTACAAAATTATGGATAATGTGATACGTTCGATTATCATAAATAGTCTTACTGTTATGGATACTTAATACACATTGCAAATTATGTCAAATTATGGAAGACATATTCGGAATTAATTCAGGTAGTTCCATGTGCGTCCCTGGATGACTTTCTCAAAGCAAAGTAAGAAATATTTAATATTGCGGATCTCGCTCTGATTTATTATCATCTATGTACTATCAAATACAGAGATAATGTGCCTGTACTAACTAACTATCCCCTTTAAAAAGCAGGTACCGGTCATAAAATGCAAATATGTATTACGGTCGCACCTTTTTGAAATCATTTCATCTATTACGCAAATACAAATATAATTACATATGATAATTCCGTGAAACCTTTCAGTAGCCATTAATTTCATTTGTCCTTTTGTGAAGAATGATAAAAGTCTTTCGATCACCGTACTAATTAGCTATAACTTAAAATGCTGTTCTTAAGCATACAGTGATTCACATCAAAGTAAAACATATGAACGTAAATATAGTATAGTAAATCAGTATAGAAACTTACCTAGATCAAAATATAAAAACCAGTTACTTGTTATGAAATACGAATTTGCGAGATTGAAAAAACTGTTATCATTCCGTTGAGAGTCTCATACGATATTAATGAATACGAATTAGACATTCCTTTAATGAAGTTTTCTAATAAACGCAAATGGCATCAGTTTTTGTTTAAAAGTACTTCTTCCAATTATTAACGTCTTCTTCTTCTGATATCATTCAAAATTAAAAAAATACGTATTTGGATGTTCAAAATATAGAAATATGTATATTTTTCGTCTATTTTAAATATTTCTTTCAATTATTTATTTATTCTAATTTCATATGTCGCAAGTAAGTTTAATTATTGTATTCAGTTATTATTAATTGTAATACAGTATACACTTATAACAAACCGTACGAAAGTACACAAATTGAACAAAATTTTATATAGTTCGCATATTGTTCACTTCGCGCCTTATTATGAATAATAAAATTATTGCAACTTATGCAATGACGATTCATTTTTTATATACACGGGAACTTTACAGTATTCGTCCAATATTTAATTCATAATAATGAAACTTTGTCCAATGGATATTTTTAATTATATATGTTTGACTAGATTTCTAAAAAGGATTCAGTAATCTGAAATATATCTCAAAAGTACACACGCTACTCTTGTCGTGTTCGGATAGAGCGACAAAAAGCAACTCAATGCAATATTAAGCGCCCGATGTATAAAACATTAGGTTCCGAAATGATTTAGACGCGTGGTGGTAGTCGGTTTAAAGAGAGAAGAGGGTAACAGATGGAGAAAATAGAGAGGAGGGGAAGACAGGGAGAGTACTATCAAAGTGAGATAAACTTAGAAAGAAGATGTATGAGAGAGTGGGTCTGTCAATAGTGGAGGTAGAAAATAGGAGAAAATAAGGGGTAGGGCTAGAAATTGAGATAGCAGACAGACTGAAACAAGTGGAATGCCAAGAAAGAGGGGAGAAGATAATGTACTCGAAATACAACGAGAAATAAAAAGGGATAAAAGTTTGCGGTCCGAAATATTTGGAAGGAGGGATGTCGGAGGAGGACGAAAGAATAGTAGTCAGATATAGATGTAGTAACGAGGAAAAGAAGAATAAATATTGGATGGGGGAGGAATTCATAAGATGCCAGATATGTGGGAAGGGCAGGGATGCTTGGAAACAGTGGTGGGAGGAGTGTGAAGGATTGAAATGGGATCCACGGGAGAAAGAGAGAGGCAGAGCATGGTGGAGGGTGCTAGCAGAGACGGAGGAGGCAATAGAAATACTAGAGAAACTAAGGAAGATGAAAGATGGAGAGAGGAAAAGAAGGTAGATAGCTAAAAATGATATTGTTGCAGGAAGAGAAGAGTAGGAGATGCAGAGAGCAGGAGGATAGCCGGAGGGGGTGATAGAGCCGAAGGGGCAGATTGACAATTATTAATTATTATAAACGTCAAAAACAGAAAAACAACAATGTACTTTTTTTATCTTCTAGACGATAAAATACCATTTTAACATTGAGGATGGAATAAACTTAATTTTACTTACAGTAATTGTCATTATTAAACATTTTTAAATTTACACGTAGGCAATTAAAACTAGATACACGATTTGTCTGTCGAATATTTTTATCGGAACGATAATATTTCGCAAAACGTTTTTTCTATATCGCGTTCACAATGACGATTTTGTGACACTGTTTTAAAAAAAGTAGTTACAAAATTGAATTTTGTGCAATCGCTTTTAGTGACTTTTCCCGTGAGGTTGGTAGTTGTTGACATTCGTTGCTAATGGCTAATGGTACGGATCACCGAAGAAATCTCATGTTGTAATTGTATAATTTAAACAATAATTGTTATTTCCAACACATAATAGTTTATTTAATGTAAAGTTATTGAAAATGTTTAATTATTACTAATAAAATTTAACCATTATCCAACTGAAAACAAGGCTGAGCTCGACATTTATTTAAACGGAAAATTGAACAAAGGAGAAAAGTATAACATGAAATTTATAATTGGGGTTGTTTAGAATACAAAACTGCAGACATAGAACGAATAACCCTTTTTATTCTAACCTTCCTTCTGCTAACCTAAAAATGTCCATGCTAACTTAATATTTGCTTGAATCAATAAAAACCTACCTACCTACCTATATTTCAGTGTGTTATATGGCAGTAACTATATATATTGACTGTAACAGTAGAAGTTTCACTAACTGAAATTTGAATTGCGGGAAGAAATTAACTTGATGTTCGGTTTTGTGCGGAAGCAACGTCTAGTATTGTTTCCACATTGATTATGGTATTTTGAAACTAAAATGTTAAAATATTATGGATGTCAATCATACCAACCTAAGACATTAAAACTCACTAAATGTTTTTTTTTTATATCTTAATATTAAATTAAATATATTAATGAAAGGGAAATAGAAAAAATAGATAATATAACAATATTTTTCGTCTTAATTTCATTAATTAATCCAAATTATTACATTTGTTGCAGGCTAACGCTTTGACCTTTAGACAATTTTGTATTTTTCAAATCGGTCAAATTAAGCTATTTTATTCGGAATGTTGGGAACTTTTGATAACATATTATAGATATTGTAAATTAGGCCAAATCTATACAAGTGAAACCAAATTTAGGCAAAGTTGGCATTTTTGATTTTAACAAATTTTATCAATGTTGAGATTTTTTTGGTAACGAAACTCAGACGAGTAAAATCGATTTAAAATATATTCAATCAAATTAAATCAAATTAAACAATGTGAAACTAAATATAAAAATTAAGGAAATCAATTTTCGACAGCTGTTTTTTATACATTTTTAATTTTCAATAATGTATTTTATTTTTTAATTATAATTTTAAATTTTATACAATCAAAATAAATTTGTGAACTATTTTTAATACACAAAACTTTTTCAGAATTCATAAATTTTACAATTTTTTAAATTAAATTTCATGAATCAAATGATTTTTAATTTTTTGTTGAGATTTTAACGATTTTTTGTATTTTAGGTATTATTTTATATTGATAACAATTAATTCAAATTAAACCAAGTAATCTATCTATTTCCGAATTTTGGGAATGTTTCCTTTAGAACATTCTCTTTACACCAATTTTATACACCATACTAGGTCAAATACACAGCCTTTAAAATAAAATAGACCACCCCGAATCAATGAACGTAGAATGATGAAACTTGGTAAAAATATCTAGTGCACTTAGAACAACAAATGATTAAGACTTGAAGCCAATCTGTCACTTCTGACAGAAATTATCTCGTTATCACAGTTGCCTGTGATTTTAGTTTGACCATAGTTTCGTTGACTTGTCGCATTTGCTAGGAGTTTCTTCTTGGTTGTTGTAACTGTTAGGACCTTTAGAATGCCACGAGTTCGAGGACGTGCAAATTTCATCAAATTACACCTCTTGAACGAGGACGAATTGTCGGGATGCATGAGGTTGGTTTAATCTTCCGTGAGACAGCCAGACGTGTCAATCGGTCACACATCACTATAGCACAGACTTGTAGAGGCTGGCAGGAAGAACACCTAGAAGTTCGTCGTAGAGGTACTAGACGACGAAGAGTGACGCAAGAGCGAGAAGATCGGCTCTTATGGCGAAATGCAGTTAGAGACCCGGAAGAACAATCACGAGCCTTTGGAATAAATTGGATGAGCACGATTTATCGTCGAATACACACGTTTGGACTACGTTCTTATCGTCCTTATTTTCGTCTTCCTTTAACAATATTGGGTTCCTGAATGGCATGAGATTTTCTTCAGCGACGAATCAAGGTTTTGCTTACGGCACTCTGTCGGACGTTCGAGGATTAGGCGACCAAGGGCTCAGAGGCAAAATTTAAAATTTGCTCAACGTCGCCATACGGCTTTAACTCCTGGGGTTATGGTATGGGACAACACGTTGTGGAAGAAGATCTCGTTTGATATTCATTCCGGGAGCTCTAAACGTCAGACGTTAGATTCATTCAGTGTTGGAACCAGTTGTTGTGCCATTACTACAAAACCTTCCAGGAGCAGCCTTCCAGCAAGATAATCCGCAGCCTCTTACTGCTCATGTAACGTCAGCCTTCCTAGACGAAAACATCAATATGTTGCCCTGTTCTCCTAGATCACCGGACGTATCCCCCATGTCTGGGGGATACCTCCCAATACCTCAGATGAATTGCGTCAACAGTTACAGATAGCTTGGGATGAGGTACTTAAAGAGGATATTAATAATCTAATTTCCAGTATGCCCAGAAGGGTTGCTGAGTGAATAAGAGTGCGTGTGGATGTAACACATTATTAAAGTTTTAATCATTGAGTTATCAGTTTTTCTTAAAAATGTAATCATTTGTTTTTCTATGTGCACTAGATATTTTCACCAAGTTCACCAAGTAATTTTGTTAAACGTTCTGTCAAAGACCCTTATACTACTCTCTCAATAGTATGTTGTTACATTTTACTCGCGTAAATTGAACCTTATATTGCAATTTTACGTCGTTAATATATTGTTATTTTTTCGTATCCTTTTTACCAGTTTACGAACGTTTAGCATTCATGCTTTATTTTCTTCAAATTACTTTCTCGTTTTGAATGAATATGTCATGTTTATAAACGGTCCTGTTTTGAAACCCACGTCTAACAATTATCAGCTCAAAATGTATATTGTGAATACCCAGGACCGTACTTCTTTATTATATAAAAACTTTTGTAGCTTTTAGTCTTTAAAGAAACGCTGGAAAATAAATCTACAATAATATAATTGAAAACCATAAGATACTAAAATATACACTTCAGTTAGATAAAACCTGCAAGAAATTGCAAAATTAAATTTTGCTAGTACAGTTCTGGGTCAAAAACAATTTGTGTAACAAATTGTTTGTAAAAATGTTGTGGATGCTAATAATACTTATTACGAATGTGACAACACATTACAAACGTATTTGTGAATAATTTGACAAACTTACTGTGCATGTATAATTTGTTTATTTAAGGTATGTACGTCTACCTGTGGCATTGAATATTTACAACGTGCAAAACAGTTAAAAGGCAATTTGTTTCATTTCTGATGCAACCATTCCGTGAATGTTGTCATACTTCCAATGTACCATCACCGACACGATAATTTTTGTTTTTTTTTTTTTGGTAATATAACTTTTTTTACATGACACCCTTAACACGGATTGAAAATAAATGCCAGGCAGTTAGGTACGTAGTTTTACCCAACAATACGTGTTGTTATTTTTAATGATAAATCTTTAATTTGATTTCAAGCCAAAGATAAAATTCTAAGAAAAGGTGACCTCGATGTTTATTGATGCAAATGGTAGAAATCGTCGTATGAAAAATCCTTGAATCATTTTTATTGTGTGTTGGTACCCTGGTTCAACTAAAATGTAACATTTTTGTTCAGGACTGGACCAAATTTGTTATTTTTACAAAGTCCTCGACTCACGTATTTAATAATTGGACAAATTACCCCAATATATTCCTTGAAGTTACATCTACTAAGTTAATAAGTAAATTCGAAGTTTTCATTACGATAAATAGGTGGTATAAACCAATAAAAGAAAGTATAATCTTTGACAAAACTAAAACGTTTTATTTTAGTTAATTTTTTTGCTAATTTAATGCGATACGAATGTTCGAACTACCAAAAATCATTATTCTGCGAAAGTTTCTAAGATACGCTGTTGGAATAACGCAACCTCCGATTTCGCCATTGCAAACGTCGGCCAACAATTACAAGAGATTTTTAATGGATAGCTGTCGACGAATTAGAGCTTAATCGGCGTAATGAGGAAATTTCTAATTAAATTAACAACCACGTTAATGCAATTCAGTTTCAATTGTGTTTTGATTTATTTCAAGGATAATTGCAGCGAGATTATTATTTGATTTAAACATGAGTTAAATTGATAATAATTCAAATTTGTTCGAATAAATCGTGTGCAAAGGATTGCGATGAGTTTGAAGATTTTGTTTAATTATGATGTTTGACTACTTTTAGTGGCTGACGATTATTCATGAGATGATTTATATCATAATTTATAACTTGAGGCTAATTATAATTTACTATGTGAGAAAAACGCGATTTTAATTATATATATATATATATATATATATATATATATATATATATTAAGTAATAATTTTAAATTACTGTAGCTATCAATGTGTATAGCAACAACTCTTTACGTAAGTCTATAAACAATGCGTGAAGATATGTAGCCATGGTGACAATTTTCATATAACTGAATCACTTTGCATTATTTTCATTCATTTGATTTATTTATGGCCATTTATTTACATGATTTTATTTGTATTTATTATTTATTGTATCATTGTATATCGGATATCATCCGATATTAAAAAATTGGCAGGTAACTAAGTTTATCCAAGTACAGCTTTGAACCTCGTTGCACTGATTAACTAATTATATGTCCTCGTCTATTTAGTGTATCGTTTCAAAAATACATTTTCCTTTCTCTTATAACTTCTTTATGTTTCTTCAATGATAACTGTTTAACATACAAGCTTTGTTTTTTTATATGCATATTATTGCATGCATAATAAGTTCATTAATCCATTGCAGTTATTTATATCGATTCATTGTTACATTTTAACGTAATGTATAATAAACGGATACAGACATAAGGTAATATTAACAGTCGCCCTTTTACGTTTACATATGTCGATACGATTCAGTGATTTTAATAATCACAATGATAATAATATACCTGTTGTTGGAATTAAATTTTTCAATTAAATATCAGTTTTATTGCAAAAAAGATTAAGATTCGCTGATCAGTCAAGCGTACAAATTATTGACAATTAATTTTTTTCGTGTAAATCTAGTTATTAATGGAATTTGTATTGGTTTTATGTGTTATTTAATGATGCGGTAAGTCGATCGAATTACCAGCAGTTTTAGTTTCTATTATTGTGAAATTGTAAATTAAATATAGATTTTTGGCATTTGTTTAAAATAAAATTAACGTGTTTTATGATTCCACTATATTTTTTTTATTTTTACGTTTCGACAATAGATTTTTGTCTTCATCAGAAAATATAACAAAAACAACAAACAAATCATTACAATCAATACTAAAACGAATACAAATGTATGTTTTCAATATTCAATGGCAAGCTGTGCATAAAATGTGTGTTCAAATTTGTATTTATTTATAAAATAAATGAACAGAATCAAGACTGAAAATGCATTACAAGAATACATTTTAAAACATACTTTATGTATGTTTCAAACCAAATAATTTTTAATACAAAATGAAGTGTAAAAATTATTTACATTGATATGGTAATCTTTCGTATTTCAGATGTGTATTCTGTGTTTTTCGTACAACTCTAAAAAACCTTAATGATGTATTGGAATTCTGTTTTTTTTTCTTTTTTCGTTTTTTTAACTTGTACGTTGATTTAATATAAAATTTAATATTACTCGTATAAGGGGTCAAAATATTTTATAACATTATTAATAATTTTAATTAATCAATATTATTAAAAAAATCTGCAGTGGTCCGCACTGAACTTTCTTATACTCAGTTATACTACATTTTTCGAAAAAACTGTATGTAAGAATATGTTTTTCCGTAAGGCGTACCGTTTTCGAGATATGGAAAAAGGGAGTAAACCATCACTTCCGGTTGAGAGATTGCGTTAAAAATACGACGTTTTCCTCATTGCTACATACAAATGTTAAGTTTAAAGTTTCAGGTCTATAGCTATAATCGTTTGGACGCTAGAGCGCGCAAACACAGACACACAGACGTCTTTTCGAAAATAGTCAGAAACGATTCAGGGGACCTCAAAACGTGTATATCCGTTGAAATCTCGAGTTCGAAAATGTTCACGATTCCTATACTTATTTATTCATAATGTATAAGACAGTAAAAATGTACATATTATGATTATGGATTTTAACAATTTTGAACATTTCATACTATACAAATAAATCTCGTAAAGGATACACATGTCATTGCCGTAAAACAACTCGTGCCATTTGATAGTAAACTTTAGCTAAATTTTTATTTCAGCTTTGTCATTTACAGCTGAGGGGTTATTCTTAACTTGCATCATTTCGTGTATGATGCATCTTCTTTGCTGATTTTCTTTTTTCAAAATAATAGTTTGATTGTAGCCGAATTTATGTCCAGTATTATTGATGTTTCTTTAGTGCGGTTATACTTAGTATATCTGTGGCCTTTGATTCTTTCTTGCAACAAATGTTGGGTTTGTCACACATATCACAGTCTCTACATGGTATTTTATAAATACAATGTGTCTGTTTTATTGTAGGAATTATATGGTTTAGTATATATAGCACTTTAAAGATCGTTATCATTTTGAGTGCAATAGTGAGTTCGTACGGTTTCAATATATTCTAAATAGATTCTGATAGTTTTTGGATATATGGGAAAGTTATATAACACCTGTCTCATAAGTTTTGGGAAAAAGTTTAAGGAGATATAATTTAAACAAGACACGTTTATTAAGCAAACATAAAATAAAAATAACTAATTGATCTTAGACTTTAACACCCATAAGTTAGAATGCTGCTAGTGGTCCTCTATCCTCAATGAGGCGAAGGTTTCAGCTGACGTGTCGCATGATGGCTTGGACGCTTTCTAAATCCATTTCTCTAATTTTTCCATAAATTCTTTGACGCACTTCTTGGTCATTATGGGCCTCCCAACCATGTTCATACACTTTTCCTGCGAATAGCGCCAAAAAGTTTCAATTGACCTTGCCTGAGAGATATTCCGAGGATTATGATTTTTAGGGACATATGGTACATGATAGGCACATTGATTTATCGAAAAATTAGAGAGGTGCATTTAGAAAGCGTCCAAGCCATAATCAGTCAGACGAAAACTTCTTAGGAGCAATCTAAATTATATGTGTTAAAGTGTAAGGTCAATTAGCTATTTTTATTTTATGTTGCTCTTTTGTTTAAATTATACCTTATTAAACTTGTTCCCAAAACTTATGAGACAGGTGTTATTGGGTGTTTGTTGATTTACTATTACTGTTAATTTTTTGCCCAAACCGCTCGCACTGGACATAGGAATTCAATTAAACAAAGTTGTAGAGAATTAAATTGGCTAATGGAAACACATGAACAGCATAAATCTAGGGTTTTCAAGCTGAATGCATCCAAATAAGAACAATATTCTTGCGAAACGCACAGCTATGATTTTGAACTCGTCCCGTTTCTAAACTCTAAAAGAAAGATATATGCTGTCGCGAACATTACCAGATATGGTTCTGCAAGGAGAACAAAAATACCAATTTGCGTAATGCGACATTATAAAGAATTTGAGAACGTAGAAGTTGGAAATGACACATCCAGTACTTGATTGAATGGATTTCTGATTTATCTCCTGTGTCCAGAACAAAGCAAAGAACGCTATCACAAATAGAAAGACGCACCAACACACATTGATTTGAATAAACCGAACAAAAAGGATAAATCGATAAGAAGAAATTGTATTGACAATGGAAAGTAAGAAATTTCCTGGCACAATTTTACTCAAATTTTAATTTACAGCTGTAAAGCAAATAATCGCCCGTACGTGCCGGAGAAGTTGGAAATTAACACTTTAATTTAATCAATTACCTACGGATCATAAATAAACAATTTAGTGTAAACAATAGTATGCTATTATACAAGTTTAGTAAGGCAACGGATTGTCGCACGAGTGGTTTGGGGCACGACGAGCTTGCGACGAGTGCCCCAATAGAAAGAGTGCGACAATATTGCCTTACTAAGCGAGTGTAATATACTATTTTCTACTTTGCGTTGGTAATAACTTCATTTTAGCACCCAAAACAAAAGTGCTAAAATGAGTCTGGTATAATATTTTTTCTTTATGTTGGTCGCGGTTTGACATTATACGTCAACGAAATGACAGTTGTAACTAATAATCGTTGCGTTGTTTTCGTTGCACCATTCTTCGATTTTTTTATATTTTTGTTCGTATTGAGACCGCGACTTATTCGGAAGTAAATTCCCAAAAGTAGTTTGTGCAATTTCCCGTATTTCGGATGGAGTACATTGCAGGTCTTCGCAACTCATATTACCAACCCGCGCAAATATCCCTAATTGTTGAAATACTTAACAAAGCTTAATTTTTCGCGTAAAAAAGTGCGCAAAGTAGAAAAAATAATATAAAATACTCATACAGAAGGCTATTCAGGGCATTCGTCCGTTCAGCCACTCGCCTTCGGCTCGTGGCTGAATTTCGCACTCATGCCTGAAACAGTGCCTTCTGTAACTTGTTTTTTAATATACAATTTTATCTACTTTGATTTAGTAATTCTTGAAATTTCGCTTTTTCAAGTTTTCGTATTAAACTAGGAACTTTTGCGTAGGTTGGGTTCACTGATATTGACACTTTGTATTAAATTTAAAAATAATCTAATAGCCGTCATAATTTCTGTAATTTGTATGCTAGATCGACGCAGAAAACGCTGAATTTACGTGCACCTCGCCGTACATACGCGAATCTGCTCAAAAAGCTGTTGAGAATTTGTTGCCGGTAAAATCCAAGAGGATATATGACAGATTATGTCATGACACGAACATGGCACGAACGTAACCAAACTAAAAGGTACCAAAAATAGTTTAATAATACGACTCATTTGGAAACCGTTTGCGCTGTAATAATGAGTCCATTATTAACGCAAAGTAGATAAATTATCTTATAGCACCCATGTGACGGTAGGAATAATAATAAAGAATTTAAATATCATCGCCCATGTGAGACGGTGGAGAAAGAAGTAATTAGTGAAAATAGAAATAAATAAATATCATATCGGAAATATTGGACGGTGAAAATCACATTGAGGACGGAAGAGAGAAAAAGAATGCAAGTTTGAAAGGTCTTTAGGAAAAAATAAGGGGAATGAGGAAGTATTGATTGACGATATTCAATGATAACAAATATAATAAAAATAAGTAAAATACACCTGGAAACAGCATTCGCTGAAAAGACTATCACATACAGGGAATACGAAGATGTACATAGTAGGTCAATATTTATGATCGAAGTTGACTAATTCCTTCCTCTATAGTACTACATAATCACATTCCTTTTGCTCATTTTGCTTGTGAACAGTAAAATAAATTTATTACTACACCCACTAGCGAAAAATAAAGTTAATTGACAGTACGCCGAAAAAATGCAACGCAATAACAAATCAAGACAAAAACAGCAAATCGAGAAAAAGAAATTTTACAACAGGTACAAGTACAAGTACAAGTAGTGTGTGGTATTTTGTGGCACAACTTCATTAAAAATTGAATTTACTTGCAAAGCAAAGAATTTGATTATCGTCTATGCTTATTGGTTGAAGTATTTGACTGTAAATATTAAACCAGTTATTTTATCGACCGTATGTGTTGGAGAAGTTAGAAATAATTCCTTAAATGTAATCAATTTACTTATCGCCAGTTATGGCGGCGAAAAGTATAAATAAATCATGTATAATAATAAGAAATAAGAAATTATCCTATAGCTACATTGTGACGGTGAGAATAGCAATGAAACATTTAAATATCTAGCTATGTGTGACGGCGAAAAAAGAAATAATTAATTTATTCACAATCACTATAGTAATATGTCGATTCCTAACCTTTTCGATGTTTTTCGAGAAAGTACATCAGTCCTAACCGTCATTATTTTCCCATGGATCGAAAGTAATCACTTTCCACCCACGGGTGAAAAGGTAAGGGCTGCCAACCATTAGACAATTACATGTTCAAAAATATTTAAGGCAGTAATAAATTTGGAAACGCATCGGTAGCTGCTTCTTTTAACTCAGATGGAGTGCCATGATCCATTTCACTATCTGGACTTTCATATCACCTTCATTTCATCTCTATGATTCTCATAATTATTCGAAGAATAATTAATACACATGTCAGATAGATTGAACAAATATCAAATGAATTTAAATGTAATATCATCAACTTCATCAATTACTATCGTGCCTGCAATTAAATTCCTCATTAAAGTGGGCTATGATTTCATTTGTTTTTCTCCTACAATTTTCAATTACCTGTCACCAACTTTATAAAGTAAACACAGCTTTTTTAATGACGAATTTAATTGAAGGCACGGTATATTGGAAAACGTCGAATTTATGCGTATTTTGATAATTATTGAATAAAAACGGTGGCGATTGTGAATAAACTAGTATACAATCCTCGCTGGAAAGTTTCATTACGCCTCGGTATATAGCTAACCTCGGCGCTTCGCGCTGTAATGAAACACTTTCCACCTCGGATGTAATATCCCCTCGTGCGACGGTGAAAATAGAAATAAACGAATATCATATCGCACATATGGGACGGTAAAAATCAAAATAACCTGAAAATTTTGAATAATTATTATAAGTATTGTATTTATAAATAAACAATTCAATTCCAACGTCCCGGACCGGTGAAAATAACAATAATCAATAATTTTATTTAAACGAATATAAAATTATAAAACAATTTAATATCAAAATAAAAAATTCACTGCTTAAACGACTGAAAAGAAAGTAATTCAAAATTTCGGAATGTAATTGTGAAAATAGAAATAAACAACAATATAATTTGAACGAATATGCTATCCCCCATGGGCGACGGTAGAAATAGATATAACAAATTTACTTAATTACATTTAAATGGGCGTACAAACAAATCAACTTCGAGTACCTCACAGCAAGAGACGCTAATTATAACCGAGAGCAGTGTAACTGTTAACGACAGCGTAGGAACCAACTTCTTGGGTGCAATTTCAATTTGATGTGTTTGATTACTTTTAAATAAATATTGAATTATGCAAACCATATATCGATAGTGTGTGAATCTGTGTAATTTTCGATATTTCCTTACCGTGTATTAAGACGTTTATGAAAATAAACAATTTAATTTAAATTAAATATCTCCTTCATCACATGATGAGAATTAAAAATAAATAATTTAATCATCCCCCATGTGTGCCGCGGAAATGGAAATAAACTATTTAACTTAAACCAATATCGTAGCACCAACGTGTGATGACGGAAATAGAAAAAAAAAATGTCGCCCAGTTCGAATAAATAATAAAATTTAAATATTCGAAATTTCGTACGTAAGTGCAGCGATCCCGATACAAAGTTTTTAACACTTGCAAACACAGAGACAATTGTTTAGAAAAAAATCATAGGCCATTATGAAATATAAATAAAGACACTTATTATTATTGTTCATGATGACTATGAAGTTTACAGAATTGGATTAAAGTTTTAAAATTAAAGTGTACTCAATCAATCGCAAACGGCAATACCAAAAATGGTTTTAATCCAACTTATCCATACGTAAAACGGCGAGAATTCTGGACTAACTCGCTCAGTGACAATTAGTACAGTAAATCGACAAAGTATCTAATTTACATTTACAAGTGCAGTCGAACCGTACCATTTATGCCCAAAGTACCAACTAACCAGCTTTGGAAATGAAAAAGTAATTAATTACATCGGAAGACAAAAAATATATATTTATTATTTCCAAACAATAAGTTTAAATGAATAGCACATTTATTGCAGTCCTTACTTTTTGTTACATAATGAATATCGTAAGCTATTATTCTAAAAAAAATCTTCACTTTATCACTGCATTTGTATGCACATGATCATTACCAAACGCGACTAGTTTACTCTCCTCACCGTCAGTTCTATTTTGATATTAGGTGCCAATTGATTTAATTTTCTCTCGGTGAAAAAGATAGCTACAACTATGCAATTTATGAAACACCGCGAATCTTAATAGAGATACTCGGGAACACGCAGTATCACACATACACACCTGCAGGCGAGAAGTTAAGAGCACATCTATTACGGAGATTATGCGGCGACACAGATACAGACGATATTTATAACGAACTAGTAAAAAAACATCAATTGAAAGTGAAAAGAGTTATGAAGATGCGAAACACATGCAGCCCGCTATTCTTAATTACGATCGACGATAACATAACAATTGAGAACCTCAATAACAGACACAAATACATTCTTTACACCAAAATAAAATGGGAACGATACGAAAACAGCCGTAAAGCAGTGCATGGCGCCACAGATGCCAGGACTGGGGCCATGCCACATCTAATTGCAACGCCAAGATGCCTGAAATGTGGCGAAGGGTACCACACTCCTGAGTGCACAAAACCGCGGACGGAGAAGGCATTCTGTTGCAACTGCAAGGGTGATCACCCGGCACTGCAGAAGACAACGTATGTTGCAGCACCGCCACCGAAAACCAACGCCTGGGAGCAGAGGCAGCAACAAAATCAGCAACCGAGGAATGAAGATCAGCCCGCACCACAGCAGAGGCAGCAACAGTACTTCCCGCTCACCGTGGTCCCTCGAAGGAGGATCACGACGCCGCAGCAAGGTGACACCAGTCCCTCTCTGGTCGATTTTCAGGGCCTTATCAGGGAAGTGAAGCGACTAAACAGCCTAGTTAATATAACCAGCATGCTCTCAAAATTGAGGCAAATGAATGATAGATTGGAATGGATTGGAATCCACATGCTCTTCCACAGTTTATAAAATATTCGTAGCGTACTATGCTCGACGATGACTAGACTGAACGTATGTACCTGGAACTCAAACGGACTACGTAACAAAATCGGGGAACTCATCCAGTTCCTCGATGGACACGACATAGACGTTATGTGCATCAACGAGACGAAGCTGACGGACGCGAACAACGTAACCCTTCGCGGATACGCGCTCAAGCGACGCGGCGGAGGGGTAACCGTGCTAATCAGGAACGACATACCCTTCTTACGTGTTCGGAATATCGAAACAAAACACCTCGAACTAATTACTATTAAGTTTCAGGACGACCTAACTATAACGGCCTAGTACAACAAATCGACGTCACGGATCACGCAACGGGACCTCCAGGCGCTCCTGGGTATCTCGGCAAGGACAATAGTTATGGTAGATCTCAACGCTAGACACAGGTCGTGGAACTGCAACAGAAACAACGCAAATGGGACAACGCTACAACAATACATGTATAAGCACAACGGCTTTGTGACTTTTCCTTACACGCCGACGCATCACCCGACGAACGGAACAAGGCCAACAACCACCGACATCGCTGTGGTGAGGAATGTGACCAACATCTCGGACCTCATCACCGTAGAGGACCTAAACTCTGACCATTACTCGGTCACTTTTCATGTGGGCGGGGCAACACATGCGAAGCGACTAATCAAAATCACGGACTATCGCACGGCGAACTGGCGGTAATAAACCGGGACCTGGTCGCGTCTGACAAACCTGAAAACGCAGTCACCGAGCTGATGGAGGCAATCAAACACGCACGAAATCGTACGATTAAAATTCGTACGATTGACCCACAGAGACCTGACATCCTTCCCGATCACATAGTCAAAGACATGAAGAACAGAAACAGACAACGGAAAATCTGGCAAAGGACTATACTCGACGGGGACAGATTCAGAACCAACGAACTTACGAGACAAATACGTCAAAAGATATGGACTCACAGAAACAAGAAATGGGCCGACAAACCGACGAGACTGACAGCAAGCGACGGATCCCTCTGGCGCATGTCGGCGCGGCTACGGTAGATATTCCAGCCGGTGCCGCCGCTCGTGCACGGGGGTGAGACACACATGACAGACGAGCGGAAAGTGGAGGCGCAACTACCTTCGAAACGGCACACGACATAGGACTCGACGACTTGACGGACGAACAAGCGGACGTGGTCGAATTCCAAATAAGGACTATGTCCAGCACGGACCGACACCGAAACTCAAATTTTGTTACCGTCGGCCAAATTTTGTACGGGCGCAACGCGCAAATCATCTTTATTTTTGTTCTGTTCTTCGTTATAGTTACGTTTTTATTAGTTATAGTCATACATTTAATAAATACCAGACCACGTGCTCCCGAATAACCTTCCATTACTCAACCCCGCGGTGCATAGCTCGATCACCTACCCAGTATCCGACCTCAATGCGCATTGCTTCGGTCACCCATTCACCGACCGACCACGATGCGCATTGCTTAACTCACAATTCCATTGGTCCCCGTTTCCGACCGGTCTAGACCAATCACAGGACATTTCTTTGTGTCTACTCGACTGGTTTAGAATAAAAGGGCGGTCAAAATTCCCAAATCGACATGAGCTCCTCATCCTCTATCCTTCCGAAGTACTAGCTCCCAATGCGATTCGCATCGAGCTAGACTTCACCTACCTGACCCCACCGCCTTCCGAAGCACTAGCTCCCAATGCGTAAAGCATCGAGCTAGACTTCCTCCATCTGATCTCCACCGCCTTCCGAAGCACTAGCTCCCAATGCGTAAAGCATCGAGCTAGACTTCCTCCACACGACCTAACCTCTCGCACGCTCTGTTAATTAGCAGCAGGTTGTTTTTTATTTTATTTTTCCTTCACTCGTGAAACCCAGTGCTGCTCCCAATGTGTCATTGACGCATCGAGCAACGACGCCGGCACCCGTACGCCGAACCACAACCACCCCGGGTAACAATTTAAAGTTAGCGAGCCCCCGAGAAATTTTCGCCGCGATCAAGCGGCAAGGATCTCTGAAAGCCTTCGGACTCGGCATCAAAAATAAAATCCTCAGAGACCTATCCCGAGGACTCGTACAACTGACGTACCTAGTAAACGCGACAATATCCCTGCAGCACTTCCCAAGCCACTGGAAGAGTGCTGTAGAAATTCCCATCCATAAATCCGGAAAACAACGATACAAACCGGGCACCTACATACCGATCAGTCTCCTCAGCAGCATCTCGAAGGTGACTGAGACAATAATCAACGAACGCCTGAGGGATTAAGTCGAAAGGCGAGATCTCCTCATTGACGATCAAGTTGGTTTTCGACCCGGACACGATACCGTACAACAAGTGGCGCGACTCGTGACCGACATACGGAAAACGTTTAATCGGAACCAAGTTGTGGCAATGACATTACTAGATCTGCCAAAAGCATTTGACACGGTATGGATAGAGGGATTAGTATATAAACTAATCAAATACGGGCTAGACATGTAATTAATCAGACTGATCTATTCATACCTAAAAGACAGACAATTTCACACTCGACTTAATCATACCATTTCAGCACCCCATTTCATAAGGACAGGAGTGCCCCAAGGCTCTGTCTTGGGACCACAATTGTTCTCATTATACATCAATGACATACCGACTGACGAAAACACGTCAATCGCCCTTTTCGCTGACGATACGGTCATTTACACATCATCGAGCTCAGAAATCATAGCTCACAGCAAAATAGACACCCACATGAGGGAACTCGAACGATACTTCAAGAACTGGAAACTGACAGTCAACCCGACTAAATGTGAAAGCATCACATTCACGCGACGAAACAGACATTACACGATACCGAACTCGTCAAGGGTCAACGGTATCGAAATACCTTTAACAACAACAGTGGTGTCACACTTGACACAAAGACGACGTTTGGTGCACATATACAACACGCGAACAGGATGGGACACGCTGCAATGAAATCGGTGTACGCACTGGTCTCAAAAAGCAGCAGACTTACGACAGACAATAAACTGCTACTTTACATGGCTATAATAAGACCGACGATGATGTATGCGTCGCCGGTATGGTGCGGAGTTTCGGTAACGAATCTCCGTAGACTGCAAGTGGCGCAGAACAAGTGTCTCAGGTTCACCCTGGGCACAGACCGATACGCGCGTATACGTGACGTACACAGAAACGCGGACATGCCGCTACTGACGACTTATAGAAAAGAGATGGCGGAACGCTTTTACAGGCGGACAGCTCATGACAACAGACTCATACGTGACATAACTGTACAAAGATATGTCGAAGGACAGATACATACACACAAATTACCATACGAAACGCTGGACATATATTACGAGGATATGACAAAACTTACGAACCAAAAAACAGGGCGTACGGGGTGTGTTTTTGCGAGTATCCCGCCGACAACACGAAACAAACGTAATAGACGAACGGACAACGAAACCCCGACAATCGTCGAGGGAGGCACCGTATTTGTTTTTAAATATTAGTGTCAATTTTAGATCTGCCTAATAAGCGTTGGCGTAGGAGTAGGTGTTTTTAAGTATGTGTTGTAAATATTGTGTATATATTGATTTTAATAAAAAACTTTGAATTTGAATTTGAATTTTGAATCCGAGCAGCAACCCAGCATACAAAATGGTATACGTAATACACGCTGTACATGCATCCCATTAGCACTGGAAATGACCAAAAATAATGAACCACAATACAATTATCCCGTTTCTCTGATCAGTCTTTCCGTTGATACCGTATTATGATATACTTAAGCGAATTTATGTGTGGTGATCTGATGAACCCGTGGAGGGAGAAACTGGTGGCACCACCTTAATACATTCGTTGAAGTTTATTTTCAATTGCGTTCCTGTTGCAAATATACACAAGCTCATAACAGTATATTGTATATCAAGTGCAAGTAGATTTTTTTACACAAGCGTGGAGTTTGCGAAACTAGCGAAGCGAGTGGAGCAACCGCGCGAGTGTAAAAAAATCTTCACGCGCGTGCTGTACACTATACTTTTTCTACGACCTTACGATTAAAAATATGCAAACAACAAGAATGATTGAGTTTGACGTTTCACGTCATAAAAAAGTTGTTACTAAGGGACGGGTATCTATGTATTTTGCGTCAGTGCGTAATAGTATATTGTACAACAAGTGTTGAAAAGTCAAGATTTCACACGAGTTTGCAGGATTGAGTGTGTTAAGCAAACGAGTGTGAAATCGACTTTTCAACACGTGTTTTACACGATACTTTTCCGACGGCCACCATAACAATAAAAATCAAAAGTATATATTGATTAAAGTTTCAGAATTCACAAATGACACATGTTAATAAATGTCAAATTTCATTGGTAACCACGACTGCACTACCCGTGTAAAAATTGTACTTTCCACACGGCTGACAGCCAATCAGATTACTCCCTCCATTCGCAATATCCCACTTTCAGTAACAAAAAACCGTGTACAATTCAATACATTTCACAATGGTCGTCGGAAAAAGTATATTGGCTCTTATGGCAGCGGTGCGTGAAATAAACCCCATAAGAATAGCATTGTACTTCACGCACCGGTATTTGAAATTAAACTTCACGCATTTCTATCAGTGTGTGAAGTTATATTTTAGAAACGGGAGTATAAAAAAAATATTTGATGAAACAAAACAAATTTATTTCTTTTGACATGGGAGAGAGGTCCATTTGACGAATAAAGACACGGTGATTTATGTACGAGATTTCCTTTTAAAAAGATTTTGACAGGAATGATTTCTAAAATAAGGTACCATTTCTTCGTCAATTAATTAATTTGGCACAAAATACACCAAACTGTAATTTCCTTTGGTTCTTGGCATCGGACAACGTAGGAAGTATTGAAAATTTACTATTTTTATCCAGGCACACACTGTCAGAAACTTATATATTCTTTTTATATCGGGAAAAGCATTTCTGATCACCATTTTCGCTCCAAAATTTTCTTCTTACTTCACCTGCAGAAAATTACAATTTACAATTAGAATCATTATGCCAAAGACTGTCTCATATTTAGTTCAAATATTCAGTTTTCAGTGAACGTTTATTTGTCGAAAATTTATGTATATATTGTTCAGACTAAATTTAGAATATTAACTAATGACAGTACAGTTTGTACAATTTTGTACAATTCTTAAAAGAGACTTGAAGGGACGACAAAAATGAAGGCAAACGAATAATACAGCGTTAAGAACTCATGATGAATATATCACTCTTAAGAAAAGTGGGATGACATATGAGAGCGTAAACAAACACCGACCATGTTGCATGTACGCGATGACGTCACAAAATGTGTAGACACTTAATCACGATTTATCTGATAATGTGAAATATTTCATGGCATATGACAAATAAATTCAAACTATGACAAATCCACCAAGTATAAATTATTTGACAACTTGGTAAAATGGATCAACGAACGTGCTTAAAAATTTAGAAATAGAGAGAAAATACATACTAATTATTTCCGCGATAAAACTCAATTTGAATCGTTTGACTGTCACAACTGTATAGTAGAATAAAAACTGCAATTGAGAGAAATTTAATTGAATAAATATTCTGAAGCAAGTCTATATAACGCGGGAGCTCAACTGAGAAACGCGGGTGCTCAACTTGTGCTAAATTCGAGCCACCCAAAGAGCTGGTTAAAATTTAACAACTCCCACAACTGGATCATAATTATGGGGAAAAAGAGCGTTTACAAATCGATGCAGTTAAAAAGCAAATTAATGCAATCGACCAAATGCATTATGGTAATTAATGTAATGGAAAGTCAATGTAAAATGTATCTAGAAAGTATGACAATAGCCATGCAGTGAGAGTGGGGCTGATATCAATTCTTACAATTCTATTAAATATTTATGCAGTTGCCATGGAAGAGACAATGAGGAGAGAGTTATCGTACCCCGTTCTAGATTTGTTGAAACTAGTGTTGGTGGAAATATGGTAAATTCTCTTACACAGAAAAAGTGTAACGTATAAACTCAAGTGAACGGGTGTATTGAGAAAAATATTTTTTAGGGATTCATTAAGATGTGTTTTAAATGTGGTGTGCAAGAGGTTTAAACAATGGAAGCATTTAATTGTGCATTGGTTAATAAGCAAATACAATATTTGATAATATTGTATATTTAAATGAAGCACGTGTCGAGTTTCATGCGAGTTCCATAAAACTTAAACAAATTATATAGATAGGCCTTGTTTAGATACCCAGGTAATTGCAATGGCATTGCATTATTGGCGAATAAATTATATGGAATATAAAATGTCTACTAAACGCAAACTGTTGTTACGGCGTACATTTTTCGCCATTAATGTTCGCATACGTCCAAGCAACGTGACAGTTCCACACCAAACGTTCAAAAATATTCACCAAGGGCAAGACGTAATGAGACTTAATTGATAACACATTAATTATCTAGAATAAACTATATATAAATCGTTGAAGCATGCAACATTTACTGTTATAAGTAGCTTTAGTGTCATTAAATTTTTTATTATTGGTGCATTATTATCCAGGAATAAAACATCGTACAATTGTACACATTGCTTCATCATCTGTATCGTGTTTATGAATATAGGGCTATGTTCTAAAAAATTTTGTCGATTCTTATAAAATATTATTTTAATGCCCATCATGAAAGCACGCAATGCTGCACAAACGCACACACAATGTTTCCCTTGCAAACACTAGATGTACATTTCGATAACTGAGTTGTCATCTTCAGCAATGTACTGTGTTCAGTACATTGTTGAAGATGACAACTCAATAATAATAACACGTCTCTTACGATAAGGAAACATTTTGTCCTTCGTAATAGCTCCTGGCTTTGTAAAAGTACGGTTTTTCCTTATTAGATGATAAATGCTAATTTATGGTAATAATGAAATGTGAATATATCGAGGGCTTCAAGTTAGAGAATATAATTATCCTGGAGCAAATCTTGTGCCAGAGCCCTCTCAACAAACTACGAACTGTATCTTTCTTAAGTTTACCAATCTCAATTGGTTGATCGATAAAAACCAATTAGTAGTATATTAGTAATACAGAGTTTACCCCCAATATTATAAAGATTAAAAGTGAAAACTAACGCATTGAAAAAGGGCCGTACCTACCACTCTGTTCTCTTTAAAGCTGGATTCACATTAGTTGGTGACGTAGTTTATATTTTGAACGTCTTGAAAGGCAACCCAAGTTAAAAAAACAATTGATAGTATATTAATGACACGGGTATATGGGATAGAACTGACTGGTTGGGTTGGGTTGCGTTTGTTGGAATATACCAAAGATTAAAAGTAAAGACAACACTCTTTGAAATACTAGATGACGTAGTTTTGCATCATCAGATTGTTGAGAGAATTTAGATAGAAGCACGTGTCGAGTTTCATGCGAGTTCCATAAAACTTAAACAAATTATATAGATAGGCCTTGTTTAGATACCCAGGTAATTGCAATGGCATTGCATTATTGGCGAATAAATTATATGGAATATAAAATGTCTACTAAACGCAAACTGTTGTTACGGCGTACATTTTTCGCCATTAATGTTCGCATACGTCCAAGCAACGTGACAGTTCCACACCAAACGTTCAAAAATATTCACCAAGGGCAAGACGTAATGAGACTTAATTGATAACACATTAATTATCTAGAATAAACTATATATAAATCGTTGAAGCATGCAACATTTACTGTTATAAGTAGCTTTAGTGTCATTAAATTTTTTATTATTGGTGCATTATTATCCAGGAATAAAACATCGTACAATTGTACACATTGCTTCATCATCTGTATCGTGTTTATGAATATAGGGCTATGTTCTAAAAAATTTTGTCGATTCTTATAAAATATTATTTTAATGCCCATCATGAAAGCACGCAATGCTGCACAAACGCACACACAATGTTTCCCTTGCAAACACTAGATGTACATTTCGATAACTGAGTTGTCATCTTCAGCAATGTACTGTGTTCAGTACATTGTTGAAGATGACAACTCAATAATAATAACACGTCTCTTACGATAAGGAAACATTTTGTCCTTCGTAATAGCTCCTGGCTTTGTAAAAGTACGGTTTTTCCTTATTAGATGATAAATGCTAATTTATGGTAATAATGAAATGTAAATATATCGAGGGCTTCAAGTTAGAGAATATAATTATCCTGGAGCAAATCTTGTGCCAGAGCCCTCTCAACAAACTACGAACTGTATCTTTCTTAAGTTTACCAATCTCAATTGGTTGATCGATAAAAACCAATTAGTAGTATATTAGTAATACAGAGTTTACCCCCAATATTATAAAGATTAAAAGTGAAAACTAACGCATTGAAAAAGGGCCGTACCTACCACTCTGTTCTCTTTAAAGCTGGATTCACATTAGTTGGTGACGTAGTTTATATTTTGAACGTCTTGAAAGGCAACCCAAGTTAAAAAAACAATTGATAGTATATTAATGACACGGGTATATGGGATAGAACTGACTGGTTGGGTTGGGTTGCGTTTGTTGGAATATACCAAAGATTAAAAGTAAAGACAACACTCTTTGAAATACTAGATGACGTAGTTTTGCATCATCAGATTGTTGAGAGAATTTAGATGTAAATTTTGTGTTAATTATGAAAAACTTTGTTTTAACCTTTTTAAATTAAATTTTAAATAATCACTAAACTGCTACATCTTGCTTTTTAGTTGGGTGTAATTTTTCAAGATTATTCAAATGAAACGATAAATTTTCAGATTATAGTTTTCAGTTTTGAAACGTAATAACGTATCGAAAAACATATGCACAAACCACTCTGTGAAATTTTCTATTCGAATTGGTCGTTAATTCATTACAGACCTGTAAGTTAATAGCCAAGTATCTACTAGGATTGAAAATAAATTTCAAGTTATGATGAACCGTTTTCTATCGAGGCTCAACAGATCACCGCACATACATTCGTTGACAGTGCATCAAGTCATGCAAGTCATGTTAATAATAAGTAGCAACTAATTTGTTTCATCTAGATCAGGGGTTCCCAAAGTTTTTCTTAGGCGGGCCAATTTAATATTACCGATTTTTTTGGCGGGCCTAAAAAGAACGGAATAAAATCAAGACAATAACCACAATTTTTTTTGTTTTAAATACATTTAACTATTATTTTTTAAATAAATAATATAAATAATAAATAAATAAATAAATAAATAATTTAATATAAATATAATTCTTTAATTATATATTTATTAAAACAAAAAATAACTGAAATCCATCTTATTATATAATATAAAATATAAATCTATAACTGTAACAACAATTATTATGAAATAACACAATTTATCAACACGAAAGTAAAATCACTCTTATTGTAAATACAAAACTGTAACTATAGCAACAAGTAGTACAAACTAATAATCTATTATTTATTAACAAAAACACATGCAAGTAGAACCAAACTTATAACTATAAATATAAATTTTTAATCATTCCAACAATGGTTACAAACTACTACTATTAATTAATACTAACAAAAATATAAATGTGAATATAAAAACTTGTAATAAATTTATTTATCTGTATTGTGCGACTTGTGTAGACTTGTGAAAACATTTGTGGTCTATGTTTTCACAGGCTTTGCAGGCCGCATTTGGCCCGCGGGCCGCACTTTGGGAACCCCTGATCTAGATGTTAAGTGTGGGGATATTGGCGTCTAGATTGTGTTAATACTGTTTAGATACAAATTACGAATTAGAATTCCCGCACTAAAAATGTACAATTCTGTAGATTTTACAAAAAAGTTTGATTGGAAGTTGAAAGCGAAGAATTCCACTAGCTCGTCTCAACTACAAAAGAGCAGTTATCACAAATGTCCAGTGTCAACTTATAAAAGGATTGCTGCAATTAAATTCAAAATCAATTCAAATTGAAAATGCGTCTTGTCAAATATGACAGTCGTCTCTTGTTTAGTCTCCGCAAGATGTTAGACAAGGTATCGTCTTGTCAGTGTTCTGTTGTTAGTGGTTTGTTAGGAGTGATTGGCTCGCGCCAAAGAAGTTTTGATGGCCACTACATATAATGGTATTTCAACAACTAAGGTTCTTGGTAATCGCTACTGACGAAGAGTAATAACCCAAAAAGAATATTGTCTAGTCTTCATAGACCTGTTTTAATTAATGTTCACTGCACAATTGAGGTGTAAGATTCGACCATCTTTCGTATAAATTTTACATTTTTCTGTCATATTTGAGAAGACGTATTTTCAATATATATATATAACCTTTTTGCGGGCAAAAGCACCGGTAGCTCCTAATACTGAGGGCGGGGCGCCAGTCACGAGTGACAAAATGTGGATTCGGGATGTTGTCAAAATTAAAAAGATAATTTAACAAATTTAATAATTAACCATAGTAACTAAATAAGTACATTGCATTGAACAATAAAAGTAAAAATAATTAATCCTAATAGGACAAGATAAACTTAAAGGAAAAGTCCCTTCTAAGGAACAGGGAGCGCACGTGGTACACCGGTCCAGCAGGTAAGTATAATCGCAACAAATAAAAATATTTAAATAATAAGAAATAAAGCCTTTGACAGACCACTTCACCTGCTTGAAAGTGCACGCACGACTCCTCGTTTATCGGTCTCCCTCCACATGAGGGAACGATACTTGTGAATTTTGGGAGCGTTCACGGTCTTCAGCTATATTAATTTCATGTACAATCATATATTACAATTTTAACGAATTTTAACGTTACACACACCTCGATAAAAATTGAGAACTCATTTTTTTCCATTTCTATAATTTAAGTCAACATCGGGAGTATATACGCGCATGACAAAATCGGTATTTGAGATCTCATATCGGACAAATCTGGTAAACTAATACTAAAGGATTAACAGAGGACAAACTTTTCACGCCTAGGGACCCATCAATGCTACTTATACTAACACACATTAAATAGGCAACGGATAAGAGTTAAACCCACAAAAGTAAACAAAGGTCAACGATAAAATCCTAACCAAGTGATAAATTTCAATTTGAGCCCAAATAAGGTTTTAAATCTTTTACATACCATCGGCCTATGGCATTACCATCTAAATCCACTAAATCATAGACGAGTGGTGATATAACTTGCTTTACTTGACAAAGCATATATTTTGGAGCAAGTTTTGATGTAACATTATTAATACTATTTGACAAAACATAATTTTTTTTTCCACAATTTATCACCGACGTTATATTTATCAGAAGGTCTTTTTCGTTAATAGTACAAATGTACACTCTTATTATAGGCTAACTCTAATTTATTTCGTACATCTTGATAAAGTGCAGGCAGCTTGCGAATCTCATCTGCATAATTGTTGCGATCGGATAATATTAATTTTAATTTCTCATCATTTATTGATCCATTAAATGTAAACGTCCAAAATTAAAAAATGAAGAACTAGTTCCTGTGTAATCAAATCAACTACTAAAGGTAAATCAACGTATCCTATAATAATCTGAGATTTTCCATCTGCTGTAGCAATATTGGAATCTGTATATTGATGAATCTGCAAAGATAACATTCTAATGAGATTTAAAGAACCACCGCCAAGAACATAATGATTTGCACCGGAATCCACCAATCCAATAATATATTTATGATACATGACACATGTAATAGAATGTGCCAAAATGCGGACTTGAGATCAATACTGGAAAGAAATCGATCACCTGACAGCTTTTGTAGAATATGATATAGAAATGGCAAGGGATATGCATCTCGTTTTGTAACGGAGTTTAATTTTCGACCATCAAAACAGAGTCTTTATTCACCATTAGATTTCTTAACAGGAAGTATTGGAGCCAAGGGCTCTTTGAGGGACGCATGACACCCAACTCTAACATTTTGTCAAGTTCCTTAGTCAAGTGAGATAACATATAGGGAGATATTTGATGTTGTCACTGTTTTGTGGGCTCCGTATTACTACGTGACAAAAGTCACTACCTAGGATTAAATTATGGCATATGGAAGGAACCACTAGCACTCGTACTACCTTTGTAATCAAATCAACTTCCAAAAGTAAATCAACATATCCAATAATAATCAGAGATTTTCCATCTGCTGTAACAATATGGGAATCTGTATATTGATGAATCTATAAAGATAGCATTGTAATTAGGTTTAAAGAACCACCACCAAGAACAGAATGGTTTACACCAGAATCCACCAATCCAATAATAGATTTATCTAAAATAGAAACTTTTATGAAGGATCTATTGTCACAATTCGGCTGAACAAACAAAAGGCTGGATACAGTTTTTCGATTAAGGCTGATCGGTTGTATATAAAATGGTTTGACCTTTAATAGCCAATTTTCTCACTTGTTGGCCCCTCTGATATTAGGAATCCGGCAGCCAAAGGACCGTTTCTCATTATTTAGTTTTTTGAACATTTTGGGCAAGTAGCTTTTATGAAGTTAGATTTCCCACATCCGAAACAAAATCGCCCTTAAATCGGTTCTCGACAATCTCGCAACACGTGACCAGATTTCTTACAATTCCAGCAAGTGAACCGAGGGATCGACGTTGCAACAACATTACAGTAACGTTTACTATTAGTAGGAAAACTATTAGTAGGAAAACTATTAGTAGGGTTCGCGGACGAGATAAATCAGGCTCTAGAAATTAATTATATCTATTGACACATGATTGACATTTTTGTGTAGTAGTTCGTACATTTTCTAGCTTCCGGCATACTTCAGCTAAATGTAATGTAATGTCGATCAAAACCAAATGGGTTTCAAAATAAGGCAATAAATTCCTTTGAATAACTTTCAGCACAGTACATTCTGAAGGTCGTTCAACAAGTCTACTGACAAGATTTTCTATGACAACAATAAAAATTGTAACACGTTCGGTAACACCTTGTCTTCTAGATCTAATTTCATCCCGAAGATTTTCGTCGTAATCGGTGGGTAAAAATCTCGCCTAAGAGCAACAATTAAGGAATCCCAGTCGTTTACAGAATGTTTAATTGAACGATACCAGATCAATGCTGAACCAGTGAATAAATCTGCGGCGGACTCAAATAAATCTTCTTCAGTTGTATTACGTGCTAAGTTCGTTAATCCTTTCAAAAAATGCATTAACAGAAAACCGTTCTATGTCGCCGTCAAACGTAATTGCCCGCTTATAGACGGGGGTCGAAGCAAAGAGAGCAACATGAGAAGTTGTTGGTACAGGAGCTGGACAAAGATTTTTATACGCAGCTACCTTATCATCTAAGTCAGCTTCGAGAGAAAAAAGTTCGAGACTACAATCATTTTTGAGTTCTAAAATGTCGTCTTTGATTTCAGCTTTAAGATTCGGATCTAAACGATTAATTCTACACCTTACATGAATCAATCTTGCATTAACTCTTTTATAAGCACTGTTATAATTATCAGAACTAATTTCGGATATTAAATCCTTCAATGACGAAATAGAAGAAGTTAATTCGGCCTTTTCTAAATCAAAATTAATAAATACCATTATAATATATAATTATTGTACAAATTATCGACTGTAAATCACTTAAAATGGTAGTTACCTTGTATCATGAGCAGTCAGTCGTTGAATAAAACACTTTTAGCAATATTAAAGTTTATTAAGACACCTTCTTTTGCAATAAGGTGCAAAAGAACGTGTCGCAATAAACTTTAATATTGCTAAAAGTGTTTTATTCAACGACTGACTGCTCATGATACAAGCTAAGTACCATTATAATATATATAAATATATATTAAAAATGTGTCTTGTCAAATCTCACAGCAAAATGTAAAATTTACACCAAATATGGTCTAATCTTACACCTCAATGGTTCAGTGAACATTAATTAAAACAGGTCCATGAAGACTAACTGGTGGATCGCTAGACAATATTGTTTCTGGGTTATTACCCTTCGTCAGTAGCGATTACCAAGAACCATAGTTGTTGAAATACCTTTACATGTAGTGGCCATCAAAACTTCTTGGCGCGCGCCAATCACTCCTAACGAACCACTGACAACAGAACACTGACGAGACGATACCTTGTCTAACACCTTGTGGATACTAAACAAGAGACGACTGGCAAACGTCCAGTGTCAACATATAAAAGGATTGCTGCAATTAAGTTCAAAAACAATTCAAATTAAAAATGTGTCTTGTCAAATATGACAGCAAAATGTAAAATTTACACCCAGAAACAATATTGTCTAGCGATCCACCAGGTAGTCTTCATGGACCTGTTTTAATTAATGTTCACTGCACCTTTGAGGTGTAAGATTAGACCATCTTTCGTATAAATATATATATATGGGGCGTTTCGCGTCAAGCGGGCCACATCTCTTTCCAAAAATTAACGCAATGGAAAAATCTGTTCTAGGTCTCAAAATATTCGTATACTTGTGCAGTATCGAATGGAACGTGACCTTTTGAAAAATTTAATATGGCGCCTGAAATCCGCATCTGGAGACAGAATAACAAAATTCAAAATGGTGGCCATAAGCATAATGACTCACTTGTCTAAGTAAACGAAATTCTTTCGAATCGGCTTGAAAATTATTTCTAAGGGGTTTCCGAGGACGCTGATTACGTACAGTCAAATTTTCAAAATTCAAAATGGCCGATCTAATATGGCGGACGAAAAATTAAACATTTTTTTTAATATCCATGAAAATCGGTATTGGTGTTTTTGGGTTGCTGGTTGCCGTTATCAGATTTTCAAAATTCCAAATGGAGGATTTAATTTGGCAGATTTTAACCAAATAACATGACAAACCCTTACAAAAAAGTTTTACTGGATAGGCAGTAATTAATTACTGTAAATCAGTAATTAATTGCTGAAAACCAAGGGAATGGTAGTAATTAAATATTAGAGTAATTAATTACTATTATTAATCACAAGTAAAAAAAAATATTTATGTTAGTGATGGCGCAAAGCAGCATTATAAAAATAAGTACCAAATGAGTAATCTCATCCATAATAAGGAAGATTTTGGCGTAGAAGCCAAATGGTACTGTCATGCCACAGCTTCTGGCAAAGGAGCTTGTGACGGTATTGACGCCATTTTTAAGAGGGAAGCTACTCGTGCAAGTCTTCAGGCCAAATCAACAGAAGCCATCTTGAACTCAAGAGATCTTTTTGGGTGGCAGAAAAAGAAATTTAACAATATACCGTTTTTCTATTATAGCAAAGAGAAACACATGAAAATTCAGGAATATCATGCAAAACTGCAGCTCCGCAAGTAATCCAAAGTACACATGCTTTTGTTATAATTAAAGAAAAAAAATTGCAAGTAATGCGATACTCTGGTGCTGTTGAATTAATGGTTACTGTACAATATTAAACTCGACATGAAGAACAATTATGATACTCAAGCTTTATGTAGAGCAAATTCGATATATTTGACGCAGGTGGGATTTACGCCATAGTCAGAAAAAATAAAAGGAGTGAAGATAATTTGCTCATAACCACTCTGTTATGTGTTACCATGTGATATTAGTATTGTATTGTAATTTCAATTGCTTACTGTTACTAGTAACGAAACTGTTATATATATTAGATCGGCCATTTTGAATTTTGAAATTTTGACTGTAGATTCGTAATCAGCGTCCTCAGAAACATCTTACAAATAATTTTCAAGCCGATTCGAATGATTTTCATTTACTTAGACAAGTGAGTCATTATGCTTATGGCCGCCATTTTGAATTTTGTAATTCTGTCTCCAGCGACCTCAAAAACCTCATAGTAATCACTTTCAAGCAGATTTGTCCAGTTTTCGCATTTTAATCGAAGATGTTGTAAGATAATTTGTGACTTTTGCGGATTTCAGGCGCCATATTGGAGCCGCCATATAAAATTTTTCAAAAGGCCACGTTCCATTCGATACTACACAAGTATACGAATATTTTGAGACCTAGAACATATTTATCCATTAATTATGAATATCTTCCTTTTCAATTCCATAGCCTTTTTAGATATCAAACTTAATAGAATTAATAATATCATTATTCTCGATTGGCATCGTAAACAGATATCATCAAACCGATTTATTTATTTTTCATCACATCACCCTTCAAAAATGAAAATTAATTGCATTTTATGTTTAAAGAATAGAATTAAGAGGATCGCACATCCTTCATTATATCAAAAGAATTTACGTATCCTTTTTAATATTTTTAGAGAAAATTCTTACCCTGTTAATTTGCTGAATACAATTAGTCCGGACAACATTAAAATTTTTAAGTCGCTTCCTTATGTTCACAATTTAACTAATCAATTAATCAATTCGTTTTCTCCTAGTAACATAACAGTGGCTAAGTTTAGTGTAAAAACAGTTAGAAACCTTTTCTCTAACATAAAAGATCGTAGTAATATGTTATCAAAAACTAATGTTAATTGTAAGGATTGTAGAAATGTTTATATTGGTCAAACATGCCAACAATTAAATAGGAGGATTACACAACATAAAAGTGATATTAATTGTAAACCAAGGGCTTATGCTCTTTCCTCTCATGCCAGATTTGATAAGCACAATATTGATTGGGACGGCGTTAAGATTTTGGAAATTGAAAGAAATTATCAAAAGAGTTTTTTTAGAAATGTGCTTCATAAAAGAGAATGCACATACTACTAACTGAAGACAAGACATCGATGGTTTAAGTGTCATATATACAAATTTAGTGCTTATTAATTTCTTTTTCTAACTATATGGATGTCTCGTGACTGTTGCTGTTTCATATTTTAAATCATATTTTTTCAACACAATAACCTTCGTTTTTTCGTGTTCAAGTCATTTTGCTATTTTAATATTGTAATTAGTAGGCTTTTGTGACAAAAAATGATTTATTTATTAATTTGTAAGATTTTATTTTTGGTGTTTTTGAATTGAATATTTTTGTTATTTCTTAATTGTATTGGATGTACAATTTTATATTGTATCAATTTGAGTAAGTTATACCATAATTATTTTACATCTTCTATTTATAATTTTTTGTAGAAGTCCTGATGATGTGGAAAATGCTCCATGAAATATAGACTATTAATAAAGATATAGAATAAATCGCCCTTATTAAGACCGCAAACCCAACGGAGTGTTTCCGTAGAATAACTAATTATAATTATTTTGGTCGTGCGTATTACATTATATATATATATACCATCTTTCGTGTATATATATATAGGCCAGGAGAAAAAGCAGGTGGGGAAATGGTTGGAAAAGGAAATACAGGTGGAGGCGGAAATTGAGGAAGTTGTTAGGATGCGGGGAAAGGGAAAGAAGTAGTGCTGGTGAAAATGAAGTCAGGGGAGGAAAAAGAAAAAGTAATGAGGAATAAGGCAAGACTGGGAGGAAAAAGGGTATTTATAGACCACGATTTGACGGAGAGGGAGAGAGGGGTACAAAGGGAAATCTGGAAGCATGCAGTGATTGAAAGAGAGCAAGGGCGAAGGGTAAGAATGGGGTATATAAAGCTGAAAGTTGACAACGATTGGTGGATATGGGACGGTGCGAAGGAAGGTCTGGTGCAAAAAAACTAATGCTAGAAAGAGGGGGGGGGAGAGGAGTGGAGAGGGGGAGAAAGAAAGGAGGAGGGGGGACGGGATTTGGAAGGGGGAGTAGAGAGGAGCGAGGGAGGAAGGAGGAGGGAGGGAAACATAAGGAAGAGGTAAAGAGAGAAGAGGGAAAAGGGTTTAGAATATGCTTCTGGAATATTGCGGGGTGGAAGAAGTGGATGAAGGAAGAGGGGGGAGTCATTAGGGAATTGAAGGAGTACATAGATGGGTTCGACTACGTAGGACTAACAGAGACATGGGTAGAGGAGGATACATGGAGAAGGTACAAAGACAACATGCCGGAGGGCTTCAAGTGGAAATGCAGGACAGCGACGAGGGAGAGAAATAGAGGAAGGGCGAAGGGGGGATAATAACAGGATTGAAAGAGACATGGGAGGAGTTGGAAGACCGACATCACGACACAGAGAAAATACAAGGGAGATCGTTCAGGAAAGATGGGAGGAGTTGGGGGATATACACGACGTATAGTAACCAACAAATGAGACAGGTAACCAAAGAAATAGACGAGATAATTGAGCGGGAAGGGGAGAGTATAGTGGTCGGGGGAGACATGAACGCAAGGGTGGGGAGAGAGAGTACGCTAGAGGAATGGAGAGGGATGGGGGAGAGGGCAGGAAGGAGGTCAAGGGATGAAATGGTGAACGGAGAAGGGAGAATCTTGTTAGGCTGGCTACAGGAAAGAAATTGGGAGATTCTCAATGGTTTTGAGAACGGGGACGAGGAGGGTGAATTCACCTACGTAGGTGCTAGTGGTAGGTCAACAATAGATCTGGCACTAACAAGTGAGGAGATGAGGCGGGAAGTTAAGAAGAAGAAGAAGAAGGAAGAGAAGAGAGGAGGAGAGGAGAGAGGGAGGAGGGGTTGAAGGAATTCACATGGGGGGAGATAATGAAGGTAAAGGGTAGGATGAAGAAGGGAAAAGCAGCGGGAGAAGACGGGGTTGACACGGAGGCTTGGTTATACGCACCGGAGGAGGTATGGAGACTGACTCTTGGATGGATAAACGACATATGGGCGGGAAGGAGGGAAGTGCCAGAAGGGTGGAGGGTTGCGATCATGGTGCCCATATGGAAGAAAGGAGGGAGGGATAGAGTAGAGAATTACAGAGGAATCTCGTTAATGGATGTGGGGTACAAAATCTACACAGGGTTGATAGGGGCGAGACTAAAGGAGGAGGTGGAAGATAAGGGTATACTGCCGGAAGGGCAGGCAGGCTTCAGAGAGGGAAGGGGGACAAGGGATAATCTATACGCGCTGAATTATATAGTTGAGAGGGAATTGGCAAAGAAGGGGGGCAAGGTGTTTGCAATGTTTGTAGACCTTAAGGCGGCGTTCGACAGAGTGGTCAGGAGTACTTTGGAGTTGACATTGCAAAAGGCGGGAATATCAGAGGGGATCGTAACAAGTATAAGGCAGCTATATGAGGAAACGTGGTGTAGGGTAAGGGCGGGGGTGGAAACTACAGGTAAATTTAGGACATCAAGAGGGCTGCGGCAAGGGTGTCCCCTCAGCCCCCAACTATTCAACATTTATATTGCGCAGCTGGAGGAGGTGATGAAGAGAGGGCAAGGTGGGGGGGTGAAGATAGGCAGTGGGAAGATCTGGTCGCTGGCCTTTGCAGACGACATAGTCATATTGGCAGAGACGGAGGAGGGACTTAAGGAGATGGCGAGGAGACTGGAGGGATTTCTGGACAAGAGGGGGCTGGAGTTGAACACCAAAAAGACCAAAGTGATGATGTTCAGGAAAGGAGGAGGGAAACGAAGAGAAATAAGAATGAGGTGGAAAGGAGAGGAAATTGAACAGGTCAGGGAATGGATGTACCTAGGATATGTGTTGGACGAAGGCAACGGCAGCGAAGCACACATTAAGCACGTGTGTAGAAAAGCGAAGTTGGCAGAGGAGGGTTTGAGGGATTGCTTGTGGGGAAAGAGGAAAGGGAAGTTTGAGGAATCATGGCGGATATGGAACATATGTGTGAAGAGCATTCTGCTGTATGGAGTGGAAGTTTGGGGGATGAAGGAACAGAAAAGGGTGGAGAGGGCGCAGATAGGGCAGCTAAAAAGGGCGTTGCACCTTGAGAGGTCAACGCCTGATGTATAGTGAGACAGGAGACGGGGAGTGAGATGATAGCGGTGGAGGCAGGGAGAAGGGCGGTAAGGTACGAGATGGGGGTGAGAGGGGGGAGGGAGAATAGTCTAGGGCAGAAAGTGTTAGAGGAGCTAGAGAAGAGGGAGAGGAGGGGAGAAGGGTTATCAAAATGGGAAGTGGCGAGAAGAAAGTTGTATGAGAAGGCAGGGATGTCGATGATGGAGGTGGAAAGGAGGAGGGAGGAAGGGAAGCAGGTAGAGAAGGAGTTGGTGGAGCGGTGGGCACAGGTGGATGCGCAGGAGAGAGAAGGGAACATAGTAGGAGCGAGATATAATGAAAAGTATAAGGAGCTGCAGGTGTTCAGGGGAAGACCGAGATACCTACGTGGGGGCAAGACGGCAGAAGAGGAGAAGCTAGTGGCGAGGTTCAGGTGCGGAAATGAGGAAAGGAACAACAAGTATTGGATGGGAGAGAAATATAAGAGGTGCTTAGCGTGCGAAAGAGGGTTAGACGAATGGAGGCACTGGTGGGAGGAGTGCGATGAAATGGGATGGAGCAGGGAGGAGGTGGAGAGGGGTAGAAATTGGAGGTGGGCGTTGGGAGAGGAGGGTGAGGGAGCGGAGCTGCTAGGGGAGTTAAAGGGGAGGAGGGAAGAGGGTAGGAGAAGGAGGGAGGCAGAAAGAAAGTTGTTACAGATGAGGTGACCAGGAGGTAGAGAGAAGGAGCCATAAGAGGACGACAAGGAGTTCATATATTATTTTATTTATTGTGAGGGACTTATTGGGATGCCAAATAAAGGTTTTTTTTTTTATATATATATGTGCTTCTTGGTTCTCGGGTTGTGAACCGCGTTGTAGAAATGTTCTAGTTCTCGCTGACTTAGAAGAACTTCCTGAAGATGGCAGATGGGACTCTGTCGAAACGTCGAAGCGACCCTTCGGGGAACATTTCTACAACGCGGTTCACAACCCGAGAAGCAAGAAGCACAGATTTCAGCCGCCAGAACTTACGCACCATATATATATATATATATATATAAATGTATATATATATATATATATATATATATATATATATATATATATATATATATATATCTTGGTAATTACCACGGCTTAATGTCCTTTAATGAAACATTACAGCAAAAATGGCTAAAGTCAAATTTTACACCACAATTCTAAGCAACTTCTTGAAATACATCTGAAAGTCACCGTGGTTGTTTTTAATAAAATAGAAGTAAATTGCGGTGGAAAATTAAATGTGTCACAAGCGGCTTGAAAATAACTAGAAAGCCATTAACATGTTTTAAAATCAGTAGTCAGACGACGACACCGCATTACGTTGCACTTTAAGTCGATTTGCAATTCAATTGTCATCAACTGCAACGTTTATGGTCACAAATCATTCAGGCGGTGTCGCTAGGAGGTTATGTCGTTTTTTTTTCTATTAAGCTCACATTATCAAGAAATCAATGCATCGTTGGAAAGCATTAGCAATTTAAACACGATGCAGTGTAATTAATTAATGGTTAGATTTGTGCATTTGAATGTGAGATTTCACTGCAGTTTAAATAAGTTTGATCGATTTATTTTAATGGAATACAAATTTTAAATGAAAATGAAATAAGGAAATAGAATTTTAATTAACAAACAACCAAGGTGGCCGAAAATATCTGCACCTTCGCTATAATTAATTAGCAAGTGTTCAAAATGCATAATTCACTTTAAACATTGGCAATTTCGTAACCTAGCCGTCGCAGATGCTTTAAATATCAAGGCTTTTTCATCTCGGCGTTTGGATTGTCTCGCTAATTACAATAATAAAGAATATAATCAATTAATCGCAAGGAAAACGTGGCTTATTGCCAACAATAAACTAACGTGGATCGAGTTAATCATCTTATTTAGCGCTGGTATCGAAATATTACAAGCATTTAGTAATTTTAAAATGTACTCCGAAATTTCGACAGGTATTCTTTGCAATATTTCCAGCGACCTTCGCTATAATTTTGTTCGAAATAGCGTTTTGTATTTTGTCGCAATATTCGGATGCAGCATGCACCACAAACTTTCGTAATTTTTTAGTCTATGTTTAAGTAAAATATTTTTCATGTTACTTGGAAGATGGGTCGATAATTAGTTATATACAAATTTTCGCCTTGAATGGAGGCCAAACAAACGTTGCAAGAACAGGTATTGCGAATTAAATTAATTATTAGAAATTATTGTTAAATCGTGTTATTGAGATGTTACTAAAATATTCGCATTTAACTGAGATAATTTTATTAAATATACAATTAAGGCATCGTGAAGATGATTTGAACCCTGAGTTGCCGGATACAGACGCAGCGATCTACATCTCTAGGCTAGTAAGGTTCTTATAATATTCTGCATGGATTTAATAAGAGAATAAATTGTACTACTGAAGTTACGACGCGTGATTGGTAACGTAAAAGAGATTAATGATGAATAGGAAGAAGCAGGAAACAAATTAAGGAACAAAAAACACCATTATTATAATGGAAAACAAGTAGATAATGCATAGGGGAAATAAGTAAGAAGGAACTAAGAATAATAAAGTAACGTTAGGGTGTATAGACGATGCAGGCGTAAACAAACACCGATCATGTTGCATGTACGTGATCACGCCACGGAAAATCTGTAGAAACATAATAAATCACGATTTATCGAATAATATGAAACATCCCATGATGTGTTATATACGAATTCGAAGTAGAAAAGTATATGTTTCCATATACAAATCATTAAATAAATAAAAAATCTAGAAATATTACATTTACGCTTGTGATACACATTCTTTGAGTTCAACGTGTGTTTCGTCCAGATTTGAGTTATATGATAAAAAATAGAAAATTAATACAAAAACACGTGCTTTGATACTCAGTATGTATATGTAGGTGAAATGAATTGTGCAAAATGGGTTAAAAGGTACGTGGCAAATATTTGTTTAAATGAAATGCTAGTATTTATGCGAAGTAAACAGAGAATAATAAGGTTTGTATGTACGAAGTAATACTTCGCAAATCCTGTAAAATGAGTAAATGTGAGATGTGCAATCGAACATAACCTCTCAAGGAACTGAGCAAGGTAAACACGTTCGCGCATATGTAGATATAACATATTTAGCCAATTAAAATCAGCACAAAACCCTGGTACATATTCGTGAATCATTTCATAGAATTATTTTAGCGGTACATAATTGCAAAATCTTCCCAGCTGCAACCCGTATATTTCACGGTCATCGCAGATGCCTAACAGCTTTTGTCACTACGGGCTCGGTCAAATAACTTTATGGCCGCTTGCACTTGTGTATTTTTGAGAATACCAAATGCGCTTCTCTTGTACAGTCACGACCGATCATTTCATAAACCCGCTTTACAAAACCGTCATTTTACGGCGAAGTTATAAAAAAGCCATTACTTAACGCTGTTGGCAATTTAAATTAGTATATGGCCTGCACTCTAGGTAATTGGGATTTTCTAAACTTGAAATAAAAATTGGCCACGACTTTCGTGCAACACCGTGAAATCTCCTAGAAACGCTATTCTACCCAATACCGAGATGAATTATCCCTCTAACAGCGTCCGCACAAAAGTGGGGTGGCAATCCGTGCATTTCGTTCCCACCTTAAAAGTGGTACAAGTTAAAGTATTCAAGTATGCATCTGCTCAGCATCGAGTAACAACTCATCAGGAATCCGAATAACCGCGGTCTAAGCTACGTACAATAGTACAGGTGGCTAAGAAACTCACAATAGTGCAAATTATAATTGCATATAATAGTGTAAATAAATGAAGAAAAAAACTATTTTACCTTTGTACTCTACAAAGGTAAAAAATATTTTTATGCAACCATGTCACGTCGAACTATCTAACAGAGCTTAAAATATGTGAACGGGAGACGTATTCGAAATTTGCGTCAATCTACAAATCATAGAATCCATTCATAAATGCAGTAGAAACAAATTCAAAAAGGACGGGAGAATAATAACTACGTACAGAGTCATATGAGATTGAATTGAAAGATATATGTTGTCATAAGTCGTGATAAACCTATTGCAGTGTGTCATAGCAAAACTCACGGAATTTTAATGAAAATCGCTTCGTTTACCGACGGTAAGGGACTACAAAAGGTGAATGAGGTGTACTTTGTCGCAACTCCCATCATACATTTATGTCAATCATTTTTTGAGTGCCAAAATCTGTCAAGTCATTGTGACATTTCCAACAATTACTGTAATTCAGTTTTTCTTGTTAATAAAAACGTTATTAGTATTTCATTACTTCTAGTTCATTACTATTTTACAGCTGAAATAAGTAGGTAACACATTCATAAGTTATTGATGATGTCAGTGTATCTTGACAATGACAGAATTATTTCAAAAGGTTGATTTAAGCTAAAACAACCGCTTTATAGTCCATGGCAACCTTTGACCAAGATAATTTTTGATATCACGGTACATAGTATCTAAGCCTTCATATGTATATAAGTGTCTTACAGGGTGTTGACATTGAACTTTCCAAGTCAACTTAATTAATCTTTGAGTTGAGATTATGTTGGGATGATGAGGTTTAAAGAAAAATCACAAAATTTTGTGATAATACCTTAAAAGTATTAATTAGACAACACTTTGGGTTCGAGACTAAATTCTCTGGTTTTTAGACTGTTATTATCAAAATGTTCGTAAAAGATTAACGTGTGCACTTTCATTTTCTTAAAAATTAAAAATTTTGGTAAAAAGAGCACTTCCGAGTACGGTCACTATTAACCATATTTCTCAGGTTTGCATTGTCAGCTTCACATTTGAAAAACTAAGTGGTAGACACTTTGGAGAATAATGTGGTGTCTTAGGATCAAATTTCTATAATTGTTATCGTTTCTATCAGTTTTGAAAATTAACAGTTTACAACAAATTATTATTAAAGTATTGTTCTTTCTATAATTCTTCTCTCCTTTATAATAATTTAAATCCCCTTATTATATTATAAAACACAAGAATATATGTCACCCAACTCGTGTAGCTTATCTTATCATATAGAAGAAAAAAAACCTTTTTAGGCGACCGACACGAAAAATTGAAATTTCAGTCGTCAAACGCGGACGAAAAGTAATCGTTTTTCGTCCGCTTTCATTTTTCGTCCGCAATAGGGTGGCGCCATCTACCGTCAGTTACCGAAATTGTATAAAAATAACCACATTGCCGTCAGTGTCAAACTGTACATCTTGTTTACATTAGTAAATACGTGTTGGTGGTAGACTTTTTAACTGATTATTGGGTAATTATTGTTTATAAAGCCGAAATAACTTCGAATGTAGACAAAGAAAACATAAACATGTCTGATGGTGTCACAAATATGTACAATTGTTCAGTTGTCATAAATGACTATGTCAATAAAAAGTCGAAAAGTCGGACGAAAAAACAGTACTTTTTGGCCTTGGTACACAATAGTATTTTGTGTATCTAGGCCAAAAAGTACTGTTTTTTCGTCCGAGTTTTCTTTACGACCGAGGCGTAGCCGAGGTCGGAAAGCAAACGAGGACGAAAAAACACTTTTTGGCCGTGGTGCACACAAAATTTTTTAGGCGACCCTCATAAAATTTTGAAATTTATTGCAACATTTACTTATAATTTATTGACATAGTCATTTATAACAACTGAACAATTGTACATACTTGTGACACCTTCAGACATGTTTATGTTTTCTTTGTCTACATTCGAAGTTATTTCGGCTTTATAAACAATAATTACCCAATAATCAGTTAAAAAGTCTATCACCAACACGTATTTACTAATGTAAACAAGATGTACAGTTTGACACTGACGGCAATGTGGTTATTTTTATACAATTTCGGTAACTGGCGGTAGATGGCGCCACCCTATAGCGGACGAAAAATGAAAGCGGACGAAAAACGATTACTTTTCGTCCGCGTTTGACGACTGAAAATTCAATTTGTCGTGTGGGTCGCCTAAAAAATACTATTATTGGCATATAATTCACATTCCATAATAAAATAATACCATAATTCAATCATTGTCTTTCTTCCTTCTCTTGCTACCCCCCTTCTTCTTTTCCTTTGTTCCCTTTTTTTCCTGCTGTTTCTTTTCTTTCTTTCTCCTACACTCCTCCTTCGCCCCCTTTATTTTCTCTAACAGTCTCTTCCACTCTCCATTCTCCCCCATGGTTTTTCGCCAATATTTACCTTTCGTTTTCTCTTCTTTTTCTAATCTCACCTCCTTGCACTCTTCTAACCAATGTTCCCATTTATCCCACCCTTCTCCACAGAATTCGCACCCTCTGTATCGTCCATCTAGTATTTATTTGACTTCTCCTCGTTCCCACACCTGAATCTTGCTAAGATTTTCTCTTCGCCTATAGGCCTCCCCTCCCTTAAATATGTTGGTCTCCTACATTTACTTTTATTTCTTTGTATTTTTTATTATAATTTGCTTTTTCTATTTTGCCTTCCCTTTCTTGAGCTTCAACCTGTATCCATCTCTCTACTATGTCTCTATCTCTCTGCTTGCTTCCCCTCTCTTCCTTTCTCCTCTGCTTCCTCTACTGACACTCCTGCCTTTTCAAACATTTTTATCCTTCACTCTTCCCACTTAGATATTTCTCTTCTCTTGTCTCCTCTTTTCGTTATTTCCTTCATTGCCATCATAACTAAGCTTTGCTCATCCCCTCCTCTCTGTGTCATTTCATACCTCACTGCTCTCCTGCCTGCTTCGAATCCCATCCTTTCGCTCCCTGTCTCCTGCCTCACTATGTATTCTGGTGTTGTCCTCTCCAAATTCAGTGTTCTTTGTAAAGGGTTTTTCAATAAGAACGGGTCGATGTTGAAATGGAATAAAACAAGTTGTGTGTGAGGTATTAACGAAATGTTTCTTTTATTTGAAAGGTCCATGTGTGCCATTATTTATGGAATATGATATCATTCAAACGTCCGCCGCGGCTTCTCACAATGGCACGGATCCGAGTGGTCCAATTTTTAACGATTATGCCGCATAGATCCAGCTGAATTTGAGCGATGGCATTAGTTATGTTGGCTTTAAGGGCATCGGTTGATTGCGGCTTATTGGCATAGACCTGCGACTTCAGGTAACCCCACAAGAAAATGTGTAGCGGGGTCAAATCGCACGATCTTGGTGGCCAATTCACGTCGTCTCTACGAGAGATAAACATACCTCCAAATCGTTCATGCCGAATGTCCATCGTGGGGTCTGCTGTGTAGCACGTAGCCCCGTTCTGCTGGAACCACATGTCGTCTACCTCCATATCGTTCAATTTGGGCCAAGGGAAATCAGTTAGCATCGTTCTGTAGGGCTCGCCGTTGATGGTGTTCACCAACGTCATTTTCAAAAAAGTACGGCCCAATGACCCCGCTGGCCCGTTGGCCCGTGGGCCAAAATTGGTTTACCGAATCGGTTGTCTCGAATTTGGCCACTAAACGTTAGAGAGTCGACTTTGAAGGCCCACCGCGTTTGCCGTAAAATGGACGCATCGCGCGCAACGTTTGCACTAACGAACACTCATTTTGATAATAAAGTTTTATCATGTGGACGTGCTGCTCAATCGTGTACCTTGCCATGGTGATTTGTCATCAGTGATTGAATAATAAAAACCAGATTAGACAGACGCCAACAGAAGAACATGGCCGCCACAGGCTGCCAACATCGACCCGTTCTTATTGAAAAACCCTTTATATGTTCTTGGTGTACCCTTTCTAACTTTTTCCATTCATTCCACCCCATGCTTCCGCTCCATACATCATAATACTTTTGATGCATGTATTCCAAATCTTCATATTGTCATATATATATATATATATATATATATATATTGTTGTGAAATTAATTATATGGTGTGTGTTTCCGTAAATATTTGCATATTTTCTTATAACTGGGACACGCTTGTTGTGGAATAAATAGAATTCGTAATCGAATTTAATAGAGATTTATTATAAAAAAAATAAAAAATTATTGGCATTAATTTATAATTATACTATTTCCATATTTACAATTTCATGTGCCTGTTGGAGGAGAGATACAGGGGATCTCTCCTCCGGTCCTGTTCTCTTTTCTCCTCGGTCAATCTCTTTATTTTCTTCATTATCTCTAATCCCTCTCCTGTCGCATCCAAAATATTTTCCAGTTCCCTTTAATTTCTCCTCCTTACTCCATTCTATCTCTTCACAATCCTCAATCCAATGCTTCCACTCATCTTCCCCCCCGTCGCAGAACTTACACCTTCTATATTTTTCGTCCATCCAATATTTGTTATTTTTCTCCTCACTTCCGCGCCTGAATCCAGCCATTATTCTTTCCTCCATCCCAGATCTCTCCCCTTTCAAATATTCCGATCTACCCCCATATGTACAAATTGCTTTATACCTTCTATTATATGTCGCCTTTTCTCATTCTCCCTTATCTTCCTTGGGCCCCTACCTGTTTCCATCTTTCCACTATATTTCACTCCATCTGCTTCTCTTCTCCCATTAACCTTAGTGCTTCCTGCCATGTTACGCCTGCTTTTTCGTAAAGGTTTTTCATATGTCTCTCCCATTTTGATAGTTCTGTTTTCCTTGTTTCCCTTGCCATCATCTCCCTTAACACCATCTTCCCCGGTCTCTCCTCCCCCTCCATCCACTTCCCCAGCTCATATATGATTATTCTTTCTACCCTTCTGCCAGCCTCTATTGCCAACTTTTCCAGTCCTGTCTCCTGCAAGACCACGTACTCTGGTGTAGATTGTTCTCTTTGTAGTGTTTGTAGTGTCTTTTTCAATTCCCCCTGCCATCTTTTCTCCAACATTCTCTCTTCCTTCACTCCCCACAGTTCTCCCCACGTAAATTAGTATACTTTTTACCCCCCCCCCCCCTATTTTCATCCTTTCTCCAAATTTCACATCTCTTTTATTCCACAACTTCTTCACTATCCCTTCTCCCGCTCTTCTAGCTTTCTCTCCTACATATTTCATGTGATCGTTCCAATTATTCCCGCTCGTCCATGCTGTTCCCAGAACATCCACCCATCTACTTCCTCGATTTCTTCCCCTTTCCATTGCATCTTCACCTGCTTTCTTTTCGCCCACATTTTATAAATACCATAATCTTTGTTTTTTCTATATTTATTTCCATCTTCCTTTTTTCTAGATATGTCCCCAGCCTTCTTCTTGCTCCCTTTAATCCTTCCTCCGTATCTGCCAATACTGCTATGTCATCAGCGAATGCTAATGTCCATAGTCAATTTTTCCCTATCTTAACACCCCCTTCTTGTCCTCTCCTTAATACCTCTTCTTCTTTATTATATTATATATGTATGTCACATTAGATTATCTAAAGAAATTTTATAATTTCGTTATTGTTATTCTTCAAATCCTAGACATAAAACGTAGTTCCATATCGTTTTATTATATTTTAAATATTAGCGAGGCCAATAAATGTCAAAACTAAATTCGAAATTGCAATAAATTTCCAAATTAGTCAAAAAATTCCAAATTGTCACAAAGCATTAAACGTGAAAAGTAAACAAATTAGATACCCTAAAACATGGACAAAATTGACAAAAGTTCAAAAACGCCTAAATCCCAAATTGTCAAATTTTCAAAATTATGCAAAATTGTGGCAAATATTCAAATTATTTAAAACGTAAAAAATATCTGAAACGTTCGAATCGAGAATTTGTTAACATATTCATCGAACCCCTAGTTGACAATGAAAAATCCTCGTTTTCTTTCGAAATTGAAAAGTCAACAGAAAAAACTTCAAAATTGATAAAAATAAAATTTTCAAAATTATTAAAATTGCGAAGCACGTTACTATTTAATGGCAAAATTGATACTGGATACTAAGAAAGGATAACTCGATTCAAGCATTGAAGGAAGTTGGTTAGTTGAATAGTCTCAACCCTGTTTGATGATAATTAATTACAATAGGCTGAATTAATACAATCCGGGGAATCCGATATCAAAAATATCCCCATGCAATGGGACTCCAATATTAAACATTGGAAATTGTATTGTATTGGACGGTAACAAGAATTAATCTTATAATCTATATCTCGATTGGCTACAATTAGACTTTGTATTTGTAAAATTGTGTTTCAAGTTGGTTAATTGTGATATTTTTCAATGAAATACATGAATTAGAAAAGTTTTGCCAAGAACGCGCAGTTAGTATAATTTGCGTGGATGTGTGGTATGCACTTTACACACGTTGCTTCTTGGTTTCAAATACATATTAAAATTATTAACCTGAAACGTTAGTGGAACGACACAACTATAAAATAATTTAAAAAATTTCCACTGCAACATTGTGAAATTCAATCAAAAATTAATAATATATCGAGTTCCTATTAAGATGAAACGCACTGTATATTCCACGAAACGAACATCCACACAGTAACGTCGATTATACAAATCCGATCGTGTAAACAATCAACATATAAAAATAAATGAGTCATAAACATTTTCACATAAAATGTGATAATTACAAGTGAATTTATTAAATTGCCGCAATAAACAGGGAAAATACCAGCCACAATGTTCCGAGAATGAAAAAAAAAACAAACACGATCGTTACAGAAAACGTCGAGATAATCATCGAAGTTTCTGTTTACGTCACGACGGCACAGTGACGCAACGCATTTCCTTCGTAAAGCGATAGCGAAGAGCGCCGGCGGTCAGAAGCTGGCGAAGGAATTATCAGTAATTTCGCTACTGTGGATTGCTACCGAATTATATTTATTTCTAGTCGACTTACATAACAATTAACTAGTAGTAATAAACATTAACCTTGGTCAATTAAGTTGTATGTTAATGGTCTCTACAAACTGAACGGTTATTATCTAACGTAAAACTAATTAGCTTTGTTGTTGTACGGATAAGGAATATTTTAATTGATGCACCTGTTCGCGTGCATTTTCCTTCTTAGTTGCACAGAGTAGAGGAAATAATTGTTATTTATAATAAAACAAATATTACTACAGATTGAGATTTTATGAAAAAATACTACAAATGTGTTTGTTTGTGTAAATGTATCGTATATAAATAATACTAAGTATAATAATAATAAATTATGTATATACGAAATAAAGAAATCTAAATTGGGGTTTTGAAAACAACCTTCCGCAAGAAAATCACAATTGATACATATTTCCATAATTCAAATTGAAATATTGTTTCATTAACATTTTCATTCGCTAGAATATTTTTCATGCTATTTTATTCGCTTTCCACTTTTTCAAGTAGTAACAATTGGTTAGATATTCTTTATGACTACTTATTCAGTTGTGACTAAGTTTCTGCTTCCACCAAATACTTTATACCTTTACAAAACAGCTACAAATTAGGACGCAGGCGCTTGTGAACAAGTCTTAATGAACGATGACTCATCATAACCAGCATTGGGACTCAATTCTTTATTTGAATTTATCATCGAACGAAACAATGCAAACAATTAATAATGTTGTTATAAAATACAATAAAACGGAACCAGTAAATCACGCGCACTTCAACAAACATTTACGATCGAAAACTTCACTCAAACTTACGCTGGTAATGGTTAATATATCCTGCTGAATAAGGATACGAAATGCAACTTTAATATCTAAATAAAACCATAGCCATATTTAGGAGAATACCAGAACAGCCCTATTTTTTCCGAGTCTTCGATGAATCCATGTTATATTTTACGTTGTTTTTCTTACAAGGTGTTAGTTACTTCTCGAGCTTGGACAAAAAAAAGCAGAGCGTTAAAATGAGGTCGGTACTATATGGAAACATATTTACTTCGCTCAATGCTGTTCGCGTTAATAACTTATATATGTATGTATGTATGTATGCAAGTATGTAAAAAAATAGTTTGATGTTACAAAGGTGACCGATATATGAAGAATGTATTTCGAACGACCTTATTTTTTTAATAAAACACATTTAAAAATTCCTGGTCCAATGCAAATAAAATCTTCGATCGCTCAAATCTCCGACAGTTACAATAAACCCAGTCATTGCAAAACCACACTTCCATTAAGTTTCAATTTCATAGGTATAAATAATTTAATGGATGTTAGTTTGCAATATGTGGGTTTTATGCAACTCTCCGATAATTACTTATGAGAATATTATGTTATTACATTCCATTGTGTAATTACACATTATTTACGACGCTGCAAACTTTAATCATGTAAAAACCGGTTTCGATGAACTCTGCATTTAGTAAAATATATACAGGCTTGTGCTATTTGAATAAATGAATTATAACCTGTTTCAATCAACTACGATAAAATTTGCCTGTAGTGATAAAAATGTATTTTCCTTATTCACTATATGTGAAAGAGAGCATGTGTTCGATTACAAATTTTTCCCGGTTACGTTGGTCCATTTATCACAACTCGAAACCAAGTCCCAATGAGTTCTAAATCAAGTAAGATATTTCATTTTATGTGTAACTATTCGCTAACGTCTATACCCCGTTTACCCATTAGATGCATCTCCACACAAGTGCGCGAAGTTTGAATAGAAGTATTCTATTGGTGGAATTTCTCAATCCCAAAACACGCAACTACAAAATTCGGCAATCGTGATTGCGTTAGTTATGTACGGCGAAACAATTACGTACGCAGAAATGCACCTGCACTGTACGTGAACGAACGCCATACCGCAAGTACTATCGTAGATTCTTGGTGTAAAATCAACCGTCGAATAAAATAACAAATAAATTGTAAATGTAATCATCAAATATTGTAATCATTTAAATTAAAGTTTGAAATAAAAAGAAAAAGTTAAAAACACGTTTCGGAAAAACCGAAACAAAATTGGCGCAGTCGGTAGGATAGTCGAATTAATATATCGAATATTAATTTTTACATCTGTAAATTAACGGCTATCCTCGCTTCATCGAGAAGAACCATCGAAACCAAGGGACCAGAACGTCACCACTTCTCACAAATCATCCACAAACGATTAACTGAAGAAAATGAAAAAACCAGTTCAACTTTAAAACCAGCAAGGGCACTAGAGAGAAATATAGGATTCCTTACGATGCTTCTATAACGAATCAGGGGGCCTATATCGCCATATCTCTTGTCCTAGAAGCAAAGAAAATGTTAATCGCAACTTTAGTCTACGCAGTGTAAGGAACACTCACAATCCTATGAGCACCACTCCTTCAACAAATCAATCGCTACCAAATTCAAATTTTGAATATCAATCGCAAATAGACGATAACACTTTAAATTACCTAGTAAACGCAGTAACAAATATAATGGCACCCCCACAACTCGATTTTAAACACATCGATACAATTCCAACGTTTGACGGAAAGGAAAATAGGAAAATTTTGCGCAATTTCTGTCATCGGTAAATGTAATAATCAATAGATATTGGGTTCACAATCCAGCAGCGGACCAATTTCAAAACGAATTAATGTTAAACTCCATAAAAAACAAATTGCATGGTCGAGCAAACTACGTCGTATCAATTAAAGGTTTAGTTACCTGGGACGACATAGAACGCGAATTAAAACACACATTCGGAGACCCCAGAAATGAAAACTGTCTACTTCAAGATCTCATGGACCCCATTAAGAAACCGAACGAACATCCGTTACAATTTCACGAACGATGCATGGCATTACTACATATTATATGCCAGAATATTAATTTAAATACTCCACAAGTTTCTCAAGCGAACTTTTGCCACAAGATTAAATAAAGCGTTAGGAACTTCAGTATTGATCATGAAACCAACGTCGATGGAAGAAGCGTATAATTATATACAAAATTTAATAAATGCAGATTACGGTCAACAAAATTAGAAAAAGCACCACCCCAAAATATTCCACGATACACAACGAACGTCAAACCATTCCAAAACCCGTTCAGCGGAGCAAATTTCCAACAACAGACCTTCAGACCAAAAATTCAGAACTTCCACAGACAACAACAATTCCAAGCTCAACGTTACAATCAATTCGGTAACCAACAACAACAACAACAGCCGAGACAATCTTTTCCAATCGGACCAATCAACATTCAACCAAGACAGAGTCAACCACAAAAATTCATTACGAATAAACAAGTCTTCGGAAAACAACCAGCGCAACTTAACGTCTGGAAACCACAGAATAAACCACCAGAAAATCATCCGACTCCAATGTCAGGAATAAGCAAACTGCAAGAAACTAGCCACAAAATAGACAAAAGTTCATGTCACAAGAAATGTTTCACATCGAACATTTAGAAGATCAAGAAATTGATACACCAGAAGATTCGTATCCATACCCAGAAGAAGTACCGGAAGAAAATCACGAAAATCAGGATTTTCACAAACCTCCGATATATTACCACCAGTGATAATAGAAATAAATAATTACAAAAAGGAATTACCTTACATCACGATATCGCAACCACCACTGAAACTCTTATTAGATACAGACGCAACAAAATCGTTTATAGACCCATCAGTCATAGAAAAATATTATCCTAATAATGTTTACTATGAACCTTTCATTATTAAATCCATATTTCAAGAAAATAAAGAACAATTCTGTTCTGATATTCCAACATTTAAGGAATTTAACCAACGAAACGCAATGAAATTTCATGTATTTAAATTTCACGACGTCTTTCAATTAATTGGACTAGATAATCTTAAACTACTAAAAGCAAAGATTGATTTAACAACAAATCAATTAACCACAGAAAACGCAGTTATCCCGATACAATATTACACCACCGGACAAAAAGAACTTTTCCAATGCACAATCGAAGCAAGTTAAAATACCAGACAACTTAAATGGAGATATTTTTATTGAACGAAAAATAATCCAGAACTGTGAAATCCCAGCAACGATTACAACAGCAAAAAAAGGTTATGCCTTAGTCGAAATATATAATAAATTCAATGAAGACAGAAATTGAAATTACGAAACCACTAGACGTAATCACGTATAACGAAAAAAACTACAATAAATTTAATTACCAAATGCCCGAGAACACTGAATACATATATCATTCGGAAGAACAAAATCACATAGAACAATTATTAAGAACAGATCACATGAACGATGAAGAATATGATGCTATAACAAAAGTATGCAAAGAATATTCCGATATTTTCAAATACGAAAGCGATTCACTCGGCTTCACGAACCACGTCAAACATCAAATAAAAACTCGCGATGATATACCGATATATACGAAATCTTATCGATATCCATTTGTACACAAAAATGAAGTGCAAAATCAAGTTCAAGCTATGTTAGACCAACAAATTGTAAGGTCGAGTCATTCGCCATGGCTATCCCCAGTATGAATCGTACCAAAAAAAGAAGACGCATCAGGTAAAAGAAAATGGCGTATAGTAATTGACTATAGAAAAATTAACGACAAAACAATAGATGACAAATACCCAATTACAAATATCTGCGACGTACTCGATAAACTACGCAAATGTGGATTTCATCAGATTGAAATGCACCCTGAAAACTGCATTTAACGTAGAAAATGGACAACCAAACCCTTAACATCATGTCTAAAAAAAGACGCGAAGATAATACACGATGCCACATTTATGAAATGCTTTGAATATAAGTAATGTCTTACATTACTTACAAATGATCCTATTCTACAATATCCAGATTTTAATAAACCTTTCGTGTTAACGACAGATGCAAGCAGCATTGTACTTGGAGCCATATTATCTCAAGGACCCATTGGAAATGACAAACCAATATCATATGCCTCAAGAACTTTCAATAATTCAGAACAAAACTATTCCGCAATAGAAAAAGAACTATTGGCAATAGTTTGGGCAACACGTTATTTCAGACCCTATCTATTCGGACGCAAATTTAAAATAGTCACGGACCACAAACCATTACAGTAGCTATTCAGTTTGAAAGAACCTCAATCTCGATTAATAAGATGGAGATTAAAATTGGAAGAATTTAAATTATGAAACCGTATATAAAAAAGGAAAGGCTAACACAAATGCAGACGCACTGTCCAGAGTAGAAATTCATACAAAGGAAATGAAAATTCGAAAGAAAATGAAACTGTACTATAATTTTCATGACAAAAACGAAAACGTTGAAACAAATTCAATAATCGCAAATATTTGTCAAACAGAAGACCCAGAAACAGTACACACAAACATGGAAGGTCCCATATTAACAATACCCATATCCGAAAAACCATTAAACCACTTTTTCAATCAGATAAAAATGGAATTTGTTTACTTCAACCCGAAAGTAAGCACAGTGGTAGACCATGTACCACCAAAGAAACAAAGAATACACGTCAGATTATCTGAAAACAACTTAGAAAAAGATTTAATAGACTTCTTTAAAAACTACGCAACACCTTCAAAAACATATGGATTGCATATTCAGAAAGAAGAACACTTCCCAAACATATGCAGAATATTGCAACAAACATTTAAGAACGCTTCATTTAAAATTATAAAATGTCAAAAGGTATTAGAAGATGTAACCAGCCCAGAAAGACAAGAGGAAATAATCGAAAACTATCATCAAGGTAAAACCAACCATAGAGGAACTCTTGAAACAGAATCCAGGATAAAAAAACTTACTACTGGTTAAACATGAAAGAATCTATTCAAAAATATATAGATTTATGTGATATTTGTAATACAGAAAGTATGATCGAAACCCAGTAAAACAAGAGTTCCAAATAACACCAACACATGGACGACCACTAGAAATAATACACATGGATACATATCAAATAAAAGGACAAAAATACTTAACTATTATTGATGCATTTTCAAAATATGGACAAGCGTACCCACTTGTAGGAAACAATGCAGCCAGTATAGTTAACGCATTGATTAAATTGTTCACTCACCACGGTGTTCCACTAACAATAACCATGGACAATGGATCGGAATTTATAAATCGAATTATAACGGAATTCTTACAAATACACAAAATTAAACCATATTACATTACCCCTAACAACCCGCAAAGCAGTGGTTTAATAGAAAGATTTCATTCAACGATACTTGAACACATTAGAATATTAAACCAGACAAAACCAGACATGGACGGATTAACTATTATGCCGTATGCCATTTTAGGATACAACAATAGCATACACTCTACGACAAAAATAAAACGCATAGAACTTATAACAGGACATTTATCTATAACGACATTTTAGACATAAACACGGATAAAATATATTTTGAGAACTACTCGCAGAAACATAAAGAAACGATACAACAACTTTATGAAAAGGTACAAGGAAAACTACAAGAAAATAAAGAAAAAACTATCAATAAACATAATGAAAAAAGAGAAAGTCCTATAACATACGAAGAAAACACAGAAGTGTACAGAAAAATAATACCAGGAAACAGAGGAAAACCAAATCGGAAATTCCAAAAGAGAAATTTTAGTAAAGGATAACGTAATTACATACGAAACGCCCCGAAAAATATATCACAAGCAACAACTAAAAAGACCTAAAGTTTACATGAAAAATTCTTTACAGGATGACAACACTCAACCTGGCCCGTCCTCAAGAAATTAAACTAACGTCACTCGAATATAATGCCGTTTATACATTATTTCTATTTATAACCGATTAGACAAGAAATCGAAAATCTTAAAAGTCAATATGAATATATTAACGCAAGTGTAAAAAGAGAATATGAAGATGTTTTCTCAAATTACGATAATGCCGTACGAATTCAATTGTTAAATTGCATAACGAAATTCGACACTCTGAAACCAATACTAACTATGAGAAGAGAAAAGAGATGCTTATTTAACGGAATTTCGTAAACTACGAAATTAATGTACAATTTTAATAAAACTGTTTCAACGATTAAATATAATCAGGAATAATTATAGAAGATTATGTTCGTGTCCGAGAAATATACGATCAATTGACTTTAATATTGTCACTCATTCAGAATATACTAATGGACGTAGAAAACACAATTACATTCGCAAAATTGGGAATACATCATCCAAGCATCATGGGACTAGAAGAATTAGAAGATATAATATCAACTTTAATCAAACACTATCCCGATGATAAATTATTTTTTCATCCAGAAGACGATGCAAGAAAATATTGCGACATAATTAAAATCAAAGGCTCAGGAGATAGAATCGTATTTTTATTACAAATACCTCTTACTTATCCAGAAATATATAAAACTTATCACTTATATTCCATTCCTACCCCAAATAAAACAATAATAATACCCACTCATCCTTACCTGAACACACAGAATACAGTTAGTGAGTGATTACACTTACCAATATATGGACAGGGAATGCGAAGACATCTACGATCGAAAATTCTGTGAAGAAACAACTTTAAGAGGACAAGACAAAAATTGTATTTACCAATTATTAACATTATCAACGAAAATCCCACAATGTAACCAACATTCAGTCCAAAATTCTCACACATTAGTGTAACGAATTAACGAAGCCCACTACATCGGATTATTTCCAAATCCACAAAAAAATCAATTTAAAATGTATTAACAACGACTTTCGTACTCTACAAGGTACATTCTTTATCGAAGTGCCACCTGGATGCGAATTTTCCACTTCCACGTACGTTTATTCAAACACGCAAAAAACCCTCATCGTACAACCCCTTGTATTACCTAATATACAAATTCAATCAAATCTTTCGATTAAAGAAATCATATTAAAAGATATTCCACTAGATGAACTCCATGAACTTCAAAAGCCAGAAGATTCTATACAACCAGTATCATTGAAAACCCATGACAACAGTCATTATTACTTCCAAATCCCAATCTATCTTATTGCAATTATTTGTCTGATTGCCTTTATAATAAGAAGATTGATCAAGAAACGAAATGAAGAAAGAATTAAGGAAATACCCGAGCTAGAGATGACAACACCGAATCAAACAAGAGACGCATGGTAGATCTCAGTTTCACCGAGTCTTCCAGCTAGGGATGGAGTAGTTATGTACGGCGAAACAATTACGTACGCAGAAATGCACCTGCACTGCACGTGAACTAACGCCGAACCAGCAAAATGTAGATATAAATACTAATCTTAAGATAATTTTATATTATTTCTTTTCGCGTTACCATTGTATACGTTACGTTCGTATGTACGAGATTCATTTTCGCAAGTTCTATCGTAGATTCTTTGTGTAAAATCAACCGTCGAATAAAATAACAACTAAATTGTAAAAGTAATCATCAAATATTGTAATAATTTTAAAATAAAGTTTGAAATAAAAAGAAAAAGTTAAAAACAAAAGTTTTTAAAACACGTTTCGGAAAAGCCGAAACAAAATTCGTTCCGGTGTTTTTTAATTTGTATGTAGCGTGTGAAACTGGCTCTTGACGCCGAGACCACACCTTTTCTGCATCTGTTCGTTAAGGGGGGATCCTGCTTTAGGAGGCCTTAAAATAGCGTTTTTGGGGGATTTTTTTTAGGGCAGAAAAAAATGAGCAAGTCTAGTGAACTTTTTAGAGCATTTTATTGCATATTTGAGAATTAAAAAAAAATATGTCGAGAGAAAAATATTTAAACGGAACCGATTTTTATGCACATTTGTGCAACACCTTTCAATTGCAATTTACAATCGGTGGGAAAGATGTAGCCCGTAATTTTTGTCTGAAACAAAAAAAAACCAAAGAAAATGGTAATTCTCATATATTTTCTTCTATGTGAACTAAAAAAAAACCTAAAATTTTGAAATTTAAGATTTTTGTCAGGTTTGAAAATAAATGTGCTCTTTGCAGGAAGAGAAAATCATTTCAACTTCCTAAAAAAGTTGTTTAGAATTTTTTTTCATTAATCTTTTTTGTTCAAATAGAATAGAATGCTACTAAAGCTAAGAAAAGTTTTGTTTCGTTTTGATTGCTTGTCTAGTTTTCTCGCAATCACGCCCACCAGTTTAGAAAAATCGTAAAAACGAAAACTCGAGAAAACGCGCTCTAAAGTTTACGATCAGGAAAAATGTTAATTTTCGATTAGTTACGGAATATCTCGTTATAATCCTACTATAGCTCTTACGAACTCAAAATATTATTGTTTCGAACGACCGATTGAACTTTTTTCAGTACATGCAGTTCGGTGTTATGTTACTGCGGGGAGGGGGGCGCGTTTCGTTTGTCCGAGCGTTCATGCGTTCGTATATTTTTTGCTCGACACCTCACTGTGTTTAGTGCTGTATCTTTCAAAATATTGCGAATTAGCCGCTATAACTTTTTGTACATATTCTTAGATATATTAGGCATAGATTTGAGCAATAAAAAACAAATCGATTTGTTCAGCCTTCTAAAGCAGGATCCCCCCTTAAACGAGATATACTTCACTCGAACAAGTTGTACGTAAATTCTGTTTCGAGATTCCTTATTGAATCCATGTTGGATATATTGTACGGCCGTACCTGCCGTTTACGGTTCGTGGCAATCGTGGACGCCCGTTAAGTTGGAGCGTTTGCTTAAAATCTCGTAGCACATATTACTGACTGCAATACGATTTTACGTCTTTATGATCCCAAGATAAATATTTTGACAACTAACAAAAAATATATGAGATTATAGAAAACATTATTGGAATGTGTGTAAAATTCTTCTTCTTCCTATGGCACTACAGCCCTCCTTGTGCCTTGACGTCCTATAACTTCTGCCTCCATGACGCTCTATCTGTCGCCGCTGTCCTCCAGGATCGGATTTCCAAGTTCACGCGTATCCACGTGTATCTCGTCCTCCCGTCGTTTTCGGGGTTTCCCGACAGGCCCTTTCCCGTGCATTCTACTGCCACATGCCCGGCCTACCGTAAACGTTGTAACCTAATGAATTCTGATAGGTAGGGCGCTTTATAGAGTGTATACAGTTCATTGTTAATATAACCACCAGATGTTATCCTTTCTAAAATTTCCGCGGTGGTCCGCACGAAACTTACTTATACTTAGTTATACTACGGTTTTCGAAAAAACTTTTCAAATGCAAGTTGTTTATAATTTCAATCTCTTTAACTTACATACGAACATTTTTTTGATAGCTCGTACCGTTTTCGAGATAATGAAAATGGTGATAAGAGTAAACGATCACTTCCGGTTGATCTATTGCGTTCAAAATATGACGTTTCCCTCCTTGCTACATCCAAATGTTAAGTTTAAAGTTTCAGAGCTCTAGCTATAATCGTTTGGACGCTAGAGCGCGCACAGACACACAGACACACACACAGACACACAGCCGTGTGTCTGTGTGTGTTCAATGTCTCAACCGGAAGTGATGGTTTACTCTTATCACCTTTTTCCATATCTCGAAAACGGTATACTTTACGGAAAAGAATATTCTTACATAAATTATAGATATTGATATTTTAAACAACTTTCATTTGAAAAGTTTTTTTCTAAAAACGTAGTATAACTGAGTATAAGAAAGTTTCGTTCGGACCACCGCGGATTTTCTTTTATTAGTTCTATCCGTAATTCCAATAAGAATATTTTACGGCCATTTGATTTGTTCCTTAGCCAATTTGGTTTAGCTAAAAGCCAGAGTTTATAAGCATTTATGCCTGCAATATCTATGAGGTGATAGAATATTGCCATCTGCCAGCGATTAGTTTTCCTCTGCGTCGAGTATTCTTAGGCCATTCTATCTGAGGAATCAGCGGCGCCTTTCGTTTTGTTATGGTGCAAAATTAATTCGCGGTATCATCTCTGTGGGCATCTCTGTATTCACTGGATAAGAAGATGACAGTAGCCTTTACTTTTGGAACATATGATACCAGTGTTCTATTCTTCTGAAAAGCGAACATGCTGCTTGAGTATTGCTTTTTATATGTTTAGCCAGTAGTCAGGCATGAATGTCTTATTTTTACGTGGTGTATCGCACAGAGTCATGTTTGTTTTAACAATTCGTCATAAAGCTGCATACTGGTAAAGCAGTTATCAGTGGTTATATCACAGCCCTGCAGCAAATGCCGTACCGTGTCCCACAAATTGTCTACACATAGATGTGCACTTGTGTTCCAAGATTTCTTACAATTTGTGACAAAACTGTCGAATGTTACTTATTGGAGCTAGCTTATTTAATTTTGTCCCGATTTGCGTCATTCCATTTATTGTGAAAATCTTCAGTCTTTCTGTTTGTCTCAATTACGATCAATGATATCAGGGGTGGAAAATTGAAGAAAAGCATATTGAATGCTGGAGATACCTGTGCAATGAGTTATAAGTCCAAGTGCAGTTTTTCTAATATTGGCTTTTGTGTCGTTTGTGTACTGGGACCTTAGACCATTTAGTTCCATCTTTTGCCATATATTGTAGCTGTTGGATTCTGCACCGGCTTCAAATTCGGATTGTGTATCTCAGCAAGATTGACGTCATTCATTGCACCTTCTTCTGTGATTACATCTAATTCTTCAACATCACTTGCGTCCACTTCATAATATTCAAATTCTGGATCGTCATTTTCGAGAATATCATTTTTGCTTTTGTAAGGCGCTCGAAAACTTAGTACGGGATCCATCTTGAACCGCACAATACGAGTAACCAACCGAAACTGAAGCACATTCGATCGCATAGAACGAAGAATCCTAGACTCGTATTTAGCACTGTAAATTCCGGTATTTCTGTGTATTACCGGGTATCCCCGATTTATGTGTAGTACGATGAATCCCGAGACTCATGTGTATTACAGGGTATGAGTAGGAAGAGGAATTCCAGATGTCTGAAATATGTTTAGAAAAACAAAAAGGGGGGAATTACAGACAATTCTAGAGAAACCCCTAGCTTGATCGAAAATAAATGCCACAAATTTTAATACCTTCTGAAAGCGGGCCGGGGTCTAAACGAACCCCAGTCCGAAAAAAAATGTATGACATAAAGAGAAATTAAATATTGTAATAAACAAACAGAATAAATCCTATATAAATGATAGGTGACTTAAAATTAGAAAAATTATTCAAAAAAGGGATGCCCTGTGGTCCACATGGACCCCGGCCGGTCCATTGAAGGTTAACGTTGGTAAGTTTCCTTAATTATTTAATAGATATTTATTATACAAGACGATGAAATTATACTTTATCTTTGATAGTGATTTCTAGCGTCTAGACGCTAGTCGAGACGCTAATTACGCTCGAGAAGATAATGAGATTTTATCATTGTGTACAATATAACGATTTTATTCCATCCCCTATTATTTCGATTGAATTAGTTAATTATTTTGATTGACAATTATTAAAACGTCAAAAAAATTCAACAATCAAAAAACGTCAAAAACAGAATGTACAACAATGTATGTTAAAAACATTACAAACTCAACGCGGGGCTGTTGGTATGGAAGTTGATTGCCAAGAAAATCCGTTTATCAACAAAGTTAAAAAACCTCAGGTATTTGCGTGAAAGTGTTCCAATTTTGAGGCTGTTGAGCCTCAATAATAATGTCTCAATCTTTCTTTAATGAAGATGAATTGTATGTTCCTGAAGATATTATTTAAAAAGCCAGGTCTGTTGCCGAAAATTTATTGCCTCGAAAATCTGCATCATTGTGTGAAAAAGAACATAATATCTTCTACGCCTAGGGGAAAAACAGAAAAGTAAAATGTATATCAGAAGATGTTCTGCTATCGTATTTCGCAGAAAAGTTAAAAAAGCCACATATCAAAGTAAGAAGAATTATTATTTCCCAATATTATAATTAAAATGTGTATTTTTCTAGGTTCATGAGTCTAATAGCTTTCCTTAAGAGAGAATACTCAACCCACACACCGGTCAAAACAAATATGTTAGAGAGAGACCGCATTTTTGGAGGATGTACCTAACAAGATTTACTTGTTAGTAAAAGTAATAATTATTATTATAGTATTTTCACTCAGCTAATTATGCTGAAGGTTGTCTTGTTCATCGGAATTGCCGGAGGGTGCAGAATGGACGAATTACATAAAATGAAAATTGACAATATCGAAGATCGAGAAAATGTTTTGTTAATACAAGTTCCCGAAACAAAAACTAATAAAAAGCGAATGTTTACTATTGTGGATAATACAAAAATAGCAGTAAGTAAGCAAGTTGGATTTATACAAACAATATGTTCCTTTAAGACCTGCAAATGCACCAACCAAGAGTTTCTTTTTGGGTTATCACAATGAAAAATGTACAAAGCAAATGGTAGGAATAAACACATTTTATGAAATGGCCCGGATTATAGCGGAATTTTTAAAGCTTTCATCGCTTGAATCTTACACACGGTGATTGCTTTAGGATAACAAGTGCTACACTTTTGGCGAACACTGAAGCTACCACACTAATGATGAAGAGACATGGGGGCTGACAGCAATCCTATTGCAGAAAGCTACATCGAAGAGTCAGTTGAAAATAAGAAGGAAATTTGTAACAAAATTTTGACGGAGAAAAACAGCGCAAAGAATTGTCAAGAATTTCCAAACGAGTTACCTGGTTTCGGTGGCAGCAACCTCATCAAGAGCGAAAAAAAATTAAGAAAATAGAAAATTTGTACTTTTTATCTTCTAGACGATAAAATTTCATTTTAACATGAGATAAAGAGTAGATAAAATACCATTTTAACATTGAGGATTGAATAAATTAATTTATCGCCAGCGTTTATTTTTTCAACTATTAAAGATGTAATTGCCAAGCACGTTCTTTATTCATAGAACTGTTCACCTGCCCAATCCTCTGAGCCTGTAAAATGAAGTATTGGCCGGCCAGGATATTTCTAACGGCATTATTTATTTATTTACTTTTATTTATGAATTAGCTTTTAAAACTGTATAAATAATCATATAATATATTCTTTTAACAAAAAATATCTCGTAATCGATCATCCATGCTACGATCGTGCAATTATTACGTCTGTCACACATTGACTAAAGAGACAGTAAACAAACAATATGTTGTTTTGGGAAGTACCAGCGCTGTTTTCAAGGTCATCGTGTGTGAGAAAAGCAAATAACCTCTGTTGTTTACATTCCGCGTCGACCAAGTGTAATAATTCTTCTTGCGTATGTGATATATTGTAATGAACTGCACCTCTTGCACTTATAGGTGAAAATCTCCGCACTATATCAATTATGCATTCATATTAAATAATATATTAATATAAAGAATGGTTGAGACCATTTTTATGTGGTAATCCACATTAATAAAGAAATAGAACCATTGACTACGTTTTTACCACAATTTTTTTTTATTGTTAGTATTATACTAAGGGCCGCCGTAGACTAGCGATTAAACAGTCGGCCGATAGTTTAGTCGGATCGGGCTGGAGCGCGCACACTACGCCGACTAAACTATTTGGTTGCACGAGGGCGCGCACACTGACCGATAGTTGCCCGATAGTCGGCGGCTGAATACATCGCGAAGCACAGTTCTTGGGCGAAACGTGTTATAATAACTGCACACATCAAAAAGAAATGTTATCTAGAAAAGTTATAATATTATATATTATATTAAATAGACGAAAGAAATTAATGAAAAAAAGAATTCGAAAGTTTAAGATATGTTTCATTTAAATTTTAATGATTCTAATTCTATATATTAGTTGACTGAACTTGTACATGTGAAGTTTCCATTGATTGTTTCTTTTAAAATGTTTGGCGTTGCATATGTCTGTAATGATCGTTGCTAATAAATTATTATTATTCAATTGTCTTTTATAAACGACAAATGTACGCCCGCGCACTTCTTATCAGACCCGCTCGGCCGACTAAATAGTCGCATAGTGTGCGCTCTCGTATTGAACGCCATGCATTTCAAGCGATCGGCCGATAGTTGGCAGACTTTAAAGTTGGATGGGAATCGTACTGCCCATCAAACTTTTTAATCGGCCGATTTAAAATCGCATAGTGTACGCGCTCCCATAAGGCCACGTGTAATTCAGCCACCGACTAAACTATCGGCCGACTGTTTAATCGGTAGTCTACGGAGGCCCTTAATAAATATATATTAATTGAAAAATAATATATTTTTATTCACGTATTTATAGAAATTATAACATTTTATATTTATATTAAGCACTAGGTTTTCAAGTTCTTTGGATCGATCTGTTAGTATAAGTGATGGTTGCATAGTAATCGAAAACTTAATTGGTTGTCATTCGATGTCTTCACTCTGCTATGTTATTGTCATTGTCACTTTTAACCCCAACTACTATCGTGTTTTCAGGTAACGCAACTACTACCGTGGGGTCATTTATACCCGTAACTTGTAATGTGTATATATATAATATACGAATGAAGTTATGAAGTCAACTAAACGTATGATTAGGATCAGTAATCATTCTACAACATAGAAATATTCATTCAGTTTATTATTAAAAAATAATAATAATAAAAATGCACATTAGATCCAAAAAGTACATTTTCAGCAATCATAATACTTGACAAATAGTAAATTAACAAAATACACTTATATATTTCATTTTGGTCACTGTTTTGGTTCAGTAAAGGTCCAAAGTAATACTTGAAAGAAACAAAAACATAAAGGATTGAACAACGTAAAAAATAATAAGTACTCTTTTATAGCCAAAAAATATAAATTCAAAAATAAAAAAAATTATAAAGTTATATTAGACATAAACACAGTTTTCTTAATTCCTGCGTTCATTGCAAAGTATTTTTTGCTTTGAATGTCCTTTACAAACACTTCTGAAACATTTCTCGTACATTTGTGAATATTTGTTGTCATTCGAGGACAGAAAGTGCATCGTTGACGCTTACTCGGTCTACGTGGTGTGGCAACTGGAGTTGGCTGTTCTTCATCAAGCACCATATACATGAGCTGCCGTAAGTTTCTTAATATATTTGGTAAAGTTACACTTTGTTTTACGTGATCAGAAATCAGTGACTTAGCAAGGCACTTGAGAAAATCACTCCTCGGCATTTTCTTTTGAGGATTGGCGACCCTTAGTAATACATGACTATTTACAACAAATATATCCACTATGGCATTCCATATTGCTAAAGGCCATCTCCTACACCTTCTTCCAGTTCGCAATAAAGCACATTTTTGATCCAATGCATCTACCCCTCCTTTGGTTGCGTTGTAAAATAAAATCGTATCTGGTTTTCCACTACGCTCATCAACGACATTATCATGATGCATTGAAGAGAGTAGAATCACTGATTTTTTTTTGGAACGTAACAAGAGATAGTCTGATCTTTAGTGAATCCAAAATCAGTATGACCCACTTCAAAATTTTTATGAGATAAAAATACACCAGGAATTTCTCGTTTGTTTTTTCTCATGGTACCTACACACATGAGACCAATCCTTGGCATTTCATTCGCCAATTCTACTGATCTGAACCAGTTGTCACCTGTTACGTTTCTATTCGTTTGTACAATTGGTTCCACAAGAGATAATACAGACTGTGTTGGTACGCTGAGTATTCCAGGATTAGCAACGTTTGTCTTCCCAGCGTAAACAAAAGCATTAATGGGTTTTAGCACAACATGAGCACATTATTTTCAATCCATATTTCTCCGGTTTACTGTGCAAGTAAATTCGAAAGGCACAGCGACCTCTAAAACCCACTAACATTTCATCCACAGTAGCGAACTCTGAGCAGGTGTAATTGGATTTTGAATTGTTTATGAATTGTTCGAATATTTTCGAGCTAATTTATCACCTGTTTCTTTTCGCGCATCTCTTGTGCCTCGATCATCAAATCTAGTTGCCACAAGCAGGAACAGAAAACGTTCTTTCGACATACTGGCTCTAAATATTAGCCTTCCTGATGCATCAGTTGCAAAAAGAGAATCAACGTCTTCATGGTTTAATTTGAAAACTTCTGCAAAATACAGTAATCCCAGAAAAGCTTTTACTTCCGAAAGAGACACATGATCCACACATGATACTGTATTTCCGTAATTTGCACTCATTTCTGAAATTTGTACATTGGTATGGTCCACTATTTCTTGCAGCATCTCTTCAGTTATGAGAAAAGACCAGGCTTCTAAAGGTGTACTTGGCTTGTTCAACGGAGCAGGACCCTTAAAACCGGGAAAATGCAAAACAAAATTTTGTTTTCTAGTTCTGGAACTGACAGGTGGAGTTTTAGACCATTTGAAACGATTTTTGCCGTAAAAATAATTACTTGAATTGGCTCTATCTGCTGCATCTGCTTCAGATTCTGAATTCTCAGAATCAGTTTTGTGAAGACTGTGTTCACTTTCTGCATCGCTTAGGTCCGAATCTGTTTCGTGAATTCTTGGTGCGGTCTCGTCACGTACGGGCTCATCTTCAATGTCATTCAAGTAACCCATCACTTGTTCTGAAGTTCGACCATCGATCGTAATGGTCTCAGTTGTCATTTTTACCTAGGTTTTCTAAAATTGATAAAAAAAATTACCGTTACTACTATCGTGGGGTTAATTTCAACCCACTGATTACTTACCACAAAAATGATAGCAGTTGAAGGTTATGTACGTATGTTGTTTCTTCTATGCACCCGAAACACTTATGCCACATATGTTTTATACAGCCCGTGCCTGGTGAATCACGCACAGAATTATGTTCCAATGAGCGTAAAATAATTTACAACTAATGCTATTAAAACTTCTTTCAAATCCCCAAGAAGATACTGCCTTAGTTTAAATAATAAGTTGGAACTCAAGCCTCAAAATTGCAAGTTATTACTAAAATATTTTCTATCATGTAATTTGACGAATTTAATGCATCTTATTCAAGCCAAATCTACGTTATTTTCTATAAATAATTTTCTAGCATTATATTCTAGCAGTTGTTCGTATTAAATGTCCAATAAACTCTTATACATACGTATACACAAATTCTTGCACGAAATTATCGCCCTGATATCTTATTCATTAGTGACATAGAAATAATTTTAAAATTTGAACGGTTTTTAAGCGTGTAAACTGTTATTTATCAAGCAAAAATAAAATGAATGGTGAATTATTTACATGCCAGTGCGTCAATCCTCTTCGGATGCTTGCGGATGTTCTCGTTTTATGCATTCAGTCCAAGCGCAGACAACGCCTGTCATATTTGATGCAACGATGATTAGTTAAACGACGCCTGTCCGTCCGATGAGGGCAATAAAATTGAACAATTTATGGTCCAACCGTTCAATTATTTTTTTTTCTATTGTAGAAGTTTTAGGCAGATTAAATTTGACTGTCAAGAGAAACAATTTAAATAAAACGACGTTTTAAAACTCACTTAGATTGATGATCGTTTCTCCAACTCAACGGGTGGCAATTTCCACGAAACAACCTTGTTCGATATACCATGCAATTTAAACCCCAATCAGCCCAATCATTGACGTATATCATAGTCGGTTATATGAGGTTAATTTGAGTTATTGTTTTTATTGCAGCATAATTAGTTGTACAATGGGCGATAATAATAATAATAAATTAAACGCGTATTACAATTAGTTTCGTAATCGCTCTTTTTTGCCATCTTTATTAAAATCTCTATGTTTGGCCTTCAAATCACTTAACATTAACACTTTCTCGTATATTTCTTCAAGAGAAAACTTCTTCAATCGATCAACCAATGACTGACCCAATAAATGCTACGATTGCATAATTAATACAAGAATTCATTTTTAATTGAAAATTACGAGCGCAACAAAAAGCGATCGTTTTCCAGATTTAAGAAAAATGACCATTAATGTGTACCTAGTAATTAAGCACATGCCACGCACGAACGCACGTGTCATGTGTGAAAAATCCCTCGCTGCTTAGAACTATGGAAATTCCAAATTGCAACATATGCATATGAGCATAACACATGGTGAGTGCTATCGCATTAATATACTAGTCATTGATTAATTCGTGCTTTCAAATAAAATTATATATGTTATAAAAAAATTAAACTCTACTGAAACTTTTTGTCGCTTGATATTTTTATGTGGTTTTATTAACAGATATAAATTGTCATTCACAAAAAACTTTTTTTATTTTACGTTTTACATTTATACCATTGAAGTAATTAAAACATTGATTTGTTCTCTTTGACTCTTAGGTGCAAGTGTCCTCAACTAATTTGATAACTTTTCTTGAAAGATCCCATGAAAGGCTGCGCATGAAATTATTTCCAAACATCGACAAAATCGGGTAATTCAGATTCACAGAATAGCATCGTAGCCATAAACTGCCATAAACTAGTACGAAAAACTCAACGTGATAAAATGGATCACTTGTGATAACATGTCATGGAGTTCGTGTTGCACTAAATTCGTCTTGAAGTAAGAAATATATGTATATATTCGTTTTTAAGATCGTAGCAATTTAAATTCGTTCATTGTGGAAGGGTGATGTCAAAAATGTCATGACTAATTTGGAAACGTAGAGAACGACGTTGACATGTTGTGAATGTAACTTTTACATTTGCAATATTACTAAGGATTCAATTGCTTAGTCTTATTAAGGACTTTGTAACCCAGGCAGGAACATTGCCATGTTCAACATCTGGGACCTTCAAACGACGAGGTCCACATTTTCGAACATGAGAATGTGCACAACGTAAATTGAATAAATATTCATGAACAATGTATATAGATATTTAAACTGCCCTACTTTTAATATTAATTATAGAATAATTAAATATTTAATCAATAATAAATAATTAAGTAAGCAATAAGATATTAATTGAAATTGTTGTTACAGTGACATTAATAATTATAGAATTCTAATCCTCAGAACAACGGTGCAGATTAATAGTGAAATATTATTCGGGCTCTTTGCTTTAATATTACTTGTCGGATATCAAACAATAAACCTCCCTCCTTCTCATGCCCTCTTCTCTCTTCCTCTTTAAATTCTCTAGCAGCTCAGCCCCCTCCCCTTCTCTCCTAATATCCTTCTCCAATCTCTACCCATTTCCTATTCCTCCTTGCACCACCCTATTTCCTCGCACTCCCCCCACGAGTGCTTCCAGTCTCTTCCTCTTCCACATCTTAATCATCTCTTGTATTCTTCCTCCATCCAGAACTTGTTCTTCGTCCGCTCATTCCCGCATCTGTACCTAGCTAACATCTTTTCCTCTTCTGCCGTTTTGCTTCCTCCTAGGTATCTTGGCCTCCTCCTGTACACCTGTAGCTCCTTCTATGTCTCATTGTATCTCGCTTTCCTTTCTCTCTCCTGTGCTTCCACCTCTGACCATCGCTCCACCTGCTTCCCTTCCTCTCTTCTCCATTCTACCTCCTTTTCCTCTTCTGCCGTTTTGCTTCCTCCTAGGTATCTTGGCCTCCTCCTGTACACCTGTAGCTCCTTCTATGTCTCATTGTATCTCGCTTTCCTTTCTCTTTCCTGTGCTTCCACCTCTGACCATCGCTCCACCAACTCCCATCCTCTCTTCTCCATTCTACCTCCTTCACCGACATTCCCGCCTTCTCGTACAGTCTTCTTCTTGCTATTTCTCATTTTGATAGCCCTCTTCCCGTTCGCCCCTCTTCTCTAGCTCCTCCATCACTTTTTCCCCAGACTGCTCGCTGTCTCCCCGCCTTCACTGCCATCTCGTACCTTACCGCCCTCCTATACTCACGGATATGACATTATTGATCAGAAACATGGCTAACACCTTATATATCTCTATTACTGGTTATAATTTCGTAAGAAAGGATAGGGATGATGGTCGCCGGGGTGGCGGTGTGGGCATATTTATTAAACAAAATTTTCATTATACGAATGTAATTTCACAGAGTAACTTATACTACAAACAATCATGGATAAGATTAACATTAAATAAATGTTATTTCGTTGGAGGTGTCTTTTACAAGGCACCCGACACTGACGTACCTAATTTTTTGCTATCATTAGAAGCATGATAGCAGAATTAATTTTAAATTGTTAGAAATTGTATTTATGGGAGATTTTAATATAAATCTATTAAATGATACTAACAGGTCCACTATTTTATTTCAACTATGTGTGACGCAATTGGATTAAAACAAGCCATAAATCAGCCCACCCCAGTTACGCCATTTAGTTCAACCTTGATCGACTTGATGCGTACGAGTATGGACATTATTGACTCAGGTGTGTCGAATTCGCTGCCTTTCGAAAAGTTTAAAAATTTCAACCTTAACCATTTCACTTGTGATCTTGCAGCTTTTCATTGGGATTATATTTACAAAATTCAGGATATAAATGACAAATTAATTTTTCTTAATACGAACATTATTTATCAGTTTGATATGCATGCCCCAATTAAGACTGCAACTTTCCACACAACTAGGGCTCCTTGGCTTACGGACACCATACGACTGATGTCTTTACGCGATGGTGCCCTTAAAAGGCAAAATTAACCAAAACGATAGCGGCCTTTCAATATTATAAAGAACTACGTAATCTCACAACATCGGCAATACGAAGAGAAAAAAGAACATATTTACAATACAGCATTTCAAACAAAAGTACTAAAATCTTTGGAAGGATCTAGCGGATCTAAATATTTATAATAAGAAAAAAGAATTGATCCAGATAATTTAAAAAATGTAAATTTAATCAACTCATTTTTTACAGGTAATACTGCGACGTCTGTTAGCAACACGCTGATTAATTATTATAACGATAATATTATTGGCAACTGTCATCTTTCATTCTCTCTCGTGGATGTTACTCAGTTCGAGGTCACATATTATCTTCTATTAAATCGATGGCATATGGCGCTGACAAAATCAATATTAAGATGTTAAACCTCTGTTGCCCGTTCCTACTACCACATATTACCCATTTGATTAATATCTAGTTATCTCAAAACGTATATCCCACATGCTGGAAAGAAGCGGTAGTAGTTCATATCACTAAAAACAATAATCCTTTAACATTTAAAGATTTGCGTCCCATTAGTCTCCTCTACCTTATCTCAAGTCTTAGAAAAAAATATTTATCGTCAAATCCGTTCTTATTTAACACATCGTCGCGCAACTGCCCTAGGTGATACTATTTACAATTTATATTATTTGCAATACTACATCACTTTGGTTTTGGGCAGAGAGTCATATACTTCTTTCGCAATTATCTCACTAGCAAATTTCAGCGTGTGAGACTTGATAATGTAATCTCAAACGTTATAGCAATTACATCTGGGGTACAACTTGGTAATATATTGGGACCGCTACTATATATATGTATTCAACGAATTTAGTTAACGTAATCAAGTATTTTAATTATCATTTATACGCTGATGACACCCAATTGTACTACTCTTTTCCTCCAAACAAAGTTAGTGATGCAATGGCGTTGATTAATTCTGACCTTAATGATCTTGTTTCAACGTCCTCAAATCATTCTCTACTGCTGAATGCTACAAAATCCACAGTCCTTATATTTGGTGGCCAAAAATCGCGAGCTATAATTAAAGATGTACTAGATATTAAAACTTATAATACCACATTAAAAATATCAGAAGGTGCTAAAAATCTAGGTCTCCACTTAGACACCAATCTTCGATTTAAAACACACATATCGAAACTGGTCAGATCAGCATATGACAGATTGAAAATTCTTTACGGGGCAAAAGACTGCCTCAACATTCACTTTAGAAAACTACTTTGTGAAAGCACCATTTTATCAGTTTTCAATTACTGTGACGTAATTTATACTCACTGAATCGACAAGTCTGATCAAGTTAGAATTCAAAGAGTTCAAAATGCTTGCCTTCGCTTTATATATGGAATTCGTAAGAGTCCACATCTCGCATACACTCGGCTGGGAAGCTGGTTCAACATGAATAATAGGTGAGACCTACATGCCTGTATTTTCTATCACAAAGTTATACTTTCCAAACAACCTAGTTATTTATACCGTAAACTTATATTTAGAACTGACACCTACATACATTAAATACTAGAAATAAGGGTTTGCCCACTCCACCAGCACACAAGCTTGAATTATTTAAACGTTCATTCTCATATAAAATAGTCAGGTGCTATAATACCTCTTGAACTGAAAAGTTTATGTCTGATACGTTTTTCAGGGCGACAGCCTGAGAGATTTTTTCAAAGCCAAATTTGTTATAGATTACATGGATACTCCGGGTTTTTCTTTCTTTCTTTGTATTGTTTTTCATTTTCATTTGGTCTCTAGTAGTCTAGTTTTGCTTCGTTTAAGTTAATTTAGTTTAGTACAGTTAAGCTAATACTGAATTTAGGGCACTAATGGAAGAGCAGCTGGATGTTTCGTGTTCAGATGATTTTAGTATCCTTTGACCACAAAAAGGGCACACAGTTTACTTTTTTCCTTTTTATTAATTTGTATGTCTCGTCTGTGGTCAATAAACATTATTATTATTATTATTATTAAAATAATAATAAAATAATAATTTTAAAAAAAGTGAGTTAAACCGTCATAAACTTTTCTAGCGAGTAAAGCTCAAAACTGTTCTATAGGACATGCTTGTGGAACATTCGGGTGGTTATCCTCTTTAGGTACACGTGGGATATGTTGTTGCCTTAACCATTCTTTGATTCTTCTCTGGCACGATGCCAGATCCGACCAGAACTTAATATTATCATTAACATAATGCGTTTGAATAAAATTCACTAATTTAGGGAGGCACCACACTAGTACATTGTCCGCTTTTTTCTTATACCTTACGTCATTAGGAACGTCCTCAATATTGTCTGTATAAAAGCATTCGTTTATGGCGTTATTTTTGAAATGTTCTAAACTTAATTGTCTGCAGCATCTTGGAATCCTTTATAATTGAGCAGCCGTGTATTTTGGACATTTTTGTCGCTTTCTATATTTTAAATTATTTCTGCTAATTTTCCTCATGGCTGTCATATGGCAAATGTGAAATTTTCGGCCTAATCTTCTCATTGCAACTCCTGTTCTATTTTTTGCAGAATCAATGAAGTTCTGAAACATTGCATGATACAAAACTCGAATACGACCCATCTTGGCAAGATTCATACACAGCAAACCTTCCTAACATTCCTTAATGACGCGGTATATTGTTGACTTAGAAATATTTTGGTTTCTATAAATGACGACAATGTCATGTTTGGGCATGTGGCCACCCAAATTGTAAATACCTTTCCCCAATTCTAACTTGTAGGGCATTTTGTAAAACGTTGTAAATACAAATCTGTTGTCAAACTGCAGTAGAAACCTGACAGATTCACAATACCCAATGGTAAGTTGATTGCTTTATATTTAATAGGAAAAATAATACGAAAAATGTTCCGAAAACTTTTATTACATACGTTATAAAAAATCTCTACTATCTTGAAAATATGTGGCAATTGAATACGGCACTACGATTTTATAGAAGTCTGCGTGTGCAATTTAAAAATCAAATAAAATTTCAGCTAGTTGCTCTTTACCGACATTAAAGAGATGCTAAGTTGCCTCGAAGAAAATAATGTTCATATACCTCGTTAACCTCGTCCACGCACGTACTATTTTTAAGTGAATTTAGATTTTTATGAACGTTTTAACAAGACAAAATATCCAGGGTTGGGCCTTAAATTGTATACATAAAAAATAAGCCCGATTTACTTTTAGAGTCTTTTACCATCGCTTCGTATCTGCTCCTTGAATTTCGCCGCAAATTTCGAAATTTATATTAGACTAGCTATTGTTACATGATGATATAATCAAATATAATATAGCATTTTGGTTACGGATTATTTGGCTTCGTATGCCAGGTATGCGGCGTGACACCGGGCATTACATTGACTGGCGATTTCGCGACGTCATACTTTGGTGAAAGAAACCAACGAATCAGTTATTGGCGATTACAACCAGAAATGTATTTTAATCTGCTTTTTTTTCTTCGAAACGTTAATTGAATTGAACCAACGCAATTAAATTTACGTCCATTCATTTAGTTCGTTTTGCTATAGAATATTTGGATTGCCTACGTTTGCTTCAGTTGGCCAGTTGAATTAAATATTGTAGGTTGTACAGTTATTTCCGTCTGAAATTATTTACTGAAAATTTATTTCTGTTGCAATTTTTGCAAGCCAGTACTGTAAATCGAGGACGAATTTTCGTATTCCGCGTAATGAGTAATAACTAACAAGACACGCCACTGATATGGTCTTGATGATAATAAATGGCATACACGATTAAAGAGAACAGAAACAAGTAGTTGTAAGGAAGCTTTCGTGAAACACTTGTAAACATTATGTACACGGAAGTAAACATGGCTTATGAATAGATTATAATTACGCTATTTTTTATGGAATTTATAATTTGATTCCATTGTTTACTTGAATGGCGCTTTAAAGTCGTAATGAATAGATGTGTGGCGAGGCCGGGCGTGAAAAGTTATGTCAATGAACATTTTCAATTTATTTCAATCAAATGACATATTATATTAATCATTATACACTGCGCCAATAAATTAGAGGAACACTAAGAAAAATAGTTGTAACTTCTTTTCTAGTTTTATGAAAGTAACGAAATCTGCTGTTGCTGCTGCTGATATTAATATTTATTTACCACAGGATGCATTCAATTTGATTATTTCAACCTTATTATCAAAAAAAGATAAAATATGGCAAACAGTTTAGGGAAAAGGTCCACCTGTCAATTCGATAGCTCCAGATTCACAAAGAATTAAGTGGGTGACTGTGAATTTATATATTATTAGTGCGATCGAGCACTTGTGGGACGAACTGGATCGTAAGCTCAGAAATAGACTGTGGCACCAGAAACTCTTCAACAGCTTACGGTAGCATGGACCAACATGCCTCAAGAGGATATCCGGAGGTGGATTGAAAGTATGCCACAAAGATGTCAGGCCGTTATTCAATCTCGTGGAGGACATACGTGTTATTAGTATTTATTCTTATTATACGCATAAGAATTATTAATGAGACTTAATTTGGAGTTCAAGGCTAACTAAGTTACCTATATTATTGGAAAAGATTGTTAATTTATATAAATTAGAAATCTTTTCTGGAACCAGAAATATTTAACTCTGCGACAATTCAAAATATTTCAGTTGATCTTCATAAATATTTAACAATAGAATGAATTTTTGATTTAAATTCAGAAAACTCAACTTTAGGCCAAGAGAACATTTATGTGAAATTATCAAAAAAAAAGATTGACTTTAATAGCCCGCATTTAAATGCATCAACTTTTGCAAATAAGTGAGAATTTCAAATATACTAGGCATGTGATATTAAATTTTGGTTCATGCTAGATAAAGCTAAAGCTAATTTTAACCAACTACTCGCAAAAAATAATACAATAGCACCCAACTAATGCGAATATAATGCATTTATTACATTACATAAAAATAACCTTGCTAATGGCGTTCCTGGTGGCTAGGTATTTGTAAAAAATACGTGCGATTAAGATACACTCTAAACTTGCATCGAAATTGTTGCTATGAAATTGCCATATTTTGTAGCACCCTTGAAAATATTACGCATATATACATTTAAATCTTTCTTTGAAATCGCCCTGTTTAAACAAGCCGATAAAAATCACTCACCTTCCTGGACGCCTGCTCATTACGTACCACCATCCCTCGCCGAAGGCTCCAACATACCAAATAGTCTTCCATAACACAACACTCACCACAAGCCTTAATAATCACCGAAAATCGCCGCGAAACGTGCAATTTTTCACGAGGAACGCGACAAACTAACCGAACATTGTACGGCGTTCACTCAATTCGCGAAAAAACTGCGACCTACTTAGTTTTTGTCGTTACATCACGTCCGTTACCGGCAAATCGATCCTGTGCATCGACAAAACATTGCCACACGCGGGACAAACACGATGAGGAACCGATAAGAAAATGATCAAGGCAAAAAGCGACGTGGTAGACCAAGGTGCACTTTTGCGATATTAAGCCGGGCTACAATTTTTACTTTATTATACTTTGCGCCCTAGCGCCCAAACTAACATATATAACAAAAGTGGAAAATTTTTGAAATATAATTTTTCAAACAATAATTGTGTTATTATATTTAGTAGTACAGGAAGCGATTCAATCAATCTTTAACTATAATTATAATGTATCACAGCAAAAGGTCCATGGGTTTCAATAGTTTTCAATTTGGTGCGAATGCATCTCAACAGCCTTTGGACGTGGGTTAAACCCTCGAAAATTTGGTAGATTCTTCGTCGTAGTTCTTCTTCATTTTGGGCTTCCCACGCACCGTCGTAAACTTTTCTACCGAGTAAAGACCAAACTCTTCTATAGGACGTACCTGTGTAACGTGCGGAGTGGGGTTATCTTCTTTAGGTACACTGCAACGCGGTTTGTTTGCCCGTTGCGATTTGCTCGCGGGCGTCGCTCAATTCGGAGATCCGGGTAATAAATCGCGTTCGGTTTCACTAATATACTTTTATTCCCAACTAAATCAATACAAATAAAGAAAATAAATAAAAATGTACACGACGGAATATTTACAGGTATTTACAAGAACAATATCAATTATTGTTATTTTCCCCGGTTTATGTCTTAACTACGAAGATTTATGCGCGGGTATTCGTCTACACGGACGACGGTTCGGCGAACGGGAAGCGGTAAATGTTATTCGGTGTTTGTAACACAAGCGCGTACCCCATACGGAGATCGCACCCGATAGTTACAAAAGAGGGTTCTGCAGAACAAGCGCGTACCCCATACGGAGATCGCACCCGATATCTGCAAACGGAGGAAAGGAATCTTACAAAACAAGCGCGTACCCCATACGGAGATCGCACCCGATATTTGTAAACGGAGGTAGGTCCGTTCGCTACGCTCGCTCGCTTGCCTCTGTCTGTCGACTGGCAGGGGTCGGAGTTTATATATCCGCCCGTTGCCAAAAAACCACTACATATGACGCGTGTTATTGACACGAACGGCTCGGTTCTCGCTCGCTCCGGTATTCGTCGCGATCTTCGTTCTCATTTGGAATCATTACCCGAATCTAATTTAATATTAAATTAAATTCGACGGCCGTAACGATTCCAAATTTGTAACGAAGCTCGTTGCTTCGTTACACACCACTGTTACGGGGGGGGGGGGCGACAAGACGGACGATTATCTACACATCGATTCGGAGTCCTAGACGATCTGCCTCTCTCTTCGTCATGACGAGGTGTTCCCTCGTGGACAGCGGAACGATGTATGGCCGGTTCGGGTGTTTCATCGCACGTCTTCGGGTTTTACCGGTACCGGGCTTTATCGCGGTGGCGACTTCCTCTGGGATATGCAGAACCGCGGGGGACTGCATGGCGGTGGTCGTCTCGGTCGTTCGTCCGGGGGTAATCGGTAGCCCATGGGGGCCCAAGACGAGTGGAGACGTCGGCCACGGAGAACTCGTCCTTATTGGGGATATCCCAAACAGCTCTTCGAATTTCTTTTGTAGGAACGCGGCGGTGTCAGGCGAACACAGTTGGATGGGCGTGTTCGGTCGGCTCGGTGTCCTGGGCGAATCCATGTCGAACTGGCTGTGGCTCTTGGTCGGTGAACATTTATACAGGTGGCCCGGCTTCCCTCTCCACCGGAGTCTGCGCGGGTCTTAGGTCCTTTACGTGGACCGTCCCCACCTTTCGGCGCCTAGAATCCTGTAACCGAACAATTACTGGTGAAATTACCTGTGCTATTTTGTAAGGTCCGTCGAACTTCGGGGCCAATTTCGCGGAGAAGTTTTTCGCGGCGCTTGATAAGTAGTGCTTTTTCTGGTACACCCACTGTCCTACTTGTGGATTGAATGGCCGGTGTCGGAGGTTATAGGGTCGACTCTGCCGTTGAAATGCTTCGGCCAGTTTCCGTTGTACTAATTCGTACACATCCTTCATTTTCGTGAATTCGGTTGCTACTCTCTGTGGGTCGTCAGTAATTTTGTTTGCAACTGTGGGTTCCACTTCTTGCTTCAGTGTTCGTGGGGGGGGGGCAGTTCTCTGCCGTAGTTTAGGAAGGCCGGAGAAAACCCTGTTGATTCATGCTTGGCCGTATTTATGGCAAACATTACCTGGGGTATGTACCTATCCCAGTCACGGTGGTCTTCTGTTATGTGTTGAGCCAACATAGGTCCTATTACGCGGTTTACGCGTTCTACCGGGTTTGTGTGTGGGCTATACGGAGCGGTGAAACGATGTTGTATCCCAAAGGCTTTAGTGACCTCAGCGAGTTGTCGGTTCGCAAACTGGGGGCCGTTGTCGGATACTAATATTTTCGTGACCCCAAAACGGAAAATCACTCTTTCTTGCAATGATTGGATCACGGTTTTTGCGGTAGCTTCTCTTAGTGGTTGACATTCCACCCACTTGGTGAAGCGATCCTGGAAGACCAGTAGATATTTAAATCCTTTCTTGGATCTCGGAAATGGTCCCAGAATATCGGCGGATATATTTTCCCATGGTCGACTGACTTTCGTCATGTGCATTTGTCCCAGTGGTTTTTGTTGGTCAAATTTAAACTTATTACATGATATACATCTCCTTACGTAATTTTTGACTTCCCTGAACATCCCTGGCCAGTAATAGCGATCAGCTGCCCTGGTCATGGTCTTCGAGATGCCCATGTGTCCTGCCTCCGGTGTCTCATGGATTTCTTTTAATACGCGTGCCCGGTCGGGGTATGGAACGCAGAGTTTCCATGCATGGTCTGGTTCAATTTCTATTTCGGCACTCATACTCGGAAAGTATCGGTAGAGGTTACCCTCCCGTATTGCGAAATCTTTTCGTGCTTCTGGATTCTCGAGTACCTCCGTATACTTAGTTCGATACCATTTACAGGAGGTTTCCTCGAACATTGTCGCCACATCTTCTTCGTCGTGAGGATTGGTGTTGGTTAATGGGGCGCGCGTGCGTCCCGTTACTGTACGGAATCCACCCATTTCGGTGTATAGGAACTCTTGCAACCGTTTTGCCTGTGTCGGGTTTAACTGGGTGTCCACCGTGGCTAGAGTCGGTTGTTCTAGTCTGGGCGTTCTTTCTAGTATCTGATGGTTTCCGGTATTCAGGGTCAGGTTAAGACGCTGCAGCACGTCCATGCCCAGAATCATTTCGGCAGTGGCGGTTTCCATCACCCAGAACAATGATTCAATGACCTGCTGCCCCACATGAATTTTTAGCCGTATCCGGTCCTGTAGTCTTCTGGATGACCCGTCGGCCATTCTTACTTTTGGTAGTTTGGTTTCCTCCTTCTGGATACCATTTTCGTAGCCATATCTGGCGACTGATTGACTCACGAATGAGCTGGTGGCTCCGGTATCTATCAGTGCTAACCACACCTTCCCCAGGATGTTTATTTTTACCCACAGCCTGTTGTCGTTATTATGAACCACATCCACGGTTTTTAAGTCCGGATTGGGAAGTGATGGAACGGGCGTTTTAGTTATTTCTTTCGGTCGGCTTAGCCCTGGAAACCGACCTGTCTGGCGTTTCCCTGGCATCGGCAATTTCTAGACAGCACACCTTCCTTTCCGCATCGGGAACAAAATAGTTTTGGCCGGTTTCGACAATCCCCACGGACATGCCCTGTCTGTCCGCATCGCCAGCACGTTACTGGTTTAGACGGTGTCGTTGTTCTCTGGTTGGTATTGCCTGGTTGGATTTGATTTCCTTGCACGGAAGCATAGCAATTCGCTCGGGGTCTTTCCTTCTCCCGTGATTGCAGTGCTGGTTCGAGGGCATTAACCTCGCTTTGCGTTCGTCGGTAAGCAGTTTCGCTTATAAGGGTTTTCGTTGGCGGTGGTGGTTCTTGAAACAGTCTTGTTTCTTGGCGGAGTTGTTCATACTCCGCCGCTTGATCCAACAGATCTTGTAATGACGCAACATTCGACCGGCGTATGTATAATCTAATCTCCGGCCGCAGGTTATTATAGATTCGGTCCAGCCTCGCTTGCTCCGAGAATCCTCCGCAGCGCCTAATCAGCGTTATTAGAGACACAGCGAATTCCCGAGCGGTTTCCTGCGAACCCTGAGTTCGATTTCGGATTTCGTCCTCTATACGTGACTGATATCTCGGTGGTAAGTATTGCCTTTTAAAATCGGTCAGGAAGTCGTTCCAGTTTGCCCATAAGTCTTTGTTGTTGCGGTACCATAGAAGAGTTCGTCCCCTAAAAACTTCTGGTAGAGCAGCAAGCATTTCCTTATCTGGGATCGTGTAACACTCTTGCAGTTCCGCCAATCTTTCTAAGAATGAAACTGCGTCACTTTCGCCCGAAAAGTGTACACCCCATTTTCGTACACGTTCGCACGTGATTGCTACAGGTGATGTTATCGGTGTAGTAATTGGCAAAGGTTCGACAGGTTCGGACGTCGGTGTCGGTTTCTTTAACCATTCGACAACTCTCTTTCGAATGTCTTCTTGTGTTCCTTTTGTTGATAAACCGAATTGTTTTGCAATCACCATCAGGTCTTCCTTTTTAACTGAATAAACCCAGTTTGTACTTCTCGGAATATCTAACTCCTCTTCCGCCATTTTTTTTATATTATATTAATATTCTTTATATTTACGGTTGGATTATTATTTTCGATTTAATCTTTCGTTCTGCTTTAATATTATTTGCGGTCTTAATATTATTTACGGTGTTAATATTATTTAAAGTATTAATATTATTTTCGGTCTTAGTATTATTTACGGTATGAATGTTATTTACGGTGTTAATATTATTTAGCCTTAATATTATTTTCGGTCTTAGTACTATTTACGGTATTAATATTATTTAACGTGTTAATTTTATTTAAAGTCCCTGCTCGGGCGCCATTTTGCAACGCGGTTTGTTTGCCCGTTGCGATTTGCTCGCGGGCGTCGCTCAATTCGGAGATCCGGGTAATAAATCGCGTTCGGTTTCACTAATATACTTTTATTCCCAACTAAATCAATACAAATAAAGAAAATAAATAAAAATGTACACGACGGAATATTTACAGGTATTTACAAGAACAATATCAATTATTGTTATTTTCCCCGGTTTATGTCTTAACTACGAAGATTTATGCGCGGGTATTCGTCTACACGGACGACGGTTCGGCGAACGGGAAGCGGTAAATGTTATTCGGTGTTTGTAACACAAGCGCGTACCCCATACGGAGATCGCACCCGATAGTTACAAGAGAGGGTTCTGCAGAACAAGCGCGTACCCCATACGGAGATCGCACCCGATATCTGCAAACGGAGGAAAGGAATCTTACAAAACAAGCGCGTACCCCATACGGAGATCGCACCCGATATTTGTAAACGGAGGTAGGTCCGTTCGCTACGCTCGCTCGCTTGCCTCTGTCTGTCGACTGGCAGGGGTCGGAGTTTATATATCCGCCCGTTGCCAAAAAACCACTACATATGACGCGTGTTATTGACACGAACGGCTCGGTTCTCGCTCGCTCCGGTATTCGTCGCGATCTTCCTTCTCATTTGGAATCATTACCCGAATCTAATTTAATATTAAATTAAATTCGACGGCCGTAACGATTCCAAATTTGTAACGAAGCTCGTTGCTTCGTTACAACACATGGAATATTTTATTGCCTTAACCAATCTTGAGTTCTTCTCACATAATGGCACGTTGCCAGACTACACTACACATGTTTCGCCAATATTGTTGTTTCATCAGGTGACGAAATACAAAACAATTATACAGAAAATATTACTTATATACTAATACCGGCTTTAAAGGAGGGGGTGTAATTACAGGTTTAGATTTAATGGGGAGGAATTGTTTATGTCTACTTGATCATTCAAAATTGTACTTAATCTGTTAAATTTGTTAATTTCTAAGTTTTTTACTTTTTTACGACACAGGTCGAGTCTGTTTTGTTGAAGTTGTTTGGCAGTTGGCAGTTTGGCCTTCGTACATTTGTATTACAATCCTCACATGTTAACTTATATACACTTGAGTTCTTTTTATCCGTTTTATCCTTATTGTTTTTTATGTACTTTTTAGTTTGAGTTGTTAGTTTTGAATGCTATTGTTTGGTTTGTAAATTTTTTAATTATCGCATCTATTTTTTCGCAGCTTTTGCCTATATAAGTAGTGGTGCTGTAGTTAATAAGTGCATTCTAGGGTAAATCGAGGAAAGTATTTTAGGCTTTCGATGTTTCATAAGAATTCTCCTCGCCATGTTTATAGAATAATCATTATTTAAAGCGATAGTAATAATCTTGTTCTTTTCTACTTCTTAATTGTCTTTACTCATTGGGGTGACTGGAAATGAATGGTAAGCCGCTAATTTATAAGTTATGGGATGAAAAGAACATGCTATATAGTGGTGCCTGTGTGTAGGTTTGTGATATATAGAGAATTCGTGCTTATTGTTTTTGTGTGATATACTAAGGTCCAGGAAATTGATAGATTTGTTTATTTCCATTTCTATCGTAATTTTATGTCAGGATGAATAGTATTCATGTAATTATGTAGAGATTTAGCTTGTCTGTGAAGCCAATTAGGATACAATCTACATATCTGACCCAGTACACAATTTATTTAAACGATTGGTGTTTGCTAATGGCATATTCGAGATTGTCCATAAATATTTTGGCCAATAATGGGCTTCCCCATTGCCAATCCCCTCGTTTATTTGTAGTATGTATGAAATTGACAATAATTTTGAAGTAAACACGTGTTAAGACAATTTACCATTTCTGTTTTGAAGACCGGGTTGGTGTTATTATTTTCAAGTTTTAATTTGATTAATTCTATAACCTCATTGGGTGGTATACTTGGGAACAGATTAGTGACGTCAAACGAAATGAGCTTAGTATTTCTGGGTATTATTAAATTAGAGATTTTGTTGGTTAATTCCTGTGAATTTTTTATGGCGAATTTCGGTTTAAATTGAATGTGTTCAAGTATAACTTTTATTAAGTGTTTGGCAAGATTTTTATATATGATACTACAGGACGGATGGGGTAAGTAATCGGTAAGTTTTTTACAACTATTAAGAACAGAACTCTACTTTTATCTCTTAGTAACATTGTTTACAAGATACCCTGTCGTGAATGTGACCTTATTTATATTGGCCAGACAGTGTAAAGACTGAAACAACTCACAACACAGCATAATAGCGATTCTCGCCTTAAACCTACTTACTGTGCGCTAGCATTCCATTCCAATAGTAAAGGACACCATATAAATTATGAAGAAGTTACAGTCCTGGCACATAATAACAAATTACACCAGAGACTCTTCATCGAAATGTGCTATGTTATTAACACAAATAATGCCATCAACTTTAAAAAGGATAAAGAAAACAGCACCATTTACAACGGCCTTCTGAATAAATGCTGACATTTTCTATTAATTAATTTGCAACTTATTTTTGCCCTTAGCAATTAATTACTTGAATGAGAGATGAATCTTGCGACGACTCATAACCTGTATTGTATTTCTTTACGCCATCCTTGTCTTTTCTCCTTGGGTTATTTTGTAGCTTCTTTTGCGGTTGGTCTAGTCAGAATTTTTGTGTTTTGATTATAATTTAAAATTTTCACTTTGTTTGTAACACGGACTGTATACATGTTTTACTTTAAGAAAGGTATGTGACCGACGCAGTTTAAAGAAAATCGTTCGGTCGAGTCGAAGTTGCTAAAATAGGGTCCGTATCTTTATACCATTGACGTAGAAGATCGGTTCTCGTATTATAGTCGCCGTTTTGCTGTGTTTTTATGCTTTTACTCCATATTTATTCAACAACAGTTCTTTTTAGAACTAAATTTATGTGTGCAATCATTGAGAGGCTGTACAAGCTATGTAATTTAGCATTTTATATCGAAGGTAAGTTTGAGGTTATGATAACTAGAACGTATGTTACGCCACTGGGTTTTTACCTAGGCGCATGTACAGTGGCTCTATACTGACAGTGTGGCCATGAGCGCGGCGGCCGCCATGTTTCCTCCAGATTTGAATAATACAGCATAGAACAATGCCGTTTCAAATGCATTACAATTAGAATAACGCAACGTTTCGAGCTGCAATGTAATATTCGTATATGAAAATGTGACGATAGTAGGAATAGAGAAGTACAAAGTATGTACCTACATATGTCGGTAACATCCTGTTGATTGCACATTAAACTGGAATAGGTACCAATGAAACAACGAATGTGTATAAGCTATAAATAAGAATATATTAAATAATGTCATAACTGAACAGCCATTACAGACTTGCTTGCATACATGTTCTGTTTCTGTTTTTTACATTTCCTACTAGCTATTTTTAAACGGAACACAACAAATCTACGTATAAGCTTGGTTTTTAAATTAGGACAGTCAGGTAAATACTTAAATGACTTGCACCCTTCACTAATTTTGTTTACCAAAAAATCTTTAAGGTTCACATTTTTCTGGTTAGTGACTGTATTAAAATACTGCCGAAAAATTGTTTCCATTTTCACACACAAATGGAAAGTACTTTCATTACAAAAATACAATGTATTTTGTTTAAAACACTTTAACCTAACTAACTGCGCATATCTAAAATGTATAAATGTCTTGGAGCCTGGAGCTTCCATGCAACGCAAACATATTTTGGCATTTCGTCGAATACTTTTTAAAATGTAACCACATATATTATACAATGAGTTAAGTTCCGCATTGCTTAAGGTTATCACTGGAGGTACAAAATCTTCTGGTATAACTGCGGGTGAATATATAACGTTTGCATGTTCAATGTTGAGAAATTCTACCAAAAATTCACGGTCATCATGATCGTAGCTACTCCTGGACACATCTTTTAAATATTGCCCAACACTAATGAGCTTTAAGTGGTTTTTAAATTGTGTGCGTTTGGGACTGCCTGTTTTGCACGAATCACACTAAAAAGGTTCTCTAAACAGTCCTGTGATGTCAAAATGAACGCATAATTTCTGTTTGTGAAAAAATCCTCTTGGATGTCTAAAATAGACTGTGTTGAAATTAATAAGCTAGTTTGGCTTGGCTTCCATGTCCTCTTTTCTCCTACTAATTAAATTGTAATGGCTTTTGGTATTTGATGACATCTTCGACATGTTGAATGTCAACAACTCTTGTGGGCAAATTAAATCTGATTTGCATATCAATAGTTATGTCGATAGTGCGGTTTGTTACCAACATATTTTTTATATTTTTAAAAAGATGTGGTACATCTGCTAAAACATATATCTTTTTGTTGGTATCTGTCGGATGTTTAATGTAATTTTTTATACGTGCATGGCGACCTGCTGTTCCACCACATAGTTTCCAAAATGCCTGGTTAGCTGCACCCATATCAGAAATAATGGCGACTACACTCAAACCCAATTTTTCCGTTTTCGAGATGATCTCATAAAGGATATCTTTATATACTCGGCCATCCACAGAACTGCCCGTAAAATAGTACGCAACTGTCTGTTTCCACCGTCGTGTGATGCCACCCAACATAATGACAAGTGCGTGATTGGCTACTTTCTCCAATGAATGGCCGGCCAAATTAACGTTGCCTAAATACACTTTCAGTGCAGGGTCATAAATTTTTGCAGGTGTTATTGCCATTCCATCCACCGTAATTACACAGTCTCGTTCATGTGTATCTTTAAAATTTCCTACTTTGATGCTTAAGAATTCAAATACTTCATGAAGGATACCAGGTTCAAAGTGAACATTTTCTAATCTTCTTCGTAAAGTGCGTAGAGATGATAAGGGCATATGGTGTTTAATTAGTTCCTCATATCCGGTAGTACCACATGCAAATCTTAACCTCAATGCCTTTGTCACGGTCGTGTTGGACCATTTTCGAAATCGTGTTGATGGTCTTCGCAGTGCTTCAATTTGATCCCTGTGGAAATACATTTTACAGAAAACCAATTAAACTAATTAGAAGTAGATATTACGGGTTAAACACTTTCTTCAAAAGCTGATCGCTCTGTAAATCTTTAATGTACTCTTCATTGTGACGCATCATAGTGTTTAGACTCCGCTTAATTTTTCCAAGTTCATTCCGATGTTTATTGGCACGTTGGGTGGCCTTTTTGTACACTACCTCGTACTTTCTGAGCTTTTCTTCTGTGTGTTGCGGAGTTGTGGACTGGCCAGATGCAGGTTCGGGTTCATCGACAATTGAGGTCCCGGATACAATAACGCGCGGAGCGCTCGAAGGTGGAAACAGGTATTGTCCAACCGATCGATATTTTGGGGAAAATTTTTTTTCGGAAAATGGATTAAACAAAAATACTATCTTGTGTAACTTTCCGCATCTTTTTTACCCGAACTATTTTTTGATCCGTCAATTAATTTGTCCAGAAAAAAATAAAATAGTGAAATTTTTTCGTTCGACAATTCAATTAATTTCAATGCTTTTTAAAACTCGAATCGCGAAATCTCGGGAACTATTCGACCAAACAAGTTGAAATTTTTAATAGAACACTGTGACACTTCACTGTCGCGAATAAAGTTATTGCAATCGTGGAAATAATCATTTGTTGGATAATATTCAATAAATAATCAGTTGCGCTATGAAACCATGTTCTTTTTTTTTCGACTAGCGAGGAAGTTTTTCGCTATTAGTCTTGCGGCATTCTATTTGCGATATTATTGTTCCTTAAACTGTAACGTAAATTTTAATGTATCACTTGGCGTGATAAGTTTAAAACCTGGAAAGTTGTTGCTTTGTAAACAACAGGTTCGTTTACCGCGCACGACGCGTCAAGCGCTTCCTATGCATTCACGCTACTTTACTACATTTTATTCTTGCAAGCATAGATTAATGCCCAAATTACTTAAGTGTTTATGTGATAATCGTGATTGAAGCATACAGTTATTTTTCTATGCAAGTATGCAATCAAACATACAGCGCATATGAATGAAAAAATTGCAATACGATTACCGGCTGTAAACAAAAGATTATTTTGGTCACACTCACGATCGTATAAGGAAAAGTCGAATAATTATTATTGTTTTGTAGACATTTTTTCTAACAACGAAGGAAATACAATGAATAGTATTAACTTGTAATTATTACATCACTAAAATATTAAAAAACATCTATCATTAGGGAGCAGATTCTTTTGTTTCTTCTACTTTCATTCCTGCCTGTTAGATTTCTTATCTTCACTAGTTTTGCTCGCCGTCTTTACTCTAACACGCATATCATCTAAATATGATGTAAAATAATTTCTACCTCCTGGAGACAATATCGTAGCAGTGCATTTAAATCTTTAATTTTTTCTTGTGAAATCCCTATTTGTTTAGCTTCTGCAGCATTTACAATATCGTCAAATGACACTGTCCTCTCTATTTTATAGGTAATTGGTTCGCTATCATAATCGTAGAAAACATTAAGTTGACCATTAGCGAAATACTGAATTTTAACTGCTTTACTGATCTTAAGTCCTTTCGGAACTTTAAAATTAAAGATTCAAAATCTTTCACCGTGTCTTTCTGTTCTACAGTAGTAAATGGAGGATTTCGAGCACTTTGTAGCAAATCTATATAATCTTTTTCAGTTTCAATATGCTCGAGCAATTTTTTTTCCGCCCGTACATCCCAAATGATAGATGTTTTTAATATTTTAGTGATGTAATAATTACAACTTAATACTATTCATTGTATTTCTTTCGTTGTTAGAAAAAATGTCTATAAAAACAATAATAATTATTCGACTTTGTATTGCAATATTTTCATTCATATGCGCTGTATGTTTGATTGCGTACTTGCATAGAAGAATAACTGTATGCTTCAATCACGATTATCACATAAACACTTAAGTAATTTGGGCATTAATCTATGCTTGCAAGAATAAAACGCAGTAAAGTAGCGCGAATGGATCCGAAGCGCTTGACGCGTCGTGCACGGTAAACGAACCTTTTGTTTACAAAGCAACAACTTGCCAGGCTTTAAACTTATCACGCCAAGTGATACATCAAAATTTACGTTACAGTCTAAGGAACAATGATATCGCAAAGAGAATGCCGCAAGACCAATAGCGAAAAACTTCCTCGCTAATCGAAAGAAAAGAACATGGTTTCATAGCGCAACTGATTATTTATTGAATATTATCCAACAAATGATTATTTCGACGATTGCAATAACTTTATTCGCGACAGTGAAGTGTCACAGTGTTCCATTAAAAATTTCAACTAGTTTGGTCGAATAGTTCCCGAGATCTCGCGATTCGAGTTTTAAAAAGCATCGAAATTAATTGAATTGTCGAACGAAAAAATTTCACTATTTTATTTTTTTCTGCACAAATTAATTGACGGATCAAAAAATAGTTCGGGTAAAAAAGATGCGGAAAGTTACACAAGATAGTATTTTTGTTTAATCCATTTTCCGAAAAAAAAATTTCCCCAAAATATCGATCGGTTGGACAATACCTGTTTCCACCTTCGAGCGCTCCGCGCGTTATTGCATCCGGGACCTCAATTTCACTTTCTCCAGATGATAGTTCTAAATTCTCCATACTTGAAGGTCCAGGTTCATTATTTGCAATTCGTCTGCGTTTTGGGCTCACAATTTTCCTTTCCACAGGAGGCTTTCTCTTTGGTTTTGGTTTGGCAAAGCTGAAGATAGTGGGAACAGCATTGTTTTTTAATCTCCTTGTGCCATCTTGCCTTGTCTTTTCCCACATCTCAGGCTCAAAATGTACCTGTGAATGAGCATGAATGAGCATTTAAAATACATAATTATAGGTAGATAACTAACCTCACAAAGATAGGATTTATTTGTGGGAGAGAACTTTTGCAATCCACTGTTTCCTTCTTTGAGGATCTCTTGGAAATACTTTCATCAAGTACCCTTGCTCGGATCTGTTTTTACATACATATGCTGAGCAGCCAACCATTGTATCACGCTGTGATTATATTCAGGCTTCTTCGCACTTTGTGTTATCCTATAATGCACATAATGCTTATTTAGTACTATAGCACTTTCAGTTGTATTATTTCAAAATTAATAAAGGCCGAGTTTCTTAGCTACCTAGGTACTTACCAAATAATTTAAAATCGTTTTCGTGGAGTAGGTATATTTCAATTATTGTTCCACAACAGCCGTACTAATTTATGTGTCAAACTCTTTTACTTCGCAGCAGCAAATAAACGCACCACACGTCAAGTAATTTCTGAGTGATTTTATCATTTACAACAGTTCACAACATCGAATTAATGATCAAATATGAAACGAAAGCAGGCAAAACAGACCCACTGCCGTATGTTTACATTTAATCTGGAGGAAACATGGCGTCCCTTGACGCAGCCAATAGAAATCGAGACCACTGTATGCCCACACTGTCGGTATAGAGCCACTGTAGGCGCATGGTGTGGTTACATGATATACCTTTCTTAAAGTAAAACAGCTATACCCAAATATTTGTCAATTTAAATTTTCGGTAACTTTTAAATTTTTGCGGTTGGACATATGTTGTTACTAAGGTTTAAATTCGCACAATGTGATCTTCGTCATTTTTAATGGCTGCAGCGACTTTTGGGACTTTATACGTAAACATAACCTAAATGGAGGCGGAAGAAGCCCAAACATGTTTACCAAAACGAGAAAGTACAAAGTTGTACCATTTCTAACTTTAATAGATAAATAAATGACGTCATGGGGTTTCCGTTCGGCAATTTTATTCTCTATAACTTTATGTGTGTGAGCAGGTGTGCTTATTCGCTCATCGACGAATCGTACGACCAGGTTTGCAATCGACGGGAATGCAGAACGAATCGCCTGGTGGGCAAGCCGGATTGCCAGGTTTCACTTTTCCAACCGAACAAAAAGGCGTTATCGTTCCAGAATCTACGGGTAGCTACTTAGTACTAAGACAAATCAAATAAGCAAATCGTAGCGTCAATTTCTAATTTCTATTTAAAATGAGGATTAGTGCTTCGTGCATAGGTCCTTGCTCCACAATCGGAGAGGGGTATCTTGTCGACAATGTATAAAATGTTAAGGTAATAGCGCCACCGAAGCAAGGAATATTGTTATAATTTTAATAAGTATTACTTACAATTGCTCTAGCTAATCGAAGGAAAGAAATAAAAGGAGCATTGCATTGAGTGTGAGCTCTAAATTGTCCGGGATTTCCTTGAAACATGATTGATGCAAAATATATGTACCTATCATCGTGTTTTCTTGATCCGTAATCAATACGGGAAATGCAATACCGAAATAATGGTACCATACCAGCCAATTTATCACAATTTATGTACCTATCATCGTGTTTTCTTGATCCGTAATCAATACGGGGAATGTAATACCGAAATAATGGTACCATACCATCCAATTTATCACAGTGAGAACCTCATACATCCCCACGTCTCGAACATAAAACAGGTAACTTTAACAATTTAATATCCAAGGTTACACGCTGTCGATCGTATCCATGTGTCAGCTCGTTTATTCAACAATGCCTTATTCGGTGCGCCGTAGAATTGTGCAACGCATTTCCTGCCGCGTGAATCTCTGCGTCGTCAGATGGCACGCCTGTGGGTCTATTTACCATATAGTTCCCACTTTGATGACTTAATATACAATTTCGAAAATGTCAGGCCATCTAGTTATTCATTGCATTTGTTTTATTACTGGCAATACTTTTATTATTCTTCAAAGAATGGTACATGGTCTCGTACATTTCCTCGTCTATAATAAATTTGCATAGTAATTTAATCAAGAACAAATTTTCACGTGATTAACAATTGAAATGATATCGGAAAAAATTATCCAAATAAATATTTTTAAATGCAAAGTGAAAAATTCATTTCTTTAAATACATTTTAAACCACATTAATATTAGCAGCTTTATTCATAATTGCATACATACTACATTTATTACTTGAAAATTCACACTCAATATGTCCTCCAGTATACTTCACAGACCCCCCCTTAGCACAGCAGATCGAGAGTCTCAAACCTTGCAACCACACGTTCTTCTTCACTTGTTTCTACACTCCAAGTGTTTGTGCCATACACAGCAATCTGATTGCAATCTGGACTTCTACTTTCCCACTCACATAACGTAGATAATACTATAAAATTACCAATAAATACTACAGTTGGTGAAATTACAGTTAATTATTAATTATTATTATTATATATTAGCTAAGCATGCTAAATAAATAAAAATAAACATACAATGAGCGTTAAGGCTCACAATAATGTACAGTTTTTGAATACAGCGGTATAGAAATTTCACGATAGGAAACAACTTAGTTTCACAATGTTCATATACACTCACTTCCATATGAAGTACACCACCCACTAAGAATTAGGCTACAATTTTGAAACTTCGGTAAAATAACGCTTTATTATCAACTAAGAAACGATGAAAGTTTCCGCCGAAAAACTCAACTGTTCTGTTTCCTGTACCATTGTTATCTCCAACTTTCAATATTTTCTTCCTATCACTTAAGGAATTTCTGCCAATAAAATGTCAGTTTATGTTATTGTCAAACTGTCAAGTAGATGCCTTGTAATGCCCCCAGTGCGACGTCGTCGAAATTTTGCTCATATCAATGACTTTGATAGGCGCCGAATCGGTACGAAAGAGGCAGGTCTCTCATTCCGAGAGATTGGGAGAAGGCTGAATCGGGACCACACTACAGTTGCTCGATCATGGTCTTTATGGTCCGATGAAGGTATTCACATGCTGGAAGACCCTCCCGAAGAAGCAACGCACGTGAAGACCGACTCCTTAGGCGGATGACTACCAGGGATCGATTTCAAACAACAAGGTCGATTGCTGTAGAGTGGACGATTGAACCAACACTTGTCGATGACAACTGTTTACAGAAGAATTTCTTCCTTTGGGCTTCATTCATACCGTCCTTACCTTCGGCTTCCATTAACACCTCCACATAAAGCAGGCACACTTGCATGGTGTCAAGAACGGCAAGGGTGGGTTCATCAATGGAATGACATCGTCTTCAGTGATGAATCAAGGTTTTGCTTATGGGTGGATGATGGTCGTAGAAGGGTGCGGCGACATCGAGTGGAAAGACAAAATTTGGAGTCAGTTCAAAGGCGACACACAGCCTTAACACCTGGCGTTATGGTTTGGGGGGCGACATGTGTTGGACGGAGGTCACCTCTTACGTTCATTCCAGCCACATTAAACGCACATCGATACATCGACAACGTTCTGGATCCGGTGTTAGTACAAGATGGTTCCTGGATCAGGATGGATTGCAGATTTTGCCCTGGCATGCACGATCATCGGACTTGTCGCTGATTGAACATATCTGGGATATTATGGATGGATATGTCGGCGACTAAGACAAGTACCCAGGCCTCCTGAGAATCTCGATGAATTTCGACACCATCTAGAGGTAGCATGGAACGAGATACCCCAGGAGGACATCGACCACTTATTAGAAAGCATGGTTAGAAGAGTTAATGCATGCAAAGCTCCGCGTGGGGATGCAACCCACTACTAGCTTTTCCTTGAAAATGTTAATTTTTGTTTTGTTTTTTTTTCAACTAAACTTTCATCGTTCCTTAGTTGACAATAAAGCATTATTTTACCGAAGTTTCATGATTGTCTAATTCTTAATCCGTGATGTATTTCAGTTGAAAGTGAGCGTATATTTAGATAATTTTGTATATTCATTTTTTTTAATTATATTTGTGATTATTTCCATCACTGTAGCAACACAGACAATGGTCCAACGAAAATTTCAGTTTTGAATCAATCATTTTTATTTATCGAGGATAAAAATTCGCTTCCACTTGTTAGCGATTCCTCTTGTCACATTTGACAGTTCATTTTATAATTTAATGAAAATGACTTCTTCGTCGAGATTCGGAAGTTCTGGAAATAATCTCAACAAATATAACTCGACCTTATTTTTTTTTTGATCGGATATTTTTTTTTATTCTATCAGCTCAAAGTTTTTTTGTTTGATAAATTTACTCATTGAATTGGACATTTTTCTTCAACGATGAAAGCCCTCCAGCTACGCTGCCAGGCTGTAATCAGAACAAAAATGTCCTATTCAAATTCGTAAATTTATCACCAAAAAGATTTTGTGAAATAAAAAAATATATCCGATTAAAAAACAAGGTCTTGTTATATTATTATCGAATATATTCTATATCAATCAACTATATTATTTCTATGTTATCGTTTTTCGAATTATGAAATTGTCCGGTACTTTTATTTACAAAATTTTTATTTTCTTGTCTGAAAAAACATACGATGCAGTCCTATTTTACAGCTGCAATGATGACTAGATTAAAAATACATACATTATTATTATCGTTAAGAGTGGATAATTTTTATGGCTATCAGAAAAATCGTTCGGCACATGGAAATTTGATCAACTACATATCATGGATTCATATGGCGATATTAATATATCGCCACATGACTTTTTTCTAAAAATACTCGATATAGCTCAATAAATACAGAGCGTGGCAATTGAAATTTGAAAACGTAGTTAACTAAAGTTATTTTCGACTAAACCGGACATACTTTATACCTTAATGACTGTTATGCTCTAAAATCAAGGATTATTAAAAGTGCGACCAGTCATTTAAAAAAATCATTCGCTTAATATACAAGATGAAAAATGAACTATTCACCACTGGAAATTGTAAAAATTGTAATAATCTCGGTGGGTGTCACGAGCAGCAAGTTTTCTGGTTTGTTTACGCTACAGGGATTAATTTATTAAACAATATTAAGCGCGTATAAATATAATGTAAACTGTTATAGAAGTTTTAAAAAAAAATTGATTATGTATTCTGATTTTTCCTTATAAGATTCTAAACTCCCTTTAATTTTTCCAAAATCGTGGCCAGTATATATCGCGTATTATATTTTATAGCAAACAGTTTATTTTTTGAACCAATAAATAGTGACAAAGTAATACACGAAAGGGGTTGTTGTTAATTGCTGTGTGCCAACAAACAACACAATTTGAGTTCTACAGTTAGCCGGAGGCAAGTCAAATAAGCAAGTAGCTCATATCATGTTACTTTCCGTGTAAATCGTTAGTGCATTTGTTTCATTGGTTGTAATAAGTTTAATATTCATCAAGAATAAGATTAAAATAATATTTAGACAAATATATGTAGTTATATTTTGAGTACATTTTGAATATTTGCATTTATTGTAAATTTACATAGTAACATTTCTTACGAATGTAACAGTTGAAGAAATGACATTCGGCGAAATGGATAAAGCAAATCGAAAAATTCTAAATTGTGTTTTAAACCCAGTAGTCAACGAGGTAACGACGAACACCATATTTGCGTTCTGTAATCGGTTCCCGGTACCTGTCTTTTTATCCCAACTCAATCCAACCAACCCAATGGTCATCGAAGTAACGTCGAACGCCATATTTGCATTTTATGATCCGTCCGAGGTAGCTGGTTTCTTAATTTAAATCGAAGTGCTTAGTTTTTATTATCATATGACATTACTTATGAACGCAATGGTACTTTTATTGCGACGGCATTACAGTAAACACTTTTACGCTTTTGATGTTTTAAAATAAAATTATTTATTAGCGTAAGACAAGATAACTCAAACGAACGACTATTTCAATTACCGTGGAAAGTCCTTGGAGCGTAAAACATAAATCCTGCATTGGGATTATATATTGTCCTTTCAGTTGTTCGCTTTACAAAATTGCACATATCATACCATAGATATTTATCACGTCCGATAATTTTCCGCGATAGAAAGATATCCTTCAATAATTAATACACGACGACTCATATTAATTACGACTTTTACCCACTTGCAAATGCAAATGACCATCCGACGTCGTCGTCGTCGGAAAACTACGCACTATCTGCGAGCGCGAATCATGAATGAACCGGTGAATAATAATTCCGGTGAAATTCGTTGCGCGCGGGATTTGCGGGTTTCGAGGCTCTCCGCGCTCAAATTGAACATGTCCCCACCACCCCGTTCGCAACTTTTGTCGCCGTCTTTCTCTCGCACCTTTTCAAAAGCAATTGTCAATATTTGCCCCCTCTCGTGTCTTCTGTTCTTTGAGTAATAAATTGGCTTGCCGTTAATATCTACTCACTTAACGCGAACGATTCGCAAATCAAATTTGTACTGTGCACGATAGCAGTCGGACAACAGGTGATTATAATATTTGCAACAGTGCGCTGATAACTTTGGGTGAAATAGGCAACTTATTGAAACTGCATTAATCGTGAGTATTTTTTTTAAATTGTTTTTACGCTACCCATTATATTGGAAAATTCATTTAATCGAAAAATAAATCCTTATACATATTTATGTTTATTTATGGTTGCGTTGTAATGCCAATATCACGTAGAAATTCTCTTATGGCTTTTCAATGACATACATCGTGTTGTTTGTATAAAATAAAATTTTAATTTATGGAATAATAAATTTTTGGAACAATTTTATTCCTATCGAATAATATAACATCGTAATATTTGTTTGCTAGTTCAACGTTGGCAGCAATTAATAATAGTTATAAAAATTGTATTTATTGAATTGTTTTTTTCCCCACTTGTAAATTACGCGAAAATTTCAAACTTTTTTTTCTTCTATATAAATTAGAGTTCTCTTTTATCGTAAAACAAACGTGTAGGAATCGAAACATAGCGGGCATACCAGCGACATGCAATTCCAAACAAATTGATAACGAGCAACCGCAAATGGAGTACGTGTGTTTATGAAAGTTGTAAAAGGTACCGCAATACGACCGAAGAAAAACCTGTGCACTTACACAAGTTGCAGCACCTGGGGTTAATGGGGGATTTATACAAACGTATTGTTAAGAACTATTTTCTTTAATATTTTATAGTATCATTTAATCGAAATTTTAGGTGACTACAAAAAACAATATTTTTAAATATTACACATACATACACATTATAATTTTGTATAAATCAGGCATAACACACACCAAAGCGTCAATTGCATGGATTTGATTTGCTACATAAATAATGAGGCAGGTCGAAGCACTAATCATAAATGCACATTGCAACCCAAGATTTTAAAATTTTGTGATTCTTTAGAGAAATAAAAAAAATTGTCAAAAAGTTACGAAAATATGAAATGAAATGCTTTCCATTGATTATTGCATCTCATATTATTGCCTCGGCTTGATGCACGATCTTCTTGCCACCATGTGCCTTCTACTACATATAGGGTTCACCGGTCTGGTTTTAACGATTTAATTTTTAATTTAATCGACTTCATCAAATACGAGTCTGTTTGACTTATATCACTTGACATATTAATTGTTCCTTGTTATTTTTAAACTTTACTTACTAATTTACGACCACTTGATTTGTTATTTTTGTAATTCAACAAGTGATCAACAATCAATCTGACACCGATTATAAACATATTGTTCAAAAATACGTTTGCCTGATTGTTACCGTTGCCATTACTACAATCAAGGTGTTATAAGTGATCAATGAGTGCACTTTAACGTTCTGATTTTGTCAACCTACTTATTATGCAAAAGATCTGCGAATCTGATTAATTGATATTGCAGCTTGACACGTCGATTATGTATGCCCCACGATTTGCCTGTAACCGTTTTCATTGGTTAATGCATATTGTACTACTAACTCAACTGGGTGCACGTTCACTTCCATATTACCAGATGCCGTCACTACAATCGAGATGTCATAAATGATTAATGAGTGCACTCTAATTGTCAGATTTCAACGAGTTAAGAGACACTCTAAAAAAGATCTGCGAATATGATTGATGTGTATTGCAGCTTGACAAGTTTAATTGTTTATTGTTTACGATCTGTGGATTTATGACGTTATTTTATTTTTATTTATATTTATTGAAGGACGATTATTAAACAATGGCAACTGTTGTTGTAAAGTCAAGCGTGGTTTTGAGAAATTAGTGGCACAAATCAAATGCCCCACGTCGAGTTGCAAATAATATTGTACGAATTGATATGATCCATGAATATGACCCACAAATTGGATTACAAATTACTAAACGATGTTATTTGTGCCTAAAGTTTACGAAGAAAAATTAATCATGTTAAATTTAATACAATATCTCATTTTGCACTCGCTCAAAATAGTTTTGTTCTATCGATGAATTTATCAGGAAGAGACCACCAACCTCGCAAACTAACCGTGTTGGGTTGAGTTATATTGGTAATTGATTGGTGGCTGTGCTACGCAAATTGTTAATTCCTGTTGTTTAATTGTGCCTAAAAATTAACACGTGGATTTTGTCTGTTTAACTGTACCTACCTGATGTGTTTGTTGATAGATCGAACTTTTTTTGATTAATTTACCATAATACCAATAATATTTTATCATATTAGAAATTATTTTATTTTAATTTATAACCTCATTGCGGCTAATTTTGCAATTGTTAACCATTTGTTTTCGCATTTAGTATTTTTGAAAAAAATCGACATTTAGTTTTTGACAATGTCGACATTTATTGAAATTTTTACTTTTTTGCATTTTGTAGTTTTGAGCAATTTTTTAATTCGCTAGAGAATATGGAGATACATTTTCGCAACAATGGCAATTTTTGATTTTTGCATGTTGGAAATTGTTACAATTTGCGTTGGCCAAGTTACATTTAAACATTAGGCAGTTATTACATTGTTCGAATTGTTGCGTTTTTAACAATTTTTCAATTTTGATATTTTGTCAAATCTTGTTTAACTTTTGTTGTTTGTTTGTTTGGAATGACTAAAATAAAGTTCCTGACGAGGTTCTATCTATCTATCTACACTTTACGAATGGAGTCGAATAAGCACGCCCTAAAGTTTTCTGGATACTAGTATACAAACATGTTGAAACATTTTAGCATGTTTTTCCCATTGTTTGCATTTATGATACGTTTGTATACGTTTGTTGTTACTTCTTTTCAATATTACATTTATATCTATTTTGGGATTTAGCGTTTTACATTAACCATATCGTAAATAGGTAACCATATTGTAAATAGGTTGATGTCGTTGGTGTCTTGATTTTGGAGAATTCAATTCTCTACAACTTCATTTATGCACAATTTTATTATATCTCGTACCGTTTGCACTGCGTATCCAGTATATTTTAGGGCGTGCTTATTCGCCTCCATTCGTAAAGCGTAATAGATAGAATCTCGCCAGGAACTTTATTTTAGGCATTCCAAGGCTCTACAACTTCAGCTATACTTTAGACGAATTTTTAATATTGTTTGTTTATTTAATTTACGACAATTTTTGTCAATTTAAAATATTGGTATTGTTGGAAATGATGACATTTTGACGTAATTTTTGATAGCTCGTATGGATAACAGTATTTTTTTTTAATTTTGTTTTAATTGTATTTAATTGTATTTTAACACTATTAAACTTTTGACATCATTGTTGTGACGTTTACTTATATGTCAACATGTTGCATTTTCCATTGTCAACAATTTTGGTATTTCTTGAAAATTTTTGCAGTTCGATTTTGTGCATCTTTGTTGATTCTTATTTTGTGCAATTGGACATTTTTTATTTTCGCAGTTAAGGCATGTTGATATTTTCAGTTCATTATTCATTTTTTAACTCGACAGAAATTGACAATTTTTGGTTGCAATTTGTTGCATTTTTGCAATTTTGATCATGTTATAGTTTTGGAAATGTTGCTACCAGTATTTACATTTTTTCGTCATTTTACGTATTTGTTTTTTTTTTTTTTAATTTTCGCAGTTATGTTTATTCGGGGATTTTTCATAATTCTAGTTTTTTACGTACATTTTTGATATTATTACCAACGTTATTCGTTATACGCTAACTGAGTTTTACAAACGTTGGTGTTATAGTAATTTTAATTGTATTTGTTGATTTTTTGACATTTCTGAAATTTTTGAGAACCTTTCGGCATTTCACTTAATTTTCGACGGTGTTTTCCAATTTAGAATGTTTGCATTGTTGGGCATGTTGGACATTTTGGTCAAATTTGATTTATAATTAGTATTTTGTGCATTTTGCTCAAATTAGAAAATATTATTTGATTTCTTATATTTACATTTTTTATATTTTGTGCATATTTGACATTTGTGTCAATTTATCAATTTTTATTAGTATTTTTGCACTTTGCCATTTTTTGATTTATTATGCATTTTAAACTAGTCTGAAATATTACTTATTATAATTTTCGCCATTTTTAGTTTTGAAAATGTTTTCAGTTTCAGTTTTCATTTTTTGCATTTTATGAATTTGTGTCAATTTATACGTCGATTTTGACTATTTTACAACACTACTACTACTATTTTACAATAAAGCTCATTGGTATCAACGTTTATATTTTTGTATTTGTGCATTTTTCAATATGTGATATATTTGCAATTTTAAAATATTTTAGACAGCTTGACATTTAGAAAACTGACAATGTTGAATTCTTGACATTGTGCACAACAACATACAACTTTCCTTTAATCTAATTTTTACCAGAATTAATCAGAATGTTTTTCATATCAAAATGTTAATAATTACTTAATTTCATTGATAACATAAACGTAAATCTATTAAAACAAAAATCAAAAAATATAAAATTAACGAACAATACACGCGGAAAACAACAACAACGGCAATAATAAAGCTGCGAAATGATAAAATTATAAACATAAAAATAAGAATGATTAAAAATCAAACGTAAAAACACAACAATATGTAAAGAGAATAATAATAATATATAATTATAATAATAATATAAGAATAATGAATAGTATGTGTGCAGTCCGTGTTCCAGCAATGTCAATGCAAAACTTCGTATTCTTCGTCGTTTCCTAGATAGAATGCCGCCATTTTGTTTCAAGATGGCGGACATTTTTTTATTTTTCATGTGCCAAGTTCATACTTCAGCTATGCTTAATCGATCCTGGGATTGCTGACATTATATTTCAATATTGCTCACATGTTTTCATAGTTTGGTATCAAGTCCGTGTGCCAACCAGTCAATGCAAAATTAGCTTACGGGAAAACAAAAAAAAATTACACAAAATAGAAAAACAAAAAATTATAATAAATCAAAGTAAAAAAAAAACAAAAAACTTTTTTGTTTATAATTTTAAAAATTTTAAGAGGGGCCCAACTTGTTTGGTACATTATTTTTTTATACGAGGTCATGGCCCCTAGTTTTCAAATCGATGGCCTAATTAAAAATAAAAGCGACAGTATTCACAACCTTCCAGTGCGAAGAGCACATTCATATTATATGTAAATAGACAATTAAAATATAAACATTAATTGACGTCCTAATCACGCCAAGTGCTCATTTATTTATTACATGAGAACCACATCCTACTACGTGCAAGAAGTAAGAAATACAAGGGCAATCGATGCCAAATGATCTTTTGTGAATTTGTTCGTAAGGAACCTCTCCACAAAACGACGTATTTTTCAAATCGATGTACTGTGTTAATCTATGTTGCAATTTTACTTCAAATGATTTTTTTTAATGATGATGCAAGCAGCTCCATTTTCTAGTTGGACAAGGTGGCGTGAATACGATAAATGTTATTATTTCTTGAAACTTGACGAGAAATTTCAACATCATTATTAATTATTGTAAAATTCGCAATTGTAAATTAGCTCCGGATGCTAACTTTGTAACTCGAAAATCCAAGGAAATTAATTACTCACATCTGTCGACGTGAACATTATTCATGCTCAATGCTCAATGTAAATGTAGTCATCTTTTGAAACTCCCACTAAATATTCAAATCTCTAATAACTATAATCAATTCTTGACCTTCGCAAAGTTCTTGCATTTGAATAAAACTCTAACGGTCGTTTAAGCGTTTTTACTTGAATCTACTTTAAAGAAATGAAAGTCTCGACGTTTATTTTTCTCGCTGCAAGGTTGAAGTTGCATTAAAAATATTAATAATTTAACGCCTTTCGTCCATATGCGTTAATTAATAAGTTGAATTGTCGCGGATTTATTATTATAAATCAATGGGGCAGTTTTTAACACTCGCTTAAACAACAATTAATTCTCGGATAATGTCTGTCACCGGTATTTGAATAATCGCTGCGTTATGCGTGGTAATTAATTATCCAGATGCAGTTATTAGATTACTGTAACAACTGCAAGTCGCATGAATATTACATGAGAATGCACTTCCGACAAATAAATAAATGTATGCGAAATGGAATCGTTTAATGACGGTGATGCAACGTTGTGCTTTCTAAATCTCCATGTATGTCAACAAATCGTCCAGATCGTCTTATCGCGATAGAAAGATTACAATGATATACATTGGTCGTATTCTTGAGTTTGTCTAGTGTTGGATGTAGTAATTGCGCAGCTGTTACGGATCTAATTTGGATTAAGTAAAAGGTCGTTAGATCAGTGATAAATCAAACTGTCATAGACAAGTCGTATGTAATATATGAATGTGACATGAAATCAAGCGTAGTGTGAGGTTGCAGAAGTGCACGCGGTGTACGTATCGTCGCTCCACCCAACCAATTACAAGCAAACATCGATGATTTCTTCCGTATCATTACGTCGTAACATAATTGATGCCAATGCATCTTGTCTCCGATATTTCGTTGACAAGTGCGTAATTTACATTTACATTTACAGATTTATATAAATTTTAATGTTAACACTTTAATTTAATTTCTGAAATATATATATATATATATATATATATATATATATATATATATATATATATATATATATTGTTTCTGGGTTATTACCCTTCGTCAGTAGTGATTACCAAGAACCTTAGTTGTTGAAATACCTTTATATGTAGTGGCCATCAAAACTAAACAAGAACGACTGTCAAATGTCCATTGTCAACATATAAAAGGATTGCTACAATTAAGTTAAAAAATAATTGAAATTGAAAATGTCAAATATGACAGAAAAATGTAAAATTTACATGAAAGATGGACTAATCTTACACCTCAATTGTTATGGACATTAATAATTTAAATCGCTACTGACGAAGGGTAATAACCCAGTAATATTATTTATAAAATACCCTGTGGTGAATGTGATCTCACTTATATTGTCCAAACAGTACAAAGGCTCAAGCAACGTTTAACACAACATAAGAGCGACGCTCGCCTTAAACCCACGTATTGTGCAACATCCCACTCAAATGGCAAAGGACACCACATAAATTATGATGAACTTACAGTCCTAGCACACAACAACAAATCAAACCAGAGACTCTTCATCGAAATGTGTTATATAGTCAACTCAACTAATGCCATGAATTTTAAAAATGATAAAAATAATCTTAGCACTCTCTACACCGGCCTTAAACTTTTCTTTAAATTAATTTTCATTAATAATTTTTGTCTTGCAGTTTATTATTTGAATGGGAGATGAATCTTCGACGACTCATAACCTATATCGTTTTTCCTGACTTAATCCTTATATTTTCTCCTTAGGTTATTTTGTATGTTCTTTTGCGGTGGGTCTCGTTGAGTTTTTTTGTGTTTTGGTTATAATTTTTTAATTTTCATAACTTATAGGCTTTGATAAGGCTTCAATAAACGAGGCGAAACGCTAGCCAGAAAATATTGAAGTGATTTCTCTTCCTAATCGTTCAACACCCCGAATTCTGTTTTTTATACAGTAAAAAACTTCGTAACCAAATATATACAGTGGTGGCCATAACATATGCAACTATGACGTATATTCCAAAACAGCTTCCAAAAACTAAGTTTTAGTACAACTAGTAGTATTACTTTTTATAATTGAATTCATTTGTTGCCGTTTATAACATGAGATAAAATCTGTAAGTAATTACATTAAAATAAAAAATAAACCAAAAATTCAATTGTACTTATATTGCAATGGCCAAAACATATGCAACAAAAAAAAATATTTAATAAAAATTAATATTTTGTGGCAAATCCGTTATTGTCAAGCACAGCTTTGCACCGACAAGGCATTGACGCTATTAAATTGTTAATAAAATTTCCGGGAATGGCTTTCCAAGTTTCATCCAATCTTTTAAAAAAATTGTTACAATTCGTACAGTTTTCTCGGTCAATACTTTTGTTTACAATTTCCCACAGGTTCTCAATCGAGTTGATGTCTGGTGATTGCGATGGCCATTCCATTACAGTTACTTTTTTTCTGCTAACCTCGATTTAACTACCCGTAAAGAGTGTTTCGGGTCATTAACACGTTGCCCTTAAGTTTGGTTCGGGTGGCTTAGAATTTTAAAAAGCTTATGCAGAAATCTCGTCAAATGGTTCCTTGCCGAGAAAAATTGAATAGCTTGGGTTCAAATAGGGATAAAAAAAGTGCCCAACATATGCCAACTTTTAAATAAAAAAACTAATGATTAATTTATAGCTGTTGGCGTATTGTTAATCTTTTTATATAATTTCTAAAATATATTTTATATGCGTGTCCTTGCTCGTAAATATTACATACAATTATTTGAATAAGCTCCATAAATGTATTGATTTCTTAAGAACTACGATTATCTTTTGTTGCGATTTAAAATATCAATTCATTTGACACTGTTCCTATGATCCACTTTGCTGGTGTTTTTTGTTATTATTGTATAACTGTGTACAATTGTATTAGTTTGTTGTTGTGTCCTCTAGCAGATAGTCCAACAACCCCCTCCCTCCCCCACACACACGCTTTATCGTTGAGTATCACCAGTGTTTACCATTGGCTTCCTGCTTATACCATACTCCATTGTCATCTATTCGAACCCATTCTGAACGAGATTAATGAACACAGGGAGAGTTGCCGAAGGAGAAATGCTATTGACAGTGCCTATTTTCTTTCATACTGGTTTTGTCTGTCTTCGTCATAGTCTTAAATTATGTTTTGTTTTGCAGAATATCTGCAATTGTTTTCTTCGTTTTCAAGTTCATTCAATTCCATGAAGGAATGTCACCGACTTGAAAGTAATTCGAGCATATCTCACATATTTTCGGAACTTTTAGCACCAAATCCAAGTCAACCTAACAAAAGTTGTTACGATTTCAAGAACAAATATTAAGCTTAAGTTTAATTTGAAAAATTTTCGCTCGTTTTTAGAAGATTTCTCCTCCTACTCAACCTAATCGAAAAAGTTTCCAACTTCATTCGATTCAAAGAACAAACGGGATCGTCTTTTTTTTATTTTATTTTTGAATTTATTTTCACGCATTTTCAGAACTTTACGCATCCAACCCAATAAGTTTCAAAGTACATTCGATTTAAAAATGGGATGGAATTGATGGGGTAGGTGAAATTGAAAATATTTCCACTCATTTTTCGAAATTTTCTCGTCCAACCCAATCCAATCGACCAAGTTTCCAGGTTCATTCTATTCAAAGAACAAATAGGATTGACTCGGAAGTAATTTTACATTATTTTCACGCATTTTCAGAATTTCCAAATCAATTCAACCAAGGAAGTTTAAAGCTGTTAAGGCGCATTTGAGGAACTGCTGCAACCAACCAAACCTAACACAAGTTCAATTCCTTGAACAAATCCGTACAGGTTCGGATTTTTTTGCATTCAAAATAATCCAACTTGTTACGTTGGGTCTTGAGGTCTCCAAGTTTAATAAGCGTGAGTCAAATTACGACCTAGACGAATGCATAATATTTTCCCAGCCTACTTCGATATTGATACAGAAAGAAAAGGTTTTTTTTCAAAATGTTGAGTGCTATTTGTCATGGTGAGGTTAGAGAAAAATGTTAATCAATTTTGCCTTACGTTGGACACCAATTGTTGTACTACGAAAGGTTTGAGTTAGGTTTCGTCATAGATACCCAGAAGCCGTCGCGGTTTCCTAATTTCATTACATTTTCCTTATCTATCTTATTATCTTTTACAATCCTTTTCCATTTATTCCTATCTTGCCATTTCTTACACTTATTACAACTTTTCCCATATTCCTGTTAGAATGTCTTCTACTGTACTATTCCACTTTCACGTAGGTCCTTTTTTGGTTTACACCATAGGTTTCACCTCCCTTCTTTTTTCTCCTATCCTCTCATCGAAAATCAATGGTCACAAACCCCTATATTTGAAATACTCGATAGTCATTGATCGCTGACTACGTAATCTGTCAGCAATGATGACAAACTTTACGTGTATTCTTCACGTATAAAACTCGTCATATCATCGTCTGTAAAATTTAAAATATTTTTTTCGATTTTTTCCTTTTCTAGATATTTTCAACTATTTTATACTCACACTATCATTTTATTTTTCAAGTAAATTTTCATATAATTTTAAATTTAACCTTACTCCACATATCTAAAAAGATCAGTACTTTGAAACACGTTTACGTTTGTAAATATTTTTTTTTAATATCCAATTGATTTACACCTTTGTTTATAAAATCATTCCATTGACCCACCATGAACCGATTGCATTATACACCACCAGCCATTCAAATTCAAAATTAATACGTAATTTACGGCCGGAGAAACCTCCAAGGTTACGTTTGCGTGTCGCACTTGCCGCCGACTTTCCATTTCCACATAAATTACTACCGCGTAAAATGATTTAATTGCGATCTGATAACGAGGTTGAAAAGTTTCTCTTCGGCGGGTGGCCACCAATTGGGGGAAAAACGTCAAAAACGGGATATTCCGATGACACGTTTCCGCGCGATTAATTCGCAAATGTTGATAAACAGTGTTGTAACAGTAATGCGTTATCGCGTGTGCGTAATGCTTGTAAAGTAGCGAGCGCAATAAATTTGAATACTCGCCGGATTCCCCGGGGCAACGGCTTTTAAGGTAGGTCTAGACAACGGAAGATCGACAAGGCCTGAATACGCGAGAATTTGAAAAGTAAATGTGTAGCTCGATGTATACGTCCGGACCTTCGTGTGTTGACAAAAAATATACAACGTTTCTAGACAATGCAGGGTTAGCTGGCCCCTTGGGCGACCCTTGAAATCTAGGTACCGCCCCAAAATTAACGATAGGAATTAAACGGTAGCTAGGAAAAATATATACATTTTTAGAGTGAATTGTGTTCTTAAATTTCTTTTGCCCCACGTTGGGCGCCAAAGTGTTAGTCAAGGTTAGACTTTTATATCGCACAAGCTTGTGCTTAACTAACTTATAGATTTAGGAATTGATTTTGTATAATTAAAGGGAACGGGAATGTAGAGGATTTAATATCGTCATACTTAATAAATTTTACGGTTAGAGTTTGTGCCGTCAATTAGCGAACGGGAAATGATGAACTATTTTGATGTAATTGTTTCATAAAACATTGCATCGTGTATAAAATTTAAAAAGGCATTTATTTCACTTTAATTGCACATTAAATGAAATTAGCGAAGCTGCGCGATACATCACTTAATCGCTTACATTGAGATATTGAGCCCAATTTTATATGTTTTATAGCTTTAAAATTATGCAAGTTCGTGACTTTATCTTTGCAGGTAAATTAATTAGGTTAGAGCGATAAAATTTAAAGTTTCCCAAAGTCTATAAATCTTCCGTTACATGCGCCATTAAAATGTGTTGGAACTTTTTGATAAATCACATTGATTAGTATATTAGAAAACATTGTTTTTAAAAATGCACGAATTGTGTAGAGAAGGAGTGTAGTAGATTTATTTACATTTTTTTTGTCCGCATGTTTGAGTAATTGTTGCGGGGATTTATTTGTTGTACAAGTTATAATTTTAGAATCTTGTATGACGTCAATGTGGGATTAAATTATTAACACGCAGATTATTAACTAGCGACATAACATTTATTACAATGAAAAGATGTCCAGGTTTATTTGTATTATTTTAAGGTGGGGGGGTATTTTGTTGATATTATTAAAGAAATTATTAAAGAAAAAATAAAAATTATTGTCGTCTAGAGTTTAGTTTGTTTCTGTTTCGCTTACAGTACAGTCAAGTGTTTAACTCGATTTATATAAAATGGCAAGTTCTAATCGATGTTTCAAAAATCCAGCGGATAAGTTTTGTTATATATGCGGACGATTTATTTTAAAATCACAAACTAGATCTATATCTGAGGAAGTCAAGAGCCTACTTTTTATATTTTGAATGTCAAATTGGAGATCAAGATAAATCTTGGGCTCCTCATGTTTGCTGTGTGAGTTGACATATAAACTTACTATAGTGCAGTGGATGCATCGCAAGAAAAATTATATGCCGTTTGGTGTTCCTATGGTGTGGAGAGGCCCTACCAATCACGTAAAGGATTGCTATTGTTGTATCACTAAAACAGAAGGGTTTTCAAAAAAGCAAAGGGACAAAATTCAGTATCCAAATCTGCCTTCTGCAATTAGGCCAGTTCCTCATTTGGAGGAGCTGCCGGTACCGATTGCGCCTTTAAACCTAGACAACATTGTTCCTGGCGATTCTACTTCTTCTTCAGAATCTGATTTACAACTTCCTAAGCATACAACAGATGTTCGGTCCCACACCTACACATGTGGATTTAATTAAGATAATTTAAATCCGCGCAAACCATGTAAATATTTGTCACAATTATTTTTAAGTATGTAAAATAATTTTATGTTAATCCGCACGACCCTGTCCAGGTACAGATGGTGCCGTCGATGCGGCCAGCTAACGGTCGGTTCGGTCATTTACATTTTATTACTTGTTTTGCAAATTTAAAATCTAAAAACTCTTGTACGGTCACGTACAAGTATTCTTAAAAACATTTGCGGCCCCAATTCCCGTTTCAAGCCGCCATTTCACGCACTTTCACAAAGGCAGTTGTACATAACCAATTTACGAATATTTAAATTATCATATGGCTCTCGGGATTTTAGATAGATCCTCTGATGTTTCAAACTTCCCTTTCTTTCATCGCTTTAAATTCATTCTTTGCCAATCAAGACGAGTTCTTCATCTTACAAACTGGGGACATTTCATTCCAACCAATTACACAAAAGAACGTAGTATTTAAGGCATGTTTTCACCCTTAAACAGATATTATCATTATCACAGTATAACATTACCACGACAACAGTCAAAGTAACAACATTATCACGACACCAGTCGAACAGTTCGCATCAAGACAACAGTTACACACAGTAACACATCCAGTGTTTCTTCATCAGTGCCAATTGTAATTGAGCAAAGTTGTATATTGTAAATATTAATAATAAATAGTGTACATAGTTAAAGGAGTTTATCTAAACAAACCTTCGAATCATTGTCCTTTACTTTTCCCGTATCATCCGCTATTTCAATTATTTCGTGCATCATGACTGAAGTATCAGCAAAAACGCTCAAGGCCCAACGAGCGCAACCAAAAGCAACTCTAACCAAAGTAAATACATACCTGGAAGCACATGGCGACGCAATCAACCTCATAGACATCCAAGACCGATTAACGCGATTAGAACCGTACTTGGATCGATTCGACTCAATACAATCGCAGTTGGAAATAATAGAAGAAACCTAGAGCGACGAAAATGAGTGGAATGAGTTCGAAAATAATTACCATAGATTGGTAACGCACATGAAAAATCTCCTTCTGACAAATTCAAGAAGCAACTCTCCAAGCGTGGATGGGAAGTACGTCCAATCAAGCCACATCCAACATGGTGCGGCTATCACAAATCAACCTGCCCACGTTCACGGGATCATACGAAGAATGGTTCCCGTTTTATAACACTTTTGCGTCGCTGATCCACAACAGGGCGGATCTGGACGAAATTCAGAAATTTCATTACCTGAAATCTTCATTAAAAGATGTGGCAATTTTTGACCTTCCTTCAACACAAAAAGAAAGTGCGGACACGCTACGAACGATTACTTACTGCGTGATGAAGCACTTGCGTGCATTGAAATCGCTAAGTAGACCAGTGAATTCTAGGGATGATGTGCTCATCCACCTAATTACATCTAAATTGGACCACGCAACAATAAAGGAATGGGAGGGAAAAATTGACAAAGGAGTAATTCCCGGGTTCAAGGAGTTAACAGATTTTTTAATCCACAAATGTCAAACTCTCGAGGCCCTTCCCAGATCATATCCCCAGCCAACTAACATGAAGCCATTCAAGATGCCAACGCTAGCTCATGTTAGCACACAAGAGACATCATGCACAATTTGCACAGGGAACCACGCAGTCTACAATTGCAATCGATTTCTGCAGATGTCTCTCAACGCAAGGATACAAGAGGCCAAGACGAAGGCTCTTTGTTTAAATTGCTTGCGTCGCAATCATGATGCAAACATGTGCACTTCGGGATCGTGTCGCAAATGCAGGAAAAAACACAACACACTCCTCCACATTCCAAGGGAGGATAAAGCAGAAGAATTATCGTCACCAGATAGCATGGAATCACCGGCTACGACATCGTTGCTGTCGAGCACCGAAAAGGACACGCAAATATTACTACCCACAGCAGTGGTAAACATCAGTTTCCGCCAGAATCAAATCCAGGCACAATGCCTTCAAGACCAGTATCAACTGTTTGGTATTGGACAGGATATCTGAAAACTTGCCACAAGCGAGCGTTGATCCATCGGCTGCCACAATTCCATCAAACATCAAAATGGCCGATCCGAACTTCCACCAGTCAGGCACCATCGACTTGCTGATCGGTACAGAAGTATCGCAAACAACCGATGACCCAACATTTTTACCCAGTACCAGTAGTGAACGTCACTTAATAACTCAGAATAAATTAAATGATTTGGTACGTGACCTGGAATTGTCGAAACAGAAATCGGTCAACTTCTTGCTTCCAGACTTCAAGAGTGGAACCTGTTAGATAAAAACGCAAGTGTTTCATTTGACCGGAAACGGTAACATTATCACATAAATGTAAGAATCGCTGTGTTTCTGTTCTAATATTGACGGTTTAATGAATGAGCTTAATATGAAACTTGTACCTTCCGAGTGGCGTATTTTTATAGATTTGTCTAAATACAGCCTAAAAGCAGTCTTGCTTCATAATGGAAACAAAAAAGCCATCTATGCCGTTATCCCATTCGGTTGGAATGAAACAAAGCTATGACAACTTGGGAACAACACTGAGGGTCTAATTCATAAACGCTCCTTAAGTGGACCTTACACTCCACTCACTTTTCACTCACCTCGAACTCAACTTAGCACGTCCTCACCTTAGACTCACAATCCGTATTCAGAGACGATTCCTTATGTGAGTATCGCTCGAGGAGACGGTAAGGGTTTACGTCATTAATTACGTCATAACCAAGCAGTATTTTAGTGGTTATGGTTGGCATCACTGCTATCGTTCGGCGTTAATGGCATTAATTCTGTGTTGAACGTTACAAGCAGTATAGTGTTATAGGTATTTGAAATAATATGGAGTTCAACAGTTTTTCTCTGGTAAAGAGAAATTGTTTTTAAAAGAGTTCGTCAGTAAGGAAAAATTAAAAAAGGAGCAAATCTTGGCAAAAAGGGATAGAAAAACAAATTAAAATATCATTTTGTGTTTTATTATGTACAATTTGTTATAAATATTAATATGCAACCATACACACAAGAACTAAGATGCACTTGTAAAATGTATCACAAAAATTAACACTTATATTATTGGACAAAATGTCGCTGTATAAATGCTGCCGAATCAAAATCACCTTTGTTCTTCCGGGGCTGCAGCCACTGCAACACCTCTGTCCTGAAAATGCGGGTCGCATAAAGAGGGATACACTTCTGCTGTTGGACTTTTCATTTCTATAAGCGCATGTTACTGCCGGAAAATGTGACAATGCATAAAATTTGTTGTGATTGACTGCATATAGGTGTGCTTGGAAATTTGATGTACACCGGGAGAGCATCTGCGATAGTTCTTGACACTTCACTGATTATTCGGCAACTAGTGCTTCAACTAAGGTCTTGCAGATCACCGCAAACTCTCTACAAAGAAAAGACAATTGAATATTACCCTGCATTTACAGATTTAAGTAAACATTTACCTGGTAACTACTTGAAGCATAAAAATGCAAAACAACACATAATTTCAATATCGGTGGTACAGGAAGTCCTCTACGTATATGCTCGGCTCGATTGGGATACACTAACGGTAGCAATATTTCTTGTATGACGTGCCTCGAAAACCTGAACCGTTGTTTTAATTTTGTTTATGTACCTCTCCAAGGGATTTTGCACATCCCTTAAAATTAACCTAAAAATAAGAAATAAATTTGCATAAGTATCGAGTGTCGTCTAGTTATTATGTTTGATAGAGCCCTATAATATAACATGTATGTTAAATATTTGAAATAAACTTACCTTGGTGCATATAAATATACGTCCTCGTATTCCACATGTTGCACAAAATCCAAAAAATCGTTTTCCATTTCAACAATATATAAATAAAAATGGCAAATATTAACGAATAACAAAAATAACACTAAAGGCGACAAATAGTATTAATTTCACGATAAAATATGACAATTTATACGCCAAATGCCACAATAAACATACGAAAGGAACGCTTAAGGTGACAGTTGCGCTTCCTTACTTTTCACTCAGTTTCAACTCACAATATGGCCGACACTTGAGTGGAAACTGAGTCGAGGAACGTTCAAGAATACGAAAATTTACTTCAAGGTTGAGGTGAGGATAAGGTGAGTGTGAGGACGCCTCAAGTAGCGTCTATGAATTCGACCCTAAAGCGCGTTAAATATGAACAGTATCAGTAGGATATTTGTGGAGATTTAAAAGTTAGAGGTATATTGCTGTTTTCGCTACTATATTACTATAGGATAGTAGGGAAACAAAAGAACATTACAGTAAGAAATATTGGCCTCATAGAACTTCTTTTGAACCAGGTACTTCAAACATAAAATATGCCCCCTTGTTAATCCACAAAAGGTGCTTTTCCGCCTCTACATATTAAGCTTGGATTAATGAAAAAAGCCACGGACAAAGAAGGTGATGGTTTCAAGTACCTAAAACTAATGTTTTAAGTACTTGAACAATTAAGTGAGGCAAAACTAAAATAAGGCATATTTATTGGACCCCAAATAATTAAGCTTCTAGATGATTTGCATTTTCAAGAAACATTAAATGAACAGGAAATGGCAGCTTGAAAGTGCAACAGGAAATATGAAAACTGTAAAAACCTCATATATCCAGTAAGCGACGAACAAGGAGAAAGGCTCCACCAGTAAATCAAGGTGATGGAAACAAGATACCAGGGTCGCTGGGTCCCATCAATGTTATTTGACTATTGCTGGTTTTTAAAAAGAGATGATTCTACAGAATACAAGTGAAAAAGGTGAACAGTTCTGTCATTGTATTCTTTTTGAATATGTCATCTCATGTAATATATTTCTATTTAAATAATCCTCTGTAATATCTAAAAGTATTTGCTTAAATTTGACACATTTCACACTGGTTATATTAAAGAAATATTAGATTGTTTATATACGTTGTCTCAATTTTCCCCCCAACCTGCCTCGTGTAACAAGAAAACTGTACGTGCTACTGTAATAAGCTTATAATTTTCGGATTTAGGACGACAAAATACTTCGTATTCACCTATTTTCGTCAATGTTATTTCACAACTTTAAATTTGTCGAGCTGTATTATGTAGAGCGCGGACATTATATGCAGATTTACAATCGTCGTCATTGCCCCCGAGTGAAGGTTCATCGCTGGGCGCTTGGTTAGACTACGCGTACAGTTTATTAGAAGCCGTAGCGGTAGCATCAGATCCGCATTATTCTTCGCTCATACAACACGTGCATCGATCCTTTTAAAAGTACTCTTGCATTTCTCATCGCCGTTTATCCCTAATTTTCGGCTCGTTGAATATGTTTTATTTCTTACCTCTTGGTTGAATTTTAATTTATTTCGGCACGAGTTTTTTATGTTTAAAATAGTTGTTTATTTCTTTTCTGTATTTAATTTTTATCTTTTATTTTAACCAGCATTTGTGGTTAATTGAGAAAGTGTGTTTATTTTTGTTTATTAAAAAACATGGATCCGTTTGTTGGAGAATTTGAGTGTTTTACTTATATGAGTGAAACCGTAGTATACTGTAACACTTGCGATCAAGATGTAAATTTTACAAGTATGGGGTCCTTAAATCAACACTATGTCCCAAAACATTTAATTCAAGACAACTACGTTGGGATTATTGCCGATGAAACCACTGATATTAAGGGTAGGTGAGTTGTCAATATTATTGTTGGCACATTAAACCCAGATAAAAAATGTTTTTTGTCTTGATTATGATGGTGATGTGTCTAAAGTTTTATTATTCGTAACCGACGCAGCTAGTGTAATGCTAAAAACAGGAAAATTATTAATGAAATATTTTCCTAATATGCTTCACCTGACGTGTTTTGCTCATGGATTGCATCGAATTTGTGAATTTATTCGTGACAGTTCTCCCAATATAAATTCTTTAATAAGTTTATTTAAAAAAAAATTGTTGAAAGCCCCGAGTAGAATGTCGTTATATAGGGAAATGTGTCCGATTATTTCGTTACATCCACAACCAGTAGTTACACGGTGGGGCACTTGGCTAGAAGCCGCATTCTTTCTTTCGAAAAAATTTAATTTATTAAAATTATTTGTTAGCAATTTAAAAGAGGATGCTGTCAGTGTTAAAGATTGTAAGTCACTCTTAATTCATGACAATTTACACTCTGAGTTGAAATTTATTGAGAACAATTTTTCTATATTACGAGAAGCTATTACATTTTTTGAAAAGAATTTAAAGCTGTTAATTTGTATCGACAAGCTTGAATCGTTATTAACACAACTGAAAAATATAACCTGGCCTTTACAAACTCAATTTAACGACAAAATTGATACAGTCATTGCAAGAAACCCGGATTTTACAATTTTAAAACAAATAACTTCGAACTCTTTTACAGACGAAGTAACTTTTTTTAAATATTCCAACCTTGTACCTCATTTTATATTTGCTCCAGTCACAAGTTGCGATGTGGAAAGATCTTTTTCTACATTTAAAGACATATTGACATCAAAGCAATCCTTCGCTGAAGACAATTTAGAAAAATATGTCGTTATACAAGCGGATTATTCACATAAAGTCCTAGCTTCGAGTACAAAAATTTTGTCATTGCGAAAAGTGTTCTGGGAAAGAATAAGATTTCGCTAGTACGGAGATATTTGTGCTAGTACCCTGAAACGGTTCCAGTCGACCGCTGATCGATCCATTGCTAATGCACCTCGCGTGATCAAATACTATATAGAGTTCGTCGCTTGCCGACTCTGTTGACTTGCATATAATGTCCGCGCTCTGCTTATTAGTCATTTAATTTATTTGCATATGCTCCTAAACTTAATTTAAACTGCTGTTACACTTTACGAATTTTGTCATGTTTTATTTTACACTGTTTATTATTAAAATAATCGCAGTTTCTTCTAGATTATTTCTTTCGTTTCATTCGCCCATAAAATGTTTGTATTGATTCATAATTATAAAATAATGTCGATAATTTAGTTCCTCGTTGTTACCGATGATTAAAAGTGCCGCAGTTTATTTTCCTTTATTTACAAATACTTTACAGTGGTTAAGAGACGATTGTGGTCTAATAACACGTCATCGTGGTTTTCCCGTCATTGCGATACGCCTCTTGGTAATAAATTATAGGAGTAATAAATATGTGTGGTTTTGTGTGTCGAAAAACTGATAATCGTTTTATAAATTTTTGAAAAGGAATAATTTTAATGGTTTTGTATCTCTGAGGAATAATGTGCTTCGTTTTGTATAAATTCTTTAAAAGTTCATGTCACAATATATTGAAAAAAACATTATTTTTACACTACATACAAAATATAAAAATAAACAAATGCTATTTTTAATGTTCTTTAATACATCGTGACGCAAATTTTAAATAAGTTTCAAAGTAAAGAAAAACTTTGTCCCTCAACTCAAATGTTAAGGTTGTAAATTTTAATGACCATGCAAGGAAATTATCAACTGACTGCTCTTATTAGCGGTATGAATTGTATTGAAATCATAACTATCAGCATTCTGTTAAAATATCAATGATTATTCGTTACGAAATTTGCACATAGTTCGGCTGGATTTCAATGTTAAGAACATATAAACTAAACAGATTGGAGATACATCAAAAAATCAGTTTTTTACAATAATTTAGCCACATTGGAAAGTTCGCTGCTCAACACAATTCGTTTCAAAACTTTACATATTTTTACAAATAAATCACCTAAAACCTTAATACTTTCTCGACTTATAGGCTTATGATCTTTTCGCATCGTTTAAATGACTTTCTGATTACATGGCCTTCAACTAACTTCCACGACGTTTCCACTTTTATTACAAATCACTCCATATGATGACCTAAAAGATTTTTATACAATTCTTCATCAATTATGAAATGAAATGGTATATTTCTCTGGATCCATTTGTCCTTTTCGAATGAAATTAATCTAAAGTACGAGGTCCAGGGCATTTAAGCAACTTATATTATATTATATTCAAAACCTGATACCGATTTTGCACTAGGTTCCATGTAACTGGTATTTTTAGAATTTGTGCCTTATATTATAACTTAAAATCATGAAATGATGTATTAACAATTCTTGTATTCTTTTCTAAAATCAATTTATCCCCTTTTAAGGGGGGGTCCTGCTTTGGAAGGATCAAAAAAAAATTTATTGCTCAAATCTATGCCTAATATATCTAAGAATGTGTATAAAAAATTATAGCGTCGAATTCGCAATATTTTGAAAGATACAGCACTAAACACAGTGAGGTGTCGAGCAAAAAATATACGAACGCACGAACGCTCGGAAAAACCAAGCGCGCGCCCCTCCCCGCAGAACAACACCGAACTATGTACTTAAAAAAGTTCAATCGGTCGTTCGAAACAATAATATTTTGAATTCGTAAGAGCTATAGTAGGATTATAACAAGATATTCCGTAAGTGATCGAAAATTAACATTTTTGCTGATCGTAAACTTTAGAGCGCGTTTTCTCGAGTTTTCGTTTTTACGATTTTTCTAAACTCGTGGGCGTGATTCCGAGAAAACTAGACAAGCAATCAAAACGAAACAAAACTTTTCTTAGCTTCAGTAGCATTCTCTTCTATTTGAACTAAAAAGATTAATGAAAAAAAAATTCTAAACAACTTTTTTAGCAAGTTGAAATGATTTTCTCTTCCTGCAACGAGCACATTTATTTTCAAACCTGAGAAAAATCTTGAATTTCAAAATTTTGGTTTTTTTTAGTTCACATAGAAGAAAATATATGAGAATTACCATTTTCTTTGTTTTTTTTTTGTTTCAGACAAAAATTACGGGCTACATCTTTCCCACCGATTGTAAATTGCAATTGAAAGGTGTTCCGGTTCCGTTTAAATATTTTTCTCTCGAAATATTTTTTTTTAATGCTCAAATATGCAATAAGATGCTCTAAAAAGTTCACTAGACTTGCAAATTTTTTTCTGTCCTAAAAAAATTCCCCCAAAAACGCTATTTTAAGGCCTCCTAAAGCAGGATCCCCCCTTAATGAATAATTTTCCAAATTCTGATATTTGGTATAAACATAAAATTTGGGATTGTTGAGTTAACTTAATTCAATTTTTCAATTTTTATATTTGATTGTTGTTAAATCGATTGTGGTCTAATAACAAATAAAACTTGATGCTCTTAGAAAGTAATGGAGTAATAGATTGTTCTTCGTCGCTCTAAGTAGTCATGATGCGTTTGGACCTTAAAAGTAATTTCGTCGAAATATTTTTAATCAACCATCTCGAGGTAACTCACCAATATACCGACCAGTACCATCACAGTTGCCAACGACGATGTTTACAACAGACAACTGTCAAGAAGGTCTTTCATTTCTCGCCGCAATTTTTACACGCAAAACCTCCAGCATTCTCCATCGCTTTTCGTTCGGTTACACCGAAGGTCGATAATTAGGTCGATAAAACATTCCCGCATCGAGATATTCAAGGCGCTACTTTTTATAGAACGCCTCGGTATTTCGTAAAGCGGTGATTTTTCGAATTTACGCTCGTCGAGTTCTGCGCGGAAAAACGGCCCAATTAGACTGGCCGCACAAGATCTCTCATTGACGCTCGGCCTTCGGTCCAGCACCATCGCCGTTACGTAAACGGCAACCGACGCGAATTATCCCTGAAGTAATAAGCATTTCTTGGACTAATTGAACTTAATTTGTTTGTGAAAACGACGTTACGATGCGAAAAGTCATTTTTAATTGTCAAGGATCCGTGACTGCGGTAAACAAGTTTCGATCATTTCCGAATTGCACGTGCTTTTCGCGAATTATGTTATTTATTCTATGGGAAGAAAAACTCCAGGCGATTAATTACGCAGTAGTGTACAATTTGTCTTGAAATGAAAGGTTTAACTTTTTACTCGAAAAAATGTAGCGTAAACAATTGGAAATTAATTAATTAATTAATTGAATATATTTTACGATTAAATGTCATTTAGCAACAACCGTAGGCTAATAAACATTCTCGTGGTATGTAGGATAACATCTTAAATGAAAGTAAAATCACGTTGTTTCTTTGAAATATTTTATCTGTGAATTAAAATAACGAATGGTATTGTATGGGTATTTTAATGAATCGATGTAGAAACAAAAGTCGTAAAAAGTGTTTGGTAACGAATTGCTACTTGCACAATGGTAGGAAATGTGAGCACTATTTTTAGACAACGTCATTTCGATATAGTTTGCAAAATCAAGGTTTTAATAACGTTCGTTTTTATATACACGTTTTATGCTTACATAATAATAGCAAAATTAGATCATAATTTTAAAGTGAATGTAGGCCATAAATTACAAAATACGTCAGTTTTTGCCTGGAAAACAATACAATTTATTTCGATACAATGTCTGTTCGAAATCAAATAATTGAAGTGCATGTATAAAAATAATATAGATTGCATCATATGAAGTTACTTGATGCAGAATTCGTATATCTAAACCATATACTTCAGAAAGTAATGAATTTCAGCGAATGTAACAGTGGCGACGGTCGTTTCGTCCTGTATCGTCTCATCAGATCACCATACATACATTTGCTGAAAGTACATGAACGAGTACTTACGCCATTCATGTCAATACGCCCACACTCGTGCTGGTATTTTTTTTTAATTGAGCGATAAATTGAATTGGGTTGCGTTTTATTTTGTGTTAACTTTGACGTAATGTATTTTATCTCTTGTAGATAAAATACATTACGTCAGAAATAACACAATTTAAAGAAAACCCAAACACAACCCAACCCAATATATAATGCAATGCAATGATACGCTCATCAGATCACCACATACATTCACTGCAATCTTGATCATCATCATCATCAAGTTAAACAATCATGAGTGGGTTATTTCCGTCTAGATGGCGTTAATACTCTTACAAAAACCTTATGTCAAAAAGCAATGAAAAATATCTGTTCTAATTTTATTATGGACGTGAGAGTGTATAAAATTCGATTACTGTATAAGGAACATTCCGATACATAATACATGTATTTAAACCATAAATTAGCTTCAAAGATTGTAATGTAGAAAGCGTCAAAATGTGATGAACTATATGAAATGTCACAATTTCGATTTGGCTACATGAGGTTTTAGGTGATTTAATTTTAAAAATATGTAAATTTCGTTAAGAATTCAAGGTCAGGATTTTTACGAAAGCAAAAAATATTGCCCATATATATATTAAATATAATCACATTATTATAAGAAGAACAGCGCATTTGTATAAATGCATTGAAGATCTCTAAATAAAATTTATGTATGTAAATTATAATCAAATTTTCATATTTTTGCCATAATAATCCAATGACAGGTTTGTTCATATTTTTAACGGATGCGGCATCGTTTTTTGTAACCTCAAACGTTTTGTGGCTTCTGTCAATTCTAACCCTCAAAATTGTGAAACGTCGAGAACAAAAAGTATTATCGATTTTCCAACACTTGAAACCGCAAATATTAATTGAAATTTAGTGTGATTGCTCCAATAAACTGACATACACTGAAGTACCCAATTTCCGTTAACAAGTCGCCGATTTTTTTGGCCACAAACTTAATTTTAAATATCAACTAACGGTAGCTCTCAGATTCAATTTAAAAACTTAACTGATATGAGTTGAAATGAGAATTGAACGGAGTTATATATCTAGTTTGATGTGGAATCGAGGAAATGTTCCATATACAAAAATGTGGCATAAAGGCAATAGCAATAATAGAAAATTTTATAAAAATAACGAAACTCAAATAGAGTGCGATGTAGCGAGAGAAAAAATTACAAGTATAACGTATAAGAAGTCTTTTATACCCGAAGAAAATTTCAAATAGGAAATATGTAATTGAGATAAATTTCAGTTCAAGGATTTTTGGGGCGAGAAAAAAGGTTCAGTTAGTTAAAAAATGGTTTGAACAAACGTTTAAGACAAGAAGAGAAGACGAATATTTAGAGATTTACGAAATATTTACAAATATGAATTAGAACTGTCAAAATCAAGCAAAATATTTATTCAAATAGCCAGAATCCTGAAATTTTAAAGAGACTTAGGATTCAATAAAAACTACATATACAATATATTATTCACATACTTCATTATTGTCAGGAAGTAAATGAAGAACAGGTTGAACATCTTTTATAATTTAAATTCTAAATTGAAGATTGGTTTATAAATTTTAAACATCTTGTTAAAATATTACTTGAAACATTTTATTACATGTTTGTTGCTTTGTTTAGTTTGGTTTATTTTAGTTTCATTGAAAGCATTTGTTGCAAGATGTAAAACGATCTCAAATTTTAACAGCACAAATTTTAGAAAACAATTAGTCTATATATAAAAAGTGATTAAATGATAATGTCTCAAATATCAAAGTTATTTACCCAACTATTAGGTATTCACAAAATTTTATTATTTTTAATCGGGTGTTTCATTAGATAATGATGCAATAATCGAATTGGGACATTCTCTACTGCCATAGATAGGTAGGTTTCTCTGATTTTTGACGGATTTGCTTAATTTGCGTGTTTTATTTATTTATTCCAGTGGGATGATCCGTTGATCAGTGTCATCCCACTGGTGATCCGTTCAGATTCTACTGAAGATGGCAACGTAGTTGCCGAAATACGTATTTAGATTTGTAAAAATCAAGTGTGGTAAGGGGTTTTTATCTTATAATTGTTATTACAAGGTTTCTCTTTTTTCTTTATAGTAAAACCACAGGCTCCGCCAATTTTCATTTACTCTAATTTGTACTAATGGCATCTATATTCCAATTGTGTCATAAATTTAATTTCAGACCAAGAACTAATATTTTTATGATGCTATTAATCATTTTGACCCCGGATGTGAATGGTATCAAAAGATAGATGAGGTGTCAGAAAATCGAGCTTCGAAAGACAAGGTCCCCATACATCACAGTACAATATTAATGCAAATATCGGCTCTAGCAGCAATTTCGTTCCTTTCATTTCCCTTATTTTGTTTCATATTCCTTGTTTTCGTTGACGTTCTCAATTATGGTGATCTTTGATATTTTTAAGATTTTTCTTTGTTCATTTTTATAATTATAATTTTATTTATTTGTACTGACTCGTTGTTTTGGTTTGCATTTTCATTAGGAGTTACCATTAAACATGCTGTGATCTACAGGCTAGAAAAAACTTCTTACAACTAAAAAAATCAACAGAAACGTTTTCGCTGGAAACTCACGTTTAACAAAATCCACCAACAAATTTTCTTGGCACACCTGGTATATGACAAACAAAAAACTTGCATAAATTTCCTATTATACAGTTTCGAGAATTGTACATAAAATTCTGCTTAAGTGGAGCATAACGTACTGATAATTATAACTTGTGAAATTACCGCAGAAAATTTCTTGCCAATCGAACCGCAAACGCGGTTGGCAAAGACCCATGCAGTAGCATTTCAATAGAATTTATCATCGCTTAAAGCGAAACTAGACGACGCTGACGTGGACGTGGTCATTGAGCGCAATACAAATCTAGGACGGAAAAATTATCCGACACCAAACGCACTCGTAAAATTACTTTCAAAAAACCTGAACACACAAAGAATTGTATGTTTTATGAAATTAATAAGATTAGATTTACGGACCTTAAAAAGAAAACGCCTTCTAAACTTCAAGCTGCTGTTTGTTCCCTCAACATTTCCAGCCCTTTTCCTGTTTGACTTTAATTTCTTAGCTAGCTTGGAATTGATCTATGATATTGAAATGCAACTGGTGTATTTTGGTATCTGAAGCGCATTCTCCAAGCAAACTACTTTAAATGTGTGAAGGTGCTTTCGACCTATATTAATTTGGTCATCATTTTTGAGACTGATCATCGATGGTGTCTTTAAATGTCTCCCAGATTCCTCTCCATTGACGTGAAAAGATGTGATGGTGAATGTGATCATTGTGAACGAAGCAACAGAAAGACTTGCTTAAGGCACCAGACCACGGTGCGCGCGCGAAACGAGGGTGTATCTTTCATAATTATTTTCAAGCGAATGATGAATGCAATTCATTTCATCAATGTTTATTGTCAATATATGCATATAGAAGACTGTATACAAATTTTTATACTTGAATCTAAAGTATAGTTTGCGGTGTACGCCGCTCCTAAGAGGAGACTACGCGCGCGGTGGTTGACAGCGATTAAGCCATACGGCTCATCTAAAAAATAAAATAAAAATATATTTAGAAACTAGACATATGTGTCTACAGCATCACGTAGGGGAATTTTGATATCTAGAAGGAAAAAAAAATGGCGGACCAGCGAATTTTATTTTCGAGTTTTATGAAAAATTTTCATCGTTCATGTGAAAAAAAAAATAGAAGGAGACCTATTATAAAAAAACCCCTACGTGGTGCCATAGAGACTACATTTTCGAACAGTTTAAGACTTGGTGCATGCAAATCGGATGTACAGTTTTTCTAATATGCTGTCAACCAGGTTGAAAAAGTAGTTTTCGAGAAAAACGCGTTCAAAGTTTTGCTGAAGCATAATTCAACATACAAACTAACTATTTTCTTGGTCTATTTTTTCTTGTTTCTTACGTTTAGTCAGCTATTCCTGGACCATACAACAGCTCCTCAGCGTCCAGAGAATCATTATTTTTTCCATGTTTTGCACGAAGACGACCCTCATGCGTTCTTTTTTCGGCTTCGTGTTCGGCTTCGCATATTCGTTTCTCGTCGATGTTTTGACAATATTGGTAGAGTGCGTCACCAATTTTGATGTCTAATATCTCCAATACATTTCTGAGGCCATTGTGACCATTGTTAAAAAGTATTGATGCAATATTAGCGGCAGTTTCGTGACGGCTTATGTAAAACGGGGAATTCAGCGCTTAATATCGGGCCGCAATTGTATTGAAATAGATAACGTCTTGTACGTGACCGTACAAGAGTTTTTGGGTATTTAATTTGGAAAAATGAGTAATAAATGTAAACAATCGAACCGACCGTTAGCTGGCGCATGGGTCGAACCATCTGTACCGGAACAGCCGTGAATTTGGGACTAATTTCGTATGCAAAATATTCTGAGGGTCGAAACGAAATAATTGTAGCGAATATTTTGCACTGGATTGCGTACATCTAAACTAACTTAATTAATTGTTAATATATACATATGTGGGACCGAACAAATCGAATGATATTATATATACGAATCGTACGACTGCCGCTCGGCGCGGTCGTACGCTAGCAACAGTTCACATAAAATGCTGTATCTCCATCAATTTGACGAATTTCTGTAAAATACTCGGTAAGAGCATTCTTGACAAATGCATCTTTCAGAAAATGAAGAAAAAAAAATAAGGAAAAAAAATATTTTTTTGGTCTAGTGCCTTAAAGCAAAAGAATCAATGTGAAATGTTTGCTTTAATAAACGTAGCAAAATCAACACTTGCACTGCAAATAGCGAGGGAAAGGGGAGAAACTCGTAAAAAGGTAATGGAAGCGATAAAAATACTGAACGGAATGTGACAAGGTATGAAAGCAATGCGAGTAATAACAATTACGCCAACTATGTGAAACATAATGCGAAATTAGTTTTAAGTATTATGGGAAACCACCGTACATATATTTAACCATTTCCTTTTATTAATGCCTCACATTTTTTGAACTTACCGTAACTTTTAATCTATAACAACAATGTGATTAATCAAGCCATCAACGTTGCATAATCCTTGGCTTCGTTATTTCAACTTTGCAAAATTTCCGCTTAAATGGAGCACAACATGAATCTATAATTAATAGACTGTCGCAAATAGAGAGTGGCTTTTATTTATCGCTCATTGCAAACTGTAGATAAACGTACTTGCATAATGAAGCATCGCCAGGAAAAATATTTCAATTACAACAAATATTACAACCCGCAGCCTGGGCTTTTCGCCTCATCATCTTTGTTTCGAAAATCTATACAACTTTTTTCAACGAACCATATTAACAATAATAAATTAAACAAATGCCGTTGTTTATTCACGTCATTACCATAAAATATCTCACATGTCCATAATAACGCGCTATTAATTGATAGTAATCCAACTAACACGTATAGTCATTAAAGTGCCTGTTCTGTAAAACTGCCATTATAAAGCACTAAACATGGTTAAAGAATTACATTAAATTATCTACTGTTTTCGCGCTCGCCGCGTATCGCAACCGCTGTCCTTGACGGGTTTGAAGAAGTGTGCACTTGTAACGATTTGTCTTGTGTATAGATCAAGGATGGCATAAAACACGGTTTGATTTTTTTGCGGCGCTTGTGGTGCTCTGGGCGGCTGCAAAATCGCAGTTGGCGCGCAACTCTCGTATATAATCGCCGCATTATACGAATCGCCGTCGAAGAAATTTGGGAAATGCAGATGATGTGTAAGATTTGTTATCACGCGAAATGCAATCTGCATTAACATTATTCTAAATGGCGTTGTAATGCTTGTTTATTACTGCATTAATTTGTATAATTGAACACGTATATACATATATATATATATATAATATATATTAGGGCGGGTTAATTTTTTTTTTTGATGAAGCCTATAGCAAAAACGTAATCTATAGGTGATTCTGAGAAATTTTACTCCAGAGACCATAGCTCTAAGTGGGATTTGGAGCCCCCCAAAATTTCAAAATATATATTTTTCCATATATGCATAGAATAATTTAATTAAATTCGTCATAAAATCGGATAGCATTATAGTAGATTTCTCAATCTGGGCTTGTTTGAAAGGTATTTTTATCACCTTTCAGAATCTGTATTGATACGAATATTTTTTTTATTTTTAGTAGAGATAATAGGAATTTTTTGTCGAAAAATAGCCTAAAATGAACTTTTAACTAATAAATTCTGAATTTTCTTCGATTTTTTTCGAGTCCAACGTATAAATTTTAATAAAAGTGCACTGCCGTACACAACAGAGTTATAAAACTTCACATTGAAGTACATTGGCACATAAACTGTAATAATATAAACTGCCAAAGTTTTTAAATTGGTCTATGGTGCAATTGGTCCTGGTTTAATGTTAGCTAAATCAACTGGAACAACACCATTCGAAATTGCTTTAGCTATTTGATATAAATATTTAACATCTGTTGATAGTTCGAGCTCATGTTCATGATCCATCATTGCAGGCATATTCTCCAGTGGTATTGGATCAAAATCAGCTACTGCCTGAAAAATGAAATGTTTAGATCAATTAAAATGCAATTATTTTATTTTAACTTTATCCCAATCGAAAAAGTAAAATAATGACAATAAATAATGATAATAAATGATGATATTAAATAAAATAAAGTGTTACATACCTGCAATTTCTCACATTCTTGAATAGCTTTGAATAACTTTCCACTTGCTGCTCGTGGTCCACTGGTGACTGTTTTGCCCAATGCTTCATATAAATGACGAAATGGCAGTTCATTGAAATATAAACATATAAATAGCAGACATATAAACCAGTGAATTGGTCTATTTAACTGTTTTTCAAATAATCGTAAACCACCATTTTCTGTTCCAGTATTTGCTGGCTCACCATCACTGCATATGCCAATTAATTGATCAACTGTTAATGTTTTATTGTTGAAAAATTCATTCAGTTTTCTGTGTTTGGTTTTTGCATCTTCTTGACTACCCAAATTTACATATCCAAGTAACTCATTATAGGGCTCTTTCAGAACAACTAAATGCGGTTCTTTTACCATAGTGGTATGAAATTTGTCATTAATTTTCTCTGTAGTTCTACCATCGAAAGAGAATGCAGTTATGGAAGAATTTGTATGTCGTGTACGAAGCACTGCATCTCTAGATTTAACTTTTTCTCTAGCCACTTTTGATTTATCCATAATAACAAGATTACCATGAACATCTCTAAAATTTATATCTTCGAATAAAGCTGTTGCTAAACATGAAGCGACTCCATATGAAACACCGAATCTATCACACATCATAGCAAAATTTAAGGCATCGTATCTTTGAGTATAATGACCTTGTCTAATTTGAACAGTTGCTTCTGGAACTTCTGTTGTTGCTTCATTTTCATCTTCATCCATGTGTAATTCAGGTGGTTCGTAACTTGGATCATCGGTACCAATTGTAAGTGTTGGTATTGTTGTAGCTACTTCTTCAACGTCTTCCGTATATTCAGGTATTGTGAATTTTCTATCATTATGCTGGTCCATCATAAATTCTTTTAGATGTTCTGGAATCAATCCACACGAGCATTCTGTTGTTTTTAATTTGCAATTACATTTGCCAATATAAAATAATTCGTTTATTGAATCAACAAATGCTTTACATTCATTTATTTTGTTTCTATGTTGTACATGTTTCTGGTATTATCAAGCAATCCAGTTAATTTTTTTAAAACACTCTTTCTATTAATGATTTCAATATTTAATTTACACCAAATTTGGATCAATTTATCTGTTACGTGAGGAGTAAAAGTTTTATACGAGAACATTTTGTTTTCAAATTTAGCACGATCACTTAAAAAAAATAATATTTTAAAATGTCACATTTAGAAGGCAAACTAAGATCATTTAAATCACTTGATAAACCAAAAACAACAATATCTTGATGAGGCATGTTAGTCAATCTAGATTCAAAACTTGTTGATGTTGTTGCTTCCATTTGCGAAGACACCGCAGACGATGTTGATGGTTCTTGATTATCCATAACGTCATTATTCAGTGTTACAAAGTTGTTCAATTGAACAATGCTGCCATTGACGACTTATTCTACAGGTATCAATACAGATTCTGAAAGGTGATAAAAATACCTTTCAAACAAGCCCAGATTGAGAAATCTACTATAATTCTATCCGATTTTATGACGAATTTAATTAAATTGTTCTATGTATATATGGAAAAATTTCTATTTTGAAATTTTGGGGGGCTCCAAATCCGACTTAGAGCTATGGTCTCTTGAGCAAAATTTCTCAGAATCACCTATAGATTACGTTTTTGCTATACGCTTCCTCAAAAAAAAATCGTTCCATACAATTTGACCCGCCCTAATATATATATATATATAAAATGTAAAAATTCTTGGGGATGACAATCAACAGGCTTCTACTTATTAAAAGAAACACATTTGCTTTTATTCAATATCCCCAAGAATTTTTACATTATCTAATTGTACGATCGTTACGTTTTCACAAGTTGGTGAAACAACAACTTTGGAAGTTAAAGAATCTGTCTTCAGACATGAAAATTTCGCCCGTCATAATTAGAAAACGATGAATGGAGCCAGAATAATGTGTTAGTTCTTGAGTTTATATACAACTTAAAACACAAATTCTCAAATTCTCTTGCTTCGAAGAGAGTTAATTAATTAATGACTTATTTTTCCGGCGATCTGAAATTGCTTTTATACTCTACAGAGTACTCATGAGTTAAAATGTGAACTTAAAAAAAATCTAAACCTAGGACATGAGTGCAAATTTAAATACTGACTATTATTCGCTTATATATCAATATATATCAAACTCTGGGATTAAAACGATAAATTTATAACAAAATTGTCTGTCAGATGCTATATTCGATATTTAGAGTTTTCAAACGTGCAAATTCGTGGAATCCTAATCCAATATCTTGCATCATTATTGAAACTTTGGACACTCTCATCTCCTTTAATTTTAATTAAAATGCCCAAACGTTCCTTATTTTATTCTGAATCATAATCCATATTATTTGTACAGTGTTATAACTTTAACATAACAAGCATGTAAATAGAAGGGACAGACCAAGCCATATTGCACCACAGAGTTATGTTGTTCGTTTACAAGCTGGTATGCCTTCTCGGAAACTGCTTGAGAACAAGACTGAGAAGATACTTTAACCTGCTTTGACTTTATATAATTTATCAGTGGTTCGTTGTCAGATTCACTTTCAGGACCATATACATTATCAACATTAAGGCGCGGTTAGGTATTCATGCAAACAAAATCCAAAGTGCCGACCCCAAAATGATTGCATACTTTAAGATCACAGAAACAGCCTAAGCTCTTCATTGTCAATTTATTGGGGCAAAGTATACTTCCAGTAATTTGATGGACCTTCATAGTACCCGAGAAACTTTTAAATTTTTTTTCATTAAGTTCCTCTTCTTTCTTTGAAATGTCTTCGTCATCAATGGTGAACACTTTTACATAAGGACAATTTTTCTGGAGGGCATTTGTTAAATCTTCCAGCGACGAAATGTCATTCCCAGCTCCAACAAGTCTATCTGCAGTCATTTTGTACGTAGCACCTACTCCATCAGGCCCGCCCTTACCGTGATCGGCTTCGTGGTAATTCCACGTGAATTTTACAAAATTTAGGTAAAATTCTTGCAATTTTGTTGCCAGTGCATAAAACATTAGTTTATTATGGTACTGTGTGACCGGTCCAACACTTAGGAAATGCAAGTTTTCGATTTGTGCGTTAAGGCTGTCGAGTATAGGCTGTAAATGTGCCCAAATTGCTGGTGGTGAATGTGACAATTTTTTTGATAACGTGCAATAGCAGGATCATTGTAACTCTCCATTATTTGCTTTGGTGTAAACCACGACCGTATGCATGCTAAGCTGCTCTCTGGACCCTCCGAAATGGAACGATTGCACTTCTTCAGCATATTTGGTTTGATAATTTTCAACATCAATAATGCTTCCTTTTTTGATTTCATAGCGGTATATTGATGCACAATATTGAACTCGTGCCGAAGTAAGATGTCGATGTTACTTTCCAACTCTAAAATTAAATCGCGGGGGTATATTTGTATTGTGCTTTTTACGCACTTTGTAATTTTCCGCGTCATTTTAATTTTACCATCGACATAATCTTGAGTTACAGATTGCCACTTTCGATAGAGTAGGGGAAGTGAATTATCAAATTCTTTGTAGCAAAGTGTTTTGTTTTTACAGGTCTCACAATTTCTCGAAATACATTTTTCGTTATATCTGTCGCAACAAATCGTATTTAGAAGACCCGCGTAGTTTGACACTGATATTATCGTTGCTTGATGTAGACAATTCAAAACTGAATCAATGTTACTTACCGTGCTTTACATACATGCAAGTGTCACGTTTGTCATAGCGTTACTGGACAACCCAAAATGGACGGAACTTGCAGAAAAATGCATATGAAATTTTAATGTTATTTTTTTCATGAAAAGTTTGTGTAAGTTTATTAAGATGTTCAACATAACTCGCTTCTGTTTCCTTACTCCTTGTTTTTTTACAACGTCTTTTTTACCGGCACACACTCTACTATTTGAATCTTCTTCCATGAAATTTTCAATTGTTCTTCTCAAAGTTATAGATTTTCTCCTTCTGTTTCGCTTTGCTTCTATTAATTGTAATTTTTTTTGGTTTCTTTATAGTTTTCAATATCTTGTCTAAAACTCCACCAATTTTCCCCTTATCATTCTCTGAAATAGTATTTTCTCTTTTTGAGTTGAAAGGCGCGAAAAATTGTCTCTTAATTGTTGACAAATGACTTCTCCACACAATAGTTTTTCCTTGACAGTATCTCTCGATTTTGGTAAATTAAGTAACGCTTTTACTTTTCCGGTTGGTGTTAGCTGTAACTCCGTATTTTCTTTTTTGGATCTTTCAAGTCTTTTTTTATAACCTTGTACTGTTGATTTAAGCTTAGCGATTTGAGCTGCATGTTTTCTTATTATTAAATTTCTTGTTCGCCTTGCCTGGATCGACCTTCTCTGTCCAGCTTGCGCTCGTTGATAAGTACTTTCATTTGGAGGAACTTCGTTGTTCGAGTGGGGTAACAGAAGCATTACTAATATCTTGTAGTGCTAAACGTCGTCTCCGCTGTTTTGCCTTTTCTCTTCATATCTTTCTAGCTTTTCGTTTTTCTCTGCGTGTCATTTTGTTTACTGTTTTAATAGTTCTCTTCTCTTTTTTTCTTTCATATTTCATCTTTTCCTTTTCCTTCTGTCGATAATACTTTTCTGGATCATTTTTAATTCGTTGGTATCTCAATCTTTCTGTCAGAGACTTTTTTTCAAGACGTTCTTCACGAGTTAGTTTTTTTTTTCGAGGAGGCATAACCTTAAACAATAGAGAGCTTAAACTATTTCTTATTAATAAAAGTTTTAGATTCGGCCGTCATTGCTAGCTAAGGAAGCATTAACGTATGAAAGAAAATATTATTTTTATTACTAAAAAAATGTATTCAGCTACAAGAGCTGATGCTGAGCTAATGTAGGATATGTTAATTTCTCAACGATCAAAACTGAATTGAATTCTTTGTTGCATTCTTTACAAAATTATCACTACATTAAAACTAAAGCAAAACTTAAATAATAATACATCCATACGTACATATATAAGTGTACTATTCTAAAGCTAATCTACTTTACTAATCTATCGAAAAGAGACAAAAGCAGTTACATAAAATAATGTAGTAAACAAAATACAATATATAGAATCCGTTATCCTGCATTCCAAAGGCACACTCGCATCTATGACAATAAGTCTACCCTACGTAATAAAGTAACTCTTACACCCTGCTACACTAACTATTTAAATTTCACAAAATAAAAACGAATACTTGGATTTTAGTACTAAGTTTTATCGAGTTAAAAATCTTTTACGTTAAGTGAAAAAGTTACATGATTGGCTTATTATGGCGTAAACAAGAAATTACATGATCGCTTTCGATTAATGTAGACGGAGAATGGTAACAAATATAAATGTATTAATCCAGTTACCAATGGATTTTATTCAACTTTGTATAGCAAAGTATCTACGAGGGTGGATTCCTAAGTTGCACCCCTGGCCCCCTTACAGTAAAACTACAGTGGCATTATATTTTTTATTTTTCGACATAGCCTCCCTCTACACTAATGCACTTAGTCCATCCGTGCTCCAACATCTCAACAGCCTCCTGGAAAAATTTGTTTCCGACCTCTGCAAACCACCTCTCTACAATTTGGATCACTTCATCATTACTGGAATTTTTTTTCCCGCGTAAGTTTTCTTTTAATTTGGGGAAAAATATCTGGCGAATATGGTGGGTGCTCCACTAATTCAAAGCCTGCTTGGTGTATAGCAGTCATGTCTTTTTTGATCAATGGTTAACATTTGGGGCACCCATCTTGCACTCATCTTTTTCATATCTAATTGTGGTGCACCACATGATATTTTCATATCATGTGGTGCATGATACTGGCTTTTCAGCCAGTATCTTCCACAATGTCTCTGATGCGTACTTGCCGGTCTTGCAGTATGATATCGTGTACTTTTTTAATGTTTTTGCCTGTTATCACCGTTATGGGAGGACCACCACAGTTGGTTTTCACAGGATGTTCTTTCGCATTTAAAATCTCGACACCAGCGTTTAACTATGTCATAAGAAACTGCAGTTGCAATAGTTGCAATAGTTGCCACAATGTCTTCATGAATTTGAATTGACGGCATGCCCTTTTCTGGAGGTATTTTATTACGGCTCTTTGTTCTACAGGATCCATTTTTATGAACAATCACGACACACAGTTCAACAATTACTCACAGCACAACAACGCTTTGAGATACAAAGTTGATATTTTGTAGATATGATAAACAAATGCTAACTAACTGTCAAAAACATTAATCAAGCATAGTGATCCACTCTCGTACGTCGGTTTATCCCATTACTTCAATTCAATCAGTGCTGTGTGTTTAAAGAAACGTCAAAGTAACTAACTTAACTTCGGAAATTTTGAGTCAAACGAAGATTACAAGACTGTTATATCTATAATTCAAAGCACTATTTGGAATCATCCACTTTTATTGATCGAAATCGTCACGTGACCGACTAATAGCAATAACGAACAGTCCTAGGCTTTGGAAAACAAGGACATTTTCATACACCGATCTCATTTATAAACTTTCGATGCTTGCAATTTTTTAATTACACTTAATGTATACGAAACATTTTTAACTTTTAACTACAATCGCTAATTAAAAATACATTTTATTCTAATTAAATCGTTGAAATCAATTGCAATTTTAAAGCTAATATTTTGTACAGAGAGCTATGGTCAAATTCGTGCTGCATTTATATGCATTTCATTATTTTTAATTTATGGACAAAATTCGCTATAAAACTATGAACTAGCAAGTTGCTCAAGCTCCTTAGATCGCTTTCTCATTGCTTTGTCCTGGCCAAATTATTTATTTAACAAAAATAATCAAATTTATATTTTTTGCTCCGTATTTTGTTGAACTTGATATTAGTACAACTCAGGTCAATTTATGCAACATTACGTTAAAACGACGAAATTATGCACTATTATAACTTATATCACCATATATAGAAAAGTGATATAGAAAATAATATCGCTTACCATAATCACTTCGTAATTTCATTGAATAATTAATCGCAATTAAACATGCTTCTACATGAACGGTATTTTAATACAAAAAAACTTGCTTGTTAAGTTATTTAAACGTAATTTTTTGTAATATCCACATAAAAACCATAAAAATATATTATTATGTCGTTTTATTATGAACCAGAATTGATAATTAGAAACTATTATAAACGCTGAATTTCGTTTATCACAGTAAATATATGGCTATAATCCCTTCATGCTCGAACGCGACTAAAAATTGAGAAATTCTGATTATCCTAAAAGTGAACGTGTACACTTAAGATTAAATCCTGTTTTTCCTACAACCAATCCATCTCCTTCTCATTGTCCAATTATCCTCTTCCTCAAGAATTTAGATTCACTAGCATAACACATTCATAAAAATTGTTTTTATAAAATTAATTTTAATTACCATGTTTGTTCATTGTGTTTGTTTTAAATGCTATGAAATGTTAATTGCTATCATTGTGATGTTTTTTACCCGTCAATAATTAAATTGTAATATCACAGTTATTTGAATCAAGTGAAAGGAGTAACTAATCATTACTTAATTTATGCGATCTAGTTTATCAACATTACGTCAAACGAGTCTACTTTACCAGTTAGGTTCGCACTAGTTTGGTGACGTTTAGATATGCCAGGTATTATGTGACACTGCCGTCACATATCATAGTTTTTAATAAAGTGTCGATACGATACACGTCAATGTATTCCATTATCTCCATGAAAATTATGCTTACTTCGGTATCCAATAAACAAATACTGTATCAAAAAATAACCAAGCCTTGTAAGGACTTTGCAAGATAACTGTGACAGTAGGACGGAGCTGTTCTCTTTAAATTCTGATATAATTATTTTCGGTAATAAAACATTTGCAAATATTAATTTGTTTATATGAATGCAATATTCTGCAATAACGTAAATATGATAGGAAAACCTGGTAATACCACAATAAAAAAACAATACCCAAAGGATATTTTTCAACGCGGCCGCGTAACTTTCCAATTAATAATTGAATTAATGTTGAAGTTACGTCGATATTTACATTCATTATCTTAATGCACATTTTCAATTCAATTAATAATTACATTTTAATTAGAAATATGTAAACGAGCGTATTTTTTCGTTACAGAAAAAAAACGACCAACTGCAAAAGATTTTAAAATAACTCGCGCCCACATTGTGATTGTGGCATTGCCCTCAGCCCACTTGTTCACACGAAGTGCATCACACTTCGAAACAAGTTTTGGAAAGGCGACTTGCAAATTCGTACCTGCGAAATTCCAATAATTTTTATTTGTTTATTTTTCAGGAAATGGGTTCTCTTCCAAACTTGTCCATCGTTAAGGGGCCGACGCGTCACGTCAAATCTACGTTGCTGCACACGCTATTCGAAAAAGTAGCGATCGATTCTCCCGATAAAACTGCGTTGATATTTGAAGGTAATTCAACTATAAAACTCGTGACATAAGTAAAGCTCAATAGGTATGTTTATTTAGAAGCGAACGTCGATGATGTACGTTAAGACCAAGGGCAAATTTTTTAATCGCTCAAATCGTCGACGATGTCTGTTATGAAACAGTATAGAATTTCAGATTTACGTCACGTTTTTTTTTTTTTTTAGTTCTAGGAAGCAAATCATATACATTGTTTCTGTTGTTACACAAGCCAAAATATTTTTTTTATAATTTTCAGATAATGAAATAAAAGAATATACGTATGGCGAACTAAACAGCATTGCAAATCGTTTGGCACGAGTTATCCTTCAAAATATTTGCGAAAAGGAATTGCCGAGGAACAATGACGGGGATTATATCGTGGCGGTGTCTATGCGCCCGAACGACAATTTGGTGATGGCCCTCTTGGCTATTTGGAAAGCGGGGGCTGCTTATTTGCCACTGGATCCGAGTTTTCCCGGAGCTAGGATCGAGCATATCCTCAGAGAATCGAAGCCTGTGATGGTCATCCACGATGAAGGTAATTATTTTTAGTCGTTCAGTTGAAGGTGTTGAGTATGATTTTGCACCCCAACCCAACCTAAAAAAACTTTATTGTAGTGTTAACTTAACTGGCGAAGCAATTAAATTATAAAACAATCGCAATAACAGTTATAATAATTTTGCAACAAATGTGCAAACCAATGGCTTGGTTTGGCGATACTCTTGATGCATAAATGCAAGATAGATTTTATTTGTTTTGAATATAAATTCCATCGTATGTAACAGTTGATGGCGGCCTGTTTCGCCCTCTGTTGATTCATTAGACCACCATACATTTCCTGAAGCTGCATCAAGTCATGAGTGACAAAATATTAGCGCCACCTAGACGTCAAAACCCCCATGAAACGCATACAAAGGTCTACATCGACCGACTAAGTCGATACTGTCCACAGTTTTACGTTTTATGGTATGTTAATCTGTCACAATTAAGTTGAACTAAGTGGTATTTATTAAAATAAATTAATTATCATATTTCATGACATCATGGATGTAGCACGCGCAGAGATCAATTTGACATAAATAACACCACTTAAATTCGTATCGGATAGTTAACATTCACACACCAACTCTTTGTCGCTCATTTGCATGACTTGATACACCTTCAACGAACGTTTGTGTTGTGACCGGATAAGTCCGTAGAGGTCGAAACGGTCCACAATCACTTGTTACATTCGTTGAAATGTGTCTTCAACAAAGCGGTTTTTCGTTCCGACGGCTACGAAGTGGTTATAATTTTGCACAGTACCAACGTAGTCGGTTGAAGTAGGCCTCTGTAATTGCGTAACAGTACGTTGCGTATTGGTGCCTAGATGGCGTTAATACTCACACGCAAACTTTTATTTTTTGTTGCTTAATCAGCCTATTTTTCTTTTTGGTATAAAAATGTCCATTACTTCATTTGATAAAAGTTCAATAACTGTTATTAATATTATGTCCATTTTAGATCATCAACATCGGTAACAATTGTTATAATATTTCAGAAATTGAACATCATTTGGATCAATGGGTTTTTTATATGACGTATAAATACCACTCATACTGAATTCGGGCTAACGGTGGAGAGGGGCACATTGGGACTTTTGAAACATTTTCCAATCTGAAGTATTTATTTTTGGTCAGCACATGAATTGGGAACTTAACTTTGGAATGATACATTTCGAAAACCAAATTCACTTACACATATTTAATTGTTATTTTTTCAAAAACTTAAAGCAAATGTCTCAATGTGTCCCATTATGGGGGCAGAATGGGACACGCCTGGGGCACATATGGACACACAAGTAAATTACATATAAATCTCCCAAATAAATGAAAATGTAATCTATATTTTTCTTCAATACAACAAAATAATATTCTTAAAAGATATTACAAGAACTAAGATCTATTGGAAACTTTTTTTATTGAGCTTGTACGACTTGTAGTATTGTCTTTGAGCATTGGAAGTTTCATCTCAATTTGCTCAAACTCTAGCAAGTCCTTGTCAACCACCGCAGGAAACACAAAACCACTCACTTTTTTCTCAAGAAATTTAACTGGTATAGGCTATCAATATTTTTTCTACATCGCCCACATAAAATCTGTTCAATTCATCGTCGTCATAAATAACAAGTTTCTTGCTTTTACTTGACTTCTTGGTATTTTTTACGTCATCGAATGATTCTTTCTTTCATTAGGTTTTGTCTATTATTTTTTGATCAAGACAATCTTTCTCCGGTGTTTCTGTAAGAATTCTAGATTTTCCTGGCTGCCTACTGTTCTTCGTAGAAATATTCCTTTGTGTCTTGGGAAACGGTCGTATACTTTCAGGAGGATCACCGCTTCTGTCAAACTAAGGCGACTGCTTGTAGACGGGGTGTTCATTAAAACCGAGCTGGAAACTTCAGCTGATGTGCTGGCTGACATCATAATGTATCTTTCCATTTCTTGACTGGGTGTATATATTTGTACAAACTTCTTGACTTGTTAAGGGCACGTTATCAGTAACATATGCAGCCGCAAAATCATCTCTCGTAAAAATATTTGTGTTATATAGTACAATGACACAATGCCGAGCAAATATTATCCAAAGTAAAAGCTTTATAATAGGCTTAACCGGCTAATTCTGCGATTTCATAAATGGACACCCGTTTGTCTGGATTGGAAATAAACCAGTCGTTAAAGCCATTTTTCAAGTAAGTTTTAAAAGGTCCATACAAGCACACACCGAGAGGTTGAAGACGATATGTACAATTGGGCGGAAATGTTACAAATATTATACCATTATCCCTACAGAAAATTATTGTCTGCAAACCCATGTGACTGTCGTGGCTGTCTAGTAATATGAGAATGCGATTTTCTTTGGTGCATTTTGTAAATTTTTGAATATGTTTCACCACTTTATCCAACCGGATCCTGATTTGTTCGATAATCCCAAACTACCATTAGGTGCATCTTTCATAAATACAGGCTTGTTTTTAGCCGTTGGAAAAATATACACGGGCGGCACTGTATTTCCGACAGCATTAATGATAGCACAAAAAGTTACCCGTTCCCCTCTCTCTTTCTGCCGAAACCACTTGCTTAATTCCCGTCGTAGCAATAACTTTTGGTGCCTGAAAGACTGTGGTGACTTCAGTTTCGTCAGTGATATTCTACAAGTATATTAGTCTAATGCAATTTGTCAGATTATCGAAAAATCCTGTTGCCCTAGCAAGACTGGTGTTTTCAAGTTTTCTTAAACTAAGTTTCTGAATCTTTTCATGAAATATTGCATCCAGTCCAAACTCGATTTGCTGTTCATAGCCCAGCTTGTTGGATATTTTCTGTTAAGTTTTTGAGCAAACTCAAAAGCTAGTGTCTATGTTTGCGAATGCGTCAGCCCGTAATGTATTTTTGAACTTAGATACTGATTGTTTTCCTGGCTTGCGGAAAAAAATTGTTGGGTGCTATATTTCGACTGAAATGGCCACTGAAATACAATTTTTTAATCGCTTCCCACTGTGTACGAATTGACGTTTTCAGTCGGTTGAACGGCAAGAAACTCCCTTGTTTCCGCATCTTTATTTTCTGTTTCCGCTTTATTCAATATGTTTAACAAGGTTGATTTCTTGATGTTATGGTTTACTGCAGCATTTCTTATTGATAACCTTCCATCAAGGACGTCTTTAGCACGATCTATTTTTGTTTCGTATGTACGCACCATTTTTTATGTCCTGCAACATTTTTTTAATTATCCCCCCGTGACTTTAATCAGCATAAGATTATTTGCAACAAAATAGGATATGTTTATACAGCAAATAAAACTGTGAACATCAAGCTAATTATTGTGTGTTCTTAGTAGTCAACTAGTTTTAAACGATTTGCATATTATGTAGAAAATATCCACCACTCACCAATTTTGAACCAAATTTTAACAGAAACTACCAGAAAACACTTAAAATGGAAAAAAACTTCCGTATGTCACAAAACGGCGCTAAACTCTTGGTGAACGTGAAGCCAAGGTATTGCCATCTGGTACACTCTATTAGTCCCAATGTGCCCCCCTCACCCCTACATCGTTTTTTTGCTGTAACGATATAGATGGTTCAAAAGCATATAAAAATCACTGTCATGGTTCAGCGACAATAAACAACTAATCCGAGTGACCCTTGACGAACACAGACAAATAATTTTTACCAACCTAAAAAACATAAATTCTATAATAGATTATAATTAATGAGCAAATAAAAACTAAAAATTCGTAAAGTTCCGACGAAGGAAAAACAAACACAAACAATTTCATGAAATTATCAAAATGTAAAAAATCTAAAAACGTAATGACGAATAGAAGTAAAACATTTTGTTAAAGAATTACGTTAAAGTTAATAAAAATACTTAAAAAATACATATTTCGAAAAATTAAAGGGAATAAATAAGACGACAGAAAAGTTAATCAAAATAGTAAAACAAAGAAAAGACAAATCGACGAGAACATTAACAAAAAACTAAAATCTCTCATTTAATAGAAAAATATTAAATATTGAGAAAACACAAATATCTCAATTAAATTTGCTTCGAGAACATCACGGTGATTTTCCAAATTGGCTCACTTTATGGCTGAGGATCGATTGCGTCTGATCAATATCGAATTTTTACGAGATTCCAGTCAAGTGTAATTATAAATATACAAAGCGATCAAATGTTTGGTAACGACACGTCGACGGTGTCCAATTAACAAATTATTGAAAGAAATGTGCTGATAATTCAATGACGTGTAACAGTAGTGTTACTACATTGTATTGATTGCTACTCAGTGGATTTACGAACTTTGGCAAAAAATCACTCCGATGCTAAATTCTTTATATTTATAACAAGCCGCGCATAATAAATAATAAATAAATCGTTACCACAGTAAATAAAAACATATTAAATATTGGGCAACCGAGCCGCGGACACACTGTATATATATATTAAAAATACCAAGGACACGAATGATTAAAGTTCAAGCACGAATTTCAATGTTTTTTAACTACGAACGTATTTATGTCCACAAATTCGCATTATTAAAAATGATTGAAAAGTTTCCATCACCGTTGGAAATAAAAATGGAAATAAAGTCAAATTTAAATTGAAAGATCGAAAATAACTTGCAATTTACCACGGCCATCATTTACGATTAGATTTAAATGAATATTATTTCCAAGTATATATTTGCGTTGGAAACTAGAATTCAATTGTTTCATCAATCCTTTTCCAACGCCCTCCCTTGGTTTCTTTCCATTGTATATGTTGTGTAAGGACATTTTGCTTCCGACACTTTCACTATGCACGCATATCCTGCAAGGTAACTTCGTGCGCCAGGTGCTCCATGCTCGTTTGGTCTTATTTATTTATTTTCTAATTGGCACCTGGCATACTGACTCTAACACGTGCTAGACATAATAATTTAATCGCACGTTAATGATGTTACGTTAATTATTTCTGGAACACTAAAAACGCAATAGTTACTAAATGATAATTTTGCAGTGTCGGTTTCATTGATCAGTGTACAGTGTATAATATAAATATTTATAACATAACAAATATGTAATACATGTAATACATTTTCAAAACTATCACCGATTTAAACGTTAAACGTTTGTTTTTATTCATTGCCCTATAGCAGAAGAGTCAATCAAGTTTAATTTTTAAAAATTAAATCTATATTTTATTATTTTTTTGAAATGTACATTAGTGTCTTTTATTACTGTTGATAACAATAATATTAAATAATGAAATAAATAGAATAAAAAAGCAAACAAGTGGGTATTATTACTTTAATAAATGTTCAAGATGTTGACCATTAGATCTTCAAAATTTCGCAATGAATTTTCTACTATCACCTTCCATAAATTCTCATAATTATGGTCTTCAAACCCACAAAATTTCGTGATTGGTCTATGTATATGTTTAAAAGTATACTTGAGAAAAATATCAAGAAGGGTAACATTGTATTAGCTTGAATATCTATAAAATTAATAATACTCCGCATATAAATTTCATACCATTGTGTAGAGAAAACATCAATAAAAATGCAGGTACTAATTAAATTTGTCAAATAAAATTTTGTTGTCATACATTCATGTGTCAATAGTATAAATATATATATATATATATATATATGTATAAAATATATAAAATATTATATTATTCAATGAGCGAGTAATGATGGCTATTACTCGCTACGCTCGTCGTGTAATTCATCCGAATGAGTAATAGCCATTACTCGCGAATAGAATACTATACTTTATCTACAACTATCAGGAAAAAAGGCACAATATAAATTTAATAACATGTATTATTTTTGTCAACATGATAATTATAATGAATAATAATATTACTACAGTTATTAAAAGTTACAGGTGGATTTTCTTTACCCGTCATATTATAAGTAGTACTTCCTGTGGTTGTTGTACTTGTAATATTGTTAACACTTTGTATGCTACAGTTATTCTTGTTAATTGCTTCCACAATTTTTCTTCCTCGTTCTAACTTGTTAATAATGTTATCGTCGATGTAACCTTCGGCAACTGCGATTGATTTCTACCCTCCAATTTCTTCACAGCTTCACCACCCCCGCTCACACAAATTGTCGGCGATGATCGACGAAATGAATGACCTCTGTAAAGTTCAGGATCTTTCAGTTTTAAAAACATAGCAATGTGTTTGCCCATAACAACCAACTTATTTATGCCAACTTTTGTATGGTGCATTTACCATTCTGGTAATTTAAAAATAAAGAGCTTGGGTTGCGACCACCTCATGCCACGAGAGGTGGTCGTAGTGAAAGATATTTTCTACAAATTTCTACACGGTAAACGATCTAGATGCCTTTGTTTTAGTCACAGGTATATTGACTATAAGAGCTCCGTTGTAATCTTCTATATCTTCAATTTTCATGGAATGCAACTCGTTTGTGCGACAGGCTCCCATTAAACCCATGATTAATGCAACCTGTGCAGAACACTAATGAAATATTTTAAAATTTCGTTTTTGATGATTTACTTTGGTCAGAAGAAATGGATGATCTGGTGCTTCTTTAAGAAATATATTCAGTTCCTCCGGTGTAAAAGTCTTGGCTTTTTTTGGTCGATGGCATTCGGACTGGCGTTTTAGGAACGCTTGCAGCTTCATATAATTTTCCAGATGGATGTTATGGTGAATATTCAGGGTAATTAAGCATCGAGTAGAAAGCACATAGTGAGGACGACTTGTACTTCTTGTTTAAATCAAGAAAATACACGAGTAACACATTTTCAGAAAAAGAAGAGGTTTTTTGCGTTGACTGCCAATCCATAAAAAACGCGTTTCGACTTCATCAAAAGCACTCTTACTAGTCGTAGTATTCATATTGTACGCGAAACAAACAGAACTGAAGATAGAAATTCACAAAATGGCACAAAATTATGTTTGCAAAAACTAATGCCATCGCTAAAGCAGCCTCACACCACCTGCTTGCCCCAAAATAATGCACAATGATTTAATTTGTGACGATTGAATAATATTATTCCATCGAATTGTCAATATTATTCAATTGACAAGAGTAAGAACTGCAATTACTTGTCAATATTCTCATAGTAATCCATAGATTATGTGATAGTTGTAGATAAAATATATAATATCGGCCATTATACAACACATTTTTTGATACATTTTATAGTTAAATCCTTGTGGAGGAAATATACAGTTCATGTAAGCGGTGTGCCAAACTGTTATGCAAAAACATAAACGTACTGGAAATGTTGACCCATTATAAGGAAATATACATAGATACGAAATATATTTCGTGGAATTAATAAATACGACGAATTTTAAAATGTGTAAAAACTATAATTAGCAAATATAAAATTTATGCTAATAATAAAATGAACGCGAATATCGAAAATAACGAGCAAAATAAAAAGCGCCCTCGAAAATGTCTCTCGATGTATACAATTATTAGGCAACTACCGCTGGCGTAATGCTTTTGTGGTAATTTTTTGTGTTGTAAAAAATTGCGGCATTCAGCAACGAAACGATTTTTTTTTCCATTCAACACCAATATATTTTTATTCATTTATATTATAGTAGCACGCATCGAATTTCAGACTACTTTGCTTTGATTCCCCAATCTTAATAGATAATTGAGATTGATTGCGCTCAAGCATAGCCAAGTAAGTGGATATGTTCAATTGAAAATGAATAAATATCAAATTGATTCGTTGATAGCTGAGCAGAGTCACGGGCCACAATCGTTCTAGGCATACAAAGTTGAATGGGCGTGTATGTCGACACAAAGTCAGTTTCTATTCAACGAAGTGAGGAATAAGTGCGCGTGCATGATGACCTATACGGTTCCGATCAACGAAATTCACCGTTCGTATGAATAAACGTGCGCATCTGTGCTTGAGTGAAGCCTTATGCAATAATTGAATCAATTGTACGAATTTCATGAGCAATTGCACATCTTCATTGATGACCATGTTATTCAATCAGCGAAGCTAATTAGTCCTCTTGGAATAGTTTATTAGATTTATCTACAAAAAGCCGTTCACCGCACGTCACTATTTCACCACGGTTGCAAATTTCCGATTTTGACATTTTTTATTATAACTTGTCTGCATTCTTATTCCATATACAAGTGGCAAGTGTTTTTTTATATTTTTATAAACCATTCCACCGTAACCAATATGACATCACCAAAAGCTGTAATGATAAAGAATGGGCTTCCGTATTATCTACTTGAGACTCGTTCACCACTTTTCATTTTTCTTTTTTTGACTCAACACAATAGAACAATTTCGATCTACTGAACCAGGTAATGTTATAGACGGTTTGTGATTGGTGTTAACTGCGATTCTTCACGATTGATGTGCTTGTAGCACCAATGGATTGTTACATATTCAAACTCATAAATATTCTATGCATCTTAATTGGCTTCTCTAATACCTCGCAGTCGAGATATTCAATGTTCATTATTAAACACATTTCTGTCAATGCGGGTCAAAAGCATGGTCACTACATTTCGTAACTGACCTGTCTCTTCCCCACAATCACTGAGCAACTCATTATCAGTCGCAAGGGATAATCTCCTTTCTTTCCCATGATTAAATAGTTCTTACTACTGCTGATGGCACGTTTCATAATTAAGGTGGCGTAGTTCCGAAATACACACGCTTGCATGTGTTTTGTGCCGTATTACTACACTACGAAATCATTTTCTTCTTACATTTGCACTTGTATAATTTAATTTCATTTCTATTTATAATTGTTTTTTGTCCATTGTATATTTCAGATGCATTAGATTACATTTACTCCAGTTTGATTATGTTAAATTGTTGGTACAAATGTGTCTTAATTTCCTTGCTTCCATTTTCTTGTAATTTTAAAAGTTTCATACAGCAACCTGGTTGCTTAATGTAACCGTTGATATTCATCGCGATAATGCGACTTCACCATCGCATACAGCTGTAATACTAATGAAGCATTTATTCCAAATTATTTTTTTATTATCTGAAAATAATTTCTATTTTCGATTCCAATTGACAATTCTTGCCTTTTCGTTAATATAGCCATGTTTTATTGACTGTTTTACACGACCTTTACATTTTAACAATATCGGATTATATTGGGTTGGGTTGAATGGAAGTGGATTGGGTTGGGTTGTATTTGATTGGGCTGGGTTGGACTGTGTTTTGTTGAGCTGGATTCGGTTCGTTTCTTCTCCCTCTTTTAAATCAATCATGGTTTTACATATACGTTTTTCTTTGTCATTTATTGCTGAATCTTCGTATGTGTCCAAATGGATAAATATTGACTGCAATCCGAGATGATAGAGCTCACCTTGGCCATTGTACCAAAACAAATATATATTTACATATTAAGGGGGACTTACCTTGACGATTTCAAAAAAATGATTTTTTAATTTTTCTAATCTAAAGTGTCTCAGAAATGAGCATGTGAAAGGGTTTAGATTACTCTCTAGTTCGAGAGCTGTAATTCGTCTCATGACGGCGCGCGGGTGGTTCGCGCGCCCTTAAGGTGTCCTAGCGCTATTTGTGATTAGACATGTTGCTGTGGATGTTTTTCATATCCGATGTTCTCTTGTCAACGTATTGTCCATGATTCCCCGAGTCCGTCAGTTTTAAACGGTTCTTTACGTTGCAAACATCTCATTCCCGAAAGTTACGTTTTTCAAACTGGTGTACACGATTACGGGAGAATAATTGAACGTATCGCAATGATTTTTTTTAATTGACAGGTAACACTTACATAGGTTCCGTTCGTTCATTGTTGGAAAATTTCGTTTTGCTTATTTTTGACAGCAAATGGGACAGAAAACATGTTCGTAATTTTGATAAAGTGAACGATCAGGACCTTGCTGACATAACAACGATCAAAAGCCTGTTTGACCCTTCACTTTCGACAGAGGCGCTGTCAAAGCCATCTCCAGGTCTTGGAAGTCATCATTGACATTTACAAAAAATCATGTGTGATGTACAATAACATGAAAAAAGTTCCGTTTCAAAATCTTCTCTAGTTTTTTTACAATAAATTCTTGAAAATTGGCTCCAAAATTGGCCTACAAAGTGTAAGTCCCCCTTAAGTTTTGCTTGAACAGGTTGCAGTGAATTTTTACATCACGAACGCCTGTTAAATCCAACGAATAATGTAACATGAAATGTTTTCTATACAGGGACGACAAATTCATTGTAAAAGCACCGAGCAGGCGATGTATTCTAACCATGAAATGTTAATCACGATGTTAAATCATCTCTGTCCTTGAGCCAAAGCTCAATTTTTCTATAAGGCGGTTTTTATATCACAAACTCACTCCTTAATCTCCATATTTATTTACTCCAATTAAACCAGTCAACTTTTTTTCATCGATGTATTTGGTTCACTAACCTTGAGGCAACGTGCGTCCCTGCTATAACCTCAACATGACTATTTTTAACACAACGATCCCCTGCAATTTATTTATTTTATTATTTTATTTATTACCTCGTTGGTTTTTTACCAATTACACGACCGGAACAAACGCGGGATTAATTTAATTCAAAACCATATTATTCAACTTTTCCATTCGAGTCTCAATGCCTTTATCGTTTTTTTTTTATAAAACCTTGCGTAAGTTCAAGAGTAAACACGTTGTACGAATTAACAGCTGTTCGGTGCATTAACGTTTATTAATAGTTTTGTTTACTTACTTATCAACGTAAACGTGAAGCGGTGAAAGTCCCATTGAACATATTTACACACGAATTATCATTTCTGCATAATGCGTAGATAGAAAAATAGGTAATTTCGAAAGACTAAATTGCTTCAAATTTTATTGTTTACTTGTACTAAAACTACGGCATTGATCGATTCGATTCGCGGTTACTCCTTATAGGAAAAAACCAGTTTTAATGTTATTGAAGAACAGAGTAACGTATCGTATAAGTGCTTAAAATAAATATTTCTGAATTTACGTAACCATCGAAGGTGGTATTAACCAATTTAAATTTAAATTAGTTTCAGATTCTGGTAATTTCATGGATTTATGCAAATTATCTTTCAATGAACTTTTAAATGCAGCCACCGAATACCCTTCTAATGACTTGAAGGAGGAAGAATGTCTACGAAAAATTAAGGACGACTTGGCCATTGTATTGTACACTTCAGGAAGTACGGGTGTGCCTAAAGGTAAGCAGAAAACTTTCCTTGACCACAATTTAACGTTGCACTTGGCGCAGGCGTCCGACTTCCCCACAAAGTCATCTTAAACCGCCTGCAGTGGCAGTTCAAGACGTTCCCTTACAGCGACACCGAAACAGTCGGCGTCTTCAAAACCGCCCTGACGTTCGTGGACAGCGTGTCCGAAATATGGGGACCATTGATCAACGGACTCGCCGTTTTGGTCGTGCAAAAGTCCACCACGCAGGACCCGGAAAAACTGGTCGCTGTGCTCGAGAAATACAAGGTATTTGAAAGGCCACATTTTTAGCGTTGCATTTCAAACGCAGCGAAATTTTTAATTACCCGCAGCGTCGTTGAATAAAATTTAATCGTGCGGCGAACGTTATTCGATAATTGATTTCAGATCGAGCGGCTCGTCCTTGTACCTTCTCTTCTGAGGTCTCTTCTAATGTATTTGGAATTGCAGGTAATTGAAAAAACTTAATATCATTTTTTCGCGAGGCCGAACCGATAATTCGAATTTCCGATCCAATTAATTAATTGGGTCGTAAGCGTTTCCTATAAATGTTTCAATTTCACAGTTAAAACGTTGCGACAAGTGTTAACCTACTTTTCACGACTAATGTCGTGCGAGATAATTAGTCGCCTTATTTCATTAAAATAATATATAGTACCACGAAAACGTATCTTGAATTGTTTAAGCGACATATTACTAAAACATTGACGCAGCAAGATATTGTTTAATCCAATATAATTAATGTCTGCAAACATTGTGACGCACTTATTTACTACTTAATAATTTATTTTAACGAAGCCAGAACGATATTCTAAAGGACAAATAGGCGCCACACCGTTCATCTCCGAGAATCGTGAATAATTTACAATGATGAATTTTCATGCACAATAGATAAAATACTACACCAATACTGCGACAGTACTAATAATCAACTTTATATTGTACGAGGAAGCATTCAAACATGGGTCAAGTAAAGTGTTTGTAAATTGTACAGTACATCAACATGTGCCGAGTACCCATGCAGCAAATTTGATCCCAACCCAATTCATATGGCACGGTGACGAACCTAGTTTCTAGCAGAGTGTCAAACGTATTATTTAGCACTTTTAGTGAGAACACAAAAGTTATATTTTACCTTCCATTATAGACTATGTAATATGTTGCATAGTACAATTCTAAATAATGTTTGAAGTTTATTTTTTTTTGTTGGCACATGGAATTTGATGGTGTTTCATAATTACACGCAATTGGTTTGCATGTTGGTAATTGATGTCTGTGGTGCGTAAGCAGCAAGAGAATTATGCACAAAAAAACTAACACCTATGGTTGATTTTTGCTGTTTGGTAACTTCTTCCTGACTATGGTGATCCTTTAGAAGCGACAACGTGCAGGGCTTATTATTGATCTTTAATTCATTCTCTGATAGAGTTTTTAATAAAAGCTACAACATTATTAACAACGCCTTTTCAGCTCATGTACACTTTGTTAGTTAAATTTCGAGCACTAGCCACGGAGATGACTGCATGCAAAAATGAACCCTGCCCCGTTTTGACCAACACTAAACTTGCATCGTTCCATTTGTTTCCTGCTCACCTTGTTGGATCGGATGTGTCCGCACCGAACATTACTTTATATGTTTAGAGTTGCTTCGAAATTTAGTTTTAAATAAATTTAATTTTTAAATTGAAATTTGTGATACAGGATTACAAAAATCACAAAAATTACAACTCCTGTATCTCTCTTCCATCCAATACTTGTTAGCTTTCTCTTCACTTCCGCACCGGAATCTTGCCAATATTCTTTTTCCATCTACCGATCTCCTTCCCCCCAAGTATGTTGATATCTTCCACTGTACTTTTATACTTTTGTATTTGATGTTATACCTCGCAGATTTTGCTTTAACTTTCCTGAACTTTTACCACCTTCCACATCTCCACTATCTCCCTCTCTACTTGCTTCCCATCTCTTCTTTTCCTTTCTGCCTCTTCTGTTGATAGTCCTGCCTTTTCGTACATTTTTCGTCTACAATCTTCCCAATTAGCTTAGCTCCTCCAATACCAACTTAACTAGTCTCTGTTCTGGCCCGCCCCTCGCTATCATTTCATACCTCACTGCCCTTATCCCTGCCTCTACACCCAACCTTTCGCTCCCTGACTCTTGCCTAACTATGTAATCTGGGGTTGATCTCTCCAGATTCAATATCCTTTTATTTGGCCTATGTGTAGCCTCTCCATTCTTTTACTTTCTTTCCAACCTCACTTCCGACCCGTACATCAGAATGCTCTTTATGCATATAGTCCACATCTTCAATGTCTCTTGGAAATTACCTCTCCTCTTTCCCCACAGATTTCTCCTCAATCCTTCCTCTGCTAACCTCGTCTTAACACACAGCTACACAATATATTTCATTCAAAAATTAGTGGAAATGCTTGACTTGTTGAGTTATTGGTTGTAGGTTGTGTTTCCATTTATCTTCGTTTGTGAAATTTGCACATTTATAAGTGCTTTCGTAAGCTTTTTGAAGCGTTACACAGCACCAGTGTTGTGGAAATGCCTAAAGAAGACACAAGACCGACAAAATGGGAAAATCATGTCGAAAAAATGTAGACTTATATCGAAAATTTCAACAAAAAAACTGCAAATCGTAAAGTCGGTATCAATTTAAAAAAATCTAAACTCAAACAAATTATGTAGAAATAAGCACGATATAAAAATCTTCGAAAACCTCACCTAAGCACAATAATGTTAGGCACGTACAACAAGCAACTAATCAAAATAAAAGGTGACCTCCTGGAATAAAAACTACGGATAATCAAGGCTTTAAATTCGCAATGAGGACAGTTTTATAATTGTTAACAATAACATAAAAATAACAAACTTAGTGTTATACAGAATTATTGTAAGCAACCAGGTCACCATCGTTTAATAAAACAACTACAAAACACGGTTCACAATAAATATTACATTTTTTATATTTCTTTAAAATTTGTAAACGCACAACATTAACAAATTTATTGTTTTGGATTTTATTCGGAATTTGTTTACACTTTATAATAAAGATAAATGCAAAAATTACAATTAAAATTACAATATGACGTTTCGACAACTCTGGATCTGTTAGGGCTTCAGGTAAACTAAAGTTGTCAGAACATCGTTTGTATGTAAAAACATATGGAAGTCTAAAATAATGGTTATTATTATGGTTATTGTGGTTATATTATAATAACAACATTTCTTTAAAATAAGATTATGAACATTGCTATACAGCAACATTCATAAATACATTTTTGTTATAGTTTTTAAAACAGTAGCATAACAATTATAATAATTGTTTTCAATAAAATTGAAACTAAACAAAACGAAGTGTTAAACGTAAACAAATCAGTGTATTGTAAATTTAAAAAATGTGGTGGAGAAATTACCGAAAATGCAATTATTTGTAAAGCTCATTCATTCAATCCACAACGAAAATTACAAAAAAATAAAAAGCTGATGCAATATGATGAAAAAGTATATTAAAAATATACCCCACGTAAGGTTAAATACATATTCGTAAGTTTTAGGTTGGGTTGGGTTTAGTTGTGTTGCTTGTTAGTTCTACTAGTTTATAGATTTAAAAGAAATACATACATTGCTTTCGATCAACCGGAAGATGTTTATTTAGTGCCCAATGTCTTGATAATGGACGTAATTAAAGTTATATTGTCATTGTTTTATCGATTAACGCTGAGTGAAACAATTAACGATATATGACTGGTTGTCGAGTCGTGGTGCGTTGGCTTAAGTGTTATTGAGACTTTTATAGCATGATTTATATTTATTTTTGCACCATTCAGTTATACATAAATATGTGCAGCATAATGAAGCAACCGTTGTGCTACTAGCATGCAACCCCGAATACTTTCATGAACTGCAGGAAATGTTTTGATACTAAATGTTACTTATAAATCGATCATTAATTATGCAAACTGGGAATAAATGAGACATTAATTATTAATTAATTCAAGAAATAACATTCGCAAGTGCATATGAATTTAGAATTTAAAAAAATCTCACGAATTTGAATGAATCTAAACTATGACCAAAATAAAACCCATGTTGAATTTTTTAAATTGAGACGATTTTAATTTCAGAAAAAACAAGCATCCCTGACCAACTTAAAACTCTGGGTATGTTCCGGAGAAATTCTAGTGGTATCCCTCGCCTCCGAATTCTACAAATACTTCCCGGAAAACGAGCACAAACTTTGCAACTTTTACGGAAGCACCGAAATCATGGGCGACGTCACCTACCATGTAATTTCCGGCCCAGATCAGCTGCGCCACCAGGAAAAAGTACCCATCGGTACCTATACCAAACAGCAGAACGTTGTTCAAACTAACATTTAATTCTTTAGGACTGCCCGTCGACAACACCATCATATATCTCTTGGACGCCGATTTTCGTCCGGTTAAAGCCGGCGACGTCGGCGAACTATTCGTCTCCGGTTTGAATCTAGCAGCCGGTTACGTAAACGGCCGCGATCCGGAGAAATTCCTAGAAAATTCCTTAGCCATCGACCCCACGTTCGCGCGGTTGTATCGAACCGGCGATTTTGCCAGGATCGAAAAGGGCACGATTATATACGAAGGCCGGACGGACTCGCAGGTGAAGATTCGCGGCCACCGAGTCGATCTGTCGGAGGTCGAGAAGGCGGTGAATCATATCGACGGGATCGACAAGGGGGTGGTTTTGTGCTACAAACCCGGCGAGATCAACCAGGCGCTGTTGGCGTTCGTCACGACGCAACGATTGGTTACGGAGAATCAGCTCGAGAACGTTCTGAGGGAGAAATTAGTCTCGTACATGGTGCCGCAAGTGATCCTCAAGGAGGAGATCCCTCTTTTGGTCAACGGGAAGATCGACAGGCAGGCGCTGCTCAAGAGCTACGAAACCATCAACAATAACGGTTTGTGGTTAAATTAATTTACGTTGATGGGGGATTTGAATGGTGTTTTTTTTAGATGACACGTGTTATCAAGTTGACATCGAGTATGAAGGGGTGCCTGCAAATCGACTGGATGCGGCCAAAATCCTCTTCGAGACTGTCGCTACGGTGCTGAATAGATCTGCGAGATCGGCGATTTCTGTCGATGCAAATTTTTACGAAATTGGTGGGAATTCACTAAATTCCATATACACCATCACGGCGTTGAATGAGAAAGGATACCATATCAGTAAGTAAATCTGCGCTTCCTCTACGAAATAAATATGATATTGATATATATATATATATATATATATATATATATATATATATATATGAAAAATATTACTGATATCAGCTTATTGGTAGCATTATGTTTTGTGTGTGAAAATAACGAGTAAATAAAAGTATCCATATGAAATAATGTTCGTTAAATATCTCATTTCTCTTTAAAAGAGAATAGCCTTTGACGACAAATATTCTTTAAAGAAATCTATTATTTATCATTTTAGAGAGTTTAAACTTGAACAATCTCACATTTACTATTATTATTAAACACACGGTAGATTTGTCAACAATAAGCACCAATGATTACAAACACATCTACAAGCAGAGATCTGTAATTGCATAGCAGCACGTGGTGATATTGATATCTAGATAATTAATACCCTCACAGACACTCGTGTTTGCATGACTACATGCATCTTGAGCGAATATATCTTTGGTGGTCTGATGAATCCAGAAGGTCGAAACGATCCGTCATCACCTATTACATTCGCTGATATTTTCAACAAATCGGTGACCGCTTAGTCAGTCCAAGCAGGCCGCAGATGCACATACGCGTTTGTAACCAATAACCATGTTAACCTACAAGAAATTATACAATTTGTTTCACTACACCTTTAATTTTATTCTTCTTAGCCTTGTCTTAAAAACTAATTCTATAATTCCACTAGACATTCGTACTGTTGTAATATATTATCATTATTTCTCTTATTTTTTTATACAAAATGCAATCACTTATTAAACAAAGGCTTCAAAAACATCAAAAACATATGGTTGTATTTAGAAACAACTAGTTTCACAACTTTCTCCTCCATGATTTTTATGCACTTTGTCCCCCCGTTAATTGAAATTAACAATTTATTTTGCCCATTACTTCTGATGTCCATCGTGCCATTAATTTCTTTCGACTCTTTGATAAGAACAGATTTTTTTTATGTTTAATAATATTTTGTAATGCCTTCTAGGCATCAGCGACTTCATTGCAGCAATCGACCTAGGCGAAGTGTTAGAAAGAATGTCAAAGGGAACAGAAACTCCGCTGATGGCGCAACCTCCGATTTACACCATGGAATTGTTGAGGAACGAGCACAAAGCCGCCGTCTACGAGTAAGCCACAACTTTCTAGCGCATTTCGCCACCGAGCTAACAACCCCATTATCAATTGTAGTATGGTCACGACGAGTTTCTACCTGAAAGCGGACCTGGAAAAGTGGCTCATGCCCGACGTCTCCGAGTCCGATTACACCGACTTACTCGACGCCCTCTGGGAACCGTTGCTGGACAAAAAACTCAGTTTCGTCGCCAAGAACGCCGGCGGAAAATTGCACGGTGTCGCGCTGAACTTCGACGCCCGAGATGAACCGGACGTCAGTATCACTTCCAAGCTCGCCATTGTTTTTGAATTTCTGGATACCATCGAAGTGCCCGTAAGGTGAGGCTCTTCAGCAAAAATCATCAAAATCGATGGTTTTATCAATCCGATGTTTTAGAGATAACGAATTGCCGCCCGGGAAAGGAAAGATTTTGCACTCGTTCATGATGGCTACGCATTCGTCGCTCACGCCAAAGGAGAATGTCGCCATAATGCATTTTATGGAAGATGAAGTGTTGAAACTTGCGAGGGGAAAAAAATTCGCTGGGATTTTTACCACGAATACTAATCCCTTAACTCAAGTAAGTATACCTTACCCTTTTATAAATCAACGGTTTATCATCATGTACTCTTCAATCGTGCCTCTCCCTCTTAGTGCACTCTTGTGAAGAGAAATTCATTAGATTACTTATGCGACAATATGAATCACCCTGTATATTTTTTTTGGTATCGGGAAGATAATTACATTTGCATTACGTACTTAATAATGCAATATATTGTGTCCTTAAAACAGAAAAAATCGTATGTATTAAACTTAAAATTTTTAACCAATACGACATCATTTAAAACCGATCGGGAAAACAGACGCGTGCAGTTTCGTTGACAACTGATTAGACTACTCTCACTGGAAATTTAGCGACTGTATGTATAAACTTTTCATTGGTTTTGTTATATCAAAATTAGCAGTCATATTTGCTAACATTTCAAATAACGAAAATGTCTACCAAATGTTACTACAACGTATCAAATTAAAAACGACTACGTCTCATACTTTTATATATTGTGGATTTTAAAATAGTTACCTGAAGGCAAACATTATCAAACAATTTTGGTGAGTTTTTTTTTTCACTATGAAGTTAATCTAAAAGTTTTTAGGATAAGTATTCACTGACGTTTACGTTACGTTTAAGTTTTACGATTTTTAGATTTAAAATCCTCTTTACGTTTTGTTTGGGCCACGTTTGGTGTAATTACGAACGCAGTGGTCTAGTAATAAATAAATTATATATGTAGTTAACAATTGTCTGCTTAGAGTACCAACTATACCGAGGGCTCCCAGCACCATACCACAGAGTTGGTGCTGCTGTGCGGTGCATACCCGGAATCGTAGACGTTGTTAAGGCCATAGTTACACAGAATGGGCTTGCTTGCAACAAGTACACTCGGAGATTAGGGTGTCTCAACAATCGATATTCAAACATCTATGAAACATAACCAGAAAATCAGGTGTTGATCTATTCAATTAAGGTCTTGTATACGTATAACTTCCTAACCTTATCTATGATGCCGGGTATGTCTTGCACCACAGCATCAACTAGCTTTAGCACATCCACGACCACGGGTTCTCCTCACATGACATGTGCATGTGCTGACCTTGAATTTTAAAGATTTTTAATCAGTTTTCAACATTTATACAGGACCAGCCCATATAGACTCGACGTTGTCACCTATGATACTGAACAAATTATTTCTAGAGGCAGATTTATATAGAATTGCATTCCAATGATGACTACATGAATTGATTCTCCACTCCCATTGGTCAAAACGCTATATAAATTCCCTTGTTGTTTTATTTTTATCAATTGATTATTTTTTCAGCAACTCGGCTCGGATATCTACGGCTACCAAACACTTCACGACTGCCAAGTCAACAAATACATATCCCAAGACAACTTGAAGCCGTTCGGTTTGGCACCGGACTCGCAACGGGCGAAAGTACAATGGAAACCGATCACGGAATGCTTCTAGCGCGCCTAAAGTATTATATTTATTTTATTTTAAGTTCCTTTAACTCTAATTTACGTAGTTCTAATAATGTTAGGCACTTCGTATGCGATGTGTATTATATAGCAAATGTATATAATGGCGTAATTTACGATTACTTCATATTGAAACTCGTCGATATTATAGATTAGTATTGTATGCATTTTGCATTTTGAATAATGTGATATTTTAATCTGTAACGTGTACCTAGGTAATTTTACAAATATCGCAAAATTCCACTCGTATTACTAATTGTAGAGTATTGTACATAAAATAAAAGACAATTTTCAAAATAACGCCGTTTCTGTTTAATATATATTGCGGTATGCATGTCATATGGATACAAAAACAAAGAGGACCTAGTACTGAGCCCCGAGGTACGATACTCTCAAGTGCAGGTCATTATCATTGTGATGATAATGACCTGCACTACGCTACATTACAAGCTCCGGCTTGTAATACCAATTTTAACATTCATTGGTTAAATAAGACCGTATCTAGTCATTAATATTTCCTCTGAATCACGCATGTGATTCAGAGTAAAAAAGAAGCACATGGAATCCAATGCTTTAGTTAGATCAAGAAATAAGGCAGCACATTTTTGTTTCCTAATTCTGTATTAAACCAAAACAAAATATGAGGAAATGACGTAGCCAAATTGTATTATTTTCGTTTCATACAATGCAATTCAGCGTCTAGCAGTTCATATATACGAGCGACGTCCGATGCCATCCGCGACCTACCTTGACGAATATCATATAACCATGTGCTACGTGTAGAATAAGACCAATTAAAGGCGGGCAGTGTTTTATTCCCAGAAACTACCGAAGTCCCGTAACGATTGAAACAATAAACCAAATAGATTGAAATATATTACAAAAGTATTATATTACTTTCAATTACTGCAGATTGTTGCTATTCATGTAATATACCTCAATATTATTACTACCGAACTAAATAATATGAAAATGGAAGTTAGAAACGTATACTGCAACCAACCATTAGCAAAGCATGAGGAAACTGATATAATTTAAATGTATTTATTTGCTAGTGCAAGTCTGGTTAAAAATAGTTAGTCTGAAGGATAGAGTGCTATCAATTATTCAAAATATTCATGCAACTGGTAGAATAGGTTTTTTTGTAAAGACAGGTTTAATTGCCTCTTAAATCCGACTGTGTGTTTCGTCCGATAACAAACATGTCCCATACAGATATCAATACACTTACTGTTACGCAATGCAGTCCTTTTTATCGACCAACTAAGTTGCTACTATCCAGACTGGCAAATATCTCGTAGCCGTCGGCAATAAAGACCACTATGTTGCAAATAAATTTCAGCGAATGTATTATGCTTGTTCGCTCCATTTTGAGCTCATCACACCACCATACACATACGTCCGGTGAAGGTCCGCTGAAATATATTTTCAACAATGCGGCCTTTATTGCTGCGAAATAGCTGCAAGTCTTGACAATACCAATTAGTTTGTGGCAAGAGTGTATTGACGTCTAGATGGCGCTATTACTCCTTGTCACTCATGCTTGCATGTTTTGATGCGCCTGCAACGAATACATGTGTGTGGATTTGATGAGCTCAAGATATAGCGGTCATCACCTTAACAGAGTATTTTTATGTATCATAAAGTTATTTTCGATCTTTTGTTGACGATGGAATGACGTTTGCTGTTGCTGTATTCCTATTACTATTTGTGATTTGCCTCAAACCATTTTGATATATTCTTTTTAATTGTTCTCATTTGTTGTAATAAATGAATATATACTCTGATTTACGGGTCACTTAAGCCGTGTAACGAATTAGCCTAGTGTGAAGAAAACAATATGCAATTGCAATAAATCACAACAATTTTATTGATCATGATAATTTATACAAATAGTTTATATATAGTACATTATTACTATTAAACAAACACTAGGAAAGTTAAGATTTTGAAACGCTACCATTGGAGTGACGAACCTAAACCTGTTGTAGTTTATCACGGTGTTACGTACACATCGCTAAGAGGCATCTTAAATGTTATGTTAATAATAAAAACAACAATATTTGGAACTGGGTCAGTGGTCACAAGTTGATGCACATTCAATAATTACCCACAAGCGCATAAACAAAACATTCACTACACAAATATGACATTAACAACACGTTAATTTCACATGTGCTGCACACACATTATATACACATTATGTTAATATAATATTAATTGGCAAAGAACATTCTGGGCTCAGCTCTAAAAGCCATACAATGAATTGCACTCGGTGGCCTCTAACCGAATCTGTTATCACTCGCAGTGGCGATTGATATGATTGTATGAAAGATGTGAACATAGAGTTGTGTGTAACTTCGTATAGTTCTGTGAGTTAGAGAGCAGTAGCGTTGGTAAGACATACTTGTCTTAATTAATTTTAATGAAAAAATAGAGTGGTGTCGAAACCTTTATTAGCTGTATCCAAATATATTGTACAATTCTACAAGAGATTATGAAATTTTCCAAACAAACTGTGCAAAATCAAATTTTCCTTTCAACTAAGAAGGTAAAACGAGCTAGGCTGATAGCACATTCTAAACTAAATCGGAATAACTATCAAAATTTTACTAATATTTATTTAAAACTTATTTTGAAAAAATGGTACAAAATAAAACAAACAATGCTTCTACTGATAACATTGCTCTACAATATTTGAGGAGGATACCTTTTGACAACTCGAGACCATTTTGCTTTCAGCCAATAGTTGAGGAAGTCATTGCAAAAATAATAAAAAATATGAAAACTAAAAGTTCATCTGGCTTTGATAAGGTTGCCGTTGCTAAAGATTCTAGATGTGTGAATTGTTAAAGATTACTTAATTATTTGGATCACCACAAAATTTTATTACGACCGTAGTTCCAAAAGGGCTGTAGTACAGTGGATGCATGTATCAAAATGGTTTCAGGGAAAGAAGCTAGTATTTAATAAGGATAAGACGGCAAACACTGTCAACTCTGTCTACAAGAATGTGGAAAATATTTCTGTTGCCACAAGTGATGGCGGTTATATATAACTGGCTGATTCGGTTTGATTTCTTGGTATATATATATATATATATATATATATATATATATATATATATTGTGATGTTATAAAATGATACCATTTATAAATAATTAAATAAATAAATTGACTCATAGATCACTCACATTTTGTCAGTGATATATAAACAACACCTAAATACCTTTTTATACATTTATTAACGTAAAAGAGACGAGAGGATCAATATAGACAGGTAACTATATTGATTGGGTGTAGAAAAATGTATTATTACTATTGTAAATAAATATTTAGAATTAAGTTAGATTATAATTTATATACCGAGTTACCGTTGCCAAGACGAAATTGAAGTAAACATACAGCGTATTTAGCTTGCCGTGACGGGCAACGCACCGAAGAAAATGATCCGAAATAAAGTTTGCCATGGACGAACACACGCCGCGAATGTAAACGCGATATGTATCGGTAGATTGCTATGACCGATCCGGCGATGCAATTATAAAAACAACTGACTAGAGAGTACGCTTAGAACGCCATTACGAAACGATAACCGTGAAAACGTGTCCAGGTATTATTCGTTATTTCTACGGAAAAACAGTAATTATTTAAAAGAAAACCATTTATCATTGAATTAAAACATATAAGCGTACCTCCGAACGATAAAAATCCGAACGTTATCGATCATAAAATCCCGCCGGAAATTTCCCAATTTGGAACCCGCCGCTCCTGTTATCCTGTACCAGAGACGTCGAGGAACATCCTGATCCAGTTTCCCGCAGTCTATTCAATCTATTCCATCCCGAAAACTGATTAAAAATCCGAAGAAAAACCCACGCCGGAACCGCCATTTTGAATTTCGCGCTTGGCCCAGATTTGTTTACCTGTAATTAGAACCGGTTAAACAGGTTAGTCTTAGATTATATAAGTTACACACTTTACCCACCCCTACACTAATTAATTATAATCATACTTACACGAATAAACCACAGCACATATCCCATAATTAAGAATTATCCTCGAGAGACACCTAGACTGCATCGAAGGCCGCCCTTTCGTGCGTATTAAGCACTATCATTTCTCCCTTCGATAACGTCACGCATCACACATTTCTTACGCGTTATTAAGGTTGCATACCAGTTGTTATTATTTATGTTAAAACGTTTTCTTTTATACCAATTAATAAATATTGTTCCTGTTGAAAGTTGATCTTTTTGAGATACGTTTACCTAGAAAACATACTTATACCCACATTACGCCCTGAGAGATAGATAAGAGTCCAAAATAATATTGAATCTTTAAATTAAAACACAATCAATTAAAAAACATTAAAATTCAAATTAGAACACATAGTAATCGTTATAAAATAACATTACAATATATGGGCATTTATATATGGGCATTTAGGCCCATTGATTGATTAAGCTCTTCCAGCCTTCCCTGTCCTTTGCAGTCCTTCTCCAACCTCTGTATCCTTTTTCCTCTAAAGCCAACTTGATGGCATTCATCCATTTTCTTCTTGATCAACATTTCTTTCTTTTCCCCAGCGGTATCTTCCAGCCTTGACCATCCGGTCTTATTGCATTCGTTCCAGGTGCCCCACCCATCCCTTCCATCTGTCCTCTACCATTATCCCACCAAAAAATCCTCCTTAATATTTCTCTTTCCCACCTGTCCAAATTCTGCTAGTTTTTCTTAGGCATAGTCCAAATGTGGCAGCCATATATCAAGGTAGGCCTAAGGATGGCTTTGTATAATCGTATTTTTACTTTACGAGAACTTTCACAATTATCTATTACCTTTAGCCATTCTTAAATTTATTTATGTTTCCTCATCGCACCTGGTATCGATCAATGCGCCTAGATACATGAATTCTTCCACTTCCTCGAAATCCGAAATACCACCCTTTTCTATTTGCACCCTCACCCCTCAATTCCTTCTAATTTCGGGCGATTATTAATACGTCATCCATTTATGCGAGTTCCTGTTCTGTCTAGGCCATTATTCCTTATCACCTTTTGCAAGATTACGTTAAACAGCACAGTAGACAGTGGATCGCCCCGCCGTAGACCCCTTTTAACTTCGAACTTCACTGATACCCGTCCGTTGACGTTGACCGCGTTTGTAGTATTCATTAGGGTCATCTCCACTAGTCTTATTAGTTTCTCCGGCACATCAAATTTTCTCAACGCCTCAGTTTTTTCCTATGTACTAAATCATAAGCTGCTTTAAAATCTAAGAGCATCTGGTCTGCCGTTGACCTGTTTTTGCGGACCCGGCTTACCCAGCAGGGCTTCCGAGTGTATTTCCAGTCTTTGTTTAATCATAGTGGCAAAGATTTATAGGTTGTATCCAACAGTGCATTTCTCATATACTTACTACAGTCACTTTTACTTTATGCCATTGTCTCAGCAGGGTTTCTGTGTTCCAAATCTCTTTCATCAGATCATATAACCCCCATTCTTACGTTTTCGGCTGTGATGGCATTTTCCCCATGGTATTTTCTCATTCACTCACTTTAGTATATTCTCTACTTCCTCCAACGTTGGCTCTATGGCCTCCTTTGCCGTGCCTTTTTCTTCCCGGTACAGTTTAATTTCCTCTTCGGCCCCACCGCTTAACAGTTCTTCAAAATACTGTTTCCATCTCTCGCAGATTTCCTCTTCTTCTACTAATAAATTTCCCTCTGTATCTTTATAGCACGTTCGTCTACCTTGATAGGAAGAAATGTCCTTATAAAAATTTTACCTTTCTGTGTTTCTATATTTTTCTTCCGTGATTTTCATTTCTTTAGCTTCTTTAGCTCTCCTTTTGCGGGCTTTGCACATCTTCTCTGCCATTTTTTATTGTTCTGTATACATGTCCTTGTCTTCTTCCTTATTAACGAATAAGAAGAAGATGCTACAAACGTGTAGCACCTTCTGTCTTTGACAGTGTCGCTTTACATTCCTCCATCCAATACTTCTTTGTGTGCCTCCCACTTTTTGATATAACTCTACTCCTCGTTGGTTTTCCTTTCCGTTATTCAAGTCGCAAATACTAAAGTTCTTATATTTTCGCCCTATTTCTCCACTTTGAAAGTCTTCCATATTGTATTTGTTTCCTTTTTGTTTACGTTTTTCTATACCTATATAATCTTCTTGGCGCGAGCCAATCACTCCTAACGAACCACTGACAACAGAACACTGACGAGACGATACCTTGCCTAACACCTTGCGGAGACTAAACAAGAGACGACTGTCGAACGTCCAGTGTCAACAAATAAAAGAAGTTTTGATGGCCACTACATGTAAAGGTATTTCAACAACTAAGGTTCTTGGTAATCGCAACTGACGAAGGGTAATAACCCAGAAACAATATTGTCTAGCGATCCACCAGTTAGTCTTCATGGACCTGTTTTAATTAATCTTCACTGCACCATTGAGGTGTAACATTCGACCATCTTTCGTGTAAATTTTACATTTTGCTGTCAGATTTGACAAGACGCATTTTTAATTTGAATTGTTTTTAAACTTAATTGCAGCAATCCTTTTATATGTTGACACTGGACGTTCGACAGTCGTCTCTTGTTCAGTCTCCGCAAGGTGTTAGGCAAGGTATCGTCTCGTCAGTGTTCTGTTGTCAGTGGTTCGTTAGGAGTGATTGGCTCGCGCCAAGAAGTTTTGATGGCCACTACATGTAAAGGTATTTCAACAACTAAGGTTCTTGGTAATCGCTACTGACGAAGGGTAATAACCCAGAAACAATATTGTCTAGCGATCCACCAGTTAGTCTTCATGGACCTGTTTTAATTAATGTTCACTGCACCATTGAGGTGTAAGATTCGACCATCTTTCGTGTATATATATATATATATATATATATATATATATATATATATATATATATATATATATATTGTTCAATGCGTTGAGTTCGTTGAACTTTATACCAATTTTTTTCGAAGTATGGATTGATTTTGACAGTATTGCCAATTGTGGGTATAATTGGTTATTAAAAAGCTATATTTCTTATGCTGTTTTATTTAACGTTTCGGTACTGCTGTATTATTAATTCACCACCAATTTTGCTTCATATTAATACTATTTTCGATTTAAGGATATGTATTACCATAACACACCATAATCTAAGTTATACGAACGGAATTATGTCTATGTAACGTTTTGACGCAATGTATAAATCAAAGGCGCTACATGTAAATATAAACAAATATGACGCATGTAAACTCAACGCATTGAACAATATATATATATATATATATATATATATATATATATATATGATAGATGGACGAATCTTACACCTCAATATATATATATATATACAAAATGGTACTTATCTTGTATCATGAGCAGTCAGTCCTTGAATAAAACACTTTTAGCAATATTAAAGTTTATTGCGACACCTTTTTTGCAAAAAGGTGTTTCGAAAACCCTTGTGAAGCAATAAACATTAATATGACAAATGACATTAAATAAAACCTATCGCGGTAAGAAGGCCGACTTTCTATATATCCCAGTATTTACTGCAAGAACTAGGGAAAACCTTGTAAAGAACCTAGTTAGGATATTCGACCAACATTTAATTCACTACAATACAATTTGAAATCACAAAAACGATAAAGAAAAAAACATATATATATTATAATATAAAAATAATTTTCATTTAACCCGCAATTATAATAATAATCAAAAATTGTATTATAATGAATGAAATATTGGACGCTTGGAATTTTGTGACAATATCAATTCAATACTAATAAATCAAAATTAATATTAGAAATTAATATTAAAGCCACAAAACTCCCATTGTGAAAAGGCTAGCTAAGAAACTATTAATAAAAATCTACTAGAATGACCAATGTTTAATTCATTGGAAAAAAAATTAACATTAACATAAAGCAAATCTCTAAAATTGATTAAAATGAATTCAACATTGGTCAGACCACCTAAAAAATACAAATCAAAACTTAAATTAATGTGACCAATAATCAACTCAAACGCAGGACCGTTCTAAAAAGATAATGTATAAATTCCAAGTTAATACATGCCAATGTGTTTACCTCCCAATGCCATAAACAATGACTATGCAAAAGTAAACACCAGCATGCACCAAAAGAGAACCACACACCAACCTTAAAGATCAGGTCTACAATGAGTCCATTAAAGGCCACATCTCTTAAATATTAATTACTAATTTGATCAATATTCAAACTAAAGCTATATGAAAAAGTTAGTTTCAACATCGAAATAAAAATATGTTCTGTGTCTTTTGCATGCTTGGATAAAGCAGTGTCAATGGTTTTGTTAGATGTTGTACTGTATTTATGTGTGTATATGCGTCTGTGTAAGTATTGTAATGTTTGACCAACATACGTTGCTGGACAATTAGAACAGTTAATTTTGTATATAGTGTTTGGTTTTGCTTTGGTATTTGTGGTTTAAGTTGTGTAAAAATGTTTTTAACTGTGTTATAGTTTGTGTGTGCAATTATAATATCGTATGCCTTTAGAACATGTTTAATGCGTTCCGATAAACCCTTAATATACGGAAGTGATGCATATCTAATATCGTTATTAGTAGATATTAGATCTGCATTGTTGTTATATAAATTGTGAATTTGACGCCTAATTAACTTTTCGAAAAATGAATTTGGAAAGTTATTTGTAATTAAAAAAGATTTAATTTTGTCTAAATTTGGTTTTCGAAATTTCGGATGTGATAATTTAATTCCAAGGCTATTAACAACACTTCTTTTATATATTAAAGGTGTATTGGAACTGAAGATTATGTATCTATTGCAATTAGTTTCCTTAATATACCAATTTGTAAAAATGTGAGTGTTAGTGTGTGTAATTTGTATATTTAAAAAATTTATGGAGTTATTTGTCTCTGTTTCTAGTGTAAATTGTAATCGTGGGTGATAGGAATTGAAAATGTGTGTTATAGTATCTGATTTAGTAATTGGAATACAAGCTAAACAGTCATCAACATAACGTTTATAAAATTGAATATCAAAATTTAGTTTATTTAAACACGTTAGCTCTAAGTCTTCCATTACTAAATTAGATACTACTGCTGAAATGGGCGAACCCATAGCAGTGCCGAATGATTGTGTATAAAAGTTGTTGTTGTATTGGAAGTAACATGAATTTAGACATAACTCAACCCCTTTCAAAAATTGCGATTTCGGAATATTACAAAATTCTTTCAAAATATTCCATTTTTTACCAATAATATCCAATGCTAAGTTAGTAGGAATATTTGTATATAAAGATACTACATCTAAACTGACAAGTTGAAAATTCGTAGGAACTGTTTGATTTCTTAAAAACTCAACCAGTTCCCACGAATTCTTAACATTATATTGTTGTTTACCAATGTTGTTACTTAAAATTTTAGAAAATTTTTTTGATAAATTGTAAGTAGGACTCTGTACACTTGATATTATTGGTCTCAATGCAATATTTTGTTTGTGTGTTTTAGGCAACCCGTATATTCGCGGTGGGTGTGAGTTATGCCTTTTCAATTCGTTGGATAAATTTCTAGTAATAAAATGACCTTTTTCCCATTTATTAATTAAATCATTAACATTGTTTTGAATTTGCAAAGTAGGGTCAAAAGGTATTTTTTTATAAGTGCTGTCATCTTCTAACAAACCAATCATTTTCTTTTCATAATCAACTTTATACATGATAATAGTTTTATTACTTTTATCAGCGCGAGTGAGAATTAAATTTGGATTATTTTTAAGAAACTGTTTAGTTTCATAAAAATAACGATAAAGGATTGGATTTGTTATTTTCCTTATAATGTTTTTTGAAATTAGTAATGATGTTTACACATTTAGAATGAATTGAATTTTGAATATCTGGTTCAATTTCATCAATTGCATTTTCAATGCAAGCGATGATATTGTCTACAGGTAAATATTTAGTAGGAATTGAAAATTTTGGACCTAAACTCAGTACTAACTTCACATTATAAGGGATGTCAACACTTGTCAAATTATCCAACCAATTTTCATTAAGTGTTGGTAAAGTATCTGTTGGTGTTTGTTTGTTTACGTATGTTTGATCGTTTGACGTTATTGAAGATTTGTTCGTATTTGTAATATTGGTCATTAAAGAAACTAATATTGTTTGGTAAGTACGTGTAGATGTCAGAACGTAAACGGAAGATATCATTATTCAATCTTTTCAAGAGGATTATAGTATCCGAAATACAAAGATTTAACATTTGTTTGTGAAATTTAGATATAATAGACTTATATTTAGTATCAATTTTGACACTTAAAAAGTTGGAATAATGACAGCTTTGTTTACTAAAATTTGGAACTATATTAGATTTCCTGCATCTTACCAGAAAGATGTTTCTATTTTTCTGCCTAGCTAATTTTTCAACCAATTTTGAATAGTTGTTCAAAAGATCATTAATGAATGGGCCGAAATGTCCGTATTGTTTATTCATGATTCCCGTATGTGCTCTGGGAATAGAAAATTCAATTATTGTACAAATTCTCGACTGTAAATCACTTAAAATGGTACTTATCTTGTATCATGAGCAGTCAGTCGTTGAATAAAACACTTTTAGCAATACATATTAAAGATTATTGCGACACCTTTTTTTTGCAAAAAGGTGTTTCGAAAACCCTTTCAAGCAATAAACATTAATATGACAAATGACATTAAATAAAACCTATCGCGGTAATAAGGCCGACTTTCTATATATCCCAGTATTTACTGCAAGAACTAGGGAAAGCCTTGTAAAGAACCTAGTTAGGATATTCGACCAACATTTAATTCACTACAATACAATTTGAAATCACAAAAACGATAAAGAAAAAAACATATATACCGGGTGGAAAGTATCAAACCCGAACATAGCAGAATTGCATTGGAATATACGTTTATGCATATTCCTGCTCACCATTTCCACCGATAAAACTTATAATGACATCAAACGAAAGAGAATAATAAACGGCGTCAATTGATACTAAAATCTTCTCTTAATACCTTATCATTAGTTTTTTACAAAGCAATTAATATTAAAAACCCAGGTGCTATAAACTATGGGCGGCCGTGCTTCTGTCGGCACAACTCACTATTTGTCAGATTTGACAACTGCATAATTGATTTAAATTGCTTTGTAAAAAACTAATGATAAGGTATTAAGAGATGATTTTAGTATCAATTGACGCCGTTTATTATTCTCTTTCATTTGATGTCATTATAATTTTTATCGGTGGCAACGGGGAGCAGGAATATGTATAAACGTATATTCCAATACAATTCTGCTATGTTCGGATTTGATACTTTCCACCCGGTATATATAATAATATAAAAATAATTTTAATTTAACCCGCAATTATAATAATAATCAAAAATTGTATTATAATGAATGAAATATTGGACACTTGGAATTTTGTGACAATATCAATTCAATACTAATAAATCAAAATTAATATTAGAAATTAATATTAATAGTTTCTTAGCTAGCCTTTTCACAATGGGAGTTTTGTGGCTTAATTAATTAATTAATTAATTTCTAATATTAATTTTGATTTATTAGTATTGAATTGATATTGTCACAAAATTCCAAGTGTCCAATATTTCATTCATTATAATACAATTTTTGATTATTATTATAATTGCGGGTTAAATTAAAATTATTTTTATATTATTATATATATATATGTTTTTGTTTTTTGTTTTCGTTTTTGTGATTTCAAATTGTATTGTAGTGAATTAAATGTTGGTCGAATATCCTAACTAGGTTCTTTACAAGGTTTTCCCTAGTTCTTGCAGTAAATACTCGGATATATAGAAAGTCGGCCTTGTTACCGCGATAGGTTTTATTTAATGTCATTTGTCATATTAATGTTTATTGCTTGACAACGGTTTTCGAAACACCTTTTTGCAAAAAAAGGTGTCGCAATAAACTTTAATATTGCTAAAAGTGTTTTATTCAACGACTGACTGCTCATGATACAAGATAAGTACCATTTTAAGTGATTTACAGTCGAGAATTTGTACAATAATTATATATATATATATATATATATATATATATATATATATATATATATATATATGATAGATGGACGAATCTTACACCTCAATGGTGCAGTGAACATTAATTAAAACAGGTCCATGAAGACTAACTGGTGGATCGCTAGACAATAGTGTTTCTGGGTTACTACCCTTCATCAGTACCGATTACCAAGAACCTTAGTTGTTGAAATACCTTTACATGTAGTGGCCATCAAAATTTCTTGGCGCGAGCCAATCACTCCTAACGAACCACTGACAACAGAATACTGACGAGCGGTAGTTGTACGATTCGTATATATAATATCATTCGATTTGTTCGGTCCCACATATGTATATATTAGCAATTAATTAAGTTAGTTTAGATATGCGCAATGCAGTGCAAAATATTCGCTACAATTATTTCGTATCGACCCTCAGAATATTTTGCATACAAAATTAGTCCCAAATTCACGGCTGTCCAGGTACAGATGGTTCGACAGATGCGCCAGCTAACGGTCGGTTCGATTGTTTACATTTATTACTCATTTTTCCAAATTAAAAACCCAAAAACTTTTGTACGGTCACGTACAAGACGTTATATATTTCAATACAATTGCGGCCGGATATTAAGCGCTGATTTCCCCGTTTTACATAAGCCGTCACGAAACTGCCGCTAATATTGCATCAATACTTTTTAACAATTGTCACGTTGGCCTCAGAAATGTATTGGAGATATTATACATCAAAATTGGTGACGCACTCTACCAATATTGTCCAAACATCGACGAGAAACGAATATGCGAAGCCGAGCACGAAGCCGAAAAAGCACGCATGAGGGTCGTCTTCGTGCAAAACATGGAAAAAATAATGATTCCATGGACGCTGAGGAGCTGTTGTATGATCCAGGAATAGCTGACTAAACGTAAGAAACAAGAAAAAATAGACCTAGAAAATAGTTAGTTTGTACGTTGAATTATGCTTCATCAAAACTTTGAACGCGTTTTTCTCGAAAACTACTTTTTCAACCTGGTTGACAGCATATTAGAAAAACTGTACATCCGATTTGCATGCACCAAGTCTTAAACTGTTCGAAAATGTAGTCTCTATGGCACCACTTAGGGTTTTTTTTATAATAGGTCTCCTTCTATTTTTTTTTTCATATGAACGAATTTTTAATAAAAATCGAAAATAAAATTCGCTAGTCCGCCATTTTTTTTTCTTCTAGATATCAAAATTCCCCTACGTGATGCTGTAGATACATATGTCTAGTTTCTAAATATATTTTTATTTTATTTTTTAGATGAGCCGTATGGCTTAATCGCTGTCAACCGCCGCGCGCGCAGTCTCCTCTTAGGAGCGGCGTACACCGCAAACTATACTTTAGATTCAAGTATACAGTCTTCTATATACATATATTGACAATAAACATTGATGAAATGAATTGCATTCATTATTCGCTTGAAAATAATTATGAAAGATACACCATCGTACCGCGCACGCACCGTGGTCTGGTGCCTTAAAGAATTAATAAGGGAAATTAAAAGACATAAGATAGAAATAACAGACTTACAAGAAACAGAAAAATTAGCACTAGATATTGTAGATATAGAAGATATAACATTTTTTAAGGCAGTGGAAAAGACAGAAGGCTTCATGGTACAATAAAATTATAAAGATAAGATAAGGTTCAAACCAATATCAGAGGGGTTACGTGTATACGTTTTCGAAGAGAAGAGAGAATAACAACATCAGTATAATCAACGTTGACGTCCCCTCAAAAGGAAAAGAAGGAGAAGAGAAGGACATATTTTACGAACAACTAATAGAAGATATGAAAAAGTATCGAAACATGACATGAAAATAGTGATTGGAGATTACAACGCAAGATTTAGAAACAAGAAATGCACTGATCAACAATAGGAGTAATTAATTTTGCAATAGAAAAAACATGGTGGTGAAGAGTATGCAACTGGAACGGAAAGAAATATATTGTTATTGTATTAATTTTTAATTAGACTGAATTGTTAAATAAAGCACATAAAAATAAACACAAATCTCAAATAAAAAAATAAAAAATAAACACAAATCTCAAAATCGAGCGCAAGTGTCTAGATACAAAAGTTTAACTGTCGTGAAAAGAAAACACAAATAAAAATCTTTATTTATTAGATCTAAATGCAAGTAATACTAATAAAACTCAGTTTAACAATTACAAAATTACACCATACAAATTGAGACTCGATATAAGGAATACAATTACTTACAAGTAAATCGTACTAAATGAACAGCGGATTCAAGGCAATACAATTGAATAAATTATACACGACAATTCGTAGTAGGTTTTTAATTTATCTGTTAACAACTGATAAATTAAAAACCACTTACTGATTTTTACTTCTGGAGTTTCGATTATTATCGCAGGCGAAGTTTTCGGTCTCGAAGTTGAGGACTGAATAATCCTCATGCCGATCCCCGGTCGGCTCATAAACCCGATGCTATTTCACATTATTTTTATAATTTTATCTAAATTTTACCACAAGTCACAAGTACCGAATAGCTATTGGTTGTTTAAACGGAACGCAGTTGCCAAGCAGGTTCTAAACGCGGTGGTTAGACGCAAATTGTCAAGGTGAATTTTCGTGCGCTTTTGCATCATCAAGTCGACTCGCATGAACCATGTGCTGTGAGTAAAGTCTCGGACCATGCGATTATATCGTGAATTTGAATATATTTCACGATCTAAGTTATATAAATGTAGTAAAACCTATTATATCGAATTCTAATTTATACTTACATTATTCCTAATATTTAAACATATTCTGCATAACTTATCTAACTTAACTATACAACAAACATCCTTATTTGTTCAATTATTTTCATAGAATTATTATTCGGAGCAACATTACGATGCCGAATCTCTCTACGCGGTTCGATCTAAAAGTTCTACTCTCGACTGATTCGACGAAGAGTGGGTAGCGATAGAAGAGGAGAAAAAAAATAAGACAAGAATTACTGAATAACAACACAATAAGGAACATACAGAATTTAAGGACATAAGAAAACAATTGAAGAGCATGTATGGAAAGAAAAAAAAAGATTGTATAATGAGAAAACTCGTAACCATTGCGGAAATATGTCAGAATAAGGAAATAGCTAATTTAAAAACCAGGAAGGAGTCTTACTGATGCAAATAAGAGAAAGATGGAAGGAACACTTTGATGGACTCATAAATACGGGAAATAAGGAAATAATAAAGACTTAAAAAATAATAAAAGTCCAGTTAACTAAAAGAATATATGAGCTTGTAAAACTAATATGGGAGAAAGAACAAATGCCCGAAGAATGTACAACCGCACTGATATGCTATATGCATAAAACGAGGTGACAAATTTGTATGCTACAAAGATATTGTATTACTGGACACAACTTATAAAGTACTGGCAAAACGTATTATGGATAGATTAACCAATGGTACAGAAGGTATCCTGGGGAAATATCAGGCAGGTTTTAGGAGAAACATATCTGTAAATGATCACATTTTTACTCTCAAAGAAATCCAAACAACCTGCTACGAACACAAATTAGCTCTGCACCTTGCAAAGACGGAATTAAAAAGAATTATTAAAAAATTGGAAAAAGAAGTAAAAATGTTCGGACTAGACTAGTCAGCAAATGAAAATTTGCAAATCAGAATTGCGAAAGGTAACAAGAAGTGCGGAATGCTGAAAAGACTAACGAAATTAAAGATACGTCAAGAAGAATATAAGGCCAACCGTTACATATACCTGTGAGGCACAGTCACTAAAGAATGAAAATGATGATGTCCTTGATAGATGGGAAAGAAAAATACGGTGTATAATAAACACAGAAAACGGCTGGCGAACAAGAACAAATAATGAACTAGACATTATGTACAAAGAATCAAAAATAATAGTTGGTGAATTATTAAATATGGAATATGATACTATCTATATGAACGATACGCATGTTATTAAAGGCAGTTTTATGCCTTGAAATAAAATTGAAGCATGCAATTCCTTTGCAACAAGTATGATATGCTTGTCAAGAATATGTAGTATTGCAATCAGGTAGTAAGTTAATGTGCTCCCATGCCCTACTATCAACATTAAGCTGTAAATTATGAAGTTTTTTTAGTATTTTTATTATTCTTTTGGCTTATAATAGTAAGTGTAAAGTCACATTTTGTAATCGTACAGATGGTAATGCTTCCACCTCCAATAACAATCAAATTCTCCAATCTAATTTTTTATTTAACTTTTCTGATATTGTTAATGTGCACAACAATAAACATAATTGAAAGACTGCCCGAGATTTACTGAGTAAAGTGTGGATTTCAAGGAGCTTAGAACCGTTACCAAAATCTAAAGTACTGTATGGTGAGACGTTGACACGAACGAAAAATATTGAAATTTACTGTTTGATGAAATGAGTTTAAGCTGTGGGCTCCTGTATAGTGAAATCTACGATGAAATTGACGCATTTGTGGAGTTTGGTTTGGGAAATAGAAAGAATAAATTTTCAGAATTTGCCTTAATAATTTCCCAGTCAATTTCACTGTTTACCAAATAACACAAAGAACTATCGAATATTAAAAGATACTGTAAGAGCTGTAAGGTCACCAGGATTGTTTTTAATTGCAACGTTATTCGATCGGGAGCTAGCAATAAAGGTGCAATCGAGCAATTAATGCAACTGTGCAACATACACGCGCAAATTGTTCGAAAGAAAGAAGAGATTTTTACGAATCTTCGAAATAGATGGAGTTGCAATAATTCCACTATTTGCCCCACTGCATTTATTAAAGGACATACGCAATAATATGCTCACAAAAGACTTACAGTTTGTTAATAAAATTTTAAAAAATCAACGGGCCGATGCACTGAACCAAAAGTCAACGTAAATATATTAAAAAAGTTCATTGAATAGATGAATAAATTAATTACTTTAGCTCCAACGTACAGTTTCACCAAACCAACGAAACATACTTTTATTAATTAATAATTTCGTTGATTAGTCTACAACTGGTTCGTTGTGTCAATATTCAATGAAGCATTTCGTTGTATTAACGAAATAGGGGATTTGCTCAATGAATGAACTCATTGAATCAACCTGTAAAATTATTATCTTTATAAATACGGTTCATTAGTTCGATCTCTATGTTCGATTCATTCTTACAAAGGACTTGTTCATTACTTAGTTATTTTTGTTCGAGGTATTAATGAATGCATTAATTGATTCAACGTATGAAATCATTGATTCATCGTTACAATGAATTTTACTTATTATTTCATTAATTTTGTTGATACTTTAAATTATTGATTTAGTTTATTAATTTGTAGAATTAAATTAATTAAAACATATTATTTGCAAATCAAAATTATTAACATTAAATAGAAACACAAAGATTCAAATTCTGGATAAATTTACATGAAAGATGGTCTAATCTTACACCTCAATGGTGTAGTGAACATTAATTAAAACAGGTCCATGAAGACTAACTGGTGGATCGCTAGATAATATTGTTTCTGGGTTATTACCCTTCGTCAGTAGCGATTACCAAGAACCTTAGTTGTTGAAATACCTTTACATGTAGTGGCCATCAAAACTTCTTGGCGCGAACCAATCACTCCTAACGAACCACTGACAACAGAACACTGACAAGACGATACCTTGTCTAACACCATTCAGGTGTAAGATTAGACCATCTTTCATGTAAATTTTACATTTTTTTGTCAAATTCGACAAGACGCATTTTTATTTGAATTGTTTATGAACTTAATTGCAGCAATCCTTTTATATGTTGACACTGGACATTTGACAGTCGTCTTGTTTACTCGCCGCAAGGTGTTAGACAAGGTATCGTCTTGTCAGTGTTCTGTTGTCAGTGGTTCGTTAGGAGTGATTGGCTCGCGCCAAGAAGTTTTGATGGCCACTACATGTAAAGGTATTTCAACAACTAAGGTTCTTGGTAATCGCTACTGACGAAGGGTAATAACCCAGAAACAATATTGTCTAGCGATTCACCAGTTAGTCTTCATGGACCTGTTTTAATTAATGTTCACTACACCATTGAGGTGTAAAATTAGACCATCTTTCATGTAAATTTTACATTTTTCTGTCAAATTCGACAAAACGCATTTTCAATTCTGGATAAATGTATGTCAAAACACATATAAATATGTATATATATATAATATATTTACTAATCGAAAGACAGTACATTTGTGATACACACCATTCAACATACTACAACTTATTTACCAGTACATAAGTATTATTATACTAAGCTAATAATAACGCAATTATGAAAAGTCATATACATGAAATTCATCTATAGAGTAGAACGATTGTGCCACAAATACTGCTCATAACTTTTCCGAAAATTTTTGAGAATTTTGATGCCTCTGATGCTTGGAGGAAGTCGATTATAGTATACCCTTCCCCTATATATAATAGAATTTTTAACTAGGGTAAAATTTGATTTAGCGGTCTGCAATAGTCTCTATCATTCTTACCATTCATTAGACTGCATAGTTTTCTTAACAAATATAATATTTCGAAATATTCTATGAAAGAAACAAAATGCATATCCTAACAACAAAGACACTGAAAGAACTGTGTTTCAACTTCTATCTGAAGTTGATTAACGAAAATAAATCAACAGCTCGCATATACCGTATGCCCCCAGATTGAGTTTACAATAGGTATGATTGACCAAAAATTTGAATTTTATATTTTGGGATTCCGCCCTGCTTCGTCTGAAATTTATTTTTAGTTTACTTTCGATTTTTTTTAATCAAGTAGGCCTTTACAGATTTGCAAAACCTATTTTAGTTCTAGGTAAACTACCTTTTTCTGTTCATAGTACGTCAAAGTGTTACTAAGAAAAGTTGTTCATAATGTAAAGTTATTCACTTATTTATTAAAAAATAAATAAGTGAATAGAATGTTACAAAAATGTAAATGAAATTTTGTTCGAAATGATAATGTTATTAATAAATTCTGCCATGAAATGTAATATGTACGGTCGTATGTATGTTATTCGTGGCAAGTTGACATTATTGGTATAATTTCGTTATTAATTCAGCTTGCGTGATATAATTGCAATTCGAATTTAAATTTTGCCGCAAATGTATGTTTCCGTTAAAATCTCGAGTGCGAAAACTTTCGTGATTATTATACATAAAGTATGAGAACGTAACAATGGAATGTTCCGATTGTCAACTTTGTTATTATAACGAAGTTGGCAAATACGTGCCAGAACTCATATTTAAAACAATACTATCTCTTCTCGACACAATGTTATCTCTTGACACAACTACAACCTAACAAGTAGTTAAAATCCGCCTCCATCAACGAGGTTCCATATAACTAGAGATATAAACGTGCATGGAGGTGATGGGGTAAAATGAGAGCCATATGTAATAAGCTTTTTGGATGGTTGCAGATTTTCTGTTATTATTGTGAACTTTTATTTGTAGTGCATGTTACCGTTGTCTTTTATTTATTACATTAAGTATATCATTCTATATCAAATATTACATATTTAGCGCGTATTTACTTGTATGAGGGCTCCGTAAATACTTATGAAAACGGCGTACTGGTTCATTGCTTCCCGGTTCACACTGTCCCGCCGCGATGGGGTTGTTTACGAAAAGTTTTGTTCGAATCGTCACTCGAGAGGGCCATGGAATGATGCTGACACACAGTGGCGTGCAGGTTCGTCCAGCAAGGGGCTAGTGTCCGTCACAATAGTTGTGAAGTTATTGTGGTATGATGTAACTTGATGAGACCGCAGGTAGTAATAATTCAGAAATATATAGGTTTGGTAAATGTAATTTCTAAAATAGTCGCATTGTGACAGACATGTAAAAATCAACATTTCTCGGGCTTGTCAAGAACAATTCATAATGAATAAATTAGTAGCGCAAAATTTAATAACAATCAAAAGTGATTATATTGCAAGCCATGCTGATTGTGGATTAGGGCCCCCATTAGCCCCAATCCACAATCTAAAAATGCGCCCACACTCTACCCCTTGGGTGTTGAGAAGTATGGGCCCCCTTGTGAATTTATTACGAGCGCCACTGATCTCAATTAAAAACACGATTTATAGCGCAGAACAATCATTAAATAGAAGCTACACTCAATAAATAAACTTAAATCGGTAATGTGTTTCAGCGGTACCTGTCGAAAAAGTGACAGTATACATATCTATTTGGTTTGGCTTGTTTGTATCAATAAAACAAATTTTAATATTATTTTCGAACATAAAAGCATAATTTACAGTGTGATTTTGTAAATTATATACGCAACAAGGAAAATGAATGAAGGAAATCTAGTTTTATTACACTTTAAAAGATACCGATTAATTTTAATTATTTTCCGAGATGTTACTCTAGATTTCGACAATTTAACTTAACACCGCGCGACATCTTCAACGACTCACGGCTTCCCGAAAGGGCCGGAATATGACTTAACTGCATACCGGAGGAGCTCATCCACGGCTGGCTTTCGAAGAGCCCGTGAATGACTCTAGATAATTTAAATTAAAACGCACGACATCTTCATCGACTCACTGCTTCCCTAAGGAACCTGAGTACGACTTGACTCTTTACAAGAGGAGTATATCCACGCTGCCTTCCGAAGGGACACCGGATGACTCTAGAGTTCGATAATTTAAATTAAAACGCGCGACATCTTCATCGACTCACTGCTTCCCTAAGGAGCCTGAATACGACTTAACTCCTTACAGGAGGAGTACATCCACGCTACCTTCCGTAGAGGCACCGGATGACTGACTGCTTTTCGTTAAAACTCCGTCTTAAAAATCAAATTGCAATATTTTAATCGGAGCGGGGAATGTAGCCCACGCAAGATGCGGATCTTATCGCACGCCCGGACTATTTGTTCTAATCTATTGTGTATCCCTGAGACTGTAATATTCGGTAATGTAATCATTTTTTCAAGTTCCGGAAACTCGGTCACCAAAAGGCTTCCTTCGGAACGTAGGAATCCTTTATCCAGTGGGGTAGCACGGCCGATTCCCAGATTTCTCTACTTCCCAATTTTCACGTTCATGCAGATAATCACTCAAAAAACTCGTCGTCAACTTGTGAGCAAAATTTATAGATTAAGCTGCCACCAGCCCCCAAGATAGACGACTACCATCGTCAAATTAGGGTTAGAGGTTTTTTCATTAATTAATTAATAAAAAACAAAAAAAATGGTTTAAATAACTTTAATAAAAAAAAACTGATTAAAATAAAATTCAATGACGTTATTATAAAAGGAAAATTATTAAATTTAATTAAACTAAACTGTGTCACCATTTGTGAACTCCATTATAAAAGGAAAATTATTAAATTTAATTAAGCTAGGCACATAAAATACGCACATAAAATATAAAAAATATAAAAAGAAGCGACGAACGAACTTGTGATCGACATTTAACAAAGACGATTCTTCATAATACTTTATACTTTTTAAATTATTTACTTTAGAGGAAGGAAAGAAAACTTGCCCTTTAAATTTAATTCATCAAATCAAAAATAGAGATTAACAGAACCACCATAATTTCGCACTTGTTACCAATAAAAATCTCTTGCATTTTCTCTTGTCCTTTAAATCCCAATGAATTGAAACAGGGAAACTGGACTGTTTAATCTTCTTTCACCAACAACTTTATTTAATACCCGAAATCCGTAAACAAAAGTCAAATAATTTTGAATTCTAATAATAGAATTTTCGACTTTTTATACACTTCAAACTTTAAACAACGCCGATTAGTTTTAAGTATTTTCCGAAATGTTACTCTAGACTTTACAATTTAACTTCCTTAAGGGACCCGTAACTAACTGCCTTCCGAAGGGGCACCGAATGAATTCAGACTTCGATAATTTAGCTTAAAACGCGCGACCTCGTCATCGACTCACTGCTTTCCGAGCAGGAGTACCGACTTTTTTTCGAACAAGTCCCGTCACGACTTTACTCCTTATCGGAGGAGTCCACCCAAATGGTGCCTTCCGAAGGGGCACCGGATGACTGACTGTTTTTCGTTCTTACCCCGTCTTAAAAATCATATTTTCAAATATGATAATCGGCAAGCGGGGACACAGCCCACGCAAGGTGCGGATCTTTCGCGCTATTCGCGCTAATCTTTGTTTATGTCCTGAAATCGTAGTGTTCGGTATTTTAATTAATCTACTTAAACAAATATTCACATCCGGCGAACAACGGGCGTTAAAAAGCATTTATTAAGCAATTTCTAAACACACATGTCCGTTTATTTCCGGCTTATCGGGTTCGATAGAATTTTCTTTCAAGCGCAATCATTGGCATATTTCAAGTGCGCCCGCCCGAACTGGCGCTAATCGTTTATTTATATTCTGAAATCGAAAACGGTCATTTTTTTAATTTATTTTAAACAAATATTCACATCCCGTGAACAATAGGCATTATTAAAAGAAATTTATATTATATATTTGGCTTAAGGTTGATTGAGACTATACGGCACGGACCATCACGTAACGGCACCGACACGTACTTGCACCTGCACGACAGAATACGCGTATATTCACATCACACCAGCAAGTATCCGTCAGTTAGCATACAACACCCGTGTTCGCTCAGCGAATAATTTTCATTTTTAAAGTATTTACTAGTTTAATTTATTATGCTTTCAACAATTTTTGTTAAATCGCACGTTAATTTATAAGTTTATTTCAGTATTATTTTATTAGTTTACTTCGATGTCATAAATGGTTTATTGAGGGTGTCGCCAACGCACAAAGTGATTTATTGCATCTGTTTGAGAAAACGACCCTTAGACATTTCATACGGATAGATGTAGATTTCACACGTATTGTGAAATCTGCATTGGCTCCCCATCCCTTAGGAGGCGGGCAAATTGTTTTCTTTGTGTGCAGGTTTTTTAGTTCTTAGTCAGTGCGTACAAGTGCGTACAGTCAGGGAATTTAGTAACGGAACGAAAACGCCTAAGGTATAAGCAATCTGCGTACAACGAGCCCATTATGATGTAGCTGAATCGTACCGAGATATGTAGGCATGGGGGGTGATAGTAAATTCGAAATGTTCGATATAACAGATGCTTCGCTTGCATCCGAGACGTAATTATATATGTGTAGTTTGTTGTAGGAGATTTTTCTTTCAAATTTGCATATATATTTTTCTTAACGTGTATGAATGTGCGATAGTTACGTTATAAGGTTTAAGCATTTCATTTAAATTTTCCGACAGATTTGTAATATAAGATTCTCTAAATAGTATTCATCACGGGGCGAACGACGAAGGCAGAAACGAGAGGGAAAAGGACAACCTACATTCTGTCGTTCGTTCGAGCGGTGGAGATTATTTCTTGTTATGGTCATATTTATCGAGGATGAAACAAATTAGTTTTGTAATTTCGCTTATATAACTTTAAAGGATTAATAGAGTTGCGTCTGAAAATTAATTTTAACCTGTAGCGTGTAACGTCTACATGAATAAAGGAATTTGTGTTTGTTTATAAATGGAGTAAAAGAATCAATTTTTCAAACAATGAACATTAATATGACAAATGCCATTAAATAAAACCTATTGCGGTGACAAGGCCGTCCTTCTACAAACTTACTGTGAAAACTAGGGAAAACCTTGTTACGGTATTCGACCAATATTTAGTTCACTACAATACAATTAAAAAAAAAAGCATAAAAAAGTTCTCTCAAATTTAAATAAAATGCTTAAACCTTATAACGTAACGATCGCACATTCATACACGTTAAGAAAAATATATATGCAAATTTGAAAGAAAAACCTCCTACAACAAACTATACAAATATAATTACGTCTCGGATGCAAGCGAAGCATCTGTTATATCGAACATTTCGAATTTAGTATCACCCCCACGCCTACATATCTCGGTACGATTCAGCTACATCATAATGGGCTCTTTGTCCGCAGATTGCTTATACCTTAGGCGTTTTCGTTCCGTTACTAAATTCCCTGACTGTACAAGTATGTACACGTGGAAAGATTGAAAATATTCAATCTTCGAGATTCAGCCGCACATGGCATATTGTTTTATTTTGTTTCATTTCTTTTGTATATGTACATATTGTAAATAAATTCTGTTAGTCGAAAACGGGGATCTATTTTTGTAAAAGTGTAACCAGCAGTCCATAGTTCATTGGTGTTCATATCACTGCAAGGAATATCTGAGCAACGCGACCCAACAACCCGCAATGGATCTATCGTGGAGCGACGACGAACTGACTCTTATAGCCTTACTTCTAGATGAAGACGAAAGCAAAAAATCTATGAAACGTAAACGAAGATGGGTACACCCAATATTAAAGAAAAGGAAGGAAGAGGGAGAGTTTTGGACTTTATTCAAAGAATTATTGAAGTTTGACGACAAGTTTTACCAATATTTTCGGATGACGAGGTCGAAATTTTATGATTTATTGAAATTGGTCAAACCAGTGATACTTAAACAAAACACGCCATTCCGCGAAGCAATTTCACCGACAGAAAAACTTTCAGTTTGCTTAAGGTACAGACACATGAAATCTATATTTATATTTTATTATATTTACATTTTCGTTAACTCATTAACTCATAATTCCCCGTGCGTCATTCGATTGGTTTCTCCGGGACCATGATAAAATGATGGTGGATGTGGAGTTGCGCTTGACGATGGCGAAGGACTTGGAGTTGATACCGATGGTGACATCGATGGGTATACATCGTACTGCCCAGTTTCATAGTGACCAGGATGTAACGATTGCGTCGTTGTTGAATAATCTGTTGCATTTCCAGATCTGTTACAATAGCGAATATTTTAGATTTGGCTATATTTTGATAGTACGGTGAAATATTTTCGACCGTTTTCGCAATACTTGCAAAAAACGATTCAGTTACGCTGCGTTGTTTGGTTATAGTGGCATCAGCTGTTTTTTTTCCAGCAAATATTTCATAACTACTGCCGATGCCGTTTCCGTTGGTGCTTGAGGTTTTTTTCCTTTATTCAAACGTTTCTTAACAATATTTCTGTTAATTTTTACTTTTCTTTCGGATTCCTCATTCTCCGCATTCGAAGCATCATCATCGACAACATTAGTAGCATCGTCCGTGTTTTTATGATTCCCATCGTCCTCTTTATCAGAACATTCGTTCTGTTCATCCTGTTCATTTTCATTACCGTCATCACTCAGTTGCGTTAAATTGGTACACGTATCTCTTTCTTGCATATATGGCAATACAAACGACATTTCCTCTTCAAATTTCCATTTTTTGATGTTGAGAGCTGCCTGTCCACTTTTTTTTCTCGCTTTCTTTTTATAGCTCTTCTGTAAGAGTCTCGAAGACTGGTCCATGTTTTTTTACACACAGCGGCTAGAAAAAAATCGAATAATGAATGACTTTTTCCATATTACATATACATGAGTAACCGTAGATTTAGTGAGGGAGAAAAGAAGATATTTTTAGTTCACACTGGAATTTTATTTTAATTTTCTTTCTCATATAAGATACTGAATTACATACGAATATAAGTATGATAAATAAATAATTTTATGGTTTTCTTTTGAGAATAAATCAGTTTTAATATTACTTTTCATCCCGATCTCTTCAACAGTTTTTTTTATAAAAAAAGTGGAATCATGAAATTTATATTCAAATTCCTAGGTTTTTAGCCACTGGTGATTCGTTCCGAACAATAGCTAACAGTTATCGACTAGGACATTCAACGGTGCAATCAATTGTCATCGAAGTCTGCGAAGCAATCATTGAAAAATTGATGCCACTAACAATGCCGACACCTACAGCGGAGCAATGGAAAAAAAATTCTGAAGAATTTTGGGATATGTGGAATTTTCCAAATTGCATAGGTGCTTTAGATGGCAAACACGTCGTCATCCAAGCACCCGCAAATAGTGGATCGCAATTTTTTAATTATAAGAAAACGTCTTCCATTGTTCTCTTGGCATTACTAGATGTCCATTACAAATTCATTGCGGTTGACATTGGCGGATATGGGAAGAATAGGGATGGAGGCTTATTCGCAAATTCAACATTGGGGAAAGCTCTTGAAAAAAATAACTTGAAAATTCCACAAGACAGTGCGCTTCCTAATACGCAAACTATTATGCCTTATGTTATTGTCGGTGATGAGGCATTTCCGCTAAAAAAATATTTACTGCGCCCATATCCTGGTACGCAAAGTAAGGAAGATAGGTCGAAAAGAATTTTCAACTACCGACTGTCACGCGCGCGTATAGTTTCGGAAAATGCATTCGGAATATTGAGCCAAAAGTTCCAGCTCTACAATCGCAGACTAAAGTTAAAACCAGAGAATGCAGATAAAATTATTTTGACTACGTGCATTTTGCACAATTATTTACGAAGCACTGATATTAATGTAACAGACAATGTAAATACTCATAGCACTGATAATGTTTTGCAAAATTTGCCACGACAAGGGGGGAGCGCAGCAAATACAGCATTTAATATTAGAGACGCTTTCAGAGAATTTTTTATCACAGAACACGGTCGCGTTGAATGGCAAGACACAATTTTGTAAACAATTGTCTTCAAATTAATAAATAAATCATTTATCTTACCTGTCGCGTTATTTTCTCTTGCGATTGCTTTCCAAGCATTTTCTTTGAATATAGTGTCACTATATCTCGGGTGGCTCATAATATACAGCGCCTCGTGCGGTTTCACACATTCAATTAACTTTTTTTGATCCATTACTTTGAATTGAACTCTTCGACTGGTGTTCGAATAATGATAATGTCTAAAGGTGAAATTGTTCCTTAAATACTAACGTTCTTTTGTGTAATTGGTTGGAATGAAATATCCACCCTTTGATGTAAATTAAAAGGGAAATTGTGGCCGCAAATATTTTAAAAATACAAAACATCTTGTAGGGTCACGTAGCAAAATAAGTAATAAAATGTAAACGACCGTTAGCTGGCCGCATCGGCGGCAGGTACCTGGACAGGGTAGCGTAAATTACCATAAAACTATTCTAAGTACTTAAAAATAATTATGACGAATATTTACACGGTTTGCGCCGATCTCAATTATCTTAATTAAATACATATATGTACTATCATACACAGAAATAATGCTGTTCTTAAGGCACCAGACCACGATGCGTGCGCGGTACGAGGATGTATCTTTCATAATTATTTTCAAGCGAATGATGAATGCAATTCATTTCATCAATGTTTATTGTCAATATATGCACATAGAAGACTGTATAAAATTTTTTATACTTGAATTTAAAGTATAGTTTGCGGTGTACGCCATACGGCTCATCTAAAAAATAAAACAAAAATATATTTAGAAACTAGACATGTGTGTCTACAGCATCACGTAGGGGAATTTTGATATCTAGAAGAAAAAAATGGCGGATCAGCGAATTTTATTTTCGATTTTTATGAAAAATTTTCATCGTTCATATGAAAAAAAATAGAAGGAGACCTATTATAAAAAAACCCTACGTGGTGCTATAGAGACTACATTTTCAAACAGTTTAAGAGGTGCATGCAAATCGGATGTACAGTTTTTCTAATATGCTGTCAACCAGATTGAGATTGAGAGATTGAAAAACTGTTAACATTCTGTTGAGAGTCACATACGATATTAATGAATACGAATTAGATGTTCCTTTAATGAAGTTTTCTAATAAACGCAAATAGTTTTTGTAAATCACAATCTTGCGTTGGTTTTTATAATGTGGAATATTTTCCATTTTAAAAACAAGCCGAATGATTTTTTTTTCAACAAACCATGTATTATTGATCCGGAAAAGTATACGCGCCAATACCAATACCAATACCAATAAAATAATTGTATTTGAAAGAAAACAGTAATTGGAATAAAATGGGGTGAAAGCAATTAAAACAAGTTGTGAGTACACTATATACTTTGTATTATTCCAAGAATTTTATGTTCATTGTCCTAATCTTTTAATAACATTTGTGGATTTTTCACAATGAGTACATTTAATATACATCTTTTTCCATACAGAATTCTAAAAATCACTATCACTGTCTCACTGTCAATGTTATATAATACTTAAAAGTGTATGTCTCATTTGAACAAACTAATTAAATTATTATTATTATTATAGACCGCCCGGTGTATGTTCTTTAAAAAAACATGCAAATGCAAATACGCTACTACCCCAACTGCGATCGAATTAAAAATAACAACCTCTCTTTGGTATGCGATGTGGTGTATTTCAATATTGTCCAGTAATCATTTCCAAATAAAACATGCAAAACGGTGTCTTAGAACATATTAAATGTTCACTTTCAAACGAATTTAGATCAATTTAGAATTTAGAACATGAAATGCCTCTTCTCGTAGATGTACTTGAGGAACTTTTTGAAATACTGCTAAATTCGGTTACACAAGGAAAAAGTAAATTTTAATATAAAAGTACAGTGGTATGAAGAGCTAGAAACAATTATTATAACTAAGTAATTTAATATTTCCGTAAATTTTTTGGTCTTCCTGTTTTAGGTAAAAAATCCAAAACGTAGAATTGAGAATCATCTAAAGAAGTTTTATAGAACATTTTATAAGGTTCATTTTTCAAGAATCTCATCCATTGAATTTGCAGCCAAGAGACAGATTCGCTCGCAGTATTTTTTTACCCTTCTTGTTATTGACTCTTCTAGTAATTTCGTTGAAATAAAATCAGGCTGCAACATTCGTTTTATCGAAATATATCTCTTCTTCTGCACTTTTCTATCAATTCATAAAAATGCTCAGGGTAGTGTAAGTAATTTGCTTTTTTATTTTCATTTCTATCAACCCAAAATCACGGTCATTTGGTAGAAAGGAATGACCCGATACGAAAAATTTGTCGTCTACCATTTCAATATTATTATTTGATGACTGAGCAATTTTCATCCATGTCAATGCTACTTTAATGTTACGATTTTGGCCCGAACAAGCATCACGTGTTTTTGAGCAGTTATATCCTCCGTTTGCGCTAAAATGCATGATGCTACTTCCTGTGCACCTCTTGAAGTTGTAGTTTCATCCCATACATTGACATAGTCATCATGGAAATTATGGAAACCCAAATTGTATATGTTGTACATATTTCGCTTATAATAACGAAACAGACAGTTTAAGATACGGAAGTGCTTTTTGCAAATCAAATGAGAATCCATAATATTCCCTGGAATTTTCTTTTGCTTTTTTCTGGTGCTCTGCAAAACAGTTCCTAGCTCACTTGGCATTTTGTAAATGTACATCATGACTTTCCCTAAGATGTAATTTCTCTTCCTCATAATTATATGCTCCGATTTTTCCCTTAAGTAAATCACATTTTTGGCATGTGTCTTTTCGAGGAGCATGGAAATTTAAGTTAAATTCTGTATTAAATATTTTCCTGTAGATCCATTCCTTAACAAAGGATTGGTTATTTTCCTCACATTTCTCTACATACAGGCTATACATTTTATGAATATCTAAATCAAAACTCAAATATTTTCGACCAGGAGTGTGACGAGCTCTGGTGTAGTGGCTCTCAAATGCTGGGAAACTTAAAATATATTCTCGGAGAGCTTTTATCTTAATTTCATCTGTTTTTTGCGAAGATCCAGGCATCTTCCCATTTCGATCAGGTCCAGGTGTTTCAGCATTCAGAGCACGAGTTAACCGCCCTACAGAAGTTTTATACAGGGTGAATCCTAAATGGCGGATAATATTCATAACATCCGATTCTGCATCAAAGATGGAGCAATAGAGTCTTATAACAATTTGCTGTGAATCTCATGGATGAGGAGTTATTGGCAGTCTTAAGTTAAATTACGGGTTGCTCATCGTACTAAATTTTTATGAAATAATGTTTTTTAGCTGTAGTATAATCAACAAAAGGAATCACCAATCTGTAATTGTAGTCATCATACTTTTGGTTTACTTAGAATTTTCATTAGAAGCTTGAACTTTCTGCAATGCTTGGGTTTTCCAAATATGTTGCAACAATGTGCAATTTTGTACAATTACACATATCTGTGACAATTTGCTGTAAAAAAACACGTGTTGAATTGTCTTGTTGTTTATTATCTTAATAATTAGCGTCATGGAGAACAGTTTTGTGGAATATGCAGACATGTATTTGATATTAGGAGAATGTCATGGCAATTTGTACGCTGCTGCTAATTTATATGCTGAACGGTATCCAAACAGAAGGCATCCAAATGCTAATATTATTCGACGACTGGATCAACGAATGCGAGAAACTGGAAGAACTGCACCTACTCCAACAGCTAACAGAGGCCGTCCTCGTCGAGTATCACCACAGGTTGAAGAAAATATCTTACATGTAGTGGAAAATGAACCAGAACAAAGTACCCGGTCCATTGCCAGAATGTTTGATATTAGCCAAAGAAGCGTTCATCGCTTATTACAGCAAAATGGCTTGCACCTTTATCATTATCAGCGAGTCCAGGGATTATTGCCACAAGACTATTAGGAAAGAGTCAGATTTTGTAGATGACTACTTCGTCAGCAAGAAAGGAATCCTGGTTTTATTGGACGTGTCTTGTGTACTGAAAGTACGTTCACCAGAAATGGAACATTTAATATCCATAATATGCACCAATGGAGCGATGAAAATCCCCATGCATTGTACCAAACGAATCATCAAATTCGGTTTAGTGTTAATGTGTGGGGTGGTATTATTGGTAATAGGCTCATAGGACCACACATTTTGCCTAACAGACTAAACGTGAATAATTTTATTGAATTTTTAGAAACTGATTTTAAAGATTTATTAGACGATGTGCCACTAGATTTAAGAAGAAATATGTTTTTTCAAATGGACGGCGCACCAGCACATTGGGGAATTCAAACTCGAGAATGGTTAAATCAGGAATTTCCAGAGCGATGGATTGGTCGTGGCAGTGTTGTAATACCTTGGCCACCAAGAAGCCCAGATTTAAACTGCCTAGATTTTTTCTTGTGGGGAACATTAAAAGCATTTTTGTATGAAGTGGAAATTGATATTCAAGAGCAACTTCAGCAACGAATCAATGAAGCAGTTATAATGATTCAACAAAACTATATGCTTGAAAATCTAGAACAGAACATAATACATAGGTGTATGAAATGCATAGAGGTTGGGGTTAGCCACTTTGAGCACTTTGGACATTGTAATTTCAGATGTATTTACAAAATAAAAATAAATAAAATAAAAGTTATGTGCTGTTAATCTCAAAATGCAAACAGCATTTTAAATTAGAATATTACTGTAAAAGAAGTTTAGTATGCATGTGTACATACATTCTCCTTAGGTTCCTAATTAAATCAAGTGCGTTGTTATGTGGTGTAGGAGACAACACTCAGATTAGTACGACTTGCCACACAGTGTTGCCTAGTTTGTAAAACTTTAATTAAGAATTCTTCAAAAACTAAATGGTTCCGAGCAAAACGCTTGAAATTTTTTTTGCTCAGTTTTTGATGCAGAATCACGTGATGTAAATATTATCCGCCATTTAGGATTCACCCTGTAGATGTCTAAAAAAAGTTCCTGCAAACCGACACTTCTGACTTTTTCTTGACAGAAAATACTTGTATATAGCTGCATTTTCTTATTTTCTTATAGGTCTCAAATTCTGGGTCGCCTTTGTTTTATTAATCGTTGATGAACTGTAGTACACAGATATAGATTCGGGGTTTCAATATCTTATAGTTTCTAGAAATTACCAAAATTAGATTTTCCTTCATTATATTTTACACGATCTAAACATTTTTTGGAGCAAAAGCAATCCTTATTGTCAAAATTTTTGGCACCCACAAGTTTTGATTTTTTTGTCGTTTATTCTTCGCCATTGTTTTTCTGATAGTTTGTGCGTAACTACCTTCATTCCTTGCCCGTTTTCTTTTTCTCTCTGCACCATTTCGATTGTTTTTCTGGGGTTTCTAAATTTACAGTGAAGTCTTGGTATGATTCATCTGAAGATGACAATTGGCTACTCTTTTCCATTTCTTGGAAGTATTACGTGGTTGTATAATATCTGCAGATCACATCATATACGAATAATAATTAATTTACGACTTCTTAACTGATTATTATAATAAAAATAAACCGTGTTCTATATCTTCTGTATAAAGAGATTTGCGTTTTCTATACCGTTCGGGCATTATATATCACCATTCTTAGACCAGCAAGGCGAACTTAACATAAGACACTTATATGGCATATTCCTATACAAATTGGTCGTCTTTATATTAAACAATATGTCTAAGTTAAAGAGTTGTTTCAGTTACACCGCCCTATTATACTAGTTAGTTAGTTATAATTGAGTGGGGCGTTTATCGCCCCTCCACTGCGACCTCAAGGGTCTATTGTGGCTCACAACTAATTATAGTTCACCCTCCATTCCCATACTCTTTAAATAGAGGAGGATTTTAGTGGGTGAGATTCTGTCAAGTTCTCCCAGCTCCAGTTTTATCTTACCTAAGACTGTGAACCTGATTTTGTCCCCGGCGGGGCAGGCACACATCACGTGCTCTGTTGTTTCTTCCGTTTCACAGCATAGTCTGCACTCAGTGGCCTCAGCCACTCCCAGCCTATGCATATAATGCCTGCCCAAACCTAACAGTATCCTGGTACATGGTGCAGATGGGCCTTTTAGTACTAACTTGGAATATCTCATTCCCTGGCATTCCTGCCAGTTTATCAGTACCTTGTGCTCCATCCAGCTCCTATTCGAGCTTCTGGCCAGGGCTCTTGTAATCCCAAGAGCCGGTTCTGGACCAATAAATTTTCGGTTAGCCCTGTTCTTTGCCAGGGAATCGGCGGCTTCATTTCCCTCTATTCCAGCGTGTCCGGGTATCCAGACCAGACTAACCTTGTTGACTCTCCCTAATTGAGAGAGCACTGCGCGGCAGTACCTGACCGACATCAACGTACATTGAGCGTCAGCAAGGACTTGCAGTGCTGTTCTGCTGTCAGAAAAAAATGTTATCGTCCAGAAATAACAGGTGGAGAAGAAAATGTAGCTTGTTGATAAACTCCAATTAAGGCGTAGAATTAAAAATAAAAACTGCTTTACCCAAATATGTAATCGTAAATCGAAGTCTGTGGTCGGCAAATAAAATGAAACAAACCTACCCTTAGGAATAGAAATAGTAAAGTAAATAAAATATCAAAAATTACAAAAATTTATTTTTGTTGGACTACAAGGAGTTAATAATAACAATTACTGGATTTACATCAGTGCGAGTACCATAGAATAGCTCTTACCTTACAAAACAATATCATACACAACAATTTTGTTGTTTAATTTATCTTTTATTATTTAATACAAAAATAAATTAAACTTCTTTAAAACGAACATATTACATATTACTTAGTCTCTAAACCGAATTAACTCTCATAGACTCTGCATCAGTGTACCATACGATAGCTTTTACTTTGCAAGTTGCAAGAATCCAGACGAAACAAAATCTTTACAACAAAATAATACAAAAATAAGTTAAACTCTCTAAAAGAAAATATTTATAAACTTACATATTACAATATTTATATTTTCGCGAAAAGATACTATTTATAAACTTATTACATATTACTTAGTCTCTAAACCTTGACTAAATCACATAGACTCCGTGACCTTATAATGGTCATTATCAATCGTCGTGTAAACATGTCCTTCAGAAACTAAAAACTCCAAAGCAGACCTGGAACATCAACATTTTAAATAAGCAGATTACAATGTACACAAACATACTTGACATCTTTCTCTTGAATGTTTGCACAACTGGACATTATGGACTGAATGGAGAGGCCAGCACAAGTAGTAACCGGCGCCAGAATCTTATAAACTTTGCTTTGTAAAGGTGTAGCTCCGGCTAGGGTGTTCCCAATGGTCTCCTCGAGGAAAACCATCGACTTCGCGAGATCCGTCCCTGGATGATTGGCCTTGACTTGATCGCCCTAAAATCAAACTAAATTAACACGCAATCTTTCGTTTAACGCAAAAAACCAACGCTGTTCTTGAATAAATACTCGGCTTCCAAGCGAGCGTGGATAACCTCAAGTATGTGGGTAATGAGCTCGTTTAATTGGTCCACTGGCTGCATGTTGAGCACCATCAGAGTTTTCACGTTCTCGTGGGTTCGCAACGAACCGTAAACTCTGACATAAAGACCCTCCTTGACCATCGGTAAATTTTTGAATTCGCTCTGCAAAATAACAAACGAAATTGCTTAATTGAAAAAAGCAACGGGTACTCCTATTACCGCATCGTTTTCATTCCAGCTCACAGCGGAGATCTTTCCGGTTCTATCTTCTACATCGAAGGTGGTTTTGGTTGTTTGCACGTCATACTTCCTCAATTTGCCGACGATCGTGAGCTAAAAAACGACGTGTAAATGTGCGTAAAGTGGAAAGAGAAATGTTTACAATTTGTGGCTTCAGACCGAACATGCTGAAATGTTCACCGTGGCAGGTCAAAATCTGACGTATAAAAACCGGTAACACGCCTTGGGTTTGCCGTGATTGCTGAAAACGAGGTGGTTATAAAGATTAAGCATTTTTGATTGCATAAAACGTACATCTTTAGCCTTAGGTGCTGGGGACCCCGATTGGCTTGATCCAAAAAATCCTTCGCGGGCGCTTGCTGCAAAAATTGAAGATTAGTTGTTGCTAGGTTCTTTAAATGTCGATTTACCCATTTTATTGTGGATTTTAGTGCAAAACGAAATTATAATTCCTACAAGTAAAACCTAATGTCTTGCGCGGGAATACACTCAGGATGCCAATACATACACTTATAATATCCCTAACTTTTTTTAATGGTAAATCAACGGCGAAATTTGCAGTAGTCCGCACTGAACTTTCTTATACTTATACCTTGTTTTTAAACTAAGAGGAGTAAATTGACAAGCCATATTTACACTGGATCTGAAGCTGACGCGAAACTTGTATTGGGTACAATATCCATATTTTAAAATATATATATTATTTACTTTTGGAATTACGAAAAAGCAATTACGAGCACAAAACTGTTAACTGAAATGCATAGGCAACTTAATAGCATTGTGTAAAAGATACTCGGTTTTCGCCAATTACAGGTGTAGGTTTTAGCGCGGCAAATTTAAATCACTCCTCCTAGTTAAAAAACAGAGTACACTGTAGTTATACTACATTTTTCGAAAAAACTTTTCAAATGAAAGTTGTTTAGAATTAATATCTGCAACTTTCATACCCTCACTTCCGGTTGAAATATTCGTTTCAAAATATGGCGTTCTCCTTCTTGCTATATACAAATCGTAAGTTTTAAGTGGTGTGGCTCTAGCTTTTATCGTTTGGGCGCTAGAGCGCGCACATATACATATACGTCATTCCGAAAATAGAGTCCGAAAAAGAATTACATCTAGTTACCTGTGAACTTTTCTTGCATGTAAATCTTGATGTTCCGCTATATTGTTTTTACACGACCTCTACCGTGTAACGAAACAAGGGTTCCGTCACCACCATTTGCTTTTCCATAACGTCGTTACCTTTAATTAATTATTAATTAAAGGAAATAACGACAGGAAAAGCAAATTCGTCCCGCCGACCGAGATACCAAATTACCGAGACGCCTGTGCGAGAGAGAAGAGACGCTCCGATGTCGACAACGCGTGCGTGTGACGTACGCCGCGCCGGGGTATATTTGCCGTGTCCGAACGGTAGTACATTCCGACGGGCTCGTTCGCCACGATAAAGATGCGTCCACACTGGGACGCGCCGATTCCAAAACAAAGAAAAGTTCAACGGAATAAATACCGGAACAAGGTTACAACCGAAACTATAGTATATTGTACAACAAGTGTTGAAAAGTCAAGATTTCACACGAGTTTGCAGGATTGAGCCACGAGCCGAAAGGCGAGTGGCTTAAGCAAACGAGTGTGAAAACGACTTTTCAACACGTGTTTTACACGATACTTTTCCGACGACCACCATAACAATAAAAATCAAAAGTATATATTGATTAAAGTTTCAGAATTCACAAATGACACATGTTAATAAATGTCAAATTTCATTGGTAACCACGACTGCACTACCCGTGTAGAAATTGTACTTTCCACACGGCTGACAGCCAATCAGATTGATCGATTTTACATTTCACACGGGTACTCCCTCCATTCGCAATATCCCACTTTCAGTAACAAAAAACCGTGTACAATTCGATACATTTCACAATGGTCGTCGGAAAATGAATATCATCGTAGTAACCTACTTCAGAAAACTGTCAATAACACATGGCGTGTGATATTATATCACACTAGTGTGATATTTTTGACAAGTACGACCAACTAAAGCTCAACGCACACCATAAGGCACAAATGTACAAATGACACAGAAAAAAGATTGATTCTACTAAATATTCACTGTGGTACACCGGGCCTTTACACAGTTTCGTAACTATCTGCCATTAGGGCTTGTTGGTTGAAGTTCCGTCGAATATTAGTCAGCTGCTGTGTGAAATGACAATATATTAAAATGAAGTTTCTGTTTTACCGACCAACGGACTTGAGCATTCTAACGTCACTTTCTCAGGTTTTTAAAAAATACATTTGAGGTCGTGTAAAAAATAGTGTTCATAACTCGCTCGAAAGTGTTATATCGTCTGCTCGTGAGGTTTCTTCTTATAATGTACCTTAATTTAAAAATAAACGAAAATCACTCCTGAACCAAACATCAACAAAGGTTATTGAGGTTATGTTATTCTCCATCTACTAGCGTAATAGCATTGCAAGTGCGGCACATTTTAATTTACATGGGAATTTCAAAGCATACTAGATGTAAATCATTTTTGGACACCGGTAGAATCGATACAGGGGACCTCAAAACGTGTATATCCGTTAAAATCGCGAGTTCGAAACATTTCATGATTCCTAATTCAGTGGCGGCTCGTGGGTTTGCTACTTGAGGAGGTAAACTCAAATGTGTGTAATGTACAGTGCCAGGGGTGCCAAGCAAAAAAGCTACCAAGTCTTTGGTATTCCTTACTGTTTCAACTTCCATTTCTTTACTACTTGCAACAAAATCTCGATCAATACAATAAATACGATCAATAAATTGTAGAAAATTACTTTACCTTAGTAACAGCAATATGTCACGATCACCAAGATTAATGCGTCACACAACGTACGAGAAACAGTGGGAGAGTGGGAGTATTCATGTGCCGTGACGAAGCGTCTGGCGCCATGCCTGAATACCTCCAGCCGATATGTTTTTATCGAGAAAAGTCTCTAGTTAATACGGACTGCGTTAGGTTTTGTATCTGTTCAGCGCCTCCGGCCGGCAAAATTTCACAATATTTTAAAATACGCGTTTTTAATACAAAAAGCAACACTCATGTATAGAAAAAAATAAATTACAAAAAAATGTCATTATGCAAAATGATTAAGGGAGGCATTGCCTCCGTTGCCTCCTCTGACAAGCCGCCACTGATTATACTTACTACTATACTTACTTAAGAAATTTTTAATTTCAACTATCTCTTTTGTTTTGTTTTGTTTTGTTTTGTAACAGTCTAGGTATAAAAACGAAAACCAGTAAACTGAAACGTGTATATGTACCGTGATTTCAAAATTTACCTTGGTCAAGGTGGTCATGGATTTTAAAATCATTGTCGTAGCTCCCACCATACATTTATGTCAATCATTTTTTGATTGTCAAAATCTGTCAAGTCATGGTGATATTTCCAACAATTACTGTAATTTAGTTTTTCTTGTTAATAAAAACGCTATTAGTATTTCATTACTTGTAGTCCATTGCTATTTTACAGCTGAAATAACTAGGTAACACATTTGTTATTGATGATGTCAGTGTAGCTTGACAATGACAGATTTACTTCAAAAGGGTGATTTAAGCTAAGACAACCGTTTTACATTTCATGACAACCTTTGACCAAGATAATTTTTAATATCATGGTAACGTGCGTTCAAGAAAAATCTTAATTTAGGAGGGCTCTGAAATTCAATTGATGTTTAAAGGTACTTTAGCCACAACCAAAATGTCAATTGAGACGTCAAAAGTGAAAATTGCTTTACTAATTAAAAATGGTTATCACAACAGAGCAGAAAGCAAAATTATTGGAATGCTATTTTCGAACAGGGCAAAAAGTTGATGGTGTTTGACATTATTCCATTCCTGAGAGCTTTACAGATTTCCATGAAGAGTATATAATGTGTTTTTTGAGGTTAGAACCTCATCTGCCAACACTGACATTATTGTAGTTTCTTTTGGTTGTGGTTAAAGTATCTTTAAACATCAATTGAATTTCACAGCCCTCCTAAATTAGGATTTTTCTTGAACGCACGTTATATATTACATGTTTATTAAAATATTATACATTTTTTTCTCAATTTCCATTTCCTGCATTTTTAATTTGTTTCCCTGCATCGTCTCTTCCATCTGACTGCACCTTAATTTACTTCGCAGTATTTCCGCTTCTAACTGCAGATTCTGTAAATATTGCTGTTGTATTTTAACACTAAGTCATTTTTTCATTATTGTAGGTTTCTTCAGCTTTTGCTTTGCTTTTCCGGGTGTTTATAAAGTCGTCCAGATTGGTATACACATTAGTTGAACTGGGTTTTTTTATATATTTCTTATTCTGTCTTGGTATAACACTATTTTTTACGGCCCTGTATAATTTTGTGAAGGCTTACTTGATTTCAAAGTTAATTATAATTTTAAGGTATTTTTGTCAACATTTTTTTACCGTTTTAACGATTTTTCCTACTTTCTATAGATTTTGAACGAAATTTAACCTATGTTCACAATCAATATTTATAAATATTTTGTGTATTTTTACAAGTTAGACCAATTTATAAATTTTTTAACGAATGTTACAAATTTTAATTAATTATATGATGTTAAATATAATAATAATATAAATTATGAAAATAGTTAAAATGTCCTAAAATTAAAAATCATCTAATACCAAAATTATCGCAAATGCCGAAATTTTACTAAAAGTGAACGAAACGCGTAAGTTTCTAAAAATTATACATTTGAAATTACCAAACCATCAAAATTAGGGTAATTTAAAAAATGACATAATTCTGTAAAGTTGCCAATATCAATTGGCAAATAGCATAATTGTTGAAAATGCTAAAATCTACAAAACATTCTAAAATTTAAAAGCACTATGCAAGTGAATTCCTTCTAGCAAAATCCAAGAGTGTGAATACCCAAATTTTTTTTGCTAAAGGTCAATATTTACGGTCCCTAATATAGAAGGAAACAAATTGAAGAAATATCAAACGTTTATTTTTCTACATAATCCCTGAACGTCAATGCTCCAAACCTTTGATTCCTCTGGAAAAAAATTCTTTCGGTTGTTCTTCCAACCAGTTGTTATCACTTCATAATTAATGTCTGGTCTCCCGAAGATATTCTTTTAATTTTGGAAATTAAAAGAAATCATTAGGAGCCAGGTCTGGTGAATATGCAGAATGTTCAAACAATTCAAAGCCCGCGTTCTGAATAGCGCTGATGCCAACATGGCTTTTGTGGGCAGGAGCGTTGTCTTGATGAAACAGTTTGCTCAGTTTTCCGTCTTTTTTCCTTGACACAATCGCGCAATCTTGAAATTAAGTTGGCATAGTAGGAGCCTGTTATTGTTATTGTCCACGTTCCAAAAAATCAGTCATCAAAATTGCGTCTGCCAAAAAAGTTATGGCCATAAATGTTATGTCATATATTATTGCCATTTGCTGGTAAAGATCAGCGGATGGCAAACCACGAAATTTGCGGGGTGGCGGAGAACCTCGGCGACGCCACTCCATACTTTGTTGCTTTGACTCAGGATCGAAGAGGTGAACCCACGTTTCATCAAGAGTGACGAATCAAGAAATTCATCCGGATCTGCTTTAAACTTTGCCAAACTAGCTTCAGAATGCAATACTCTAGAACGTTTCTGATCAGGTGTCAACATTCGTGGGACCCATCGTTCAGATAACTTTTTAGCTCCAAAATGTTGTTAAATTTTGTGGTGACGAATTGAGTAAAAAATTCATCCAGATCTGCTTTAAAATTAACTTTTTTAGCCCCAAAATTTTGTTAAAATGTTTTCTATAGTACCATAAGAAAAATTCGTAATTTCAGGTATCTGGTGAATGGTCGTCTATCTGTCATTACCACATCGTGTATATGATTAACATTGTCTTAGGTAGTGACAATCACTGGTCGTCCAGCACCCTTCACATGTTCACATGTTTGTCTTCCCAGTTTAAATTCTCGAGACATATTTTTCACCACTTGGTAAGAAACAGCATTCTATTTTATAACTGCATGAACCTCGGATTTTTCCATTTTAGAATTTCTCTAAACTTGTTTACTTACATTCTAAATTATTTGAACAGGTAACAAGTGACAAAACTACAATTGAACCATGGTAACAACAAATGATTAATACTTTAACGTATCAAATTGATTCAACATCACTCAATGCCAACCATGTCAGAGACCGTAAATATTGATCTCCCCTCGTACCATAGTCACCAAAATTTAAAACTATAAAAATTGGTACAAATTCCATCTAAACAAGTAATTAAAATGTCAAACAAAAATGACAATTCTGTGAAATGTCAAAATGTTCCAGAATGAAAAAGTTAAAGAGAAATGCGATTTATGAAAATTAAAAAATATTTCTAAAATTCTTAATTGTTGAAAATTTAAAATATATATATATATAAACATTCTTGACAAAATTTAGTAAAGTGGCAAAAATCATGAAAATACAGTTTAAAAATACGCAAAAATAAGGGAAACAGTCAAAATGCCAGAAATGACAAATATATCAAAAATTAAAAAAATGGCAAAATACTAACATTGTTAAAAGTGCATTAAAACTGCTGATTTGAACTTGCACACAATTCCACGTTGTGCACGTTTTTTTAAAGCTTGCTTTGTACCTAAAATCAGCTTTTAATATTCAGATACCATTAGTTTATAAATAATTAAATTAAAAGTAGTAAATTTGGAAAAATTATTTTTTAATATAACAATTGCTTATACGCATGTACATATGCTTCTAAAAACTATACTTTGACACAGGTCAAATGATAGTTACTTAATAAACATAAGCATAAGACTTACATGATTTTGAGTGTTGAATTTAAGTCACACATTCAAACAAATTTACATAAGAATCATCATGTAAATTGAACACTAGTGTACTTTATGTAATTCTTATGCTTTGCACATTTTTAACAAGGATTTACGTTTCAAAAAAAAACTGAAAATATAGGCGAGGATTGGACACACATATTTAACAGTGAAAAAGTTAAACAGCCTACATGGTAATTAAATAGTACACGTGCATGTATGTAAATTGAAGATGACTCAATAATTTTGCAAAATCATGGTATGTATTTACAGGAAAATAATAATACAAGCTTTTAATGCCTTGTTTATTTGGAAGACATTTCTTCTTATTAAAACCAGTATAAATCGATCGAGTATGGATACAATGGTTTCGATACGTATACACAGAGCGTATTGCAAGTTTAAGCTGGATCACTATTTCGCAAGCTTTAATCAACAAGACCGGCACGTATAAAAATGCCCGTTTTACAGATTTGTATTCTAATAAAATATTTATTTAGAGTATTTCTTAAAATACTTGTATTACGAGTGGTTTAATACTGTAGGTGTTATATTTAAAAGAAAGGATTTATTTATAAAATTTAACTCCTCTATTTTCAAAATATAAATAGAACACATTTGATTGTAAATTATAAGTTAAAATATTATATAATACACGTACTGTCGAATGAAGTAAAACAGTATCCTATTATAATACAAGAAATGGTAGCTATAAACTAAAAAAACGGGGAAATTAAAATTACGGATCGAATCGCATTATATAATCAAATTAAAATAGATTTAGAAGGATTTCTACAGTTTCAACTTTTCAACAGGTAAAACGAACGGTGCTCCAACGCACAATCAACCTATGAAATAAAATCAATACTAATTGATTAATATGTACAATTCATTTGATCGTGTGCTTTAAAATAAGATTTACACCTACTATTTATAATTAATAACTTTGTGTAATAAAAAAATCACGTATGTACAAAACAATTACATGATTTCAAGTCGGCGCGAAATCTGCGCAGACTCGTCAGGTTGCGTAACCTGAGCTGAACAAGCAAATATGGGAAAGTTGATTTCTATGGCTATGCCCATCACAGTATGTAGCTTTTTCATTTCTTCTAATTCGCCTTGCATTTGTCAAGGCCTATGGAATCTAAAAAAAAATGTGAATCATATAAATTATTAAAGTTTCTATGAAACCAACCTTGTCAAATGTCGACTATCTTCGTGAACAGCCATTTCAGAACTTTTAAATTCATTGAGTTCTTTCCTTATCGCCGCTTTATCTTTCGGAGTCAGTCTGGTCCACGGTTTGTCCGCTCGCCTGTCGTAATCGTGCGCTTGCGTAACCTCGATGTAATCATTGAAACGAATAATTTTCTTCTCCTTTAATTCCTCCACCGTCGGTCTAAAACTAAGCTTCCGCAGCAGAAATCGCTTCTTTTCTTCCTTTTGTTTCTTTTCTTCAGCCGGACTTTGCTCTACGAAAATAACGTTAATATTTACATTTAATTACCTTTAAAACCTTACTTTTTAATATGTTTCTATCTTCCAGTTCTTCTTGGGTCGGCCTCATGCTCAATCGTCGGATAAGTCGGGCGCCGATTGCCTCTTTCGACTCCTGCCTTTCGTTTTCCGACTGCATCTGGAGAATGTTCCTGTTTATGAGCTCTTGCCTGTCGGGCCTCAGGGAGAGCTTGAGCGATAAGCTCTCCTTGCGTGCGATTTTCAGCGCGATCCTGCTGTCATCGGGGGCTCCGTGGTCGTCGCGGTATAGCACAGGGCCATCGTTCGAATCGTTGTCGTCTTCTCGTATGACGCACGGCCTCGTGTTCTCTTTGTTCTCCAGCATGCACGGCAGGCCGATTGTAAACTTCCCGGGCTTGCCGCTGAAAAAATAGATATGGTGATTTCTCGAATTCGGTCTGGCGAATCGAAAAACGCGATATTTACCAAATTCTAATCCTAGGCCTTAAAGGTGGCCGTCTAAGTTGCAAAGAAAAGAAAGTACAAGTTTAGATCACGCTGCTTGTTTATGTCTATGTAGTAATTTTTTAATAATCTTTTAATAGGTATTCTTACGATTGATTTGACAATACTTGTCTACATTGATTGCAGATTTGAATGGGATGGCTGTAAAGATAAAGTGTTTAAACTATTTTCATCCAAGTTGAACTTTGCTTAGAAGATCATTCATTACCCTGTGTTTTCACACTTTAGATAATCGTTTTATCCTTCATAACAGGAATATTAATTCTACATTGGAAGTCAAGTTTATTTAAGATTAAATTTTGGGAAAAAAATTGATTAAGTACATTTTGTAACCCACTGAGATACTATTTCTTAAATTTAGCTGATTATAATTAACATACTACCCACCCATTCCAAGTGAATCCGACGCAACTTTTATCAGCGCCAACTTTTTTTTTGGCTTTTATAACTTAATCGCTCCGAATAATAGAAAACTATTCATGTGTCTGTTATTTAAATCTGCCTTTAAAAACCCCATCTCCACCTCCAGGTAGATCAGACACTTAAAGGCACCAATTTTTAATAAATTAAGTTAAAAATCAATTTTAACACACAAATTGTAAAATTCCACTCAAAATTTTGCAATTTGAAAATGCAAAATGTTTTCAGCAAAACAATACTCTTGATTTTTTATTTTTAATGTCCTTGTTTCCTTTGGTTTCGGTTTTCAATGGTGTTTAGCTTTTTACAATGTTTGAATTTTTGAAAATTTTAATGACACCGATAGTTTTTGAACACTATTTGCATTTTTTGAGTTTTCATAAAATTTTTGGTAAAATATAGATTTTTTAAAATCAAAGTAGAAAATGTTCAAGCTTCAAGCTCCAACAAAATGATTTTTTAGAGTTTTTGAAAACTTGCAATGTTCAAAAATATTTAATTTTCTGAAATTCATTGTTAAAAATCTACTTTATTCCGCCAGGTATTCGAGACACTCGGAGACACGAATTTGCATTACATTAAGTTAAAAATTTATTTTAAAAGCATGGTATGGTAATGAAAAAGTAAATGGTCCTGGTTTATAAATTGTTTATTTTTTTCCGATTGTCTCTTTCTTCCCGCCCCACGTCATTTCTCTTAAAATTTTCAATAAGTTAATGTAAAAAAAAAATTATTCGAAACTTTCCTGCAATTGAAAAAAAATTACAACATTTTAACATTTCATTTGTAGGCATTTTTGATTATTTTTAGGTGTTAATTTTTGATAACTAAACTTTTTTGCATTTTTGAACGAGTTTTGCATTTCTTGATACTTTAGCATTCACTGAACATTTTCAATAAAATGTACTTCCATTACATTAAGTTTAATAAAAAATGTTTGGAAAGCGGATGAAATGCAAAATTCTCTGCACTTCAAGCAGTACAAAAATTCTACAATCTGATTTATAAATCTAATTTATAAATCTAAATATAATTTTATTCTTATATTGGCGTTGTTTGATTTTTTTGTACACCTTTTCAATTTTTGAATTTAAAGATATTTATTGCAGTGTGTGCAGAAGCGTCCTGCTGTAGATACAGAGACGGGAATTTTTATTAAATTAAATTACAAATTTATTCTGAACACATGTGAAAGTAACAAAAACTAAACAGGATGACGAGGGATTTATTAATTAACTGGTTTATTTTTTCCGTTTCTCCTCACACCATTTCTTTCAAAATTATATTATACTTATATATACTTAAGAATTTTTTTTATATTTGAGAAAATTATCAAATACGCACTCTTACCCAACTCAACCCAACAGCACTCGCATGTAAATCGTATCTTGATTTGTGAATTTGTCCCTGTCACAAATTAAATTATTATTGTAAATTGATTTTACAATAAAATTCAGATAAAACTAAAGAAATAGTAACAAAGGCTTAAGGATTATATATTGTGGTCACATTAAAGCTTGAACTTTTCGATAAATGATCATAAATTTAACGGAATTATGGATTTGAGAAATAGGTCTAACAAGAATTGCGACGTAACATGGCGTTGCAGTTCAGTTTTACACGCAGACCCAAAGTAACTATTTTCGCTCAGAATGGAAATTATGGAAAGATTTTACCATCAAATGCAAATGAAGGCTCTACTCTATGATACGGTAGGTCTGGGTTTCATGAAGTTTTATATAAGAAATTTCACTAAGAAAATTATATGTACGAAAAGTGCCGACAAAAAGGCAAAATTAGAAGATAAAAGCAAGTTAAAGTTTGAAATGTAGTAAATAGGCCGGAGCAGCATGAAAAGGACAAAGAAGAAGGAGCATACGAAGCATTTTCAACCCGTTCAAATTAAAGAAATTTAAACTTTCAGAATAGAAAAATCGTATGAAACCAAAATTTGATTTATGACAAAATTACAATACGAGTGTGCGATTTAGAACAACGCTAAATTTATCAAAATAGGTTACGTATTAAAGAGTCTAGTAACTTAAAAAAACTGACACATGAGAATATGGCAGCTAGATATGCTTCATATACTCGTAACCTTTAACACAAAATTATATGGAAGGTAAAGTGCATATGACTTCGAAGTAAACATACTTTTAATACAAAATCAGAAAGAACAAAGGAAAAAGTGTATATCTAATGATGTAGAATTAAATAGAGAATAAAATATGTTTCATATAGTATTGTAGATTAAAAAATATTTGCATTTGAAATAGAAATCCTGTAAATCAAAATTCTCAAATTACCCAAGTTTGGCAAATACGTTTACAAAGTGAATTACACTGTTAAATTGGTCACATTGCTTAAATCAAGACGAACTAGAAAATAATAAATTGCTATTCGATAAAACTATGTTCCATATAAATCTGTCAAATTGGTCACGGTTGGTGAAAAATGGTTGTAATTGCATTAAAATCAAATTTGCCATAACTGATTGTTTGTATAGAAACGCCGCCAAGATTAAAGAAGTCGGTCAATTTTTATTGTTCAATTATGTCCAATTAGTTTTTTTCCGTTACTAACATTTAATGGCTTTATTTCTCACGCATTCAGGAATTGTTACAATTTATTTGTTCTTCATTTTAAACAGTTAATTGTACATTTATTTCACGTTTATTCCTTTTTTTACTTCGTATTTTTGATGTTATTGATTACTTCCTGTTCTTGTTTCACATCAAATCAACTTAGATGGTACACTAACACAACCAATTCAACTGTACTAAAACTATGTTGTTTGTTCAAGTGGTTTATTTTTGTAATAGTTTTGGTAATAGTTGTCGATTTTTTAAAATTAAATCTAGCTATTTCAAACTGGAAGTTCTCCAATATGGTTATTTATGTATTTGTAATTTAGATTTACATTTCAAACTAGTTGATTTCCTAAGTCATATATAAATAAACTAACCCCAAAATATAAAATAAAACAAGACAATTATTGTTCTAAAGGTTTGGGTTGGGTTGGGTGGGTACTCTTTGGATTTTTCAACTTCAATGCTTATTTATTTATTTGTATTTTAAATGTACACCAATAATTATAAATAACAATAAATACTGTAAAATTGTTTGTGTTTCAAGTGTAAGTCAATTCACCAATATTCATACAACGTAATTTTGACCAAATGTAGATAATAAATACAGTCGAAACCAAAATAACACGTTGTGTTGTGTTACATCCGTGATTTGCAAATAACGTACGTTTATAGTTGTTCGAAATTATCGTCGTCGCGAGCAATACACCCGGAAATTAATTTGATACATAGGTATATCAATTGGTTAACTATGTCGACGCCTTTAAAAGCACTTACTTGAAGCTTGAGTTATGATCAGTTTGAGTGTGTCGCACGGTGAGTGGCCGGTTTTCCTGCGTGGGAGTATTCTGCGGCGTTCCAGGTCCGCCGCCTTTTTTCTTCAGAGCCGACTTGAGCGGCATCGCGTTAAATTTGGGCTCCTTCGCCGGAATCTCGTCTATCCTAGACGTGTCTATGGCCGGATCTGGCTGCGGCATTCTGTATAAGCAGTGGTCTGACTCGTCGTCTTCTCCGTCCATTTCGTCCGGATCCATGTCTTCTTGATCTGCGTTTTGAACGAAATGTGAAAGGTGTTCAGGGCAAGTAATCGTGACGTACCTTCGTAATCGTAGTCCACTTGCGGCGGCGGCGGCGACAGCCTGTTCGGCACAGGACTCGGCGAGCTGAACATTGGGGGCGGTGGAATCGGACCTATTTCTGAAACCGGTATCGGCGGTTCCGGCAATTCGGAGAGGACGAGGCCGGGAATCGACGGTAGCGGAAGATGTTGCGGATGTCTTTCCTGTGGCGGCGGTGTGCTGCCCGGAGGGCCTTGTTGTCCATCTGCAACTAGAGCACAGTAATATGAATACCTAGAAAATTGAATTGCATTTAAGTTAATTTAATGAAAATAATCGTTGACGCTAGTAATAACATTTACGTTGAATATTTGATTCCCCTATTGGATAGAGGAAATTATTGGAGCCGACTTTATAAATACAATTTGATTCTAATTAAAATTGGATAAATAAACGAATTATAGAACGCGGTCGTTTCTCATGTCGAAATTAACAAACATTCTGGGACGAAAGAGCTGATAAATAAAGCGGTATTTCGTGTCGACTGCTGCGAAGTAATTACAAGACGGTACCGAATTAGTCGGTCAAAGTAGACCTCTGTGATTACGTATCAACACAGGTGTGAGGGCAGTGACGTCGAGATGGTGTTACACTCCCACAAACTTTTTCATAAACTAAAATCAAATTCAAAAAGCTAAAAATAGTGTCAACATTTACCAAATTTCAGAAAATGAAAATATCTCGTCATGTATTGATAAGAAAAAAAATATTGAAAAGTTTCCACTACCCTAAAGAAATACAAATAATAATAAAAAATACAATTTTCAAGAAATATTTTAAAAAAATGTACAAAACAGATCCAACATTATAATAAATCAAGAATTCAAAAAATTCAACATTTCTAAATATTGGCGGACGCAATATAGGAAATACCATGTTAATTTGGAGGAATTCAAATATTATGTATGTACACACATACGAGATTCTAAAATCAAAATTAAATTAAATTAAAATTATCAAAATGTCAAAAATTAAAATAAAATTTTAATGGCAAAATGCCAATATTTACAAATTTCCAAAATGCCCAGTACTTAACAAATCATGAATTCAATAGTGCAATATTTCGAGAAAAGTTTTAAAAAAGGATAAGGTTTATAGTTATATAAAAGTCTGCGATTATATTCTTCATTAGATTGGTAGGGTTTCGTATTATTGTCAACAAACAAATTTAAGTTTCAAAGCTTTGAACCCTAATAAATATGGTTTATAAAATAAAAATACAATTAAAATTAAAATAAACATTTACACAAATTAAAATTTTTAACGTTAAACAATTAATACCAAAATTGTAACATTTTTTGATTTTTTTCATATTTTTACCATTTTTATGTGTATAATTTAATATTTTTGTATTTTTTGAAAAGTTTACTACATTTACTACATTTCTTGTGAAATTTTGACATTTTTTTTAATATTATATATTTGTAATTTTTTTAAGTAGTGTAAATTTTTTTTTAGATTTTACACAATTTTTAAAAATATGTCACTTTGTGACACATTTATTGATTATTTCATATTTTTAGCAGTTTTTGTTTTTTGAATTCATAATTTGTTTTATGCCTTTTGGAATTTTTGGCAGATGAATTTGTTCAATTTTTGCGGTATTTTTTGGGATATTATTATTATAATTACTAAAAATAAAACATTTAGGAAAATGCAATTAAATTAAATATGCAAAGGAAAACGGTAAATATTTAAGTCAACATTTTCAACAAAATAGAACTGAAGAACCCATAAATCATACAAAACATAACAAACGCCTTAATATTTATATGTTTAATAAAAATGACCAAACACTGTAAAAACTTAAAAATACAAATAAATTAAAGCAAATTAAAAAAATACTACATATCACTTAGGTCAAAATTTACCAAAATTCAACAAATTTCAGAATATTCACAAACAATTTGTATTCACATACTGAATAAATTAAAATAATTTTGCTTCACAAGAAATCAATATTTACAAATTAAAAAATCTGCAGTGGTCTGCACCGAACTTATACTTATATTCCATTTTCGAAAGAACTGTTCAAATAAATGTTTTTTTTTTTTTTTAATTTCAGTATCTAACAATTTTTGCGATAACGCGTACCGTCTTCAAGATGTAGAAAAGTAAATGAGTAAATTGAGTAAATCATAAGTTTAAAATATTGCTTACAAAATATGATGTTTTCTTCCACGCTATATACCTATCTTAAGCATAAAGGGTTATCTTCAATAGTTAAGCGCTGGAGCACGGACAGCCACACGTATTTTTAGCCGCGCGATGCCAATAGTAAAAATCTACAGTGGTCTGCACCGAACTTTCTTATACTTACTTATACCCCATTTACAAAAGAACTTTTCAAATAAATGATTTTTTTATTTCAGTATCTAACTATTATACGAACAATTTTTGTGATAACGTGAACCATTTTAAAAATATAGAAAACGTTGATTTGATTAAACCATCAGTTTGAGATATTGCTTTCAAAATATGACGTTTTCTGCCACGCCATATACTAATCTTAAGCTTAAAGTGTGATAGTGTTACGTTCAATAGTTAGCCGCCGGAGCGCGCACAGCCACACGATTTTTAGCCGCGCGATGTCAATAATAAAAATACGCGGTGGTCCGCACGAAACTTACTTATACTTAGTTACTTATACTTAGTTTTTCGAAAAAACTTTTCAAATGAAAGTTGTTTAAAATATCAATATCTATAATTTATGTAAGAATATTTTTTTCCGTAACGTGTACCGTTTTCGAGATATGGAAAAAGGTGATAAGAGTAAACCATCACTTCCGGTTGAGAGATTGCGTTCAAAATAGGACGTTTTCCTCCTTGCTACATACAAATGTTAAGTTTAAAGTTTCAGAGCTCTAGCTATAACCGTTTGGACGCTAGAGCCCGCACAGACACACAGACACACACACACACAGTCACACAGACGTCATTCCGAAAATAGTCAGAAACGATTCAGGGGACCTCAAAACGTGTATATCCGTTGAAATCTCGAGGTCGAAATTTTTCATGATTCCTATACTTACTTATACATAAAGTATAAGTAAGTAAAAATCCGCGGTGGTCCGCACGAAACTTACTTATACTTAGTTATACTACGTTTTTCGAAAAACATTGCAAATGAAAGTTGTTTAAAATATCAATATCTATAATTTATGTAAGAATATTTTTTTCCGTAACGTGTACCGTTTTCGAGATATGGAAAAAGGTGATAAGAGTAAACCATCACCTCCGGTTGAGAGATTGCGTTCAAAATAGGACGTTTTCCTCCTTGCTACATACAAATGTTAAGTTTAAAGTTTTAGAGCTCTAGCTATAATCGTTTGGACGCTAGAGCGCGCACAGACACACACACACACACACACACACACACACACACACACACAGAGAGACACACAGACGTCATTCCGAAAATAGTCAGAGACGATTCAGGGGACCTCAAAACGCGTATATCCGTTAAAATCTCGAGGTCGAAATTTTTCATGATTCCTATACTTACTTATACATAAAGTATAAGTAAATAAAAATCCGCGGTAGTCCGCACGAAACTTTCTTATACTAAGCTATACTACGTTTTTCGAAAAAACTTTTCAAATGAAAGTTGTTTAAAATATCAATGTCTATAATTTATGTAAGAATATTTTTTTCCGTAACGTGTACCGTTTTCGAGATATGGAAAAAACCATCACTTCCGGTTGAGGGATTGCGTTCAAATTAGGACGTTTTTTTCCTTGCTACATACAAATGTTAAGTTTCAACTTTCAGAGCTCTAGCTATAATCGTTTGGTCGTTAGAGCGCGCACAGACACACAGACAGACACACAGACACACAGACACACACACACACACACAAACACACAGACGTCATTCCGAAAATAGTCAGAAACGATTCAGGGGACCTCAAAACGTGTATATCCGTTGAAATCTCGAGTTCGAAAATTTTCATGATTCCTATACTTACTTATACATAATGTATAAGAAAGTAAAAATTTGCGGTGGTCCGCACTGAACTTTCTTATACTTAGTTATACTACATTTACCTAAAAAACTTAAAGTTGTTTCAAATATCGATATCTTTCATTATTGTAAAAATATTTTTTTCGATAACATGTACCGTTTTCTAGATATGGAAAAGTGTTATAAGAGTGAACCACCACTTCCGGTTGAGATATTGCGTTCAAAATAGGACGTTTTCCTCCTTGCTACATACAAATGTTACGTTTAAAGTTTCAGAGCTCTAGCTTTAATCGTTTGGGCCGTAGAGCGCGCACAGACACATTTTTCGAAAAAACTTTTCAAATGAAAGTTGTTTAATATATCAATATCAATAACTTTTTCGATAACATGCACCGTTTCGAGATATGGAAAAAGGTGATAAGAGTAAACCATCACTTCCGGTTGAGATATTGCGTTGTTATAGGATGTTTTCCTCCTTGGGATATGCAAATGTTAAGTTTAAAGTTTTAGAGCTCTAACGTTAATCGTGTGGGTTGGGTTGGGGATATACACACAGACGTCATTTCAAAAATAGTCACAAACGATCCAGGGGAACTCAAAACGTGTATATCCGTTCAAATCTCGAATTCGTAAATTTTCATGATTCCTATACTTAGTTATACATAAAGTATAAGAAAGTAAAAAATCCGCGGTGGTCCGCACGAAACTTACTTATACTTAGTTATACTACGTTTTTCGAAAAAACTTTTCAAATGAAAATTGTTTAATATATCAATATCTATAATTTATGTAAGAATATTTTTTTCCGTAACGTGTACCGTTTTCGAGATATGGAAAAAGGTGATAAGAGTAAACCATCACTTCCGGTTGAGAGATTGCGTTGAAAATAGGACGTTTTCCTCCTTGCTACATACACATGTTAAGTTTAAAGTTTCAGAGCTCTAGCTATAATCGTTTGGACGCTAGAGCGCGCACAGACACACAGACACACACACAGACACACAGACGTCATTCCCAAAATAGTCAGAAACGATTCAGGGGACCTCAAAACGCGTATATCCGTTGAAATCTCGAGGTCGAAATTTTTCATGATTCCTATACTTACTTATACATAAAGTATAAGTAAGTAAAAAGAAAAGTTTAAAAAAAATTATAATTTTTTTATATATTTCACAATATGGTAAGTAGGAATTTTTTGCTATTTTTTATATATTACACAATATGGTAAGCAGGAAATTTTTACTATTTTTAATTTTGCCGCAACTTGTTAACAGGCTCCGTTATTGAATTTTCTAATTGAGGGGATGCTACTGAAATTTACATAAAAATGCAAATACGCAAACCCAGCATCGGCCCATTCCGGCTGCGAGAATCACCCATCAACATTTTCGTGCTTTAATTTTTAAAATAATGCCATTTCAAGTTACAATCAACATTTATATACATACATTTACAGTGTATAAAATCTGATAAAACTATACTATGTCGAATAATTGATGTTACTTCGTGATATTCCATAATTAAACGCAAATTAAGAACACATATACTACATCATTTAACCAGTTACCAAAACATGTGCGGTTGGATTGCGTTGGTCATGGATTTCAAACGTGGTTGGCTGCATTTACTGAAACTGCCTCGGAGAACGGAAAACATTAAAGCGATCTACGAAATCGCCTTCCGCACGAATCAAGTTTCGCCCAAATCGGCTTAGAGACAAGAGGTCGGTCATTCAATAAAGTATTCGATCCGAAAGCAAAGAAAATCGGCGGCTTTGACTAGAAAATTCATGACGTTTGTATTACAAATAATTCAGTTCAATCGATTAAATGTGTCGTGCAGGATTGCATTTAATGTCACTCTGAAACATGTGTACACGAAAACGACGATTTTATACCACGAAACGTAATTTTTCATCGAAGCGTGGCGTTAAATATACGTACGAATTCCTTGGCAAAGCATCAATGGATAAAATTAATGCAATTATTGGCCATTCGCAAGTAATTAACTGATTAACGACGTAATTATTGCGATGTATTAATAGCAACCGCGAGAAACGAGATCTTGTACGATAAGTGCTATTAATAGGAGGCGGCTTTGTTCAGATTTTACGACACTCGTGCCGAGATTTAAAATAAAATTTTATAGTGGCGGGAGAACTGCGACGAGGATCTGTAATTGCAAATTCATTTCAAAGCGATGTAGTGAATGTGTAAATAACATTTCATTCGTTCCATCACAGGGACAGCATCTTTGTAGGTCTTGGGCTAAGGCCAATTGTTGCGTTCTCAGCATTTTTTAATATACGAGGGTAACGCAATAGTTTTTTTAACCCTTGGAGTAATAGAAACACGGGAAAATGGGAAAAATCTCTTATTGCTGAATTATCATTCATTCTATTGCTGCGCTCTAAGAATTTTTTAATAAACGAGGGCAATTCAATAGTTTTTAACCTCGGACTAATATAAACAACACGAAAGACTTGAAAAAATCTCTCATTTCTGAATTGTTCTTCATTCTATTAAATGGATGTTGAGGTCTGCGCAGTTTTTTAATACGAGGGTACGAGAGTTTTTAGCCTTGGAGTAATATAAACAACACGAGGGATTGAAAAAATTTCTCATTGGTGAATTATCTTTCTGCGCATCTGTGATACACGAGAGTTTCAGCCAGTGCAGTTGGCGATGATGCAGAACGCCTTGTACATGGAACTATGACACTGCTCTCGACATTGTTCGAGAGCCAATTACCTTATATATTTATTTATCCATATCTGTTTCAGAATAACAAATTTGAATACTCACCGTTGCACGTGTTTGTATTTTTACACATTTTGAGATTAAAATTGTTTGTTTTTGGAAATTTTATAAATCTATTTTGCCAGCAAATTCGACTTTGATTCAGATTTAAATAATCCTGTTGTTTTAAGAAATTGGGATGCGCATATTTTTCATTTTGTTGACGGCGTCGGTTAAAAATATTTTCCGACCACAATAAAAATCTATATTTGTGGGTCGTTTCGTTTGGAATTTTGCTGAATCACATTTTTAAAGTAACATAGCTCACTGCAATCGATTCCCGATAACCTCTACGTTTTTTCTCATTTAACAGCTACATTTAAATTGTTTGTTTCCAATACGAAACCATACCAATCCAATCAAGAATGAAGTGCATACTTTTATATAAATTAAAAATGTGTCTTGTCAAATCTGACAGCAAAATGTAAAATTTACACGAAAGATGGTCTAATCTTACACCTAAATGGTGTAGTGAACATTAATTAAAACAGGTTCATGAAGACGAACTGGTGGATCGCTAGACAATATTGTTTCTGGGTTATTACCCTTCGTCAGTAGCGATTAAATAGTAAAATAATATTTTCGGCCATTTTAATATACATCAATTTTGATAAATATTGACATTAACATTAATATTGACATTAACATTTTCCAAAAGTTTTGAAAATATTGACACTTTGTGGCATTTTGCCGCAGTTTCAGCCGTTTTTTCTTTAATTTTTGATTTTTGTTGTACATTTCGAATTTATGTAATTATTAAAATTTTTAACATTTTCAGTCATTAAAAAAATTACAAATAGATAGTAGGGTAGGGTTACCCCCTAAAAGTTCATGAATTTTTTTAACCGTAATATGTAAAATTTCACTATTTTATCATTTTTAAAAATATTTTTAACGATTTTTTTCTCTAATTTTTTGTCCATTTTGTGTTTTAAAATTACTGACTTTTAATCAATTTTTCTAAATATTGACATTTTTTGTCTTATTGTGCTTTTTTAATATCAAAATATTTTTTTGCGTTAATTGTTTATTGGCATTTTGATAATTTGATCCGCTTTCAATTTCTTGTATTTTAAATATCATCTATAAATGAAATATTTTTTTGAATTGTTGATATTGCGAAGTTTTTGAATTTTTAAATTATTACTATTTGGAAAAATTCGGCCATTTTATGTATATGTATGTTTGTATTATTGTATTCTTGATATTTGACATTTTTTAAATTTTTGTAAAATTATAAATTTTCTAGTGTACTTTGATTTATTTAAATATGTTCAATTGCAAAGGCGAAATGCAACACATATAGATAGCAAATTTCACTAAATTGTCTAAAATTGTGTAAACTGTAAGAATTGTAATATTTGATGATAATTTTTTTACAGTTTTATCGTTTTTTCTATTTTTTTGTCAATTTTCTAAAATTTTATTTTAATTAAATTTTGTGTTAATAATTTTTTTATACCAGTATTTTTTGAATTTAATTAAAATAAAATTAAGGCTTTTTGGTTAATTTTTGTTATTTTTTAGATTTTTTTTATTTTATGTGGGTAATTTAAAAAACATTGCAAACATCATAATTTATATTTTTGAAATTTTGTTTCGTTTATAGAATTTTTCGTATTTATGTACGTATTATTTTTCATATTTTTAATAATTTTGAAAAATTTGAATTTTTGACGTTACATTTTATATTTATGAAATATTTTGCAAATGACATTTTCTTATTATTATACACTTTTTAAATATGTAGAATTTTTCAAAAAAACTTTTTTCGAATATTTTCCCGCACGCAATTTATGAAATATAACATATTTGTAAATGGAAAAAAAATTAATCGCCAAGACACAAAAATCAGACCATATAACAATTTTGCAAAATTATGTTATAATAAAAATAATTAGCAATAAAAAACTCACAATGTTCACTGTGGTAACATAATAGCCTTCTAGTAAGCTTTCCTGGTCCCAACGAACTGGGTCGTTCCGGTTTTCCCATGTTGTCTCCACATCCGGAGGATTGTATCGTTTGCGTGGAAGTGCTTCCATTCGGCGAGAGGGCGCCATTATGTGATGTACCGTCTGTCTTGTCCTTCTTCGGCTCTGCAAACCAACAACAAAAAATAAAAAAACATCCCTTTAAAATAAAAGGTACAATATAAATGTAAGACACAAATCGATAGGTCGCGATTTCAATTCGAACTTGCATTTGCACTTCGAGACATTGGCGACTTACACTTGTTACAAATTGCACCGGATTTCCGGAATTCACTGGATGTACAGAGAACGGGATTAGGGGGGTGAAGAAACTCCAATCGCATTAGGTGATCGTAATACCATTGCCACCGTGAACATGTAAATTTTAGCGCTTAAATAAATTTCCTCGGACTGATATTGAACTGCGGACGTTAAAATCAGACTATTCAACCATAACGACCGCATTACGATACAATTTAATGAATACGAAATACCTATCGGACGTCTTACAAGTTGCAACGTTTGTAGACACCATTGATGGTCCAAAAAAACTGAAATTCTTAACTTTATCGATGTTGGATATAAAAGATCAAATATTTTAAATTAAAAAATAAATAAAAAAATGTAATTTGACGGTTGTGAAAAAGCTATCAAGCAATGAAGTCGAGATAAAAATTGAATTAAAGTACCATTTGCAAAAGTAAAATAAATAAACGAAACGAAGCAATTAAAATAAACATCCATCATAATAGAATCCAACTGGCCCTTTCTAGTACAAAAAATGTAATCGTAGAGCAAAAGAACAATGAAAAAAAAAAGAAATCACTAAACATTAAAGAGAAATTAAAAATAATAATTTAACGAACAATACTTAGTTTAAAAATACAAAACCGGCGAAAAATCTAAATTAATATTTTATGTTGATAGGAGATCATTTATCGTTTATATTTTGTTACATTAATCACTAATCTACTAATATATAAATCGTTAACAAAATACTGATGTGTTTCAAATTCTGGTAACCAGCAGTCATTTTTAAGAAGAACGATCTAAAAATATATGACTCACACAGTATTTTCTTTAAAAAAAAAACACAAGGTACAAGTGCGCAATAAACCTCAATGTTTAAATTGGAAAAATCAGCCAGTTGTTCACATAGTTCAGACAAATGAACAATCCAATGTAAATCATTTTCCAACAAAGAAACGAAATGGTAAGTCGCCATGTCCAAGAACAACGATGTACTGTTAATGCAAAACATTAACACAATAAACGAATTGCAATTTTCAAAAAATTACACAATTGAAAACGCCGTCGCATGATTTAGGAATAGTGTTAAACTAAAAAAATTCAAAACCAAGACCCTCGTCGACCTAGTTATGTATTCAAATAAGAAAGACAAACAACTTTTTATGTTCGATGAATTTTTGAAAGCAATATGCCGAAGTAGTTATTTACAAAACAAGTTGCAAAATGTGTTTATTTTTGCATTTTGCTAAGTGTTTTCCAATTTTGACAAAAGTGTAAATAGTCAACGTATAAAAAATGTAAATAAGAAAAAGTTTCCAATTTTTCTTGCAATTAAAATGACATCAAAACGTTTTTTATGACAAAATTCTACACTAAAATAAATAAATAAACAAAGAAATATATTTGTGTATTAAAAGTTACGAAATATTGGTAAATATGATTTATTGAATAATGAATAATTTTATGTAACATTGTGACACTTATTCATTTCTATAAGTAACTATTTTTAAATTTGATCATTTTTGACTTCTACCTGCAAAGACCTTTGATTTTACATCGAACATCTATCAAAGGCAATTGCTGTAACTGGAAATGGCTGCCATTTTTATCTCGTCCCGCAAAGACCTTTCGTTTTATACCGAACTTCATATTTAGCGTTGGTTACTTCCGCTTTAACCGGAAATGGGTCTCACTTCAAATGTCAAATTATGGTCGATTGACAGTGCCACTTGAGTGGGTTGTGTTGGTATTGGGTCGGAAGTGGATGGTTTCCATGTGATTTAAATGGCGTATACATATATTCCTGCACCTTTTTATTGTACCAAGTGCTGTTGTAAGGTAATAATGTTCCTGGACGTGAAGCCAATATTTTGCTGCAAAGTAACTTTCACATGTCTCCAAACGAACATTACTTTCGTACCTCTTAATAATTTGATATTTTTATAACGAAAGATATGCCCTCCATTCGCCACATGAAGCCATATTTATTATTTGCGTTAACCAGGAATTTCAGACCGTCAAATAAGCAACCAAATCCAACCCACTGCAGATTTTGTTTATACTGTTCATTGAAATATGTATCATAGTAAATTGGAGACTGTGGTTGGCAAATAAATGCGGTAAGGGTAAGTTTGTTTCAATTGACATATGTATCTAAAAAACGTATTTTATTTTCAAATTTGTGCGTTAACAAAAACCCACTTATCATATAATTGAACGCACGAACGCCCCCCCCCCCCCCCCACACACACACAAGGCGCTTGTTAATTAAAGCAAACACATTGATGTATCAAATGATTTGAATACATATTATTTGAACTTCTTTAATTTTAATTGTTATTATGCAATTGTTTAAAACCACTAAAAAAATATAGAGTAAATTTCGAATTAATAACCGTTAGAATTGTATTGGGATACCAAATAATTGAAAATCAAAGTGATGTTCATTTCTATTCGTAAAGGGTCTTCCAGTCTTCGTTTGACGTTTCACAACATTTTCTATGTTAACTTTTAGATTTTTAGTATTAACACATCGTATTGAAATATAGTTGTATTTATTTAGTCACATTCTTCGCGGTGGGATCACACTGTTCGCTACACTGTTTCGCAAGATTTCCATTTCCTACTAAAAATTGACCAACTTTGCTTACAATCTACATTTGAGATATATATTAAAATATTTGTCGTTTTAAATTAAATGGCATGTTGCCAGCTTGCACTTTTTCATTAAATTCACAATTTTAACAATTAAATCATCTAAAACCTTAATTAAACATCGGAATGGCGTAAATTATATATATTTAACTGAAATAAAAGTTTTTACATTGTTTTAAACGCCTTATTTTAATATACGTCAATGTTTTATTAGAACATTTAAAGTTATTATCACTCGTGATTATGAATTATATACATTCGCACCTCCATCATTTGATTTCAGGCGATTATTTGTAACATAAAATTTACGTTAATTGTTTGCATCAATGTAATGTACTTTCAACTTTGTCGCATAAATTCGTTCTAAAACTATAAAATAACACGTTGTTTTAACTCTTTTTAACATTCTATAATTACGAAAATTATAGAACGAAAAATTACAATTTGTGTATAAAATTTCATTTAAAACCATGTACTAGTTCTAGCTTTTTTTAGTATTCTAATTATGCACCTGTGAAATTTTTATACACTTAAATGTTCATATCTCAATATGTATTTTCAACCAAGTGTCATATAGTTGTATTTTTTTTTTGTTAAAACCTAAATATAGCATTGGTTTAGCTTCTTATATTATTCTCTCAGTTAATTTGCTCTCATGTTTTACTCGTGTTCTAATTATTCCAATCCAAATTTCCTTATACAAAGCACCCGAATCGCCTTTATAAGTGTCAAATACGAGATATTTTTAGAATGTGTCTTAATTTTGATTTGAAACCCAGACCTAATACGTTGTTGTGATGCTATTTATCGTTCTGCAATGCGTAAAATTTGCGTGTCCTTGATCTTTTTACAATTTGTGTATCAAATTTCATTTAAAACTTCTTTTTACCGTTTTACAATTATAAGACTAAATTTGATCATCTGAAATGTTTATACATTTAAATATTTATTTTCAACCAAGTGTCATGTACTTGTTATATCTCAATTTTTTAAACTTTGATATATAAGAAACTAAGCCAACGTATTATGGCTTCTTATATTATTTCCTCAGTGATTTTGATCTAACGCTTTTAGCCCAAATATTCCAATTTTTGATGTATTGAAACTAGTAATTATATCAAGTTTCAAATACTACTTATTTTTAGAATCTGCCTTAATGTTGATTTTAAACCCTTAAACACTTTGTTCTGATTCTATTCCAATTTTTCTAATTACACCTATCGAAAATATTACTTTTATCATTTTATAAAGTAACTTCCTACGCATAGCTAATACATCGTTTTACTTATATTTCTTGTTTTTAAATATATCGTGTTTTTCGATGAAATATGTTAGAGTCAACTTTGTGCACACATCGTTTAAATTTAATTACGATTGTATTATAATTTAAACCTTTCTATTGATAAATAACACGAATTCCTTACGATTCACGATGACGTAATTCCTCATCCGCGTTGGATTTTTTTTCGAAAGCATGGCAAAAAATATCTATTTTCTGGAATGCGATAAGTGCGGACATAAACGACGTTACTAAATAACCAATGAATGGACGTAAAAATAGACTTGGTATTGACTCGCGTTTAACGATTCTCGGCGTATTTCGGTTGCGCTCACGATACAATATGGCACACAAAGGATTCGCTGCGAACTTTCGGTCAATTGTTCGTCGGATGTTAAAAACAACGTCGAAAGTTAGCAAACGCTGTACACATCCGCGTACACGGAATGTGTATAAATTTAATTTCTACACAAAAAACTATTTTCATTCACCGCCGCGCGGTTCGCACGGAGCGTGGGCGAACCAAAACAACGTTGCGCCGGAACGCGTAACTGCTGACGTAATGCCTACATATGTATACATATGTTTGTAGCAGTTAATCAATGGAAAAAATAAATGAATTGCGATAGTAAAAATCTGGTTTATGCGAAAATGCGTATGTTACTATCGAAGTAATAAAAGAGAGTTTAGTTTTTTACGAATGCGTTTTGGTGGGTATCGTCTTATACCCAACAGTACCCAACCACATTTAAGAAATATTTCCGAATAAACATAAAATTATTTTGCTGCGAACCTGGCGCAGAGCCATGGGAAATTTCCTGTTGTTTCAATTGACGCACTCAGTCTATTCCACGAAAATTGACGGAGATTGGACTTTATCACATTTGAGATTTTTGTTTTTGTAAGGGTTTGAAATTGCGGAATTGCAGAATACGAACGCCCAATTGGTCTCGAGGGTCAAGTTTGCAATCCCAAACTGGTGGCATTGAGCGTTGAGTTGAAAATGTAGCGAGAAAGGGATGGACAAATTAATCCGTGGCGAAAAAGTAAGTTCTCTTTGGGGATTAAGGTGGGATTCTTGAGTCCGCAAAGGCTGTTGAGAGAATCCGCCGCTAATTGTAATAAAATTAAGTTACCTCAGGGTAAAGTTTCTCGTGTGAAGTGAGAAACCAATTCCGAATTTATGGATGAATTGACGTGATACAAATTTAACGCGCCGAGGGACGTTTTAATCGTCATAAAGTTAATGATTCAATTTTTTTACATGGAAGCCCAGTTGAAATCGACAATACGGCCGAAGCCAAAAACTAAACTGAAACTGAGAATTCAATTAAAAATAATCTTGTATCAGTGATAGTGTTACTGACAACACTATTTCTCAGAACGATCGATTATAAACTGAGCAATGCAAAAGAATACAATTACAGTACAATAACTATGAATCATTCGCATTTACTACTCGTTTTGGTTCGCTCCCATGTTTCATGCTTTATTGATATTTTCTCCCCGTGAATCAAATTATCTTCAGACTAGGAACAATCACGAACTTAAACGTTAACCTTCGACCTTAACTGTTCAAAGTTTAAAATTCGCTCCTTGAGGTTGCTGGCGTAGTGGTCTAGACCAGGTTAGTAATCCTAAGGTTGCAGGTTCAAACTTCAGTTGTGACATTGGAATTGTATTTCAGAAATAAAGTTCACGGTGTTCATTTTGATCTGGATTACTCTACATTTTCCTTAATTATTTACGCAAAATTCTGCGGTTGTTTCTAGCAACTCTTAAGATTGGTGCCTTCAATTCTGTCTGCTATTAAATCCGCATTATGAAATTGTTTTTAAAGAGTAAATTATGGATTAATTACCGAGGGGTGTTCGGAATAAGTGAAAAGTACAATTTAATATGAGTATATTAACTAGCAGTTAGAATTTTTTATAATATCTTGTGACGTTTTTATAATTAAAGTGAAGAAAATTCTGTCGAAAAATTCTGTCTGTTAACTTTAAACAAGCATACCCTAAAGTTCGTTTGACGTTTCATAAAATTTCTAGGTTAATTTCGTTGTTACATACCAACTTGCATTATTTAATTTTTAGGTTACGTTTCACAAGACGAAGCGACGTGGATACTGTGCTTTCCAAAAACTAGTTTCCAGGACTAGATTTACATAAAAAATGGTACGTCAATGCACTCAAAGTGATATGTTCATGGTTTCGAATGTATATTTCAACATTCTCCCAATTTAAGCCCAATTTTATAGATTGGAAATATACATCAAAGGATCCCTTGTTCTTTTTACAATCAAATGGTCCCATTCAACATACGGCAAATATTCGCGGGTTTTCATAATTTACCATATCTGTAACAGCTGTATTTGCACTAAATTTACCAATTTTATACAATTAAATCAATTGAAACCTTAAGTAAACATATTGAATTTTACACATTTCATTACTTACACATTGTTGAAAGCCACTTGTTTGTTATTTTTGTGACTTTCCAACGATAATTTGACATTTTTTCTGTGAACACAACAAAGGATATTGACCTAACGAGGAACCCCATCAGTGTAAATAAATAACTACGAAAAACTCATTACATCTTTAGAGATTTCGTTGTGAAATTTTAACGTCCTAAAAGAGGATCGCCTTCGAATCCAAAATAGATATTTTTCATCGGTACACGAGGTTTTAAATTTGTCGCCGTCATAAACGCGATAAAATTTTAAATCTAAATCCACATCGATTTTCGTACTATTTACAAGTTGTACATCAATTCAAGGGCACGCCAATGGGCTGGGCAGCCAGTCACTTTGTATGATACAACATGTATAAAATTAAAAAAGAACGTAGGTCTTCTTTCACACCAAAATATTACGAGATTACATTTTGCAATTCATAGATAGACAATCAACATTTTTCAAAACTTTTTCTGAAGTCGAAATCTCAACCCCTGCATGTAATGTAGAATAAAAAAAGCCATTATAAATATAAAGACTTGCCGTCGTCGTATATAAAGCAAGCTATAGAAAAAGAAAAGCAAGTCGCAACGGGAAAAAATGTCGGTTGGCTCCACTCCAATACGTCGATGTGGTGATTCAGCGCGCACCTCACTAAACAAGGAAACCCGTGACCTGCATATCGCAACAATTTCGTAAAAATAACGCCAAACAACAGTCATGCAATTTAAATTAAACTGTGACGCAAAGGGCCATAAAAGGGCGTAAACTAGAACCGCAAAAGTTTCTCACCGAAGAGGACGCTGCGCTTAAATTCCGGTGGCAGAAACGCAGCGGGCGGCGTTATCGGAGCCGTGCTGTCCCAATAGGGCACGATATCCGGTTGGCATTGACCGTAACCCGGTAAATCGAGCTTGTGCTGCTGCTTTTCGCACCGACGTCGACGACGCCCACCGGGGGTGAAGGTCTTCACCAAAAATCCCACTCCGCTCATGTCTATTTACATTTCACTCATCCCCAAGCCCAACGGACGTACACAGATGCGAATCAATCGGAAGACACGTCGACGCGCAACAGATTGCCCGTTAAAATTACTCGCGCGGCGGACACGTCTTGATCTACGTATTGTTACCGTCGACGCGGTGGAAACGCGCGGATTATAAATAGAAATAGGAATAATAGACGTTTCCCGGTGATTTACCTAGCTTTTGTTCAGACTCGTTACATCGGACCAACAGGTCTTTGGAGCGAACCCGCGTCGACTGCCGTCGCGGCGCTCGCAGTATCGAGTGCGTGGGCGTAGTACCTCTCGGATTGGATCGTTACTGTCCTGCAGCATCCGTGACGTCACTAGCCTTAAAACAGTTTCCAGATCCGACGGCAGCCTTGACTTATTCGAGGCGCCACTTGTTAGGTCGACCATGTAAATTGCGATGTAGTGTTGGAAACTTCCGCGAATGTTTATTGTTTACATAAAAGTATAACACCGTACAACCGATTAAACGATATGCACTTGAAACTATATATTGAAATAACTTGTATATATGCTTCCAAATTTTCTTCTTCTCCTTCCATCGTCTATCTGGATAAACTTCCTTCATCAATGTAATAGGTGTATAATTCGTTATAGTACTTGGTGTATTATTAATTATAATCATTGCAATTGATCATGTCTTTCATGTGATTTTTGTTGACTCTCTTTTAATTGATCGTCAGCTGTTTTTAATTCCTCAACACTTCTAATATTCACTTCTAAATTATCTTTCATTCCCCCTACTTCACTCGTGATATATTTTTATTATTTTTAATTAGAACATTTTCTCTCTAAAGCATAATTGACCAACTTGTATAATTATTTTCTTTATTTATCTTATCATAAATTCTCTCACAATATTTTGTTACTAAAAATAATCGGCCTTGCACGACAAACACATAATGCCAATTTATAATCAAACGTTACAAAGTCGATTAAACCGGCCAAGTCCAATTAATGCAATTTTCTTAATTCACAATGCAAGTTTCCTTTGGTGTCTGAGGTTCGTTGCCTCGTTGGATAATCTCGGTTTTCCTTTAATCTGTGGATTGTCACAGAATGAGTAAGCATATCAACTATGCATCTGGTTAAATCTTGCCTGTCGGTGCACGATACATTACACACTATTTTTTAGGTCATAATTGGTGATATTCCTATCATTGTTTATTTAGAAAATTAAAAAATATACATCTAATTAATTTCTAATCTAATCTAATGGGCAGAGATGATAGCCATAAATAAAAATAAAGGTTGCTTATTTCTATGTTTTTCTTTTTCTTTAACTCTGACCTAAAAACTTCCAAGCGAAAACACCCTTACAACCCAAATTTAACACCGGAAAATGAATGTAATAAATTAAAAAGCGAGAGTTATCGACGACCTGGCATTTTCTTACGTTATAAAAAGGCTTTCGGGGATACGATTTGGGGTGAAACTCGATCACCCGTTGAAGCTGGTATATGTTATATCTTTTCTAATTGGACTAATACTTAAAATAACACCTCGATCTTTGATTGAGATATCTACCTGCAAAGACGCCTGCACTTTACACAACAATTACATTATTACCGACTTCTCGAATCACTTATAATAAAAAAAATATCAAAGTAAAACCATGTTCGTAAAATTTACTTATTTTCCTTTTTGAGTAACATTTCATTCAATTTAACGGAATTAAGCGGTATTGCTCTATTGAGCTACTAAAGTGTTTTATTCAATCATCGTTCATCCCTTTTCAGCCATTTTGCGTCGTCCTGTAAAGAGTGGGCCAGCTTAAAACATTTCATACTAGGGGAGACAAATTGCCACATTTTTATTCGAGTTGCAGTTTTAAAAGTTAATTTGTACAAGCGACACGCGGAGTGTCACGAAGGATTTTTAATTTGTACGCACATGTGGAGATTAAATAATATCGTCTCAGCGCCTGTACCATGTCGTATAATTTAATGGAAATAAATTCGAGTGGACGTATAATTACGTAGATTTTTGTACAAACAGGACACAGCTAACTATTTTGTTTCAAAATAGTTAGCCTGCTGGGGCGTTTTTATAGTATAATTCAAAATGATTAACTTTACAACAACCTGTTTCTTTAATGCCAATTTATGCGGTTTTTATATAAAAATGATTTATTGCGAAAAGAAATCCATCGAGTAGTTTCATATTGACTGTTGCATAATGAATATAAGAAATTATTTGTATTATTTTTATAACGATGGTTGCTTGTGTTATAAACCTAGTCTATTATTTATTTACCCGTTATTTAAAACATTCATCAGACATTGTAAATGTGATCATATTTATTCACAAAAAGGGATCCGAGGATAGATATTTTTAAATCGTCTCGATCATCGTCATATTTTGTGAGTTTTGAGCGTAATGTCATATTATTCGTAAAGTAAAAGTGCAAGTTGTAAATGATTCGTTTGGCCGGCTTCGCACGTCCTGCGCTAAAATTTCGTGCCCATCTACCGCCTCACAATTCAAAACGCTGCCGAAACCGCTCGATATATGGAAAACTTAATACACAATGATATAGATAATTAAATTGTCTAATTTTTTATTTATATGTACGTGAAAACTTTTATTATTTTCATAAAGCCTTTCTATGCAAATTATATATCCAATCAATTGCCTTCTTTCCACATTTTCTTAGAAAAAAAAACAATATTTTGACATGGGAATTATTAGCAAATTTTTATGATAATTCAGTTATAATAACTTTGTTGTAGTTTTATAAATACATAGATGCAGATATTTTGCCTCTCCCTCAAGTAGATGAACTTACAGAGGAGGAAAATTTAAATGATGGATGTATCTCACTTTTTCACATTACTGAGGCTACAGAATTAGACGTAGTATCTGCCGAAGACGACAATATTTCCTAAGATTTACCATCTTGTAGACATGACAGGCAATATTTTCGAACATATAGTGACTGACCCAAATTCGATAGTATTTGTCATAAAGCAACTCCTAGCAACGAAATTTAATACAACACATCGAACTTTTGAATGAACACAATGCAAACCAACCCAACTCAACCTAAACCAAACCAAACCAACCCAATGGATATAAAGTATCGCCAAACCCACCCCAACAGAAGTTGGCTCGATGCTAATCACAACAAAAGTACAACCACGAACCTTATAGCTGAACAAATGATATCTCCGTAACATAACCCGGTTTAAATAAAGCGCGGGTGTCGCATGGCAAAAGATTAACATTGGCCTCTTCAAAGAAGTCAAGAGAAACCCTTGCTACGTGAGGTCGTGCATTATCTTGCTGGAAAAGTGGGTCTTCCAGCCCTCGAAGATATGGAAGAACATGTGGTTCTACCACTTCGTCAATGTAGCGTCGGGCGGTCATACTGCCCTGAATGAAGAGCAAGGGTGACCTACTGCCGTAAGCAATAGCACCCCACACCATCAACCCCACAGTTCGCCACATTGCGCATTTCTCCACGTCTTCGTCTAACAGTCATCCGACCATCATGCATTCCTAAACAAAATCGCGATTCGTCGCTAAAGACAACTCGATGCCACTCCAAGTTCCATTGAAGTCTTTCCGTGCACCAGGCCAAACGTTCCTGGCGATGTTAAGCAGTGAGGGATAGCACAAGATGTGGGCGGTAAGACAGCAAGCCAAAGGTTCGCAAGCCTATCGGACGACCTTGTTCACCTAACCATTGATCAGCTATTGATCTAGTTGTAGAGAATCGGTCTCTCAAGGCCACTAGTCTTAAGCGGCGATCTTGACGTTCATTGGTTCTTCTTTGAGCCCCAGTGCCTCTTCTCCGACGTTCAACCCCATGTTCAGACCACGCCTGATAAACACGCTTTATTGTTGAGTGGTGCCGTCCCAAACGGTTGCCGATTTCTCTAAACGAAAAACCTGCTTGTCGTAAACCAACAATCCGCCCTCGGTCAAAGTCACTCAACTGCTGATAAACTTGAGGTCTCCTTCCTCTAGGCATCATTAAACACTTGAAACACTTTAAACTAAAGAACGGGATCCAAGAAGTGGAACAAATTCAAAAAATGACTCGATAATTGCTTGTCTATCACCATCAGAAATTTTGTTGTAACTGCACCGTTTGCGCGGTTGGTTCCGAGACAGCAGAAGTCCAAAGCTGAACGCTTGTCATTTCTAAACTATTGCAGATAGACATGTCGCCACGGACTTTATTTGACAGAATCTAATTCCCTATAACATGTATATACAATTCTGTCGTATCTCGTACAGTTTATCCCGCTCATCGAACGAAACGCAGTAGCATTCAGTTAACGCCGTGACCAATCAAATAGCCAGGTGTATACTTCCTTAGGAAGGATCATCGTTTTATAATATGCGGGATGCTCTCAAATACGTAACAAAAATGTTGCGATTGGACACTACCTGTTTAGTCGGTCGATAAAGACCCCTGCAATTACGTGGCAGCACGAATATGGGGGTAACGTAACGTAACGTCTAGATGGCGTTAATACTCGCACACAAACTCTGCCAGGACTTAATGCACATTCAGCGAATGTGTGGTGGTCTGATAAGCTCAACATACAGTACATTGGTACATTGGCTGAAATTTATTTTCAACAAAACGCAGATACTAAGCTACTTGTGTGGGGTATTGACGTTATTACTACTCACACAAAAATCATTTGTCACACAATTCCTGATTACGAATGTATTTTCTATTATATCTCCGAAAGATTAGAAGTTATCACCCGACGAGCAGGGGAGAAACAAGTAAGGTGATATTCGCTCACGAACTTCTTTCAATCGTCAGGATATATTATTTCTACAACCAAAATATACGTCTAATAGTGAACCACCAAAGATTTTGCTAAACAAAAACCCGCAGAATATCGATGTGCAGTAGTCAAAATTATTATTACACCGTTCCACCTAGTGAAATTTGCATTAACTTATCCTGCCTCATTGCCTTTCTTCACTTTACCACAAAATTTGCTTATAATAGTAAAGTCGTCCCAGCGTAGTTGATCCTTTTGTTCGATTTTCTTATCTTGACTCCTCAGTTTTCTTTATGACGTTTATGTTTGTTTTGAGTCCTTTTATTTCAACTTTTTATATCATATTTTCTCTTAACTTAAAGTACAACTATTTTAATTTCAAAATTAAAGTGTTGAAAACAATGAAGAAACATATCGAAGAGAAGCAACCATTCAGACCCAATAATCTTACAAATAAAATTATTGATTATTTTAGGAACATTTCTAGCAAGCTGCGAATCGGAAAATTCGACTCACTAATAAAGGTCTACCTCTCATGAATTCAATTATTACATATTTTATTAACTCCTTCGATGCAACAACCAACTTTATCGATCCTTTCCATCACAGTATGTCTTCTCACGAATATAACATCATGCATGACAATAAATAATGGAACCTTCTGTTTTATGACGTGAGGGTAAACCGGTGAGATTTGAGCGGCCACAGCGAGTGGAGCTCCGTCGTAGTTGGAAGTTTACCAATCGATACAAGCTTTGCGGTATCGTTCATGCAAAAGTTAACGTGTCTGAGGCAGTTACTTACACCTGAATTCACCATACATAAGTTTCTATCTCCACAAGCCATCGAGTTATCCACCGCGCGGGCAGCTGTCCGCCGTGGACTGGAAACATCGATTAGCTTCCGTATCTAAAGATGGAGATTTTATGTACTATCCGCCGCGTTGGGCAAAAGCGCTGAGGATATCGTTTTATTGCGACAGTTACTCGACAAAACGAGGCATTCATCGATGAAATGGAAATTTGATTCGAATATTTAGAAATCGGAATTTAATACCAGGAGATTTTCGCACGATTAGATTGTGTGCATAGTCCTTAATAAACAAAAGGTGCAACCATTAGAAGAAATCTATTATGTGGAGATGGACTTTAATCGGTATGGTTTCAATTAATTTATTTAAAGCCAACATTGTTTTCGTTAATGTGTCAGTGCAACCAAAAATTGTAACAAAACTCTTCAATATAAGCATCATCATAACCGACCTACTACAGATGAGGTCATTTCAAGTTATAGAGCTCAATTTTTACATTTTAAAAAAATCCGAAATATTTCATCAGATATATTTACTAGGTTTTTAAATTACCGCGACGCCATTTTGAAGTTCGCAGCCACTCTTGATATTCCTCGCACGCATAGCTCGCGGTGATCCTGCAGTTCAAGAGAGATGTTAAAGTGACGATTTATCACGTACGTAGGATTTCTGTACGGAGAATAATCGAGTTGCGCTATGCCAACAATTAGTCGATGCTCGACTCGTCGCACAAGTGTTCGTATCTTACGCAGAGTGCGTCGCTTTAGTGCACTACGACGACGGGAGATGGCTCGTAGGATCGATGATTCGTTCGAATACAGGACGGAAGCCGGCCGATTTAAACAAATCAAGAACGTTTACGTTACATTGTATGGATTCTTGAGGTTCGTTTATTGGATTAAGTGCGTCTAAGTGGGGTCGCGCATTCAAACAATCCATTAGCCCACTCAATGACGTGATTGTGTTCCATAGTCGTTCTTAATTCGTGGTAGCGTCGGAGCGGATATCGTTCGAGTTGTCCATTGTGGTGATTTGATTGGATCAATTGGATTATGCAACTTTTTATTATTACTCATCGCAATGATATTCATATCGTCAAAGGTCTTCCTTCAATATAATTAAAGTAAACATAAATCACAAATGAGCAAGATATATTATTTCGTTATATTGTAACCAATTATTTCAAGGAACCAGATTAGTAGCGTTTAAAAAAAACATTGAATCACTTCCTTCACAAGTCTTATTTGTGTCGTCCTTGATTGATACTCCGATAAATATTTAGTTGTAAAGCCCACGAAACCCAATCCAGTTCCTGTGATTTAATTTGAGTTATTTTATTGTGTTAGTATCCTTAACTTAGTTTATAACTTTAGATTCTCGAACCCAAAGTACTTGTGGACTTGTACGGAGATTACGTAAGTTGGAAATGACATAGCTTGAAGAAGGTTTTGGATGCATTTTGTGTAAGTAGGTGAAATATTTTGCAATAATTTAATGTTTGCATACCTGTATTAGATGCTAAAGTTGGCCTAGACAAAATGTTCCCCGCCTTTGGTCTTTGAAATAACTTTTTTCCGCAGCTCTTATTTGTATCGTCCTTAATTAAGGAACTGCGATAAATATTAGGTGTAGTAAAAAGAAATCCATTATTTTTGTATGAAATTGAAACCTTTATTTATCATAGTTACAATGATCCGATTTATGTCAAATATGCCCCGTTTTATTCGATGACTTGTTGCCATTTTCAAGGTAATTTTACGATGCCTCTCTCATAGAAGCCCTCGTCCCTATAGGCAAAAAATTGAGACAGTCGATTTTCACAAGCCTCTCTAGCGGCGAATTTATCACCAGCAAAATTGTTCGACATGGACAGGGACAGATGGTAATCACTTGGTGCCAGGTCCGGACTATAAGGTGGATGCATAAGAACCTCCCAACCAAACTCCTGGAGCTTCTGGCGAGTCACTATTAATGTGTGTGGCCTGGCGTTGTCCTGATGGAACACGATTCCTCTCCTATTGGCCGAGGCTGAGCGATTGCTTCCTTCAGACGGTCCAATTGTTGACAGTACAGGTCCGAATTAAGAGTTGTGCCCTAAGGGAGCAGCTCATAGTAGATAATTCCCTGCCAATCCCACTAAAACCTCCCTAGTCGTCAATCTTGGCTTGGCCACCGTTTCCGCAGCCTCACCGCGATTCGACCACAACCGTTTTCGCTTGACGTTGTAGTAAGTGATTCACTTTTCATCACCAGTCACCAACCGCTTCAGAAATGGGTCGATATTATTGCGATTCAGCAGCGATTCGCTGATGGAAATTCGATCCATGATGTTTTTTGCGTTAACTCGTGTGGCACCCAAACATCGAGCTTCTTTTTGTATCCAGCCTTATTCAAATGGTTCCAAACGGCTTTTTGTGCAATCTTTAGCTCTTTAGCAATCGAATCAGTGCTTACATTACGGTCGGACTCGACAATGTCCAGGATTTTATCGATATTTTCGACAATTGGCCTTGCAGTGCGTGGTGCATCTTTAACATCGAAATTACCTGAACGGAATCTACGAAACCAAAATTGTGCATAATTGTTTGTTACAGTATCAAGACCATAAACACTATACACATTTTCAGCCGCCTGGTTTAAGTTTACGTCTTTATCGAAGAAAAACCGTAAAATATAGCTAATTTTCTCTTTGCTAGTGTCCATCTTTGACGTGCGCTCAAACAAAACTGAGTCAACTAATGACAACTGTCAAAAAAGCTCTATAAGTACGAAAGCTCGTCTTTCTATTGACATAAATTGTAACCCGATCGGAGTTATACTACGCGAGATATACATTACTAAATGCATCTATTGGCAAAATAATGGATTTCTTTTTACTAGACCTATTATTTAGTTGTAATTCAAACCCAACCAATTTAATCAATGTGCAAAATCGAAAAGTTCTTTCGAAGAATGGAGCATAAGTGAGTATAAGAAAGTCCAGTGCGGACCATTGTAGATTTTTTAAACTTGATGAGATCCAAACCAAACAGAACGCCAAAATTGGTTGTTAAAAAGTTATCAGTGATGAACTCGGCCGATGAAAATGAAACCAATGAGACTATTGCGATGTGGTTTTTGTTGCAGATTAGTTATCCAGCGAAAAAGGACAGGTACAGATATGGAACACGATTCGAGTATTTAAGATTTAGCACAAAGTCACCAGTAATATTTAATTAAACGACTTAGAGTGAAACTCGATCATTCCTATTGCCGAAATGGAGATTCGCAATGGTGCTATCGGGTTCTCTTTAATCCAGATTTCCCCAAGGCGCCCTCGTATGCCATCACATCGTGAATCTTAAAACTACAAAATATCAAAATTAGTCCTAAGCTAAAAGTGTAAAATTTTCCAAAACTATACACAAATTCAAAGTTTTCTAAAATATTAAAATGGCCAGATTTTCAAAACTGCCTATATGTTCTAAAATGGCATTGACTGTTCAGACTTGAATTTTGAAAGTCTACCCAGTGGGGGGTAATTATGCATCAAACGTAGTAATCGAATTTGTTCTATTACTACGTTTGTTATTAATTTTCTCTAGTTTCAAATATATTGGTATTTTCAGGATTTTTTAATATCATATTATTAGATTCATTACATGAACATTGGTTTTAGATAATTAGTCGAATATTTTACATTTAGTGAATTTTATACAATATTGTAAAAGATTTTTTTTTGTTATTCAGGAATTTGGAAATTTGGTAATTCGGTAAAATAAGATATTAACTCATCCTCTAAACATAAGTTTAAAGAAATTATCAACGTTCAAAAAGTAGTAAAAATGTCACGTTATAAAATTGTTAAAAAAATTAAAATGATCGAAAAACTTTTCTACTGATTAAAGTTTCAATATCTTTAACTTTTATAAGAACATTTTTTTTTGTAACCCGTACCGTTTTCAAAATAAGAAAAACGGTGGTAAGAGTAAACCATCACTTGATATATTCAAAATAGGACGTTTTTTCTTGCTATACACAAATCTTACATTCATTCAAAAAATAATCAGAATCGATTCAAAACGTGCATATCCGTTAAAATTTCGAGATAAAAAAATTTCATGATTACCATACTTTATGTTGATATAACGAAGTAAAAATGCGAAACAAAATTGTTTAAATGTCCGCAATTTGCCCAAAACGTGAGGATCGCTTCAACCCAACCCAACCCAAAGCCCGTTAGAAAATAATATAAAATGCTATAACAGTACTGCATCAAGGGTAAAAACTCAAATTTGAGGCATAAATTATGAAAATAACAACTACATGCCAGTTACGAAGTTAGGCCACAAATTTGAAACCACACCACCTTGGTGTAATCAAATTATTGAAAATGAAGAATGCACGTACATGACAATAACATATTGTGAAATTTTTAGCATCAAAATCTTCTGGAACTGGGTCGATGATGTTTTCAATCGCTGATCTTTTTCAATACTGAGGACCATCAGTGTTATATTAACCTGCATTTTTGTATCGTGCTCCAAACTCCAAAAATTGTATTATGAGCTGTGTGGAATATAATAACAAAAAGTTAATTCCAAAAATGTTGTATAACGACAATCGAAAATTGAAAAAACCCGTTTCTCAACATTCAACGCAGCAAGTATTAATTTAATTTAAATTGGTTGCACTTCCAAACTTAGACTCATAAAAATACATATTCGGAAAAAAATCTATTCTCATAACAGTTAAGGTACGATTATGAGAATAGATTTTTTTCCTCAATATGTATTTTTATGAGTGTAATTTTGTAATTGACCAGAGTAGACCAAAAAACTGTTTACAGTTCATTATAGGCGAAAGTCAATTAAATTTGAACAATATACACGTGTTTTATCCAGAATAAATTCGTTCAATTTGGGCGAATTTCAATTAGAAGCGAGTACATTCTAGGTGGATTCCACTGTTTATGGAAATTATATTCAAAGCTTGACTAACTTTGTAATTTTATCCAAAAGCTCCAAAGACATGTTGATACCGAGAACTCTGCGATTTATGCTTTTAAACAGGAAATCAGCTACTTCCCTACTCTCGAATTCAAAACCTGAGTGATTTCGATGTATTTTAACAAATTGCATAATCAAAGTTTTAAACATGAGCCTTCGATCTTTTTCAAGAATTCTGATATGTTAAGTTAATTTGACTTGGAAAGCTCAATGTACCTAAACATTTTGCGAAACACTTATACTGACATATGAGGCCTTAACTACAGACGAAATCATCAAATGAAACCTATTTACCTTTTAGAGTCATTTACCGTTGGTACACGAATCTTTTTCATTCCAAACGACTATTTCTTTGATGCATCAAAAGTTTGTAAACTCCACAAGTAAGTAACAAATAAGCGTAAGTTGAGTCTATTTAGACTTTGCGGTTAGTGTACATCATGGCGTCTAATGATTTATATATGGGAAAATTCGTCATAGTATTCGCTCCAGCGCATTCGTATACAACATAGCAGCTTGGCAGCTTGCATCATACGTAAATCACCCCACGTTTTTTCGTGTGACTAGAACTTATACTCATCCTCAGTTTTTAACTGTTTTACATATTCTACTTGCATTGATATAATTAAAAAAACTATAATGCAAATTAAAACAACGTAGTAATCATGTTTTTAAAAAGAATTTAGGCCACAAAGGTGGAAATACAAATATGCCTGAAATCAAATGATTCGAGTATTTCTAGAAAAATCATATCAAGTGATTTAATACCAAATATGTGTCTAAACTAAATGTTAGTTCTAAACACTTAAAGTTAAAGCATAAAAGACTAATAAAATGCATGCATACACCCACCCACATCAAAGTATATGTGTGCGACAAATATGTCTCGTGATAAATTTGTCGCGCCATTACAATTAACGCACATAATTCACCCATAAATACAACAAACTACAATATTACGTGCAACTAATTAATTTCGTCAGAAGAATTTGCGTTCGTCACGTTCATCGCTAAGCCTGAAAATTAAAACGCGACGTTTCCTCGTCTGCACTTGAAAATGTAACTTGCGAACATTAAGAGCACTAATCTGCAAGTTCTCCGCGTCGAAAACGTTCCCAACAGACGCAAAAACTGGCTTGGAAATAGCCATGGCTAGCGTTCATGTAAAAAAAGTGGAACAGCTTTACTGCATTTATATTTATGTTATACGTGCAGAGCGCGTCAATTAAATACGTGCGCGACGGAAATGTTTTAATTGAATTAATAATCATTGTTGCAGTACGTTGAAACGTCGTCGCCGACGGTTTTTCAAACAAATTTCGTTTGGGTGCATCGAACATGAAATATCGGCTGCAACCCCATGTAAACATATCTGTGATCTGTCGTCTGGCGGCGTTGTTTATTAAGGATGAAACTGTAAAACGGATAGAGCCACGTAGAGGATATCCGATATCGAATAATTGACCTCCACGGAACGTTTCTAACGGTGTTTTGGTAATCGTATGCGCATTAGTATGGTGACATTGCTGTGACATTTGTAGTATAAAAATGAATGGGGACAATCGTATTGATGTTTTGCAAGAGCGCATGACAGCATGACAAAACCCAGTTATTTATGTGGGTGTTTCGCAATTACCAAACTTTAACATTTTATAATTTTAAATTGAAATTTTAAAACGAATTACATTAAATCAATGATATTATTGAAGTGAAAAAAATGCTAAAAATAGCCAAAAATATTTAATTCAAAAAACCTCTCTAAATGGACAAGGTATGTCCATATAATGTAGAATACACAAAATACATCAATTATTTTGAAACTATGAACTAATACAGAAGTGTAAGTCAATGACACGACGGAAATAATGTAGAAGAAACATATATCTTTATATGCAATAAATACGTAAACATTTAGAATTATTTAGTATTTATTCGATAACTTTGATATGATATGATAAAATTGTTGCGCACGTAATATTATGCAATGAGCGACTATTTCAAATAGAGTTGCTTGGGACGCCGATTTTTCGATGCATTACTATGAAATAAAGTAAAATTGGTGACGTGTTTACTATTGAGTATTGATATATTTCGTTACTAATAGCGATTCATCATTAGCAGCGTTCATCCCATAATCAACCTTCCGGAACATTTCTTCATAATCCTTTCACTGTAATAAAATTTACGACCCTCTCATGGCAATTTGGCACACAACGTGTGGGCATAAATAATCCCCACATTTCTGTCCATATGAACACAACAATTGGCACGCAACGGCGGGGTTTTATTCCTTGCTAACTTAAACAACTAATTGTCACTGCAACATGGGGCAAAATAAATTAAAAGCATTCGTCTACAAAATCATAAGCCCTTTCCAAAAATATATGACCAACACATTAATATATGCGAACTTAAAAGCTACGTTTAAGACGAACCTTGTGAATATTCGACAGGCAAACTTGAATTGAGGTACGAATATGACTAATTCTTAATTAATTAATGACATTGGAACAATGTGTTAGATCATGGTTTTAAATTTAAGTATCGGAAAATAATCTTTTAAATGATAGTGGAAGGTACATATTTACATAAACAATGCCATCACCATATGCACTATAAGAATAACATCATGATCCAATGCGTGTCGTACAGTGTAATCCTTATATTGTAAAAAGAACAGGGAATATAATTAATATATATCATAAGTCGTAGTAATGTATATGTATGATACATATATACTCTTCGTTTCTATTTAAAATAAAACACTTGATGATGACGACAACGTTGTCGAATAAAGCTACATTAATTCCGTTATCCAGGCGCAAACTTATATTCCACAACGTCGAAACAAAAACGATACATGAATCCCACTTGAAGGTTGCCAACACTAAGAACAGGAATAATCAGTCGCAGAATAAGCTGTAAGTTATTTATCAACTTGACAAAAATTCTGAAATTGCATTAAATAATCTAGTAGATATTATTTAATTTGACAATCTAATCTAACCTACTAAGTTATGGGCTATATTTCAATGGCATTGGAAAAGCTTCGAATTTGTAGTCATCGCCAGTCGTGAATCATGAATTTTTTCGATGCCGATATACAGGATTAGGTAAACATGCGCAAAAAATTCAAGGAGTTATTCCTTGGCCTATTCTAATATTTTGACCTAGGGTGATTTCTGAAAAACCCCTTTGTTTCGAAGATACAGGGTGAACAAAATTAAATAAAAGTATAGCATACGCCAATGAGTTTATTAAATACAAAAAATTGTTGACGATAACTTGAAAGAGCTGTTTTATCTATTAACGTACACGTGGATTTCATTTGGTCACAGTTGTCCTAGCCGTAATATCCCCGACCGGAAAATCTTCATTGAAACGAAGTGGAGGACCAGAAAGATTAATGACAGTAAGAATGGTACAACTGGAACAGAATGTGGTGGACATGATGAGGCAGATCCAAGTACTTCTAAGCGACAAATTGCCAATACTTTGAATATAAGTCATTGGACAGTTTGGAAAATTATGTTACGGTCGTGTTTTATTTAAGACATTTAGGTGGATTATTCTATATCAAAGATTACACTATTTGGGGCCTGAATATTTATGAAAACGTCGTAGAGGTTTATTGCTTTCCCCCATACCACACTAGCCCTAGCGGTGGGGTTGTTAACGGGAAGGACACATTCGTCGTCGTACCGTGAACATGTTAACATGTTGTTATTGCGATATTTGTATTATGGTCATTGGTGCGAACAATGACTAGTATTATTGAGTGGTTATTGAGATGTATTACCAACAACTGCTTTGAGCACGTTACAGTTGCGCGAACGATTGCCAGTGTAGTTGTGCAGACCGAATGCCGAATGCTGTTGATGATGTGTTGCTGTTGCCGTTGTTGCGGCTATTGTTGTTGCTAGATGCAACTGGGTTCCTGGTGTAAAAGTTATCGACATAGCTAGCTATATACCTGTGTCATGGAATGTGGAGGTAGATGCATTCCTGTCAGCGTTGCGAGGCGGGATCGCACTTTGGCACATGACACAATTCTATGAATTGTTGGTTCGCGAGCTGTTTGCTTTAAGCTTGTGTACGCAGGCATGCAAATGCAACCAATCTAGCGGTATTGCAACACGCAGGTAACGACGTGATCGCTTGACCTGGACGCAAGTCCAGTGGTCCATTGTACTTGTTCTGGTCAGGTAATGGGCGCGGGCACGCAAGTGCATCGTACGTGACTTGACTATCTGGTTGACTATGTCTATTACCTATTCTCTTTGACGCTACGAACTAACGTTAGGTGTACACGAAGATCAAAGTTGGAGGAGCAATGGACAGACGGATAAAGAAGGTGTAAGAACGATCCGAAGAGTTCTGAAGCAAGGGTGCTGGAGCACCCGGTATGTTAACGCTAATTATAGGCGGTATTCATAATCACTAATTAATGTTTGTCTTTCATGTTGCTTGCCGTATTATTTGGTTACCCGAATGCACGCCCATCTGTCGGTCCGCGGGCATCATGCGAGGAGAGGAGTTTCGTAACGTAAACATATACTTGACTTGCATTGGGCTGTGTGAGAGGGAAAGCAATTATATTAACAGGCGCCACTTATTAAAGGTGCAGTAGTTTTGATCGCCGTGCGTTTTCTAGTATTCGAGATACATTGTGCATCTTGCACTCCGTACAATTAACATGCAGTTTTATGCATGTTAATCATCGATGTATTTACTTAGTATGCTCCGTTCGAAATTTTCGACCTTCCTAACAATTCTTAAGGGCAATTTGTTGTATCCATAGCACAATCAACGCGCTCAGGCACTACTACCTGCTTATTATCGTCCACGTATTGCTTTATGCCAATGGCTTTTGCAAACATTAGTTCGAATCCCTCAATTTCTTACTCAGATTCTTTTCACCGATGAAGCCAGTTTCTCAAGAAATGTAATAAATTGTCATAACAACCATGTGTGGGCAAATCCAAATGAGGTATGTGAAGATCGATTTCAACATCAGTTCTCCTTGAATGATTAGGTTGGGATTTCTACCAGCAAGATTAGGTTGGGATTTCTACCAGCAAGACTTTCTGGCATGTATCGCAACTTGTTGGAAGAAACATTGCCCGAGTTTCTGCAGGATGTATAGTTGGCGACAAGAATTGCAATGTGGTTCATGCACGATGGTGCACCATCACTTTTCAGTTTGGATGCTCGTGGTTCTTTAACAGCAAATTACGGAGATCGCTGGATTGGTCGAGGTGGGTCACACGCATGGCATTCTCGATTCCCTGACTTAAATCCCCTGAATTATTTCTCATGGGGGTCTCTGAAGTCATTAGTTTACGCTACTCCAGTGGTGAGTTTGGACGAATTGCGAAATCGGATAATTGCTGAGTGTTACTCAATTAGAAACCAAGGTTGGTGTCTTTGAAAGAGTTCGGATTGGTCGAGGTGAATTGAATACAATGACGAGAAGATTGAATGCTTGTATCCAAGATGGAGGAAGTCATTTCGAACATTTATTGTACATTGAGCAACTACTACATGTACTTTTTGATAAGAAAATGTTGTTGCTGTCGCAAATTTTGTTCACCGTGTATCTTCGAAACATAGGGGTTTTTCAGAAATCATCTAAGGACAAAATATACTTGGGAATAGGACAAGGAATAATCCCTTGAATTTTTGCCGCATGTTTGCCTAACACCCTGTATACAGCTTGTATCAAAAAATATGAGCATGTCGTAGCGACGTTAGTTATCAATCGATTTTCATGCACTAAAACATAAAAACAATTGAATGACGCAATTGGTATTAGAATCTAGTATAACCTTCGTAAAATTCTTTGAAGGTGTTAATTAAATTAGATTAAAAAATGACCTTGAATGACATTGATTTTGTTATGATTTAGGATTAATAATACATTAAATAGTACAAATGTTTTGTTTTGATGCTTTTGTTTATCTTCCTAATCAAGTAACGGAATTGCTTTTTTGATTGCCATTTATTTAGAAAAATAATTAAATAAAAGTTGCTATAGAAATAATTTTATTGGCGCTAAAAAAATATGAATTGGACCACGAAGCGGTCGTTCTCAAAACGACCCAACATATGTTAATAAAGGCACCCAGTCATGAAAAATCGAAGGATTTACACGCACTCGAAATAAATTGAGACTTCACGAACGAAAAGAACCACATGCGAACGTTCGTGACTGACAGGTAATCAAAAACTTTTGAAATGGCGTTATATGAATCTTAACTAAATTGTTCGTAACACACACAAAGTGGGCAAATAAATGTTTCGATTCGAAATTATCACATCAAAATATCCAACATTATATGATTATATTTATCGAGGTGACTAATTTTCGAAAACCCGAGTAATAAAAGCTAAATCTAAAAATGTTTTTTTTTTGCAAGGCGTGATAGTGTCTAAAGTCATAATTGCATTAAAATCATGTTTACAGAAGAATTGAATGATTAAAAACTTGATACGTCTCCATTGGACGTTTTGGTCAAGTAAAGCATTTTGAGCATTTTGACTTTTTTATCAAAGTATCTCAGCTATAATTTTATATAGTAAATGAATGTTTTAATGTAATGCGATTACAGCTGTTTTTTTACAATCGGTGAAAGTATTAAAGTTAGATCAAAATTGAATTTAAATCAAGGATGATGCGCCTCGACTGGATGTTGTGTCCAATTAAAGCAAATGGTGGTTTTTACCATTTGAAATAGATTTTTCGTAGTTCAAAGAAATTTCCGCATGCTAAATTTTGATCCAGGACCGATTAGTTTGTGTACAACTGCACCTGACAATAATTACTTGCTGTTACTTCCTTATATAATAAACAATTTCACAGATCTTAATTCTAGCGAGGCCGCGTGATAGACGGAATAAAGTTACAAGCTTGTTTATTATCATACAGCGTTCCGTATGTATCATAATTGTAGTTTTTCTGCTTTGAATTAATAGTTTAAATTAAATTAAATTTACTTCAAAGTGTCTTTTTAAGCATTGTAAATCTGTGGACCGACATCATCGAATCGGCAAGTCTATATAGCATATAGTATATGTAAGTATATCTACTTAACTATATACTTAATTGTAAAATTGGGTCGTGTGCAATTTCATGATATTCTAAGCCTGTAATGTTAAATCCGATTACAGCTGGGAAAATTCTAATGTCGTGTTCGATTAATCACGGCGTTGAAAATTTTCCATTATGAATATGAGCGGGTTACGTTGACTAGACATGCACTCGACGTCGATTTCGTGATCAGGTATTAGGTTAAAATTTAAACAAACAAAATACATAACCAATCAATTTATTCTCCTTTGTCTTCGACGCAGATTATATCAGATTAGCGTATTCAACCCCTCATTTGAGTTGGATGTCCTTCCTGAACACATATTATTAGTTATCCTCCATCCCCACCTAACCCAACCCAATCCACAAATCAGTTTGATTTTTCACTACTTATTTACTTAGTTTAGCTTACTTTATTTTATAGTTCATGAATAAATTAAAAAAATTAAATATCGTATCTGTAAATAGCTGCGAATAATTTTATTGATAACACAGATTACATTTCTTCAATTTAATTTGTGACATTTAATGTTTAATCTGTTAATTGAGCTTTAATCTGTAAATCGTGTACAATAAGTCCAATTGGAATCAAGTAGTAACAAAAAATTTCATCGCTCAACGAGTTTTTCATAAACCACTAAGAGTGCCATTTGGACTTACTAATGCGACAGCTGATTTACAGCGAGAAACATATGCCATTACGAGTATTAATAATATAAGCCGTAAATAATTAAATAAACGATTCCAGGAATACGTGCAGGTTTGTGCAATTTAATTAATACCCTAATACGCAGAATCGGATTGACTTTTGACTCTTCATTTTGTTAGTTTACTTTGTTACATTTTTTAATTAAAATGTGTAATAATTGTAGCTACCTTGACTACCCGGCTAATCTCAAACCAAAGGATTTTTCACGCAGGATTTAGCCAACGAAGTTTTTTACACATTCACAATCATTGTTATTTGACGAAACAATATTACAGTTTAGAGTGACATCAAAATATTTCAAAATAAATTTCTTTCCAATCCACTTTCGCCTTTGATACAAAACGCTACGAACTTATGCATCAAGCTAACAAAATTTACTCGTCGTAAATTTGTTAAAGTGCAGTTGTGAAATCCTAAGTTTAAATCTAATTCAATTTAACGTCAACTGGAGTTTATGCTGTAACGTTCCTCTTAATAAATTATTTTGCACTTACTAATGTTAGTTTAGAAGGCATCGAATCCAAATTGCAACTACACTTCAACGGCCAATTAAATCTTGGTTGTGACCGTTAATGATTTTATTAATCCACCATTTTTCGTGGATAGTGTAAGTTTGGGTAAAAATGGATTTAACTGCTGTTCCGAGATTGCAATAAATTTCGTCGTTAATAATTAATTTCGTATTTTCGAGAGTATTGTATTATTTGTTAGTTTTCAACGTTACATCGACGTTTTATTTATTAATTTATATGTGGTACCACGTGGTACAAGTTCAACTTTGTAAATGCACTTTGGATTATGGACACATCCATCTTACTCAAGTTAAACTAGTAATCACTCATTTAATTGTTAATTAAAGAAATAGTGATTATTGTCACAAGTGAAACAGCAAAAATATGTTCAACAGTAAAAATTCTTGCAAATTTCAACATGAACCGATTTATCAATAATTAACACGAAATCGTTTCCAATTCAAGGTTTAGAGATGCGTGCGCTTTCAATAACTTTCACTAGAACAACTGAACTTTGCAATTATAAATCTGTGCTTGACTTTAATGGATTTCCACAACGTTATCAATACGAAATCGTTTCCAAGTCATGGTTTAGAAATGGGTGACAATTTGATAACTTTTACTGAGACAAATGATCTTTGCAATTCTTTAATCGGTTATTGACTTGAACGAATTTCCACAAATTTATAATTCAAACAATTCCCATTTGAATAATTGCGAAACATCACTGGCTGCATTAAGTGACACACTAATAGCTCGACTATTCGTCGTGATTCTTTAATTGGTCGACAAATGCGTTGTTAACTTCCGTTGCATGTCTAAAGCTACCGTTGCATTATCTTCGCCTACAATATATTTCTGGAAAGCGTAAGTTTCGATAACGTACGAGGCGATTACACAGATAACAGTAGAAAGTTAGAAATTATACATTAAATCGATCAAATGTGCGTATACATAAATTGTCACTAATGAGGTTTTAATCTCACTTTGTCCATAAATACATATTTGTTAAAAATAGAGAGCATAAAGTTTCCTAGCCGTTAAAAAATCGATATTCATAGCATATCAGAACATTCACATCAAAACTAAAAAAAATAATAAAAGCGAATATGTAAATATGTAAATTTGAGCGGGCGTGAAATGTAAAATAAAATAAATATTAATAATAAAAAAATAAAAATAAAATCATACCATCGACACATGCGAAATTAAGTTTTTTACACGACGACGTCCAGGAATCTTCGAACGCCGGCAACACTGTATCTAAACGGCGATAAAGAAAAGTAAACATGGGAAACGCACTTCATCAATGGATAATACCTTTAAAGCATGTACAACCCATAATATAGCCCATCATTGATAGATGACGGGTTTCCCCGTCGCAGTTGCTGTGGTACGCTGGAGCACCGATAGGCTGCAGAAAGCCCCATTAGCCCCACTATGGGGCTAGCGGAACATAATTCGCACATGCACAGAACGAACGGCACAATATCGCACGACCAGTGCCCACACACACATAGAAAAACACAAGCGACACTAAACACAAAACGAAAAGCGAGCTACCCGCGCGACGTCTGGCGGTGGAGTGGAGTGACGAGGACGCCCGGCGTCGACGTCCTTCACCCCCCGCAACATCTACCAACCTAACTGACCTAGACTTCCCGGAATACCGCGCATACTTACTATTTACGTACCGTTACATGTAATATTACTCCGTGTAAGGTTTTCTATGTGCGGCTACGTTCGAAAAGTGCCAATGGTGCGGCCTGAATACGGACGACGTTTTCCTTCATCGATTACGTCGTGCACCGCACGCCAAATTCTCCGGTCAGCACACAAATCGACGCGAAGAGCGGGACGCTACATCAATTCCCCTGCGAGTAATTTTAGCGGGAAATTACTGCATTTGCAGACAAATGAAAAACGGAAATGGATTATAAATTATTGCGATTGTTTTCGGTGAAGTGGAAAACACTTATTTTTAATTAAGCTGGTACACTCGCGAACTATAATTAAAATAATCATAGACATATGAAATACCATTTCATTATTCTCAAAATTACACTGAGAGGTTCTACAAATACATATGTACAACAATACGAAAGAAACTATGACTGCAACGAACAAAGAGAACAAGAGATAACTCTAAAACAACAAAAAATAAAGAGAGACCAAAGTTCATCCTTTGTGTAAGAAGCGAAAAATCAAAAGAAATAAAACACAGTGGCCCAGGCCACTAAATTCTCGATATCAAAATCACAATAAACATAGCATTCGTGATAATTATTAGTAATTCATTTATGGTCATAAAAATTATAAAGTTGACAATAAAACTAGGTAGATTAATTCAGCTGGTGACCAACCATCGAAATTCTGATTTTACTTCCGTCCTTGTAGGTAGCATATCTATGAATAGAGCAACCGAAGTCCAATTGTAATAGGTTGATCAGCACTATGTATACATGCGTATAAATAATGAACATAGTTACATTTTATGAAATATTTAATATCTTGTAACCCAGCTTTCATTAACATTAATGCTAGCGGTTTTGAGTGTCGACAACCGAGAATTCCTATTTATGCTCGATGTTGAAATTTTTGACGTTTACGTTTAGTTTTAGTGGTCAGATACTACATCGCGCATAGTATGAACTCTTTCGTATCGAATAATAAGACGCACCAGTCTTCGTGATGGTGGATTATCTTTGATCTAAATCGTTACTTGGGCGCTGGCCTGCGCAGTTACACTTTAAAAATTCATCAAAATTGTGCAAATCCGCACTAAGGCCTTATTCGAATATACGTTGCATTGTACCAACTGTAAGGTAGAAATCTTCTTTTGATTAGTATTTAATGATCAACATAGGTTGTCGCCATGTATTCTGTGATTCCCCCGTTTAACTCGTTCGAGAAAGTTGATGGTGTTTCCAGGTGCAGAGCAAAGATTGACTTAAGCATTATAAAACTATAATTCAAGCAATAGTTTACAAATCTATGTGTTTATCTTCGATAGGCACAAAGTATTGTAAGGTAAGTTTCCTTTATAGTAATAAAATATATCAGTTCTTTTATATTTTTTTGATAAAATTATAGTCTAATCTAACTCAAGAAATATCTTAGCACGAGGCAAATTCGGAGTATCCATCGGGGCAAAACCGCACTATAGTACGAATTTACCCAATGTTGCATTTTAATTCTTACTTACTCAACTGTTTCACTAAATTTCTTGGTAAGCATTTATTTTTGAATTTTTTAGACTGATAATACTTTTTCAACCCCACGATGGTGCACTATAGGAAATGTTGGCTGAAGCACTGACATAAATTAAAGCTAGCCGAATTACTGTTTATAGAGCTAGTAAGTACTATAAAATACAAAAAAAATACAATTAGTGATCGAATCCGAGGAAAAGTGAACAAGTGAATCACGAGGTAGAAACACCGTACTTTCACGTGAAATCTAAAAACGTTTTACCGTTGGACTGTTAACCTTCGAAAAATATGGATTTGGATTGTCACGAAAAGAAATGATGTTGCTTGTTGGACGATTTGTCAAAAAATAACTTGAAACTCCCTTTAAAGATGGAGTACACGGAGAAGACTGGTTTTAGTTTGGTTTGGTGTTGACATTACCCGGAGGAGAGGTTGTAATCCAATCACAATTCAAAATTATTTTACTTACTTAAATCTACTATTAAAGAGCTTAATTTGGAAAATTAATTCAAGAATATGGAACTTGGATGAAACAAGTTTCTGCACGGACCCATCCAAAACAAAAATAGTCGGTGCGAAAAATAAGTCGTGCACTAGAACAATTAGTGCTTCTGAAAAACAAAACATTATTGTTTTATTAGCAGCATCTGCTACGGGGAAAAAGTGCCGTCGCTCATATTTTTTAAAGGAAAGAATATTTGTGACCAATGGTATGCAGCAGAGAATACTGGTTTTCCTAACACTACCTATGCCGCAACACAAAACGGATGGATGGAAACAACCGTCTTTGAAAATTATTTTACAAAAACTTTTTTGCCGTCAATTGGTCCAGATCGACCTGATTTACTCATATACGATGGTCACTCAACACATATGGGCATCAAATTAATAGCAATGCAATCGCAAGTTACCATTCTAATATTACCTCCACATACAACTCACATCTTACAACCAGTAGATATCACGGTTTTTAAATCTTTAAAATCGACCTGGGACCAGAGATTGGTGCAATGGCAATGAAAGCGTTTAGGGGAGAGATTGGCCAAAAAGTCTTTCGCTCAAATGATGAGTGAAATTTGATGGGATTTGAACAATGATATTATGTCAATGGTTTTCGAAAAGCTGAAATTCAACCATTTTCTATGGAGGTGGTGCCCGATTCAGTCTTCGATGTTGTTTCTCTAAAACAGCGGCAAAAAGCAAAAACAAACTAAGACGAATCAAATGTATGAACGAATGATTGAAGGAGCTGTTTCACAGCCTCCTATTATCATTGAGTTAAACTCCTGTTGAAGGCCTGCTGAAGAAAATTCCATTATATTGCCAGGAACATCTGCTGATGTACAATAACCGCAATCTTCAACAAACTCTGCTCAGTTAGTAGAAAATTTAAGTTTTGAAAATCTCCTGGGTGAAACTATAACATCAAATTTCACGGATTGTTAAAATGAAGAAAAAAGTTATAACTACAGAAGAAACGAAGTTACTATTGTTTCCTGACAAAAACATCAAGGAAAATTTTTTTTATAATTCCGATTTTAACCCATAATATAAGGAAATAAGATTCAATAATTTTTAAACAGGTAGGTGCAGTGTTGCCCCAGTTCCGAGGCAAGTCCGCCCTAACAGCACTATGTAACAGCATGAAGTAAATAAAAACACTAAGATTATTAGGTTTTAGTGGAATAGATAGAAAATACATCAGTTTAAAGTGAACTTTATAATTTCTGGGTTGGTTTTACCCCACTCCACCTTAATATTATACATTCACTAAACTCAAATAATCGCCGCTTAATATAACTAAATTTGCTATTTTTACAATTATACCATCTAAAACCTTCACGAAAGGTATTTAATTTGTATCCATTGTATCGAATTGTATCCCTTAAAAAAGCTTTTATATAGTTTTTCGACGTGTTTTGTTACATCACTCTCCTGCAGTTTTTATTAGAAATTTTTAGGGTTAATATTTGAGTTAGAATCAATTAACTCGTTATGATACCCTTTTTTATACGTTTATATTTGATTTCAGGTAACATAAAATGTTAATGTTTGCACCAACATTGTAACATAAATTTGTTTTAAAACCATGAAATGATAAATAAGTTGTTATAATTCTTTTGATCGCGATTTAATTATATCAGTGTAAATATATACAATAAATGTGCGTTTTATAACCATTCCAATTATGTAATTAAAGAACTTTAAACTTTCTGCAACCATGTCACAGATCGGAGGACAATATTTCATAGCAATAGAATAAAAATAAATAAAAACAATTCTAACGCATCAAAAGAAGTAAAATAGGCTCTGGCTTGGGTGGATCGTTTTTGATTTTGGTATAAAAAGAAGTTCAGTTGTCTTGAACCTGTACCACCGTTGATTGTTCATTCGTTCGATATTGTTACAAGTTAGAACCTTCAAATTTAACCATATTTAACCAGAGCAAAATCGATTATAACGTAATACCAGCAAAGTGTCACAATGAACGTTAGCAGCTGACTCAATCGAGTTAAAGATCATAAAACTCCAATTTATATTTTGAAAAAAAAGAAAAAATAAAATGACACTTTTGGCATTCATATCAACAAAATCTGCTTCATATTAAAAAAAAAAAAAACAAATTAGCGTTTAAGCCCTAAAAGCAATTATTACTTTGACGGAAATCATGTTGATTTTAAAATAGATTATTTTGTTAGTAAAATTTTTACGATTTTATAAAAAAAATATCATTTCCATTTGAAAAAAATATTTGATCTTCCTGAGACCTTGCTTTTATTGTATTTGTCACGTCACCGTAAATTGACCACCCAGTATAACAAAAATAATAAATCAAATCAAAGTTTCGCTTCGAAATTAAGAATGGCAGTTTTGAAACGGATATACACGTTTTGAGGTCCCCTGAATCGTTTCTGACTATTTTCGGAATGACGTCTGTGTGTGTGTCTGTGTGTCTGTGCGCGCTCTAGCGACCAAACGATTATAGCTAGAGCTCTGAAACTTTAAACTTAACATTTGTATGTAGCAAGGAGGAAAACGTCCTATTTTGAACGCAATCTCTCAACCGGAAGTGATGGTTTACTCTTATAACCTTTTTCCATATCTCGAAAACGGTACACGTTACGAAAAAAAAATATTCTTACATAAATTATAGATATTGATATTTTAAACGACTTTCATTTGAAAAGTTTTTTCGAAAAATGTGGTATAACTGAGTATAAGAAAGTTCAGTGCGGATCACTGCAGATTTTTTTTAATTAGCTGCCGTTTATTTTTTTTTCTATTTTTCTTCCTGTCGTTATTGTTTTGCACTTCTTTAATGGCATTTTATTTAATATTTAATTAATTTGTTGCTTCTCATTTGCATTCTGTTATTTATAACTTTTTTTTATTATTCTTTTATTTCGTATTAATTTTTATTAGTTTGTACATTTGCATTTGTTCGCTTTTCTAACCTGAATAGTTTATTCATTTATCCATTTGTGTTCATAGTTTCCTATTATTACTTACTTATACTTTATGTATAAGTATAGGAATCATGAAAAATTTCGACCTCGAGATTTTAACGGATATACGCGTTTTGAGGTCCCCTGAATCGTTTCTGACTATTTTCGGAATGACGTCTCTCTGTGTGTGTGTGTGGTGTGTGTGTGTCTGTGCGCGCTCTAGCGTTCAAACGATTATAGCTAGAGCTCTGAAACTTTAAATTTAACATTTGTATGTAGCAAGGAAGAAAACGTCCTATTTTGAACGCAATCACTCAACCGGAAGTGATGGTTTACTCTTATCACCTTTTTCCATATCTCGAAAACGGTATACGTTACGGAAAAAAATGCGAAACGTTTATCTTTTATTTTTATGTTTGTGTTCTTTTTTATTATTTTTCAATAGTGTTCTATTTGTCCTTCTATTGTCTTCTATTTTCCGTTTGCGTAATTTTATTTTGACTTTCTCATGTTGTGTTGTTTATTTTCAATACCGTTATCTATTATTCATTTTCAAGATAAAATTAAATGTTCAAATAAATTGTGTCACACATTCTAAATATTCTATTATATCACTGAAGTTTTCTGTTTCATAATTAAAACACTTAAAATACAATATGAATTGAAAAAACTAAAATAGATTGTTTGTCTCTCGCAAACAATAATACGACAATAATTTGAGACGTTCATCTACAAGCAGAACCATTAGTCAGTCTTGGACCATCGTAGATAAAACACCAAACGTTAAGAGCTAGAAGCTCTCCGGCAAGAGAATAAACATCTCACGATGAGTTAAGTACAATAATGATGATTGCGAAGTCTCACTCCCGGGATTACTCGTTATGGGAATTCCGCTTACGCTGTTTTAGTTATAAATAATGCAAATAAAATCCAGCTAACGGTAATCCATAGAAATCTCCTACCGGAAGGAACAACAAGCGAATTATTTGCATATTTAGAGCAACTTCAACACAAAAACGATAGTCGACCACACAAGCATAAAAATAAACTCTGCGACGTTTCCCAAAAATTCACTTTACTGCGCATTAAAATATTTAGAAGGTAGTAAACAAAAAGGGTATCTTAGGTGTCGTGAAACGTAAGTCAAGAACCAGTAAAATGTTGGTGGTGTACGAAATATAAGCAAAGTTGTTTTGCATTTCTTTAACCGTATTGTGTAGGAAGCAAAGCCCACGCTTCTGAACTTTTAGTAAGTTCAGATGGACCATCTATGCAAGTTTAAGTAATAACTTATCTAAGTTACTAATCGTGTAACGGATGCGGAATCCGTTAAAAAAACTTTCGATAAATTACTACCGAAAAAGATAACGCGTAGCTGCGGTCCCGGCACGATACAATTCATGAAAACGATAAAAGGGCTTTTTACGCCTCGCTGTGCTTAACTTGCCCACGCAACATAAAAATGCCCATTTCATTTATCAACCCGATGACGAAAACAGCTAACCGCAACGGGCAAATTAAAATTTTCCATTAATGCAACGACATAAAACGTATCATAAAGTCGACGTACAATATTACATAAATAGAACATGGATACATACAGTGTGTTTCACTTAAGAGTGTAACACGCTCATATCTTTTTTATTGTTAGTCCAATTTTAGTATTTTTTCCCCAAACGTAGAATACTCATTGCTCTATTTACTCTCAAAAAACCAATTGTCTTCTTTAATTGGAAAGGAACCTGCGATGACAAAATAAACGGCAAAAATCAAGAAATCACTTTAGGGATTTTTTTATCGAAAAATTTTACTAGTAATAATTGATCAGAATTGCCCAAAAACCCTAAAACCAAAATTTCATGAAAATTAAAAATTTTCCGTAAAAGTCTGTAAATACTTATTATTAGCTGCGCCGAAAAAGGTATGCTGTGAAAATTTTGTTTGAAATAAAACCAGAACTGTCAAAGTTGCTTAAAGTTGTTGTTGTTTAGGCGCAGGCACCTGTGCAAGTAATATTTACCGAATTGGAATTGCTTTTGAAGAAAATTTTAACATTTTTAATTTTCATGAAATTTTAGATTTAGTGTTTTTGGGCAATTCTGAACAATTATTACTAGTAAAATTTTTCGATAAAAAAATCCCTAAAGTGATTTCTTGATTTTTTCCATTTATGTTGCCATCGCAGGTTGCTTTGCATTTAACGAAGACAATTATATTTTTTTGGGATTAAATAGAGCGATAAGTATTCTACATTTCGGAAAAAACTTACTACAATCGGACTAAAAATAAAAAAGATATGAGGGTGTTAAACTCTTAAGTGAAACACACTGTATATAAGTATATAACTTGTGAGAACGTAGCGATCGTAAAATTAGATAATTTAATAAAATTCTTGGGAATGACGATCAACAGGCTTCTACTTATTAAAAGAAACTCATTTGTTTTAATTCAATATTTCGCAATATTATTTATTGCTTCTTCAGGAATAACTAAAAAATGACATCTGACATACATGTAACAATTAAAAAAGATACTTACAACTAGAGGAATAAAACAAGGTCGAAAACAAATTATAAAGATAAGGTGCTAAGGCTCTGAATATTAATGGAAATAAATATAAATTTTGATGGTAAATGACAATTTTTAAAAGTTTCGACGTGAACGATGTCTAAATATGAAAACTGAAACCTTAGAAACGAGTACAACGTAAAAATGTTACTGTTCGTGTTGTATAACGAACTCACTAAATAAATTAAATTCATAACTCAATCAAAAACGATAGGAAAACCAACTAAATAGACTACAAATATCTACAAACTCAAAATGTAAGAATAAATGGTACTAAGTTTCTGAATATCTGAACGAGAATTTATAGAATTTATATTTTTATTGATATGAACCATCTCTAAAAACATCCTGCTATTATAATTTTTCTCTTCGGCCAAAACAGTAGTACTATTAAAGTCAAATTGATGCTTGAAATTAAAACAATGTTGAGATAAAGCACAATTTAACTTCGCTATCCTAACGTCACTCTTATGTTGTATTAAACGAGAGTTTAACCACTGACTAGTCTGGCCAATATAACATTTATCACAATCTATACATGGAATTTTATATATAACATTAGACTTTTGGAGAAGAGGAATTTTGTCTTTCAGTTTTGAAAATAGTCTATCTAAAGATATGATATTGTATTGTCCTATTTTGATGTTATCATTTTTACAAATACTGATAATTCTATTTGTTAAATCTTTTATGTGCGGTAATTTCTTATAAATGATTACATTTTCTGTAGAGATAGGAACAACTTGTGAAGAAGAATTATAAATTAATTTGTTAGCAAATGATTTAGGGTAACCGTTATTGATAAAAATATCAGAATTTTTAATTTTTTATTAATTTTTATTAAGAAATATGGGATCATTAATTCTAACCACTCTATTCTTCATCGCCTTGACAATATTAACTTTCTGATGAATAGAATGATTAGAATAAAAATTTATATATCTTCCCGAAGAAGTAGGCTTTTGATACCAATCAATCATAATTTTGTTATCACTATTTCTTATAATTTTGGTGTCTAAAAAAGGAACAGAGCGATCAGTTTCTTCCTCAACAGTAAATTGAATACTACTATGTACAGAATTGAAAGTTGATAATATTTCATTTATTTTATTAAAGGGCACCGCACAAATAATATCATCAACATATTTAAAAATAAAGGGAAGTTTGAAAGATAATTTTGGCAAAACATTATCTAATACAAAGTCCATCGTAATTAGGGCAATTATTGGACTTAATGGTGATCCCATAGGGGTACCAAAAATTTGTTTATAAAATTTATCTTGAAAGGAAAAATAGCAATTATCAAATATAAATTTAATTAAAGTAATGAAAGACGATAAAGTGAAACCACAAAAATCACTGATAAGTAACCATTTATCTTCAATTATACGAACAACCAAGTTTAAAGGAATATTAGTAAATAAAGAAACTACATCCAATGAAATTAAAACAAAATTTTGAGGGAGTTGGGTATCTCTAATATCTTTAACAAAAGTGAAAGAGTCCTTAGTATTATAAGTAGTACGACAAGCAAGCGAGGTAGTTAAAATATCCGATAAATATTTGGACAATTTGTATAATGGTGAGTTGATAGAGGATACTATAGGACGTAATGGAATCTCACTTTTGTGTATCTTGGGAAGACCATAAAATTTAGGAGTGACAGAATTATTCATAGTAAGTTGTTTATAAGTTGAATGAGAAATATATCCCATACTTTTAGCATTTTTTAAAAGGTCATTACCTTTTTTTTGGATAGTGAAAGTTGGATCTCTATCAATAACCTTGTACACCTTCATATCATTTAAAAGTTCATTAGCTTTAATGTTATAATCATTTTTATTTATGGCGACAGTAACATTTCCTTTGTCAGCGTTAAGAATTAATAAATTCTCATTATGCTTAAGAAAACTATTACATTCCATAAATAAATTATGAAAATCTACATTATCGGAGCCACGGGATTGCACATAATTAGTGATAATATTAGTTAAACGAGCTCTGTATACATCTCTAGCACTATTTGGAAATACCTCAAGTAAGTTTTCAACTTCAGCCAAAAGTTTACCAATGTTACATGTTTTAGGTGTCACATGCAAACTAAATTTAGGACCTAGTGACAAGAAATTTTTAATTTTGTCAGGAATTAACACATTTGAAACATTAACAAACCATTTATCATTATTATGAAATAACTTAGTTTCAAGTTTATTTAAAACTAATTTGTTAAATTTAGTTATATTTGAAGTTTTTATCTGTTTAAATAGTTTGTTGTATGTGATAGCTAACCTATTAGAAAATTCATTAAAAATGTAACTTGGTAAATCTTTCAGTTGCTCTCTTATACTATTAATTAAGTTTTGAAAAATTACAATTTCGTTAACTGTGATTTTGATTGCAAAATTAAGTATTTTTGTACCTAACCTTATATTAAAATCATTTATCTGATTTCTAGTTCTTCCTGTAGCACCATCAAGAAGTCCAAGTAAATTTTTTGAGCCATTTTTAACGTGTGTAGGTAAAACATTAACTTTCCTACATCTAAGTAAAAAAATTCTTCTATTTGTTTTCTTCGCAAGTTTGTTGTTTGTTGTTGCCCATTTTTTCATTGTGATTACAGTCAGACGACTAAATTGTTGTTCCATATCTTGATAAAACCCCATCATAAATGTAACTTGTGAGAACGTAGCGATCGTAAAATTAGATAATTTAATAAAATTCTTGGGGATGACGATCAACAGGCTTCTACTTATTAAAAGAAACTCATTTGTTTTAATTCAATATTTCGCAATATTATTTATTTTTGGTACCCCTATGGGATCACCATTAAGTCCAATAATTACCTTAATTACGATGGACTTTGTATTAGATAATGTTTTGCCAAAATTATCTTTCAAACTTCCCTTTATTTTTAAATATGTTGATGATATTATTTGTGCGGTGCCCTTTAATAAAATAAATGAAATATTATCAACTTTCAATTCTGTACATAGTAGTATTCAATTTACTATTGAGGAAGAAACTGATCGCTCTGTTCCTTTTTTAGACACCAAAATTATAAGAAATTGTGATAACAAAATTATGATTGATTGGTATCAAAAGCCTACTTCTTCGGGAAGATATATAAATTTTTATTCTAATCATTCTATTCATCAGAAAGAGAGAAAGAGAGAATAGAGTGGTTAGAATTAGTGATCCCATATTTCTTAATAAAAATTTAAAAATTCTCTCTGATATTTTTATCAATAACGGTTACCCTAAATCATTTGCTAACAAATTAATTTATAATTCTTCTTCACAAGTTGTTCCTATCTCTACAGAAAATGTAATCATTTATAAGAAATTACCGCACATAAAAGATTTAACAAATAGAATTATCAGTATTTGTAAAAATGATAACATCAAAATAGGACAATACAATATCATATCTTTAGATAGACTATTTTCAAAACTGAAAGACAAAATTCCTCTTCTCCAAAAGTCTAATGTTATATATAAAATTCCATGTATAGATTGTGATAAATGTTATATTGGCCAGACTAGTCAGTGGTTAAACTCTCGTTTAATACAACATAAGAGTGACGTTAGGATAGCGAAGTTAAATTGTGCTTTATCTCAACATTGTTTTAATTTCAAGCATCAATTTGACTTTAATAGTACTACTGTTTTGGCCGAAGAGAAAAATTATAATAGCAGGATGTTTTTAGAGATGGTTCATATCAATAAAAATATAAATTCTATAAATTCTCGTTCAGATATTCAGAAACTTAGTACCATTTATTCTTACATTTTGAGTTTGTAGATATTTGTAGTCTATTTAGTTGGTTTTCCTATCGGTTTTGATTGAGTTATCAATTTAATTTATTTAGTGAGTTCGTTATACAACACGAACAGTAACATTTTTACGTTGTACTCGTTTCTAAGGTTTCAGTTTTCATATTTAGACATCGTTCACGTCGAAACTTTTAAAAATTGTCATTTACCATCAAAATTTATATTTATTTCCATTAATATTCAGAGCCTTAGCACCTTATCTTTATAATTTGTTTTCGACCTTGTTTTATTCCTCTAGTTGTAAGTATCTTTTTTAATTGTTACATGTATGTCAGATGTCATTTTTTAGTTATTCCTGAAGAAGCAATAAATAATATTGCGAAATATTGAATTAAAACAAATGAGTTTCTTTTAATAAGTAGAAGCCTGTTGATCGTCATCCCCAAGAATTTTATTAAATTATATAAGTGTATATATATATATATATATATATATATATATATATATATATATATATATATATATGAAAAAAGGTTTATATACACTGGTATACAGGTATATATACACTGCCTTTTGAACGTAGAATACGCATGTTTGGACTACGTTCTTATCGTCCTTATTTTCGTCTTCCTCTAACTGGAAAACATAAAGCCATCAGACTTCACTGGTGCCAGGACAGACAATATTGGGTTCCTGATTGGAATGAGATCTTCTTCAGCGACGAATCAAGATTTTGCTTATGGCACTCTGACGGACGTTTGGGGATTAGGCGACCTAGGGGTCAGAGGCAAAATTTACAATTTGTTCAACGTCGCTATACGGCTTTAACTCCTGGGGTTATGGTAATACGCTAAGATCTCGTCTAATATTCGTTACGGGCACACTAAACGCCAGGCGTTATATTAATTCAGTGTTGGAACCAGTTGTTGTGCCATTACTACACAAAATTCCAGGAAGAGCCTTCCAGCAAGATAATGCGCGGCCTCATACTGCTGATGTAACATTAGCCTTCATAGAAGAAAACAACATCAATATATTGCCCTGGCCTGCAAGATTACCCCATCCTCCCAATACCTTAGAGGAGTTATGTCAATAGTTATAGATAGCCTGGGATGAGGTACGTCAAGAGGATGTCAATAATCTAATTTCCAGTATGCCCAGAAGGGTTGCTGAGTGCTTAAGAGTACGTGGGGATGTAACTCATTATTAACTTTTTAATCATTAAATGTTATCAGTTTTTCTTAAAAATGTAATCATTTTAATCACAGACGTCATTCCAAAAATAGTCAGGATCGATTCAGGGGACCTCAAGGCGCCTATATCCGTTAAAATCCCGAGGCCGACAATGTTCATGATTCCTATAGTTACTTGTACATAATGTATAAGAAAGTAAAATAGCAGGTATCGTCGAACAGAGAATGAAAATCTGCTCGTTAAGAGTAGCAATTTTACCAGATCAGGACAATTTTTGTAAAATTACTACGAGGAAAAGTGAAGGCAACAATGCCAACCATTGAGGAGGTGGACAACATCAGAATTGTCTGATTCAAAAAGTTTAAATTACAATAAAATAAAAAGTGCCAGGGAAGTAAAGACTGGCAAAACAACAATTGGCAAAATTTTGAATAATCAATATTTTCTAAAATGTAAATAAACACTAAACCGCAAAAATGGCTGTACAGTTCTACGAGTTTCATCACTTTGACATCTTGGTTGTTTTTTTTATGGGGTTGGGTTGGGTTGGTAAGCACTGTATAATGACATAATTTACTAAAAGAGAAAGTAAAAATGTATATTTTTAATTTTGCGTTTTTCATAATGGAATTGTAAAATGTTTACGTTTTTACAATATTGCCAATTTTGACTATTTTCACATTTTGTTTACATTTCACATTTGATTAATTTTTTACGTTATGTTTTTCGCATTTTCGTATTTTTTTAATAATTTTAAACTTCTCGACATTTATTTTTTCTTTTCTAGAGTTCATTTTGATTTTGATTTTTGTATTTCTATTTTTATTTGACGTTTAATCATGAATTTGGAATGGAATTATAGAAAAAAAAATATTTTCAGTCAATTTTTATAGCATTATTGATTTATAATTTAATTAGTGTATATTGACAATTTGTACTTTTCGACAGTTCTGGATTTTTTTGCATGTTTTACAATTCTGTTACAATTGGACTTTTTTCAATAGTTTTCAATAGTAATAATGTTTTGCATTCTTAACTTTTAAACACATTGGGTTGGGATAAGTTATTAAAAAAAATTAATTTTTTTAATTTATATTTGATTGGCTATGAAACTAAAATGATTTCTCAAAAGCAATCAAACAAACATAACCATCACGCACCCACGACATTGCAGGTGATTGATGTCAAACATGTTGTTTTGTTTCCAATTTTTTAAGCATATCTGTATATTCTCCACAAAATGAGGCAAAATGCCATTTCACTGTCGTTGAGTAATGCCTCTAGTCTTCTAATGCTTGAAGTCATTGAATGCACCCATTAACACATCACGGGTGCCGATTACATACATTCATTATTTTAATAAGTCATGTCTAGGAAAAACTGCGTTTAAACAAAGAAAATGTAGACGAGAAAATGAATTTTGATATTAGCAACGTGTAAATCGTTAATTAAAGAATAAAGAAATGTGTCGAACGAGCTCTAAAATATGGCAAATGTAAAGAAAACAATAGGCCCTGTGTATGTAAAAAAATCTGGAAAACTAAACCAGAACGGTTAGTTGCAATACAACATAACCTTCTCACAACAAAGTTGACAAATAAACGTTCATCTAATGGAATTATAATAGTTCCGGATCAAATCTTAATTTAAATAAATACAGAAAGAATTAAGAGATGGTATTGAATGTGCTCGAAAGTCAAATATCGTTTTAAGTAAAGGTGTATCAGAATATTAACATGCGATTTATTGATGTCAAAATAAAATCATTGTATTGTTGTTGACAAACATAATTGCCGACAGCAAATGACTCTTACAGTCAATCGGGGTCAATTTTGATGAATTTTCATCTATTTTATTGCATACGTGAATTGTTGCGTGATGATTAAGTGACGTTGTGCCTTTGCAACTTAAAATAACCTAATTTACAAAAACTTAATGTCAATGGAGCCTATCTATCAAAATTATGCGCTTGGCTTGAGATAGAAAGGACAATGTTTATAACTTAGTGTTTGCAATAGTTTTGTAATTATGGGTATTTCAATGTATTTAGATAAATTTAGAATAAATATCTGCAAAGTATAAAGAAATATAAATGTAGGGTCTGTTGCAAAACAAATTATAGGAAATGGTGTAAAAATACCTGTAAAATAATTATAATGTAAAATATAAATCGTAAAGTTTGATATTTGAGATTCGTTGAAAAATATCAGATGGCCTTGGTCGAATGTGTATAAACTTTACCGGTCGCAACTAATGAAGGGCAAGTTGATTTTCATACTGTGCGTTGTTAATACCAATTGAGCTCATTAACCTAATAATTTGTACACGTATAGATATAGAGTAAATTCAATGTAGTTACTTCGGTTTTCCACAGATGGAGAAATTCAGTCGTAAGATTTTCAGTTCTGTCTGAACTTCTTGTAAGTGGTTATTTACAATCACGCAAGTTTATAAATAAAGTTTTTATAAACTTACTTACAATTACTGACAACGAACAGTATTCGGGTTTAAACGATTACGAAAAAAAAGCCATCAATTTGTTCAAGCTGACGTTTCACTTGTTTATTGAAGCATTCTGAAAGCATGAAATATTAGATGTATTAATTTAAAAGTGAAAGTGATAATTATACCACTCTAATTAACGACATTTACAAGAAGAGCACAAGTTTAAACTAATGTAAAATTAAATAAATTACATTTCGAACGAGATGTGTCCAAAAACTGTCACAGTTTTTGGACACATCCTGTTATACGTCGGATTTATTACTAGCAAAAAAATTAAGAGACGAAACAACGAAACATTTCGTTACCTTCCAAACAAGCGAATTTTCGATTTTCCGCATGTCTTACTCTTTGAATTTATCGAAACATTTAAGCCTCGTTCATTTAGAACGAAAGCAGTCTAACGGATTCGTATCACGAGAACGTAGCGGCGAACCCGCCCACAGATAAACCGTAGTGGAAATCGATCTCACGGGTCACGGGCGCCAAATTAATCTCCACGAAACACTCACATTTGGCGTTTGGAAGAGTACACAATCTCCGTAAAGTGACCTCACAAAATGCCCTTGTATTTGCAACGCCCCGAGACTCGTTATTTAGCAACTGATTGCTTCGTGCTACTTCACCCCTAAAAGCACAGCTTCTCGAGACTGCGAAACCGTACCTCAATATTCCCTTATTTATTAGAAGCGAAACAGCACAAGTACATGGTTACTGGTGAATATTTCAAATGGTACAAAGTGGCTTAAAAGTTCGCTTGTTTTGACTTCGGTTGTTTATATTTCATTTAATTAGTTTCTGTTTGCTTTAATTTCGTTCGTTTCGCTACGTGGTTCCGACCATGTATTTAATTTATGTTCTTGTTTACTTTTGCACCAGGGTCAATTTTTTACACCCTTATTTTTTGTAATTTAACCTGCTTCATTTGTGGCGTCTGGTGGTCTTTAGTTTATATATTGAGCATATTTAGGTCCCTTATGTTTGCGTCCCGTTACACAATTTAATTCGTTACGGAAAGTTATATAACATATTTATCGACTACCGTTTGTAGGATTATAATTTTTATACAATTCGTGAATTAAAACAGCTATTCCTGAAAATATTTTTGATAACAAATTAGGACTTTTCTAACACAATTCTATAATAATTCTACACAATGCTATAATAAAAAGCATTGCTCAAAACGGATTAATGTTCCTTATTATATGAAAAATTGTGGCCAAGAAAAATCATAAATATGTCTCATGTTAATAATGTTATTAACCAATTAATTAACTCAAAGTTGCAGTTAAAAAATAATCTATGTTTCAAATTAAATTTCGTAACTGAACGGAGTTAAAATTAATGGGAACTTCATTCGACATTGAACCAGAATCGTATGTTTATAATTAGTCTACGCATTGGCCGATATCTAATTTCTATTACATCGGAACTTTCAACAGAGTTAAATCTCAGTTTATTTTAGTCACACTACAAACATATCCATTGTCATTCAGTTACGCAAGCTGCAGTAATATATTTCAATAATATCACTAGGTAAATGTGTTAAGCTGTCCATCAACAAGTTGCTAATGGACATTGGACGTTGACATGCTGACGCACACGTTTGCTTCACCTACATTACAGTTCCACAATACTTACAATCACGATCATGCGACAATTCTCACCGAAAAATAAATTTGTGGATTATTAAACAACGATATCTTATCCAATTGGGGACTAAATTACATTAGTCCTAACCACCACCTGATAAATGTAATAATTTACGATAAAACTTCGGCCATATACTGAACGCTCTGTAACATATTAATGGAGGTATTTTTAAAATTTAACCGACCCAGAAAGCCATATTTAACAACAACATACATATATTTTGATTAATTATTTAATGAAAATGAATTCAAACTGTCATAAGAAGCTAAAACAACATGCTGTGTCAAGGTTTTAAATCAGTTTTTAGGCGTAAATGCTGTCAGCGATGAAAATAAGAAGAATCACAGTTGCAAAATAAATATTGAAATGTGAACATTTAGGCTGCATGAAGACGTTAGACATGCAATTTAATCTGATATAATTAGAAAACGATAAACTGGACCATTGCATTAGTTGAAAATAAATTGTAAGATAAATTGTAAAAATATACAAGGAGTTAAAATAATGCGTCATTTTATAGTTTTATAACTAATTTAGGCCACAACGTTGAAATACTTGACATTTGTTCACACAACCAATGTTGCATATATTCGCCAGAAATCAAATGGTGGAGGTGTGGATGTAATCCATAATCAAATGTAACAAACTGTAAACATATTAATGACAAAATTAATATTAAAAGTTCACATTCCGACGTATAAGGAATTCGACATGTTATAGTGATAAAAAATAAATTTGAATATTTATAAAGTTTATTGGTATGATTAGAAAACGATAAAAAGAGTTAAAACAGCGTTATGTTACAGTTTTAGAACAAATTTAGGCCACAAAGTGGAAAATACTGATTTTGATGCATACAATAAAAATTTTATATTGGCAATATCCGCCTCAAGTCAAACGATGGAGGTTTGTATGTGCATAATAAATAACCCACATGTATTTCGATAAAATATCTATAATTTAAATTATTCAAATATACTTAGTTCAGATTTTATATGATTTCGCTGTAAAAAATGTGAAATTAGTGAAAACCAAGTCTAGCATAATGATAATTTGTGTAAAGCGGTGAATATTTATCGCCCATAGAATCTATGCAATAAATCGAAATACTTCGTTACACACTGTTACGCAATGAAAGTTGCGAAAGAAGAACACATTTAGGATCAAGTGAAGTTCAACATTATTTTAGGAGGCATTAGGATTTAAGTTAGTCCGCAATTGTTAAAATTTTGTTTAAATTTGTTTATAGTTTTGTATTTATAATCATCTGGCCCTTCCCTCCCATGACACTTATGTTGAATACACAGCGATATGATTTTAAAGAGTAAATTGCAACATTTGTTTTATTGAATTCGATTAATTTCTTGACCTGATTTCGCGACGATAAAATTGGTTGCATCAACAGAAATTCGTACCTAAGACAAATCATAAATATCTCTTCCTGTGGCGAAGGAAACACATTCGGATTTGACATTGCTTGGCAAAATCACCTTGTAAAAGTCAAATAATTTTTGTGTAACGTTCAGGAACACTATACTACCAATATTATCTGGAGGTATAAAAATGTGCAGAAATAGATTATAACCTGCAATGACCTGCAATGACAAACCTGCAGATACATACGCAGATTCTTCCATCATCACCTTCCAAGAAATATTACGCATGCGCCATTTAAATAACATGACAGAAATCCATCTTATCTTGATACTATCTATGAACCATCTATTTGACAGTTAAAATGAAAAAAAAAAGATTTATACAAATTTAAAAAAAGATGATCTTACATTTTTCACAAAAAAAATCTTGGTAATGAGCTCTCCATGACTTGTAGATCCATAATTAAGTAAAAACGTTTTCAAAACATTGGCTGGAATACAGGGACTTGGAGTGAGAGTGAAATTACGTTCAAATTGCAGTGGAGAGCAAAATGTTCATTGAAATTGCTAATAAGCAGCAAACAATTATTCCCACTTGTAAATAAAAATTAAAAGATATTTCAATAAACACGTCAGCAATTGCTGCACACGTTCTTGATAAGAGTGTGAATACCTAAGTAAAAACATGTAGGGAAAGAGCAGAAATCTTTAATAATCGACACATAAATATTTCACAACTGTCAGATATGTAATAAATAAATTCAAGAGTTCTGGAAATGTTGAAAATAAATTTAGAAGGAAACATCGGACATTTGTTCGCAATGAAGATATTGGAACTAATGTGACACTATCGGTAATGGAATGTCCAAAATATTCACTTCGAAAAAGATCAAAATTATTGAATGTAAGTAAAACAGCAGTTGCATGAATTATAAAGTCAAATAAATTTAAACCATACAAACCCCAATTTACCCATACTTGAAAAGAAGATGTTGAACGAAGGTTAGAATTTTGTGCTCGTATCCAAGGAAAATTGGAAGATAGCAGATTTATGACACGACAAGTACTGTTCTCTAACTAAGCAAGGTTTACGTCTAATGGGACAGTAAGTTCGCAAAATTGTCGATGGTGGAGCGATGTTAATCCTAATGTCTATGGCCAAACCAGAGATCAATATTCATTTAAAACTAACGTATGGTGTGACACTTACAAAGATATAATTGTTGGACCATTCTTTTTTTGACATAACATGAATGAGCATACCTATAATTTTTAAATAATCAGTTGTCTGACTTTCTTGATGAACTAACACTAAATGAACGAGGAAATATATGGTACCAACAAGATGGCGCACCATGTCACTGTAACAAAAGTATTCGGCATTTTTTCCTCCACACTTTTAACGGTAAACTGATCGGGAGATACATGGAATTTATTTGGCTTCCAAGGTCGGCGGACATATTTTGACTTTTTTGTGGGCTATTTAAAAGAAAAGCTATACCTTCAGAAGCCATTTCAAGATGTTGAATGAATCATTAGTGAAACTTTAACTCCAGATGTGATTAGAAATATCATAAACGAATTTTATAAACGAACAATCCTGTTTCATAGTATTTAAGTAATTTTACATGTTGTCGATAAAATTTATTACTTGCGTATTATTCATTGTTGAAAAATTGATAAGGATGTTATCAATTGTTTATCATGTCTTATTACTTTATTCAATAAATAATCTTCTGATTTGATTTGGGAAAATCACAAATCGGTCATAATTGTTTGCTACTTAATAACAATTTCAATAAACATTTTGCTCTCCACTACAGTTTCAAGGTAAATTTACTCTCACTCCAAATCACGATTTTGATTTTCCCTGTATTCCAGCCAATGTTTTAAAATGTTTGTACTTAATTATGGATCTACAAGTCATGCAGAACTTTTTGTCCATTTGTATAAAACTTTTTGGAACACACTGTGTTCCATATGCAAGTGGAAGTCAAAAATGCCAGCAATTTCCTGTTCAAGCTAAACAAGTGCTAGCCACACCAGACTGGATGTCAAGTGAAGAAGTCAAAAAGACCGCAATTTCCGGTTTAAGCTGAAGTAGTCGAATATATTATATTATGTGTAAAAGGGCTGCACAATTAGAAACCAAAAACGACATCTATTTCCTACTATAACGGAAGTAGACATATGTTGCTCGATGCTATATGAGAGGTACTTGCAAGTAGAAGTCAAAAATGATCACCATTTCTGGTGACAGCCGAAATAACCGTACATATTATGTTGGCGGTCAAATGAGAGGCCTTTGCCAGTAGAAGTCAGAAATGACAGCCATTTGCAGTTGCAGTGGAAGCTTCAATACTTTGTTTGCCATCACTACATTTTTATTTCCTATAAGGAAGTTCAGTGCGGACCACTGCAGATTTTTAATATTACTTTTTCGTTTATCCAATTGTCAACGATTGTTTTCATGTCTTATTGTATTTTCAATTAACCATTTTGTGTGATGAAGACCCAGTGAATATTCCACGTTCGCACAGTTCATACTAATTATCCAAAATAAAAGTAATTTTCAACAGGGAGTCAAAAAAATGTCCGGTTAGAGCGGAACTAGACTATGGGTGTCAAATGAAATGACGTTTCCTGTTACAGGGAAAATATATTTACATTATTTTTCATTAAACGCAGCGAACTTTCAATGAAAAAATAACACATACAAGGGATCTCAGGCGTACTTCTACCTCTGCAGATGTCATAGGTACGCCAAACCCATCTGTGTGTTGAATCTGGGTGTTCGATAATAATCTCTTTTGCAATACCTAGTCAGTACTTACTCACACAGTTCGTTATTTTCAATAAGAAATCAAACACTTCCGATATGTACGGCTCTTCCGATTGCAGCGGAAGTAGCCGTACGTATATGATGGGTATCAAATGAAAGGTCAAAATGACATGTTCGGTTGAAGCTGAAGTAGTTGCACGCATATGTTGTAGGGTGTCAAATGAAAAGTTTTTGAACCGGTTAAAAATATGTTCATTTCGATATATGCGATTTGGCACATATGCTATTTTGTTGTGTTGACAACAAACGTCAAATCCTCATATGCCGGTTGATGTTATGGATATTTTTCATTACATTATTTTGAGCAAAAGTGCTACTGAGCGTTATCGTATACGTATAGGGAAGCTTATTGTGAAGAAGCTCCACCTCAAGATGCTTGTGAACGATGGTTTATATGCTTTAGAAATGGTTAAATACAAATAATGTCCAGGTCAACCAACAATTGCAATCATTGGATGAATATAAGTGTCAAACTTAAAAACAACTTGCAGAAAGATTAAACATTGCTCAACAAACAAGCTATCGTTTACAGGCAACGAGAAAGACTTTAAAAGAAGGAAATGGATGTCACCTCAACTGAAAGGAAAACAAAAACGAAAGACGAAAAGTCACCAGTGCATGTTGCTTCAGCGGCACGAAAGTAAGTTTTGTTTTCATCGCGTATTTATTTGGAGAATTACATACACAAAAAATCATGAGTTGATCCAGGTCAACAATCAACATGGACTACAAAACAATTCGACAACGATCAGAAAGGTGTACTTAGTGTAATATGAGCTTCTAAAACCAGGTGAAACCGTTAATATTGCTACCGAGAACAAATAATTTGAACCAAGGTTTGATCGCAAAACGGCCAGAATCAGCCATCGAACACTGTAGAGTGATTTTACTGCATAGGGGTTGTGCATAGAAATGCTCTATTAGGGCGTATCTACAAATTACCTGAAATATGGGGAAATATGTAGGATATTGGTTATTGATTTGATTTAATAAAAAAAAAGTAGAAGCCAAAATGATCACTTCCGGTTACAGGGGAAGTAGTGCACTTTATAGTGTGTTAATTATTCTCGCTTAGCATCAATTCATATTCAACGTCATCTCATGTTTCCCATCAAATAATTACACTTTTATGTTACTTAATTGCGATTGCAAAAACCTTATGTGCACCGTGTACGCTTTATTCCAGTCATCCATGTTATATCATTGCCTTTCTAGTAGCGTAGAAATTACTCTTTAATTGTGCAATAAAAATTCTACAATAAAACAAAGTGGGGAAATACCCGTGATTATTTTATTCCGAAGGTACGTTCCGCGAATAAATTTATTCCTCTGCCAATATGCAAATGGCACTCGTGATCGACATCACGTGTCCCCGTCGATTCAGCTCAAGTTTTTCGCGACGTAACTTCAAAAGTAATAAACATTCCGCGTATCCAATCACATATTAATCGTAATTTTATCACCGAGCTTCGGTGAAAATTTCCAATCTGGAAAGAAACTTATTAAATTTTAAATTAAATCGCGACGGATTTCAAAGCCTCTAATTATAATCCGCTTATTAAAGTCTCTAACGAACTGCGCGATCACTTTCGATTCATCTTTAAATAATTGCATAAAAAAATATTTCCTAAAAATATTAAATCAGTGGTACTTACCGGCGTTGTTATTGGCGTTGGCTTGCGCGAACTGAGGATTCTGAAGAAGTTGCTGTTGGAGTAACGCGTGCTGTACACCGGAAAAAGGATTGAGGATCGGGTAAGCGGGAGGTGGACCCTGTGGTGCTGGCGGAGGCGCTTGGACTGCTATTGGTTGAAAGCACGCTGGAGGGAACGGCGGTTGAACGGTTTCACCTAAAAAGGAGCTCGACTGTAATTAAACCAGATAAAACCACACATTCATTAACAAAACTAAGGTGGCCGCAATGAAAAGCAAGCGCCCATATGCGGAAGTGAATGGTGGCCACGTTAGAGGCGATAAAATCCAATATTCGTAGTACATTGTAGTTCACGGGGTCGCAAGTAATTCAGTTAATTTACGATCCAGAAGAACAATCATAAAAGAAGTGGTAACCAGGTGATAAATTTTGGGGACGCAATGAAAAAAATATTGAGGCTATTGAGTTTAAATTATGTTAAATAAACCGATGAAAAGGAAATTCATATACATTTTTTTCGGGAACACCTCAATAATTTAACTAATTTGCGCACAGAAAATTCCAACTCGTTCGGTTTGAGTGCGTATTGTGAGTAACTTTTGTCTCTTTTTTTCTTCATTTAGATTCAATTATAAAATCGACAATGTGTTCACTATTACATAGATATTTTACTTCTACTATTTGCTTTACTTACCGTGTTACAACTATTTCTTCAATACTTGGTTTGTCATAACATTATTTTTACATTATATTGATTTATTTAATAAAGGTACTGCGTTGTTGGGACAGTTTAGTGCTAGATGTGCAAATTATGCAATTTTCTAAACATGCAAACAACTGTATTGTGATGATAGCAGACACGTTGGGTGTCAAATTGTTACGAAAAGTTTGTTGTGTGTTTTAATTGATTCAATAAAGGGGGCACTTTAGACTACTTTTAAGGTGGGAGTGATTATTTGTGATGGCATTTAATGGCGACAAGTGTTATGAAACATTTTATTATTGATGAAATGTGAGGTTGTTTATAATTGATGCCGTGTCAGAGTTTTGATTTAATTTTACTTCAAAAATATTTGGGTTGAGCGGCAAATGTTATGACGTTATTTTGATCATACGTAACACTTTAGTATCGAATTGAAATTGTCTGTGTACTTTTTGTAGTGTTTCGTGTCATGAAAACTTCTATAATTTTATCTGATCCGTTTCTGTAACTGTGTGTTAGTCACTAATTTATAACATTTTTGCATGCTTGATTTCCTTTTATTACTATTACTACATTTCTGTTTCGTTATGTTCCTTCTGGTATATTACTTAAATAAAAAATGACAATTTTGAATATATAACAACTAATAAAGTATAAGATCGGCATCGAAAGGATTAAAAATCCTGCAATTAAACTTAATTGTTGAACGTCGCATGATTCTTTTGTACTACATCATGTAATGATCTATTCACAACATTTTTGACGACGTTCTTAAATTAATCGTAATGTTTTCGAAATCATCATTTTCATTTGCTGTTGTGTGACAGGCGACTTAATTATGTGCTGCGTTATTGGGACAAGAGAAGATCTACAGGCAGGAGGTGTTTATGATTAATTCACATTTGTTGTGATGGATTTAGAATAGAGTATTGGTTTCATTTGACTCGGAAAATGTTTGGGCGGAAACGCAAATATTATCACGTTGTTTTGATCACACGTAACACTTTTTTTATGTGAATTTTAGATAAAATGAAATTGCGTTTGACTTTGCGCACTTTTTAGGGCTTCATGCCATTCTGTGAATATTTTATAGTTTTATTCAGTATTTAGCACTTTTTTGTTTCGGTTCTTTTATCGTCGGACAAGCGAACGATTGATACAAATTGATGCCACGTGCGTTTCTACCTTCTTAAATGTCTCCAAATTCATTATTTATTTGTAATCAATGTTGATATTAGAACTAATGTATTGGGCGAAAACCAGGCAGTATTCCCCGTTCACGTAGTTCGTGCGAACTAATTATCCAATAAAAATAAGTGTACATATGTTAATTGTATATGCTTAAAAATCGCCGAAGATACCGACTAGTTGGTATCTATGGCGTTTAGAATGTTGTACAAATATACCGGGTCGCGCAAAAGTATGGAAACGGTCAAATATATTTAAAACCACTTATCAGAATTAAATGAAATTAGGCACGTGAAAAATATTTAAAACAATCTATTAGCTGTAATTTTTTCAGGTAAATACGTTCATTTGTTTCAAAGATCCAAGGCCAACTTGCTTTTTGTTTAAATAGCAACACGAGTAAAATTTTACATTTTTAAAAAGTACATTTTTTTCTGATTTTGACAATGTAATAAATGTTAAGCTTTTTTGCTTCAAAATGTCAAAAAACGTTTTTTTTGATAACACCAAAAATTTGAGGTGAAAATTAAATGTAGTTCGCTATGGAATTAGCTGTCATTAAATTTTGACAAGTTATTAAAAAAGTTGAAATTGTTGAATTTACCGAAAAATGGTTCATTTAAATGACTCTGAAAGGATAGAAATTCTCATGATTCTAGGATATGACGACAGAAGAAGAAGTTACTCTGAAGTAGTAAACATTTTCAATGAAATTAATTCAGCTCGACAACCAATTAGTAAATCCGCTGTGGCAAAAACATTCAAAAGATTTCGCGATACGGGAGGTGTTAGAGAAAGACCAAAATCAGGTCTCAAACAAGGAAAATTCTCTTAATGTAATGTTGAATTTAGCTGAAAATCCAAAAACTTCTGTTCGAGAATTGGCCCTAAATAACGACATGAGTAGGCGATCGGTACAGAGAATTTTAAAAACTGGAAGAGCAGAAAAAGTAAATACGGCATTATGGGGCCTCATATCATAGGTCCTGTCTTTATAAACGGCAATTTGACTTCCGAAAAGTACTTGCAAATGTTGCGTGAAGATATTGTTCCCCAAATTAGAAGGTTGTTTCCAAATTATAACAACGGAAACATACCTGCAGAACAAATTTGGTTCCAACAATACGGAGCTCCGCCTCATTTTCGACAACAATTGCTAGCGCATTTAGACCAAATTGTTGCTGATAGGTGGATAGGACGAAGAGGGACTATAGAATGGCCTGCAACAAATTTGGTTCCAACAAGACGGAGCTCCGTCTCATTTTCGACAACAAGGAACGTATAAAACATACGTTCCTTTAACTCTTCAATATTGTGGGGTCCGTTTACGTAAACTCGATTTTTAAGTAACCCCATAAAAAGAAATCTAGCGGAGTTAAATCCGGTGACCTTGCAGGTCATTCTATAGTTCCTCTTCGTCCTATCCACCTATCAGCAAAAATTTGGTCTAAATGCGCTCGCACTTGTTGTCGAAAATGAGGCGGAGCTCCGTCTTGTTGGAACCAAATTTGTTCTGCAGGTATGTTTCCGTTGTTATAATTTGGAAACAACCTTCTAATTTGAGGAACAATACCTTCACGCAACATTTGCAAATACTTTTTCGGAAGTGAAATTGCAGTTTATAAAGACAGGACCAATGATATGAGGCCCGATAATGCCGTACCACACATTTACTTTTTCTGGTCTTTGAGTATGTTCCATCCAGTGTGGGGTTGTGTCTGACCAGCATCTAGAATTGTGACGATTAACATGTCCTTTTAAGCAAAATGTAGATGATTCATCGGAAAACACAATGCTATTTAAGAAATTCGGAGATTAATAATATTCATGCAAACATGTTGACAAATTGCCTCCAAAATTGTGTTCAACGATTTTATTATTGCCAAGGTGTAAACGGAAAACATTTTAAACACCTTTTGTAGAAATTGTTTAATAAAGTTCTAGTGTTGTTTTCAGAATTTGTATGTGTCTAGATTTTTTTTTTTGAGTTAGCCTTGGATCTTTGAAACAAATGAACGTATTTATCTGAAAAAATTACAGCTAATAGATTGTTTTAAATATTTTTCACGTGCCAAATTTCATTTAATTGTGATAAGTGGTTTTAAAAATATTTGACCGTTTCCATACTTTTGAGCGACCCGGTATAAGCTTTAGAGTATCTTGTTGACTATTTTGCTTTGCTTTTTTACAAACAACTTTCAGTAAGCCTTGACTGACATCGATAGAAAAAAAAACGATAAGAGCAATGTCACAATTTATAATGAATGTATAGTAATTTACAACATTTCAACGTATTGTGAAAATAACGATTTTGACGTTTAATATTAATTTTTAATATTGATTTAAATAAATGTTGAATTAATATTGGTATATCACGAAATTACTTGTATCCAAGATTTGATTCATTGCAATGCAAGTATTGTTAACTGTTTGTAATTTTGTAAAAAATATTTCCTTTCTTATATGATTTTTGATAATCTTTACGATAGTTTCGACTTTCACTTTAATTCTGACATTTGTATTTGTTTGTTTTGTCGCTATTTCTTATTTTTATTGAGTTTTTTACCATTTCCGCCATATTTTCCACTTTTACAGTCTTCACTTTACTCTTGATTTGCGATTTTTTTGACATTTGCTATTTTGGAATAGAAAACAATCTAGTAATCAAAAAAGAACTACTACTGTAGTTTAATCACAAATTGCTTCATTGTTGATAAGAACAATCGCATAAAAGAAAAAAGCTCAAATAAACTTGATGAAATTTAGATAACATTTATCTTTTAGAATTATTTGACAAATACGTTTCAATGGTAAGCATACGAACTGTTTAACAGCGAAATGGAATAAATTCGATAATAAATAAATGGCGACGTATTCGAAAAAACGCTCGGACACGTGGATTGGTATTTTTAGTTGCACATTTTTTTCAATAAATTTTTGAATACAGTGTGTATCATGTAACAGTGACCCTGTGTATTTATCCATTTTGGATTCTTCAGATAATTCTAGACATGTTTCATGTACAATATCCCATACCTATCTTTAACTGTTTCGGAAATATTACGAGTTTTCAGATTTATTAGAAAATTATTTGACAGAAATTCGCTACAACAAACTCAAAAACTAATAGTGTTTATTTCTTGATAATGTAAAAAAACTATTAATGCCAACGTGGGAGATGTTCAAAATGCTCGCCGCGGACGTCTTGGCAACATCCTAATCTTAAATAGAAATTTCTTCTGACCGATCAGCTAAGTCGCGTTTAGTTCTTTATACAATACTTTTGACATATCCCCATAGGAAGAAGACGAATGACGTCAGATCAGGGGATCGTGCTGGCTATTCCATCGATCCTCGCTTCCCTATCCACCGATTTGGAAATATTCGATTGAGGTACTGTCGGACATTGATTTGGTAATGTAATCGTGCTCTATCTTGCTGAAACCATACTATATTCGCTGGAACTTGTGGGTTCGCTGGATCAGGATATAAGTTTGTCAAAGTTGGCGACATTATTTTGGAGTAGTGCTAAATAATTAGCGCAATTCAAATTGCCATCAATGAAAAATGGACCTATAATATGTTCTCCAACAATTCCTGCCCAAACATTAACCTTTACAGTGTATAGCATATATTCTTCTCTCATCCAGTGTTCCAAATAATTTTCTTTTTTTATGTTTTTGCAATAAATCTGAAAATAATAATCCGAAACAGTTGAAGATAGGTATAGAACATTGCACATGAAATATGTCTAGGTTTTTCTGAGGAATCCAACAATGGATAAATATACAGGGTGTTGTATTAAAAATAAGAAAGTTGGTATTGGTTACTGTTACATGATACTCCCTGCATAAAAAGTTTTTATTGAAAAAAAATTGCGCAACTAAAAATGCCTATCCAGGTATCCGAGCGTTTTTTCGAACACGCCCCCATTTATTTATAATCGAATTTATTTCACTTGGCTGATACACGATTTTGTGCACCAACCTGAGCACATGAATGCGAGATCACTACGCTTCAGAACGTTCAGAGCGGGGCACTGCAAATGTGTTTTTTGTTTGTTGTTACAAATAGTTTATGTGAGTATATTGACGCCATCTAGACGTCAATGTCCCCACACATGTGCTACTATGCAATTGCAGAAGTAAATTGGATATGTTTTCGCTAATTCAGATCAATAATAATGTGCAAGTCATGCATTCAACATCAATGAAAAATGGACCTGTAATATGTTCTCCAACAATTCCTGCCCAAACATTAACCTTTACAGTGTATAGCATATATTCTTCTCTCATCCAGTGTTCCAAATAATTTTCTTTTTTTATGTTTTTGCAATAAATCTGAAAATAATAATCCGAAACAGTAGAAGATAGGTATAGAACATTGGACATGAAATATGTCTAGATTTTTCTGAGGAATCCAACAATGGATAAATATACAGGGTGTTGTATTAAAAATAAGAAACTTGGTATTGGTTACTGTTACATGATACTCCCTGCATAAAAAGTTTTTATTGAAAAAAAAATCCGCAACTAAAAATGCCTATCCAGGTATCCGAGCGTTTTTTCGAACACGCCCCCATTTATTTATAATCGAATTTATTTCACTTGGCTGATACACGATTTTGTGCACCAACCTGAGCACATGAATGCGAGATCACTACGCTTCAGAACGTTCAGAGCGGGGCACTGCAAATGTGTTTTTTGTTTGTTGTTACAAATAGTTTATGTGAGTATATTGACGCCATCTAGACGTCAATGTCCCCACACATGTGCTGCTATGCAATTGCAGAAGTAAATTGGATATGTTTTCGCTAATTCAGATCAATAATAATGTGCAAGTCGGCAGTAACGTTCTTTTTATAACTCATTCAAAGCTATGAACATCGCAAACAAAGTTAAATAAATCTCAATATCTGCTTGTTTATGTAAATTGTGTAAATATTTGTGTCATAACTCATTTGATTTGCATAGTTGAATTTGTATCTTGTTTCATTTTAGGATGAATAAAAATGTAAGCTGATATTTGACAAACAAAGTGTAACTCATGTTTCCATGACTACATGCACCCCAGTGGACGTATCGTCGGTGATATGATGAGTCCTGAAGGACGAAACAGTGAGCACCTGATCATACGCTGAAATTAATTTTCAACCTGATAAGTAGTTAATTTTTTTTTATTTGTGAAATCAAGAGAAACTATAGTAAATCACGCCAAATTAATAAAAAAAATGTTGAATTTTTTGCATTTCTTAAGTCATATAGTAATATTTATTTGAATCTACAATCCTTAGCCATATAAGTTTATTGAAGCTAAATGTAATTTTTAATTGTTGAAAATATTTACTTTTTTGTCATTTTTTGACAAGTAATCACAAATCAAGCATTTTTGTTATAACAATTATTACAAATTTGTAATTACCTATATAATGTACAGGTACTTTCAACAAGAAATATCGAACTTCAATAATTTTGACAAATTTGGATATTTTCACAATTTTAAATTATGTAAATGTTCAAAAATGTTGATATTTTTGGCAATTTTAGACATTCCTTTTCGCCGTCCGGATACCATTTTTTGTTTTATTATAGATGACAAGAATTGAAAATATAAGTTCTTAACGACAATTTATGCAAATTTATGTCAATTTATACTTAACTTAAACTTAAACAAATACACGTATATGAGCAGTTTTTTCAGATTTTGCTATTTTTCGAATTCAGGTTTTGTTTTCTGAATACATTGAAATTTTTTAATTAACGCACATTAAAGTAAATTAAGTAATTAAACATAGAATAAGATTTATTAATAACAATGAAAATTTAAAAATCAAATTGAACAATTTTTGTGTTTTTGAAAATGTTGAAATTTGACAATGAAACTACATTACAACAGAAGAAACAATTCAAAGAGTTTTTTTTTTTAATTTCGACTATTTGTCGATAACCAACACTCACTTCTAAGTCCACCACAACAAATGTGCCAGCATTACTTATAAACATCACATTTCTTTAGATCTTGTGTTGTTCCAAAAAGCAGCACATCGCTTCACATAACGGCTAAACGAAAATTAAGAAAATTTTAACACTTTTAATTTTTTTTGGGAATGGGAATTTTCTTTTTGCAGCCAATTTTGGTTAATAAATAATAATAAATAAAATTTTTGGCAACTTCAGCATTTCAGGGAATTTTGATGTCATTTTTGAAAATTAAATGTGTTTTTTTGTATTTTTGAAAACGTTGGCACATTATTAAACCAAATAATGCCAAATTCAAGCAATGTTTTTTTTTATATTTCAACATTTTTGTCAAAATAAAACAAATCACGTCAGATTAAACTAAAATTGAGACAATTTCAACTAAATAAACTTGTGTCCAACTGTTGACCGATTGAACTTAAACTAGAGCTAAATGCATGCAAATGTTTGCAATTTATTGACAATGTCTACACAAGTTATATGAAACGAAGAACTGAATAAAATTAAGTTACTAGTTTTATTGTTTCGAAAATTCGAAAATTTCGTCAAATCAAACCAATAAAAAGCGCTTAAGTAAGTTCTTAAAATAATAAGCACCAAATATGCAAAATATTTATATATATTCATTCATAAATGGCAAACGGCAAAATATATGGTTGTTAAATTTTAAAAAGAAAATAGCATAAAAGTAACCAAAATTTTACATAGAATCAAATTTAGTCAACAAATAATTTCTAAATCACAACATTCAGCATAAAATGGAAATTTATTTATAATGATACGAAAAACCTCTATAGAGCAAAATGATGACATCGTCTTCGGCTAAAACGGACAGATGTTTATCTTTTTCAATTAGATTTTTATAAATTGTAACATTCCTGGTTCTAAGCAGTCAAATTTTGTTATGAAATGTGCGTTGGTACTTTTCTGATGTACCATGAAGCTCGAGAAAGCATGGCTTTTCTTGGCGCAATTCTACATAAAGCTAGGCTTCCCTTCGAAACTTTGTCATAAACTTGCTAGTAACATTATGCGATACACGTCCTTAGTTTTACTTGGTAATGTTTTTATATAAAATGCAATTTTTGTGTCACTCTGTGGATTGACTATACGCAATGATCAAATATGCGTTGTATCGTATGGCCGATTTTTCGAGAAAATAGTTGATTGGAAAACGTTCGTTCAGTGATTACCAAAATGTGTACGACGTGTTTAATTTTAAATAGTTTTTATTTGAATATGATTCTCGGATTTATTGAATTTGATTTTGAAGCAAGTTATAATGCTGAATTAAATACAAGTATTATCCCAATTGTATAGGCCGTAAAATTTTGATGCAATGTATGTGACTGGCTGTTTCACCTTTTTGTACTCATCACTTTACCAAAGATACATGCAAACATGATTTACAAACAGTTTATGGCAGTGGATTAGCGTATAATTGCATAGCAGTACAAGTGTAGGGGTATTGATGTCTAGATGGCGTATACTCTATTTGTAATTTCTGTTAAGGACAAATAAAGATGTCAATTGCCGTTATTTTTTATTTGTTTTATAACTAATTGCAATAATAATAACAATAAATGTGTTTAAAGAGTGGCTTAAATATTTATAAAACCGTGCCCTAGTGCCTCTGTGCTAACGATAACCAGTGATTTTATTTGTTAATTTCCTCATCCACATTTCTTATTTTCCATTTATTCATTTAATTTATATATATGCAATTGAAAAAAAAAACTGATCAAATATCTACTCACAATTATTTTTTATTTCGTTTTAAATCATTTTTTTTATAAAACTATTTTTTATCGGTTGCTATTTCTTTTTACGTATATACTTTGAAAATTTCCCCAATAATTTATAACATTTTATTCTGTTTGTTCTTTATAAGTTTTTCATTAAAAAGTTTAAAGCCTCCCAACACTTTCCCATCGGTGTACTCAGTTGTATTTGGTTTTCTATTTTTATTGTTTATGTATTGTTACATGTAAAACGAGGTTCTTCCCGTGGTGAGGTTTGTTTCACGTATTTTTGTATATCATCCTACATTTGGGTTGTAGTTTTTATCCTTCTTATTTATTGTTCACAACTCAAGCGAATCCAAAATCGACCCGACCCAATCCTTATTATTGTTTCGTTAATTCTTTCTTTTTATTTTTGTAAACATGTTTGCATGACTACATGCACCTTCAGCGGATGTATCTTTGGTGGTCTGATGAGCCCAGAATTGAGAAACGGTCTGTTACCACCTATTATATTCACTGGAATTTATTTTAAATAGGTGTATTGTATCTGTTTCTTTTTACAATGGCTTCTCATGGTTTATGTAGCAAATGCTGGAGTATACAGCAAGTCGCCATGACACTGCGTTTCGTTAATACAAATCACAGACAAGGATTTTTTCAATAAATACTAATCGTCACTGTTGAGAAGAAAATATACTTTCAGAATCTATACATATTTTCCCAACAGAAAATATAAAATTGTTTTTACGCAACCATAAAACCTTTTTCTTTCGCATTTGGGCATTTTTCAATCTCTTTTTACTAAAATATTTCGATTTCTTTCAGTGTTGATCAACAACATTTGGATATGATTTTTAAGGAGCTGGTTTCTGGTTGCTTACATTTTCTTTGAATTCATTTTGTTGCCACAAAAAGTAACTAAGAAAATCTATTTTGTTGTCTCAGCCCGATGCATAATTTATTTACTCTCGATTAGCTTAATTTCTTTTTCACGTACCAAGGTGAACATGAAACCGCACACAAAACAAATGCATTTTTGGGCCATGTTTTTTTAGATTATTTTAATGCTAACATTCCTATGTTATGTATTTGATTTATTACCAATTATTCTTACGAATTCTTGTTTTGTAATCATCTTTCAATTGTTCAGATTGCTTCGCTGCAATTTTCAATTATTTCCCATTCTTTGTTATTTGTTGGTTCGCTCATCCAAAAAATATGGTGGTAATTATTTACGAAGTTATTAAGGTTTGGTTTCTTTTCAAAAAACAGTGCACCGAGCGCCCCAACGCAACCCAACGACATATAGCCTCCAGAAATAGCAGTAGTAACTATTTACAAGCTTAGTCAGGTTTGTCTTATTTAAAAGAACAAACATTTTCTCCAGTAATATTTGAGAGAAAAATCTATGAGCGAAGTCTCACGTTCCAATCTCTTGCATTATTTCATTTAGTTGGGTTGGTTATCACCGTATCAAATGTTTTATGGCTGGAAAATTGCTGAGCATAATCCTTGGAATACATGGCTAAATTTACTCTCATGACCCAGTTCTGCAACAATTTTGCATTTGATTGGGTTGGCTGAAATTGCGTTTTGCGATTGGATAGTTGTTGGTGTATAATAATCAATTTTGGATGAAGAATACTCGATCAAACCTACATTTCTCCAGCATTCTGTCCGTTGGTTGGGTTGTCAAAGGGTTGTGCGTCAAAGGGATGGGAGTCAAAGGATTGTTGTTAGATCACAAATACAATTTGCCCTCAAATTCTACAGCATTCTTTCATTTGGTCAAGCTCGATGGACAATTACTCGAGAACTTGATTGCGTGAGCTATCAACTTTTCTGCCAATTGTGAACCTCCCTGGGTTGTGTGGGTTCCAAGTAAAGAATGCTGGGGAAATTCAGGACGGGAATAATAATCGTCACGTATTTTCACCTAAAGATAATTATAATCCAGCAATTGTTAACAATGTGCCAAAGGACTTGTGGGTGGAAAATGTCTAGAGCATGATTGCTGCTACGTGAAATATATATGACCAACATTAGTTTCGCCGCCCAATTATACAACATACTTTCATTTATTCAAGTCAATGAGTCAAGAGTTTTGTGGATGGCCAATTGCTGAAAATCTCTGAAACTATGCATAACATGTGGGGGTTTCACGTAGTTCTTCATATATACGAGTATTTTGTATATTTTGTTCAAAGAAGTTAAAATGTCCAGATTGCACGTTTTCGAACAAAAATTAATAATTTTTGAATATTAAATTTATTTTAATAAATTACCATCGAGTTTTTGCTCTAGCCCAAGCTTAAACATCTAACTTTAATATAGAATTATAAATAATGTTGGAGTTGATTGTAATTTTGAATTTTATCATCAAGCATCTTTTTATAGTTTTCCATTGAATTGCATGCATTTAACACTGCTTCATTGTGTTTCCGAGTCGATACCTCTTTTCTTACTCAGTGTTAGTATGCTGCGTTGGTTTAATTGCATACTATTTGTTACACCACAAACAGATTAACATCATGATACAACCATCTCCAATGACATGCGCCGAGGTCGGATCAACCCGCTTCTTAAAGCCGAGGAACACCACCTACTATTTTTTGCCTGGCACCTCGTTATACCGCTTTTAACCCCTTATCGTACAATTTCTTTTAATCATTTGAGATGTTTTTATAGTTACATAGTAATACATTTAGAGCTTAATGAACAATAACTACTATCCATGAATACAGATACAATCAATATTTATTATTTTCTGATGAGTGGTGAAAAAAAATACAAATAGTTTTACGAAAATAATGACGTAAACACGAACCCATAATGTTTGAATGAACAGAAAATCGGAGCTGTATATTAAGTGCTTAAGACAAATCAAGAGCATTCACTTATCAAGTTGATTGTAACTATTTCTTGTTTGAATTTCAGCCGCCAATTCCTTTTGGTTACTTTCTTATTTAAGTTGCTGATTTAATTTGTTGGTCTACGAGAATTAATTTGGCTTTGGTTTTATTTTGTTTTTATTTTCTTGATTTTAATAGAATTTTTTTATTTTCAGTTTATTTAAAGTCATCTTTATTTTGTAGCTAATGTAGCTAAATAATCATTTAGTATTTTATTATTTATTCTCATTTTCTTTTACTTAGAATTAAAAAAAAATTGACCTCGAACTTATTAGCATCATTAACCTCACAATTCGCAATTTAAAAAATACATAAATAAAGCTAGAACATCTCACATTCATTCATTCATTTGCCGTTAGAGGGCAGTGAAATATAATTGGAATTTCAGGCGTTGTTAAAAAGATGTTGGCCACAAAATGTGTAGAAATGGGAGTGTTTTGTTGTAGATTTATGGATTGATTCGGATGGTGACTGACAGTGTTAGTAATGAAGAGTTTTACGTGTGAAAAGAGTTATCAACAAACCTGGCTCGGATATGGGCGGAGTCAGAGGACTTTCTGGCAGAAGAATTCCTTTTTGTACCAGTTCGTCTCTGTTGGCTCGGACTGATATTTTTCGTTCTAACGCTGCAAAAATAAAAACGAGGTTCATTGATTCCACGAAGCATATAAATGAAAATATATAAATTTGTTGATTTATGTTGATTATGGTGCTTTGTGACTGAAAGACGAACATTACAAAAACATAAAGTTATCACAACACAATAGTAAATATAAGCAACGGTACGTAATTAATTATATTAACCACCAAATTGTTTCATGCATGTGCAATGGATTTAAACCGATTAAGAAAAAACACGCACGTATTTTACAACAAAAACAACGTTTTATCTCGTATAGAAATTCGTAAATTTTAACGACTATTGTGTCTTATGTTGATATTATGTTACCGTGTATTTGCATTCGAAATGTTCGACCCTGCACTTAAAGTGAATGGGTTTTTTGCTGTATCCATCGACGTGTGATGTTAATTTAATTTTATAGACGTGTTGGACAATATTTGATACCACGTAGTTTATTAGATTGCATTCTCTGTTTATATTAACGGCTGGGTGCATAGTGCATGCGGGTCAACGTTACTATCATATTCACTGCATTAATGATACGTCGTTGGCTGGCACTTTCCATGCAAAATGTATTAAAAACGTCGAAAGCTCTATATGAACATTTCATAGCATTGATCAAAAAGAATACATCTTCGTGGAATGTTTGTAAAACATTATAATGTAAAACATTATGAGGGGCATTTCTGAAGGCTTTCGCTTGAACAGGATTTCGCTTCGAGTTCCAAATGTGTGCCCTAAGAACGACTCATCAATACTCACTTCGAGAAACTGCTTCCAATTTGTCGGACTTCTTTTTTCTCTTCCATTTCCACGGTTTGAAAAATTTACCTAACGCCGAAAATTTACTTTTTCGTTCTAAAGGTGGCGTCCTCGTCCCACTTCCGAGACTATTCGTCCTGAACGCTGTGCCGTTCTGTTTCTTTGCTGCAACAATAAAATCATTGTTAAAAAATAATCATCGGACCGATTATTAAATCAATATGTTGTTCGAATAGAGACAGACATATGGTTCGAAAATACATGGACGGGAATTATTTTGTGGTAAATTTTCAATTATCAATTAAAATTTAATATTTCATTCCAAATCTCAAATTGGGACGCATCATTGTCAAAATTTCCAAAATTAAGTTTAATAACTGTCAAAATAGATTGCTTCGTTCTGACAAAATATGCAGAAGTTAAAAATGAAAATGTGTGCAAATGTGTGTCAAAAACACATCTAACTAATCAAAAAAAGTAAAATATCTTATATCATTCGAAAATTGCCGAAAATGAATTAACAAAACATTAAAAATATGCATATACACAATGCAATGCAATACATTTTAGATATGATTTTAATACAAATTTAACTTTTTCGTTAAATTTTCAAGTTTCATTCTAACTCTTTCAGTCAGACAGTTACAGTAAAATTCTTCACTAGGAGACCATTTTAATTAGTAATTGCGCCGCGTAAAGCAAGCGGGCGCAACACCCGGTCGACAAAACCAGCTAAAAGTAAAATAATTATAAAAAATATCTAAAATTCAAAAATGTTAAAAATATGTTTGCAATACGAGTGTAAAAATTGCTACATTTAAAATGTTGAATAAGACAAACATTCACGTGGTGACAATTAAACTTTTAAAAATGAAAACCTTCCAAACAGTTATCGAAAATGTGAAATCCAAATTGACAAAAAATCAACCTATTACGAAGATGAAATGTTTGATTTGTAAAGTAAATTTATGATTAATATTTATTTTGTGCTTTTAAAAAGATTCAAAATTTTTTAAAAGTATCTAAGAAAAATAAGTAACAAATCAAAATAGTAAGTAGTAGATTTGTAAAATATTGAAGTGCCAAAATTTACAAAAGTCGAAATTATCAAAAATTATCAATAAATTCAAAATTGTTGGGGTAACACGTCTCCAATTATAGATTATAATAAACTAATAGTTTAAACTGAAACAGGAACAAATTATTCTGCAAAAGACGTTACATTAAGCGCAAGTTGCATAACCAACTGCAATTAATTTTTTTTAATCTAACTGTGCTAACCACAATTACAAAATATGATAATTTTTCTTAGCACCCACAATTTTTATATGAGGGTTTTTCTACATGTAGTTTGCCTGCATTTTATGCTACCTGGCATTTTGAACTCAAGAGTGGTTTTCAAACGGACTTCATAGCAGTTCATACCTCCGAAATTTGATAATGAGAATAGTCATTATTGTTATGTACGTCGAAAATTTCAATCCCCACAGTTTTGCTTCAACATTTGCATCAACATACAGAACCAATTTTATCTGGCAAGGACAAAAACGTAGACACTACAATGGTTTACACAAGGGAAAACAATCTTTTAATTTGCACATTTAATTAATTCACGTTTTAAATCAAATTTAAAATTTGCCCAACATGTCCTCGACGAACACATACATTCAGCCCTCTCGGCGTTTGCAATCACAGAAACGCGTGCACTTGTTTGTTGGATCGAATAATGAAAATGGAAATGTTCTCAATTTAATTATACAGGCGGCCACAACCGCACAAATTTAACTCCGTCTCTATTAAATCAGTCGTTTCAGAAGAATTACCACAAACGAAAAGGATTAAACCATTTATTTGTTTTGTCCATTACACGTAATAGCGTTTATAAATATGCAAATACGGAGCTCAGTTTTATCGTAGTCGTTACTTTTTTTTAGGGATGTGGTTCAAATATATTTGAATGTATTTTTATGGATTTAATTCTTCATTATATTTATTAAAAAAAAAACACGAACGAAAAATTAAAAAACATCCATCTTTACTACTCAACTGTGTGTACGCCTACTTATGTAACAGAAAACCCCACCGTCGAGTCCATTGTAAACACTGTGTTCAATTCATTAAATGTTGTAATCTGCATACATGTTATGTACGTACGTTTTCTGCTGTGAATAAAAATGTAGTTTACAATATGAATTTATTACGTGTATACGGTGACATAAAAACAAATAAACCAGAACTAACGTGCTACAGCTCTCGTATTTCGGTCAGAAGCAGTAATATTTTAAACACAATGGATAATATTTATTGGATGGCACAATAAATAGCATGCAGTTATTAAAATTATACAAAGTTGCATTGAAAATAATGGTAGGATTCAAAACAACTTATTAGTTTATTCTGAAAATAATTTGTATTTGTATTTGACCATTTATACAATTGGGTATCAATAGTATCAAACATGTATGCTATTTAAATACTTGGAAGAAATAAATTTGAATTAAAATAATTACAGTACGACTAGTGTTAGAACAACTTGTTATATGACAAAAATAATAAAAAAAAGTCAGAAGGTTATAAATGTCAGTTTGAAATCAAATTATGGGGGTGCTAATATATGAAAATTGTTTAGAAAGCATTACAACAAATAATGTTAAAAATTTATTGATAATAAGTCATAAGAAATATAATAGAAATTTTGTAGAAAAACTTTTAAAGGTCGTGTAACAAAAAATGTCTAATTAAAGTTGGGAATTCATAAAACATGGTGTCATGAATTTGCAATTTCGTTTTGATGCAATCCAGTCGCAAATTTGCTTGCTAAAGAACCGCACGTTGTTTTCTGATAAGGCGTGAATAAACTCGTACGTTCTAAATTCACTAAATACACAAAGCATAAAATTTGGCAGATGAAAACTTATTTGATTGCACCCTTGCATGAAATTCACCCACTTCCTTTTTAAATTCCTATCGAATGTATCTAGTCATCGACACAATCGATTTAATTGTTAATATTTATAACCCTTTATTTAGAGATATTAAATAAGTAAAAATATTTAAAATACAGAATTATTTTTTTTTTCATTCTTTATTTTTCATTGTTGTATACAAAAAATAATGGTAATTTTGCTTGCGCGTTGCTTTTAATAACATTAAACATGAATATTTCTCCCTGCAAACAAGACACCGACCTACAAACATTTTGTTAGATTGGGTTCTACATTATACTTGTAATGTTTTTATACAAAGAAAATTTATCAACGCTAGTCACGGAATCGCACCTGGAAAATATTGAACAATGTCAGGTGTGTCCCACATTAAAGAGTAACGCAGCGAAACTTCGTTCAAAGTTTTGAACAGCAAACGCTAGTATGTCGCCCCGAATACATTTTAATATATATAATCGCTATATAACGCCCAAAACTACGAAAATTCACCCCACAGATGCTGTCGTAATGTTCAATTCTACAAGGCCACTCATAAAGTAACGATGAGTATTATTTTATCATAAAAACATTGATAAGTAAACTGGAGCTCCACATACGTCGTACACATTTTACAGAATATAGTTAATAAAATAAAATTATTTGTAGTTTATACTCCGAAACATTTTCATGTTGAAACAACGATTTAAATATCTAACATGTCTCAAAACACGTACCACGCTTATACCATTCAAAATGTTAAAAATTACTAAGTAGACTTCACCTCCCCAAAGTTGACAATTCAATTTTAATTTAAAGAACAATTTTTCAGACGCCAAAATCTCAACTAACAACACACTCAACTGCTCAATTTGGTGTAAAATTGTCTACCGAGATTTAGCTTTTTAACTTTCTAAATTCGCCAAGCTAAAGAATTATTGAACCAACCACAAGTCGTTTTTTAATCAAAACTTACACTATCAAATTATTAAAATTCCCTAAATATGATTAAAACAAAATTTTAAAACCCAACCCAACCCAACCCAACCCAACCCAACCCAACCCAACCCAACCCAACCCAACCCAACCCAACCCAACCCAACCCAACCCAACCCAACCCAACCCAACCCAACCCAACCCAACCCAACCCAACCCAACCTAACCCATTCATTCATTCCCATTCGTTTTCATTTTGTTTAATTTAATTAACTTTTAATTGAATTTGCTTTGTTTTTGTTAATTTTCTACCCTGGGTATTGTTCCTTGTGTCTATTTTTACTTTCTTATACATTATGTATAAGTAAGTATAGGAATCATGAAAATTTTCGAACTCGAGATTTCAACGGATATGCACGTTTTCAGGTCCCCTGAATCGTTTCTGACTATTTTCGGAATGATGTCTGTGTGACTGTGTGTATGCCTGTGCGCGCTCTAGCGTCCAAACGATTATAGCTAGAGCTCTGAAACTTGAAACTTAACATTTGTATGTTAAGGAGGAAAACGTCCTATTTGAACGCAATCTCTCAACCGGAAGTGATGGTTTACTCTTATCACCTTTTTCCATATCGAAAACGGTACACGGAAAATATATTCTTACATAAATTATAGATATTGCTATTTTAAACAACTTTCATTTGAAAAAATTTTCCGAAAAATGTAGTATAACTGAGTATAAGTTCAGTGCGGACCACTGCAGATTTTTTTTTTAGTTGTCAATTACGTTCATTTAAATAATCGCGCAATTTCAATTGATTGGTGTTCATTTATATGCTTACTAATAGAACGCACGTCCTTTTGTGGATGGAATGGACATAACCATAACTTCTATATCCAGTAAAAACAATGCATGTGAAAGGTGAAAACAACCGGCACAGATAAACGCAAGTAATAATAATAATTGTAATTTGATTGCAGCACGAATGCATATTGTATTTTTTCCCTCACTATAAATTTTTTTCATATTTTATTTTAGTTGGTCGACTTTCATTTATGTGTTTAAGGAAGGCACATCGTTTTGTGTCCGGAGTGATGGTTGAGGTTGCGTTCAGATGGACTCGGTTGGGTTGGTTTGGGGCCACTCGTTTTAAATCCGCCAATAATTGAAATAAATAAAAACAAAACATGTGGAATCCAAATAAATAGAAGCAACGAAAGAGAAATAATCTAAAGTAAAACAAATGAGAATTCTCTAAAACAACGCAAGTAAATTCAAATTCAAATTCCTAGTTATACAACATGCCAACACGAAGATAAATTGAAAATAAATAGTTGTATAAACGAAACCAAATTGAAATGGAATGAATAGCAAAAAAGGCGAAAGGAAGGTAGACAGGCAAAGACGACGAATTCGCTTGCAGATTTATATCATTATAGTTTTTTCTTTATTGTTATTTAATGAAAACAAATAAAAAAGTTAAATAACTGAAGAAAGAAAATTTTCATTAAATGCATGATATTTAATTGTGGACCCCCCCTCCCCACTGCAGTGTACTTTTGATTTTTCATAAAGACATATAAATTACACTTAAGTCATTTTTTGTAAAGTTCGCATTGCCACTCTACCTATTTTTCTGCCTCTGATGCTTAGGGTTGTGCTTAAACCTTGTCGTTCATGCCACTTCTTTTAATACGTCGAAGCAAAATAAACGCCAAACAAACGCAGTCCAAATAAATGACAAGTAAAGCTAAACTAACTAAAGGAAAGAAAATAAACGAAAGTAGAACAAATGAAAATAAAATGATTTTAAAATAGAAATGAATTCGAATTCAAATTCTTTATTGACCATTTGGTACATATAAATATATAAATAAAACATAGATAAATATAAGAAAGAGGAGAAGAGGAATTGAGGAAATTGGAGAAGAAGTATGGAGGAGAACGGAGATTCTTGGCCACAGCTAAAGGAATTGAAGGAGAACAGGAAGATGGTGAGAAATGGCAGGGGACGACACCAAGGAAGATATGAGAAGGGGCGAGGAAGAGCCAGAAGAAGAAAGTGGTAGGCCGGAGAGAGATAACATGTATCGGTATACTAGGTATGAAACATGGTGTATGAAAAATAGATATGCCAATAAAGGTTTTTTTTATAAGAAAAGTCAATAAAAATAAAATTAATAGCAAAAAAAGCTAAAGGAAGTTAAATATAGGCGACGAATTCCTTTGCGGATTTGCGTTTTCCCTTAATTGGTGATTTAATGAAAACAATTCAAACAAAAACTAAAAACTCGTAACAGAAGATACTGGAATGAAAGAAAATTGACAAAAAGAAGTTATCTCAGTTGGAATATTTTATTTAAAAATTTTTACTTTCTTATCCTTTATGTATAAGTATAGGAATCATGAAAAATTTCGACCTCGAGATTTTAACGGATATACGCGTTTTGAGGTCCCCTGAATCGTTTCTGAATGACGTCTGTGTGCTGTGTGTGTGTGTGTCTGAGCGCGCTCTAGCGTCCAAACGATTATAGCTAGAGCTCTGAAACTTTAAATTTAACATTTGTATGTAGCAAGGAGGAATACGTCCTAGTTTGAACGCAATCACTCAACCGGAAGTGATGGTTTACTCTTATCACCTTTTTCCATATCTAGAAAACGGTACACGTTACGGAAAAAAATATTCTTACATAAATTATAGATATTGATATTTTAAACAACTTTCACTTGAAGTTTTTTCGAAAAACGTAGTATAACTAAGTATAAGTAAGTTTCGTGCGGACCACCACGGATTTTTTAATTTTTGTTTTCCCTTAATTGTAATTTAATGAAAACAAATCAAATAAAAACGAATAACAGAAGAAACAGAAACGAAAGAAATGGATAAAAAAGAAGTTATATATTTTAGTTGCAACAATTTATTTGTGTCGTACTTTATATGGTATTTTTGTTTTCCCTTAATTGTGATTTAATGAAAACAAGTCAAATAAAAGTGAAATAACATAAGAAACGGTTTATTTTTTTCATTTGTTTGTTTTAGTGCTTACGAGAAGAGAATGCAAGTTAAAATCAATTGCAAATGATTATAATTTTGATTATTCATTTCTTTAAAATCAAGTTTCAATTTTAATAAACTTTGACTTACATAGTTGGAACAATTTATTTCTTAATTTAAATGTTTTTATATTTTATTTTATTGTTGATGAGAAGAGAATGAATGTCAGAAACATTTGAAAATTATTATAATTTGATTACTTAATTGGATTTTTTGAAAAAATGTAAAATTACTAAAAGTTTCAAATTTAATAAACTTTGATTATATACTTGGAAAAATTTATTTCTTTATTTATTTTAATCGTAGTTTATTTTTTGTTTTAGTGTCGATGAGAAGAGAATGCAAGTAAAACAAATTTAAAATGATTGATATTTAAATCATTCAATTGTTTTTTTAATCTTAAATTATTAAAAGTTTCAATTTTAACAAACTCAACCGGAAGTGATGGTTTACTCTTATCACCTTTTTCCATATCTAGAAAACGGTACACGTTACGGAAAAAAATATTCTTACATAAATTATAGATATTGATATTTTAAACAACTTTCACTTGAAGTTTTTTCGAAAAACGTAGTATAACTAAGTATAAGTAAGTTTCGTGCGGACCACCACGGATTTTTTTATTTTTGTTTTCCCTTAATTGTAATTTAATGAAAACAAATCAAATAAAAACGAATAACAGAAGAAACAGAAACGAAAGAAATGGATAAAAAAGAAGTTATATATTTTAGTTGCAACAATTTATTTGTGTCGTACTTTATATGCTATTTTTGTTTTCCCTTAATTGTGATTTAATGAAAACAAATCAAATAAAAGTGAAATAACATAAGAAACTGTTTATTTTTTACATTTGTTTGTTTTAGTGCTTACGAGAAGAGAATGCAAGTTAAAATCAATTGCAAATGATTATAATTTTGATTATTCATTTCTTTAAAATCAAGTTTCAATTTTAATAACCTTTGACTTACATAGTTGGAACAATTTATTTCTTAATTTAAATGTTTTTATATTTTATTTTATTGTTGATGAGAAGAGAATGAATGTCAGAAACATTTGAAAATTATTATAATTTGATTACTTAATTGGATTTTTTGAAAAAATATCAAATTACTAAAAGTTTCAAATCTAATAAACTTTGATTATATACTTGGAACAATTCATTTCTTTATTTATTTTAATCGTAGTTTATTTTTTGTTTTAGTGTCGATGAGAAGAGAATGCAAGTAAAACAAATTTAAAAATGATTGATATTTAAATCATTCAATTGTTTTTTTTAAATCTTAAATTATTAAAAGTTTCAATTTTAACAAAATTTGATCATATGACGCAATAACACTTCAAGTCACATTTCCTGCGCTCCTTTCCATTAACAAATTCTTTGTCGCGCGTATTTGCATAAGAGGTGTAAACGAATTGTCAATATTCCACGAAATAAACCAAAAAAATCACACGTCGGGTTTTTAATATGCGTCAGCGCCGCAAATCGCCTCACGGGCGCGCAGTAAATTTAAAATCGCGCGAAAAGAGAAACGCAAACAATACAACCAGAAGCAATCCTTCGCCAACCTCATTGTTCGCGTGATTTATTTGAAGCCCGCGAAGATGATGTTCGGCTTATAATTTATGGCCCCGGTTTATTTTAACTTCCTGCCCATTCACAGCTGTATTTATAGACTTTACGTCCAGTCTTTTTAACGCCGAAAACAAGAGCAACTCGCGCAATAAATACACACTTGGGCAGTTCGAGATTAACACCACCAAGTTCGTGTAATGAAACACAGGTGCAACAACTTTCATTCAAATACACGAAAGCGCGTTTATTATATAACAAATGTAGTATGAAGGAACTGTCTAAATGACGAGTCAACTATTAACGTATTCAAGAAAATCAAGTACGAGGATAAAGTAAATAAAATCGACAATTTGAAAAGTGTCTAAAATTTGTTGAAATATATTCGACATTTTTAATTCGCTTATCAATTATTAGTGGTACACTGTGTGATGACATAAAATAATTATTATTTCTTTACGCAGCATCAAAGATCAAATACTTGAAAGTCGCCGAGTTACCTCATTTAATAACAATTTAGATGTAGGCCAGTGCTAGTTAACAACTTGAACGGGCTTGAACGTTACACCAGATGCGATGTGATGTGTGATCTAGCGTCAATCCGAACGCGTGCCTGTTAGTGTCATAACAAGCTCTTTTCTTTCCAAACATGCATGAAGCGTGTAACGATTAAATGTGTCTACATCGCATAAGTATTTATCGAACGTGAAACGCTAATGCAAACCGAGTTATTTATCACTTGTCAAATAAATTACGGAGCTGTTTTGAAACACAAATTATAACCGACTGCGTATGTGAAGCACATCTCAATCTGCAATTTAAATGCGCCCGAAGTAAACCTCGAACCGGTGAAGAATGTCGCAAAAATGCGATTTTAAGTACAAAAGTTTAATTTTTCAGCTCCGATGCATGACGAAGTTATGTTTATTTATGGCGAGTTGGTGTAATCTCGTTTCGATCGCCATTGGCGAAAATCACGTCCAATTGGCGAGGGGATCGTCGCGACTACGCTCAATGCATACTTATGCAATTTAACATAATCTGCGTCCATGTTTTGAATTTTTTCCAAGTGTTAATTGTGCGAATGCGCTCAAGAAATTATCATGTTTTATAACGTCGATGTCTTGTCTCATAAGATAACATCACATTGTGATAAGCAAAATAGTGATTGTAATAGAAAATTATTAATTTTGCATTACGGATTTTATTGAGTAACTCAATCTTTATATAAATTTTGTAATCCATCATAGTTAAAAACAAACAACGCAATTGCTTATAAATAATTGTAGCGTTATGTGATTTCGTAAAGCATTGATAATAAACAATCCAATCCATGAGTGATATCGTAGCGCTCGACGACGCTTTTAATTCTAGCGCAAATACGAAATAATACTAATTCACTGAAAATCCAAAGAGCAAAAGTGAGAACAGAAACCACAAACTAAAATAAAAGCTTGAAGAGGAAATTTAGCCTTAGATTGATGGAAACAATTAAATATCGAACGTGGTCTACCTAAGAGGACAAACGGCTGCATATTTTACTTGCATATTACATGCGATATTGACATCCATCAATATCGCATGTAATATTTTATAACCCATACTCACATTATCTCCTATTATAATGATCAACCAAAAGAAAAGTTTCTATATAGATGTGATTCTTTTAAAGGTTAGTTAATTTCATAAACTTTAATAAACGCTGCAAAACAACAATTCGGTGCTATAGAACAAATCGTTTTACATGTACAAACACAAATATCCAAAACGTAATTCCACTTAAATGTAATTAATTATGAAAAACATCACCGGTTGTAAAAATACTGTCAATCACAAATGATTACCTCACTAAATAAATATCTAACAGTATTTCCTAGATCAGCAGTTCTGCAACATTTTTTATTTACCACGAGGAATCAATAGTATTTGGTTGCATAGTGGATAGAATGGATTTTCGGCGACAGAACTCTGTTGCTCTAGACAAATACTAAGGCGGAAACACTAAAATAAATATGAACCTGAAAAGAAATTGATTCAGATGATTAAATACAAATCGTGGTCTACCTGGAAGTGATAAACAGCTTCTCGTTTATCGCAAAGCACGTGAAATTTTAAATCGGAAAATATTCTGGTACCACATTGAAATTAATAAATAGCAAACGTGGTCTACCTAAAGATAACAAACTGCTCCTTGTTTTACTTGCACGTCTCCTTTAATTTAAATCGGGAAATTTTACTATACTGGATAGATCTTACAAGACCAAAATCGCAGAATATCTCAAATAATACTCCTATTTCATAACCGATTCTACCGCTTTCTGCCACTACAGTGACCAACCAGAAGTCCCGAAATAGACACGAAGGTTAGTAGATTTCGTAAACTTTAACAAATTCTGAAAGAAGTAATTCAATGTCAGAAAAAATCGTTTACTTTTATGCAGCCAAAAACGATTCTCGATTCACAATGTGGGCTAGGGGCTAAACGTCACACAGTCGCATTGAACGATTCATTGGCGTTCTGTGTATAGCCTCTCAAGCATCTCGTGAGCAAATCATCCCGGGACAAATCTTCATATATCGGCAAGATTCGCTTCTATAAGTCAGGATGTAGAGGAGGAAAATTCATAGGACTGCGTTGCATGAAGGGCTTCAGCGACCCGATATGCACACCAGGAGTCGACACCCGGGGGACAGTGCTGGTGCTGCGGCTGTTCGTTTGTTGAAATCATATTATGATAGGTGGCCATTATAGCGTCCTTCATGTCATCCTTCTAGTTTGGATTCCTCCGAATGGCAAGTCCATAGTACTTGGTGAATTTCTTGATGAGTACATCTGTGAGCTTCCCTTTTCCTCCGAGTTTAGCGGTTTTTTTTTAATTACGGAGTCGGCTTCCCATGCGTTTTTCAACGTGGCCGACACATTCGCTCTTGATCACGTCGAATTCGTCACCGTAAGGTTGAGCATCCAAAATAGGTTTGAATATTTTACTATCTCCATCACCAATGAAATGTTTGTATTTTACTCCATAGAGTTCTTCCGATCTTAGGAACATTTCAAGCATCGCATCGACCTCCATTTTTCCAGGAGATCCTCGATGGTTTATCGGACAGTTTTCTTGGTGTGTCTCATAGTCAGGGTCTCTCGGATGATCTTTAAAATAAGTGCAAGCCTGACAATAACTATTTTTCACAATCAGGTCGATAACTTTGTCCATATTATTGGCGATCAGCGTTGTCACACCAAAATGAGACGAACATCCTCTTTTCTTCCAAGAACCGTCCCCACTGAGAGTCAGGTTCGAAATGGGTCTTCCTTTCTTCTCGTTAATTTCCTTTTCTCCTTGAATGGCTTTTTTGCAGCTAATTTCGAAGAATTTCTTGCTCGATGCATATATGAGTTGCACTATGTTGTCATAACTTTTTTGGCTGAACCTTGTCCGAAATCCATGATGCCACAAAAGAAATTAATACCTTCTCTGGGTATTCCCAATAACCACATAGCGAGAACAGTATTATCCGATAGCAGAAACCTAAATTCACGATAACGTCAGTGCTAGAAACTCTCATTTTTTTTAGCTGAGGCACTCAATTCGCGATCGCTTGGCATTTCTTCTTCTCTTTCTTCTCGTTCCAAATTTGATGGTGGTCGCCGACGACGAGGACGACTTGCGCGATAATTTGGCTCACTCTCACTAATCTTCCGACTCATAGCTGCACGGTACGAGAGACACGCAAGATATGACCAGCTCGTTGACTTCCGAGCGCTTGACGCTTGAACAAGCTGTAACTCGCTCAGTCTTGTTCGGAGCATGATACCTATATACGCTGTAGAGATGTCTATACTACGAATTCCGATCTGAACATTTAGGAGCACATTCTCCAAGTGTTATTTTTTTAACTAAAAAAATCATAAAAACATTTCAAATTATATGACTTTCACCCCTTAATAGCGTTTTAATAAATAATTATAAATATTATTACACATTACATAATATATATTATTAAAAAATATTGGTATCTACACTAATCCATTTTACTGTGGATTCTTCTCTAAAATTAAAAACTCAACTAACTTTGCAATATAATTGTTAAAATTGTCTAAAATGCACAAAAAATGTCAAACATGAAAAAGGTATAAAATATATATATTAATTACAAACATTTTGGAAAATTGTCAAAATTGTCTAAAATGCAAAAGTAACAAAAAATGTTAAAATTGCATATAATAAAAATGTGTGAATATTGACCTTTGTTAATAATAAAAATAATAACACTTTTCTAAAAAAAAATGTCACCATGGAACTTACAATAAGACAAGCTAGTTCAAATTTTCTTCATTCACCAAACTATTAATTAACGAGATCAAAAATAATTCGCGGCCTTAAATAAACCCCAACAGTTCGAAGAGCACAATTGACTGAAACGAAAATTGTACCTAAAGATAGTAAGCGGCTCATTGTTTTATTTGCGGTAGAAACCTAAATTCTGTAGACTTCCGGTATTATATCATACCAGGCGAAAATTGTCGAACAAAATTTGGCATGCCATACCATACAACGATCCCCAGAGAAAGATGAACTTCTTTTGTTAATAGTTAAGCCACATAATTAATTGCACCTCAATAACTCAAAAGGGAGAAACGAATTAAAACTTGTCACCATGGAATGTACTTACAACAAGCTTTGTCGATTAAATGTGCTTTGTTTATCAAACTACTAATTAACGAAAGTAAAAAAATCAACCACTTAACTAAACCTGAATAGTTTATGAAGAGCACAACTGCTAATGCGGAGAAATGAGGTCGAGTCTTAAGCTTATATATTTGATCAAAAAATACCAGTAATTATCAAGTCAATTACTAGTATCAAAACCTGACATTTAAAGCGCATAAATCAATCACAGATGGCAGGTCTGTTGTTAGTCGGCATATTTCCACATCAACTCACAGAAAGCGTGTGAAGTCGTTTATTGGTATTTCATGGTTATGTTGGTATCGGGATGGGATATAAATAAGAAGTATTATTAATAGTTTTAGTGTAACAATGTCGAAAAAATCTGTGCAATGTCAAAAAGTCTCTGGGAATTGGCGATGACCACTTCTCTTAGTTAATCAATTATTAGTATTCCCCAATTTACACGAAACGTGAAAAATCCAATGCGTGAGATTAAATTACTCTAAGTAACTAAATAACTCTTCTCTCAGAAAATTGCAAACATATTGTAGAGAACCAATGAAGACAATTTCTTGATTATATACACCACAATATTACCAACGTTAAAAATCGACCCAACCCAAATTCAATAGGGACTGAAACAAAAATTTAGTCGATTCGAATATTCAAATACAAAGCGTCGCTTACCTGAAAATGGCAAACGGCTCTTTGCTTTACTTGCACGTTAGGTGAATGTTTACATTAGGACGAAAGTCCTAATATAAGATCAAAATAGTCGAGCAAAACATAACAATCCTCACAGGCATATCAACGAGATTCCAATTACTTTGTTGATCAAACTACCAAATAATCCCCACCAAATAACATTCGTCAAAATTTGAGCCCCAAGAAGATAAATGCTAACGCAGAAATTTCCTAGTATTAATGTCACATATCCTGAAAATAAACACAATGAAATTCGAACCACAAGGCTCCAACAAATAAATCTACATTATATGGAAAAATGGGTCATATTTTCAGTTTGCTGTTGTCATCTTTTTTATGGGACACTCAGCATTTAGACATTTCCGAACGTACCTAACGTAAGAGTAAAACTATATAGACATAGTGACTTTCATGGGTATCATTTAATTGAAATTGAAAGTAAAATCCAATACCTTCGTGCGTTGAAAGTGTCCAACATCAATATTGTACAAAACTAATTGAAATAATAATAAAGTTACAACTGAGTTTTGCTTAGTTGCTTTAGTGCCGGCGGCAGCGAAGTACTTGCAAATGTAGACAGTATCGACTTCGTCGGTTGCAGCAGACCACGAATTACGTAACAGGACGAATAAGAGCAGCGAGTGTGAGTGTGTATTGGCGTCTAGATGACGGTAATAATCACACACAAACTTTTGTCACTCATGCTTGCATCGACCTTCAGCGAATGTCGCCTGGCCTGATGAGCTCACAGAGGGCGAAACATCAGTCATCACCTGATACATTCGCTGAAATTAATTTTCAAATGAAACTCAATCCATAGTTAAAATCAAGCTAAAATGAAATATTTAATGATAATAAATGTTCCTGAAATAATTATTAATGCATATCGTAATACAGATCACGTATCAAGTTCCTAAAATTTGGAAATTGTAAAAGTGATTTAAGTGATCAGTTTTAACTTTTAAAAATATCGTACTTCGCGGTTACTCATTAGAAGGTAATTAATATAAATATGTTTGAATAAAAGTTCTTCAAAAATTTGTTAATAAGACAATATATTTTATTATTTGCACTATTTCTTTGGTATTTCATTATGGACTCAATATTTTCAAAAATATTTTATTTAACGCTGCTTAATATTTTTTTGTAATAAAAATAAAATAATAAACCCCTTGACCGCTTTAAAAAATACTAGGGATAACAAAAGACAAAGTCTATCAAAATTCGAAGATTGACGAAATATGAAATTTAAAGTACACTAAAATAAAAACTTGGGCGGTGTAATCCATAATTTGACATAACAAGCAATTTTAGTGTCGTTAATTTATCGAAATATGTTTGGAAATTACGTTTAATTTTTCACATTTTCACATTATTACATTATTGTATAGTCAATACCCTAGGGCGAAGTCCAGATCATCATAAGAAAACATCTGTTCAACTTAACCCTGACTAATATATTCCCACTAACCCTACGCCGAAAAAGAACTAATTAATTAATTTAAACTTTTGTATAAATTGTATTATCACCAGTTAATATTAAATCATAATAATCCAACATCACATAGTCCCATAAGTGTTTTCATCTAGAACCCACGAGAAGAATGTCACACTATCGGACCCAAATATAGTTCTTGGTTTACTTCGACCATAAATATAGGGGCCAACATCGGAAGACACAGGATTTTTAAAACCTGTATGTCTTAAATTTGATTTAAAACTAATACATCGTTCATGCTCCATTCATAATTTTATGCAAAACTCAGTTTTCACATTAAAGACATTGTAATAATAAATTAACGGAGATTGTTGTTTTAAAATATGAAAAATTTCTAAATAAAAATTTTGAAACGTACCAAATAACAAGTGTATCACGTAGGGTTTGTTACATTTGTAAATTTATATTTATAATTTTTTCATATTTCTCAGTTAATTACATTACATATATTATACAATAGAACAGGGGTGGCCAACCTGCGGCTCGCGAGCCACATGCAGCTCTTTGAAGTATTATTTGTGGCTCTCGATAAATGTACCCTGAATATAAATGTCTTTTAAATTACTGCCAACAAATATGAACGTTGAAACAAATTTCATTTCCATCCAAGTTAAGAATGATATGACTCATTGAAAACTGCGCGTACGAACATAAATAGTGGCGTAATTGTTCGTAATCGATAGATTCCAGACCGATTTTGAATTTGTAAACTTTCATTGCAACGGACAGTTGACATTGTGCTCTGGAGGAAACAATTTGTATCACTCTTGCCACGGATATAATTTGTAATCTGGAATTTTTGGTAAGTTAACTAAATTTGTTTCGTAGTATGTAACACGTGTTGTTATTGTTTTAATAACATAAAAATTGTATTTTCTAAATGTCTTTATTTATTTCCAGTTATTTTAAAAATATGACGACAAAAATAAAAAAAAGAAAATACGAGCAAGAAATTAGAAGTTTTAATAATTAGTGGGATGTCAAAAATTATAATGCTAGCAATTTACGTCGACATTACGAAACCAATCATCCTCAGTTTTCTAATCAGTATCCACCAAATTCCAAATTAAGATCAGATAAACTTGCTTCTTTAAAATCAAATTTAAATAAACAACAGTCAATTTTGACGACCTTTAGCAATCAAGCTAATAATGTGGCTGGAGCCAGTTTTGTTATTGCCTGGAATATTGCTCGTGCAAGACGCCCGTATGGAGAGGGAGAGTTTATTAAAAAAAAACTTGGAAGGTGTACTTAAAGTTTTAGATCCAAATAACGCAGCATTGCACAAAGTTGTTTCGCAAGTTCCCATCTCGAGACACACAACCGAGCGACACATAACTGCAATTAATACATCTCTTGAACGTAATTTAAAAAATGATTTGAAGAACTGTATTGCAGTCAGCTTAGCCCTTGACGAATCGACAGATATCACATATCTTCCGCAATTGGCAGTTTTTATACGTTTCGTTTCACCTGAGTTCGTTGTTAAAGAAGAATTATTAGATTTAGTAGCACTTCAAGAGTCAACCCGGTGATTACATAATGAAAACCATTGATGTGTCTCTTAATAAAATTGTAAGCATTACAACTGATGGAGCTCAGGCAACACTGGGTAAAAAATCGGTCTTATTGGACTTTTAAGAGATGATTCTCAACTTTCACAATTCTTACCGATTCACTGCATAATTCACCGAGAACATCTTGCTACAAAATATTTAAAATATTCTGATGTTTTGAAAACAGTGTTACACATTGTAAATTACATAGGCACCAATGCAAAAAATCATGGACAATTCAAAAATTTCCTTGAAGAATTAAAGGACGAAGAACTTCCAAATGACATTAATTTCTTTTGCATTGTTAGATGGTTATCTAGTTACAACGTATTAAATCCTTTTGTAGATTTGTTTGATCCGATAACTGTATTTCTAAAAGAAAAGGAAATAACCTATGCAGGATTAGACGATGACGAGTGGTTACAAGACTTATGCCCGGTTTCACAAACGATTGTCAAATGGTGAATTAGTTAACAAGCCTTTAAAGATTCGTTATTGTTTGTGAAATCCAAAACAATGGTAATTTTGCTTTTAACGGTTCGTCAAGGTAATCAATCGTCAAATATTTGACGATTGATTAAAGACTCGGTAACGAATCGTCAAACTTTTGACGATTCGTTAACAACCGATTAGCGTTTGTGAAACCGGGCATTAATGTTTTTGACTGATATCATACATATATCAACATTTGCAAACACTGAATTTACAATTACAAGGGTAAGATAAAATAACATCTCTCACAGTGTATATTTAGTTTTCAAACTAAATTACAACTTTTTCAAAAGGACATTAAAAATAAAACATTTTGTCATTTTCCTCGAATTAAAAGAATTTGCTGACGGAATACCAAAATAGTTTTCAAGGCTTGAAATATTTTAAATCGTCTCTTGATTTCTTCTGAACCTAGTTGCAATTAACATAATTAACAGAATTAATAGAGAAGTTCTACAATTAAAATATAAGTCCACGTCGATTACAAAATTTTGGAAATTGGTACCAGAATCGAAGAATCCTGAATTAAAAAACGCTGCTTGTCGAATTATGTCAATATTCGGAACAACGTACTATATGAATCATTTTATTCCACTTGAAAATTCGTGAAATCCAAACACCGATCAGTATTAACTAACCAGTATCTCAAAGAATTACTGAGAAGTGCTGTTACCAATTATTCACAAAATTTAAACGTATTTAATTGCGGCTTGCAAAAAATTTAAAATTTTGCAAAATGGCTCGGACTATCAAGGAGCTTGGCCACCCCTGCAATAGAATATTTGAATTTTTAATATACGCTTTTTATTTTCTTCCCAACCCAGATCTAACACGCAGTGTTTGCTCTCTTTCTTGTGTTCTAATTATATATTTACAGAGTTTAAAATCGATTAGGGTAATTTTAACAAATTATAAATGTCCCTTAACATGATTTTCATCATATGTCATATAGCTCAAATTATATATATGCAACACCAATTAATTATTTAATAATATATAATACTCTAAATTAACTTTAATATCGGTGGTCTATTTTAATTAAATTTGATTACAATTTTCCCAAAAACTACTTAAAATAATAATAATAATATAATGAAATTAATAATAACAATATATATCTACGATGTATTTAAATGACGTTTGAATTCCAATGTAGCTCTTGCACCAAATTTTTATGACCTAGGAATTTTTTACTAGAGAAGATTGTGTTTGGGTGTGTATAATATTTTTGACATTTACATCTATGTATTTTCATAGACGTAAATTTCAAATGTGCTATATTGCGTAAAGCGGCTACTCACACACCTGCAGCAGGGGCGATCTAGGGCGCACGGCGGCAGGGGCAATACGGTTCTTGTCTCTACACACATGCCTGCTATTCAGTTTTCGGTTATAAGTTGAGGTGAACACACGCGTTGAAACAGTTGCCAACGAACTGAGAAATTGCCCCGATCGCGCTACAGGCGGGGCAATCTAGGAACCAAGGAACTCGCGCCCCTGCCGCCTGCCGCAGGGGCAATCTACAAAATTGCCCCTGCTTACCTATACACATCACAATTAAGGAGGCAATCAAGGGTCATTCCCACTTTTATACCCTTGATTGCCCCTGCGGCAGGTGTGTGAGTAGCCCGCTTTAACCTCTTCGCCAACAACTATGTCATGTTTGAGCCACCTTAGTATCTACCTAGTCTCAAAGCTCCAAAGAAGCCTTAATTCCCAAAACAGAAGACCCAACCCAAGATATTCTGTTTTGGATATCCTTAAGTATCCACAAGTGGCCCCACTTGTTGGCACTTAGTGTATTATTATATTCAGAACAACTGGTTCGCTAGGCATTCAAATTACACATTTTCTAGTCAATTCCTTTCTATAGTGGGTTGTGGCCCTTTTGATTGCGATCATGGCAAATCAAATATTTCGTGTTCTAATCGACTTACGTCAATAATTTTTGTACCATTTTGCAAATATTTGAATTACGACCAATTGAAACCACACTACGTAACGTTTTTTATCTTTAACGTTGTTATAGAAATATTTTGTTTGGAATGAACGCAAGTGACGATGATACAAAAAAAACTTCTGCGACTTGAAAATATGTACTGTTATTTATCGGTTGTGCATTTTACTTGTTTGACAGTCGGTGACCCCGAGGTCGCGTACACTTTTAATGGTTAATATAATATATTGTTGCAAATTAAAATTCCGTGTACGTTTAACCTGTGCGTTGGCTCTGAACGCACATCGGTGGCCTTCAGCGCGCCGTGACGTCACTTTTAAAGCCGCATTCCTCGGGAGGGCGCATCGTTGTATTCGGACAGGTTTGTTGACTGACCTCCGCTCAACCCACGGACTGGTCCTTTAAAAAGTAAAAGTGTGCAGCACAAGAGAGGAGCCATTACGAACGCACTTACGCGATCGATCGCTTATTAGCGGTGGCATCCTTGCTTTCTACGCTCTGCTTGGCTGCGAGGTTACGGCGCACAATCGCTCCGAAGGAAGCCAGCCGCCGCATCGAAACTAGCGCCGTGTACTAATTCGGAATTTCAAATCTGCAGGTGTCTGTGACGAATTCGAGCGATCGCGAAGTCCGCGCCGCAAAAAGCGAAGGAATTCGAAGGGAACTATTTAAAAGTATAGCGACCGGGAAATATTGTCACTGCGAGAATTCAGGACGGGGATCTAAAAACAACTTCTATTTTTAGCGATTCTTCGAAACGAGATTTAGCTTTTTTATTTGTTTCGGATTACGTTTTGGTCTGTGCTTTTTTTATTTGAACTTTTGTGTCACTAGACAGAAAATACTACTTACGATTCGATAAAATATAAACGAAGCGTTTGTTTAATTTTCACCATAAATACTAGAAAGTAAGGAAAATAGCTATAAATTGCTATAAATTAACAAGATGATATTACAATTTTATTAGTAATTTTGCGCTACCGACGTGAAAGTTTTGATAACAAGTTTTACGCAGAAAATCGCATTATCGATCAATTTACCCTGCCGCACGTTGGTTGGTATTTTACCTTTATTAGTCAATTTCACGTGACGTGCAAGTAAAACAAGGAGCCGTTTATAATCCTCGGGTAGACTATATTCACTACCTATTTTATTGTTTGAATCAATTTGAAAAACGTTTTGTCATCATCTAACGCAGCGATTCATATCCATGAGAGGGGGGCGGGGTTACGAGAAAACATTTTTAGTTCTAAAAAAATTTAATTTTTAAAAGAATTTTTTATTAGGGACAAGGAGTTACCGAAAATATCGTTTAACCACTGCGTCGCGTCGGTCGGCATCTATCGATGAAAAATTCATTTATTCATTTCTTAGTTCACAATCCATTCGATCGGAACGTTTATGATGTTTTTAGTTTGTTCAAAAACAAATTATAAATAAAATAAAAATAAAATTGAAAGTTTAATTTAATATAGATTTTTGGTAAGTTTTGATAGACTAACACGTGGTATACATGGTTATACAGAAACACTAAGGGAGTCAATTTTTTATTTTCAGTTGAATTTTGGTTCTTGAAAATGCCACCAAGTAGACGTACCAACTTAAGTCGCAGAACTCGCAATACTGCAAGTCAAAGATATATACGAGCAAGTCAAACTGACGAGCAACGCGAAACACGAAATGAAGTTGAACGGAATCGATGTAATCGAAATCAGCAACGTGGAAATGTCGCGTTTAATCCTTGTCGAGCTACATTATATGGCCGTACATTATGAAAATGGTCAAAGAGTGTTTTTACAGCGGAGAACGTATTACGACGAGCACGAGATGACAGGCCGCCATCGACAACTTCTTCGAAATGTGCCAATGTGCCAGAATGATGACTTTGCCCGAACGCTGCTTTACTCCGAAATGCCAAGATAGTATACCTGGAAACAATCGTCAAAGAAATTTCAACGACGGAAACAAGGACAGCCAGTTCCAGGTTACCCGCAAGTATTTTCCACCAATGCACTAGGACGTCTTTACACAGTCCATCCCAGCCAAGACGAGTGTTCTTATTTTAGTTTACTGTTAGTCAATGTTCGTGGCCCAACATCTGCGAACTGTTAATGGTGTATTGTGCAACACATACAGAGAAGCCTGTCAACCTATGGCATTGCTAGAGAATGATACTCATTGGGACCACACCCCCGAAGAAGCTGTGATTCCGTCAAATGGTAAACAAATATGAACATTGTTTTCTATAATTTTGTCTATGTTTCCCATCAACACCGATTGATTTATGGAGCAAATATAAACATCATATGATCGAAGATATATTGCATCAGATGCGTCTTAGAACATCGAATGCAGATTTGCAAATGAACGAAGAAATTCACATTGAAGTAATTTTAATTGAGGGCATGTGCTTGATGCTTACTAACAAAGGATTAATACAATTAGGAATGAAAACACCCAATCGCCCAATGCACGACGCATTTCATCAAGAGTTTAGACGCGAAACCCAATAGGATTCCGAGGCATTGAGAGAAATGGTTCAAAGAAACGTCCCCATTTTAAATCAGCAACAAAAATATGCCTACGATACGCTCGTGAAAATAGTGAACGATGGAACTGGCCGAATTTTTTTTATTAGAGGCACCGGGTGGAACTAGATAAACGTTTTTATATCATTGATTTTGGCAACGATTCGATCGTAAAAAAGAATTGCACTTCCATCTGCTTCCTCGGGTATTGCAGCTACGTTGTTGGAAGGTGGTCGAACAGCTCATTCAGCACTCAAGTTGCCCTTGAACATGCAAACTAACGAACTCCAACTTGCAACCTTTCGAGGAATTCTGCGATGGCCAAAGTGTTGCAGCAAAGCAAATTAATCGTTTGGGATGAATGCACGATGGCACATAAATGCAAGTTTTACGAAACAACCAAAACCGGTTTGGTGGTGCTTTGATTCTATTGGCAGGTGATTTTCGACAAACATTGCCAGTGATTCCACGATCAACGCCAACCGACGAATTTAATGCATGCTTGAAGTCGTCCATTTTATGGAAATATGTCAGATCGACCGATCTGGAGAAGTGTTTTCGAAACAATTGCTCGACATTGGTAATGGCAAAATTCCTGTTGACACATCGTCTGGATACATTACATCCCCTGCAAATTTTTATCACTTTACTGAATCAAAGACCGAACTCATCGAGTTGGTTTTCCCAAACATTGCGCAAAATTATAAAAATCATGTTTGGTTGAGCGAACGTGTTATATTGCCTGCAAAAAGGTTTCAAGGAAATGAATTTTCAAAATAACATGGTGGTGATTTGATGACATACAAATCGGTTGATTCCGTTACTAACGAAAATGATGCTGTTAACAATCGAAAGGAATTTTTAAATTTGCTGGAATTGCCCGGATTATCGCCTAATAATCTGCAATTGAAAGTCGGATCGGTCATCGTTAAGTTGCGGAACTTAAACCAGCCACGTCTTTGTAATAGCACCCGGCTTACGGTGAAGAAATTAATGAAAATATCATCGAAGCCACAATTTTGAAAGGGCGAAGGGGGCTGTTCCCGTGTCGGAAAATCATCAACATTATTTATTTACGCGCCAGAAAACAAAACTAACAATGTTGCGTATCAAAAAGCATCACAATAAACACTATGTTTTTGAAAAAATTGTTTTCATTTATTCCAGTTCGAATTGGATATTCATAGCTAAGACTGGACAACGTCTGTCGGGTAAGCTAGTCAGTAAATAAAACTACTATTTTAAAATAAATCTTAAAGACTATAAGATTACTACAAAGTGGACGAAAATATTTTAAGGTATTTACCGGGCCGCGCTTGCGTAAAAGATTGTGCACCCCTGGTCTGTTGCATTTTGGTCGGGGTTGAGTTGGGTTGGAACTGTAATTTTAGAACTGTCTTTGGTGTTTCACATTTGTCAAAAGCCGTTGAATTTTGAATTTAAAATATTTGTAGAAGTATCTGTGTCCGATATCGCAATTTTTCCGAATGCATAGTTTCACATTCAAGTAAAACAATGAACCGTTCATCATATTCAGGTACACCGCGTTTTCTATTCAATCACTTGAAGTAATTTCTTAAATGAAATTTTCTTTCAACCTCTATTGTATTTGGATTATATTGGGTTGGGTTGGGTTCGCTAGCTACTAAAAATGTTGAGAACCCCTGGCCTGTTGGATTTGGGTTTGGACTTGGGTTGGGTCCAAATTGTATGTGTCCGCAATCGGAATATTTACTCGACATTTATAATTTGACATGCAAGTAAAACAATGAGCCGTTCAAACATCTACAACGTTTTCTATTTAATTAATTTGACCCAATTTCGAAAATTTTCTTTCCAAACTCTGTTGTGTTGGGTGAGGTCTCGTAATTATGTGGCACCTTTCATATTTCACGATTGGCACCAGTAGTTTCATAGACACTTGTAAATTGCAAATAATTTTTTCATCAATTTCTTTCAGTTATCAATTGTCTCATCGAGTTGTTGAAGGTTAATTAAGTGCACGATTCAATTTGATTTGATTCCAGCCTCAATTGGGTTGAGTTGGATCTTAAATTTTTGAAACGAGGTGATGTCGGAAAATGTGCGCGCTGCTACGCAATTACAGCTGTTTGCTTCGACCGACTAAGTCTGTATTGCCCAGCCTTGTAACTACTTCACAGCTGTCGGCACGAAAGAGCGCTCTATGAGCTCACGACCTCATCACACATGCATTTGTGAATGAAATTTATTTTTAATGTGGTGGTGTCTTTCGCGTTTCACGATTGGCACCACATGCTGCCTGTTCGTGTGTTATTACGAAATTCAAATAATACTAGTTTTCTAATGCCATCTGCGTTAATATTCAAATATATCAATCATCAATTTCTGCTGAGTATTTGTTTCCTATCGTTCATAAAACGACGTTCATTGCAGATTAAAAAAAAAAACATTCTGTATGCACACATCTAATTAGAGCTTATTACAGTAACTACGTTTCCGTCTATGTAGTAGTGCAAAGAGAAGTTGAATAATAATTAATAAAATAAAATTAACGCAAATATTAATGCGTATGAACGATCTATAAGCAGCGTGTCCGCAACGTCTTTCAAAATCGTTAATTATGTAAATGTAGCGATTTTATAAAAAGAACACATTACACTTTAATTAAGTTAAGGCCCCAAAAAATATAATCAATCCGGGACTGTTTCTCGAACGTCATTCATTATTTATTCCATCAATTTATTTACAAAACTATTCGTCTTCGTTATATCAAAGTTTTATAATTAATCATCGTTAATTTCAATGTTTCACTGCTCCCTAATTAGTAATTGCTATCTTGTTTGCAATTACATCGTGAACTCCGATAACCGCGTAATTATGTGACCTCTATCTTGCGCCGTAGGTGACTCACAATAATGACACTTAAACAACCACCGAATATCATTTGCACTGGTAATTGAAATGACGCCCGATAATGTCGGTACAGCAACGACACTTAAACGAACGCTGATTTTTTCCAAGCAACGCGACACTTTCGCAAACGTAAAATTAACCACTTAACAAGACTGACACACATACCCATTTCTCACATGCGCGCTGTTTCCTCCGTGTATCATTGTTCGGCTCCGTTTTCCGCCTTAAACGAATAAATCGCCGACCAACTTTCCAAAAGTACGTTGCATTGTTAATTAAAATTGTATATAGAACGAAAATTTATGCCACCGATCGCGTACTGTCGTTAACTTCATATTTTGCATTCCAAGAGCGAAGCCGTTGTTTATTAGACGAAATTGCGTCTGTAACATTATCCCAATTCGTCTTGCTTTGTTCCGCCGCAGAATTGTGCGTATGAGCCTTGAATTCAAATGTCGATGACTCGACTAATTACTGATTTCCCGATTAATTGTGCGAGTGTATAAGTTAATCGTTCTAGGTTCGAAGCCACTGAAGCACATATTCTAAATTATTGTTTCTTACCCAAAATAGGCGAAATAGTTTTTTCCACAATCAGAAAAAGGATATTTACTCCAGTCCTTAAAGAGGCGCCGATGTGGCATTCGATCAACATGGCGTTGAATTATGTTGGACTGTTACAAAGCTCTATTTAATTAGCACCACTTCCTTGCCAATTGGCAACAAACAGAGTTTCGTATCCTTGCAGGTGTTGATAATTACACCAGTAAAAAGATCACTGTAAACAATATCTCGTATTTCATTTTCAAACTTTCAAGATTAATACGCATAAAAATATAGATAATGAGGTGAAATGTTTTAGCTGGTTGCGAAATGTCCAACTAATCATCCCTGGCAGGCAAATAATTGCACATGCGACTCCGGCTTTGACTTTGAGTTAGGCCGCAGCGAGGGATTAAATTGTTGACGTGTTCTTAATCATACACACTACAATGTTCGAGTTTCACAAACACTGTAATTAGTTTCGACCCGGGATGCCACAAAAACTAACACCCGGCCAAATGAACGTTCAAAGATGGCTATGTGGAGTTTAAGTGCAACAATAGATATTTATTCAACAGGCACAAAAGTGCAATTTTATAAAAAAAATTTAAATATTCTGCTCTTCGGATCTTGATTTCTAACTTTTTCCACCCGGTTATAAGACTTGATGATCTTGTGCTGTAGTATATTATTTCATAACTTAAAATTAATTAAAACATCAAATGATTGAAACTGTCCGCTCAGGACAGTAAACGATTCCATGATCAATTTTGTCCTGAATACATTCCGAAGTGGAACTACTATGGTCTATCTTTCCAATTCTAGCATTGAAAATTACTTCCGAGTTATCCGAAAAAAGTCAACTGAAATCGTCGTTTGAAACATAAAACCGATTTTTTTTTATTCTGTCATGTTCATATCGTTCCAGTTTGGGCATTTGATATCACTCTATGACATACAAAGCTTTCAGCGACAATGCGTATGACGCGAAATTTCCCAGTGCAAGGATTCTCACTGGAAATGTTTGACTCGACTATGTACACAGAATATGATGTTCCAGTCGAAATAATTGATATTTGTGATTGGGCCACAAAAACAAAAACACTTTGACAAAGGTACACTATAAATAACTTTGGAACTAGTAATATTTCAGGATTACAAAAGCAAAATGATTTCGAATAATAAATTATTAGAATAGTCTACAAATATCGAAAGCAAAATATCTTTCATTGTAGGAAACAAAATTTTAAAATTTAAACAAATTCTATTTCGCGCATCTTATACGAGTTATACGGCGTGTTTACAAACATTCCTATTACATATACATACGCATACGCCTAGGTGTAAATGAAGCCATAAAACAAATAGAGTCAAAACATCGTTTATTGCAGCATAGAACACAATGCAGATGAAATATGTCATTAAGGCAAAATGCCCACATGTGGTAATGTGAATGGACTAAATATTTTTAAAAAAATGTAACAATGATTAATTTGAAATCTGAGGCTTTCACGCAAAATATTTATACATTAAATATATTTAAATTTGATTTAGTATTTCAATTATAGTTCCTCATTAAAATTTGAACGCAGCGGCCCTGGTTAGGAGGAGCTATTCAAGATACAAATCTTTGAGTCGCACACCAAAAACGCTAAAAGAGAAATCGTGTCACCTCTGACGAAAACAATTTAACATCCACTTCCTAAACCCCGCGTGAGCTCGCTATTTTTATAGCCCTCAATATTCGAAACATCGGCGGAATTTATTCGTTGGAAGTTTTTGCCAACAATTTGCGGAATTTACATCAAAATATTTCTCATGGTTAATTCGGCAGCAAGCCTCTTGATTTATGATCTCCAGGCGCCGTGTTTATGATTTTTACGTATTCATTTTTCTCGTTGTATATGATAGTTGTTTGTGCAGTTATATAGATACTTTCATGTGACTTTTCACTTTATAAAAATAAAAAGTCTCGTTCCTCGATCGGAAAGCACTTTAGCAAATGCAGCAATTTCTACACAACAATAACATATTTATTATTCCATAAACGTATAAACTTAATTTGAACTCAAAAAAGTTACCCGTGTATTCAATTATTTTGTACAAACCGTGCATATGAACCTTGGCAATTCCCACCACAACAACTTCACTAATTACTACATAAGATGACCTCGCATAAAATTTACATAATAACCATGCTTTTAGATACATTGTTTATTATAATCAATTTAAAGAAACAAAGTAATAAAGGTAATTAAACGTACTATTAGGTCATCGGTCGTAAATCTGAATTTCTAAGACTAGCATCAATGCAAATCTATAATTTAACCACTACGTACAATGACTAACAAGCGGATTTATTCGGAACGTTCCCAAATTTATTTAAAGTTTCGTAACACTTTTGTTCGACCTGACATAAATTCATTGATATTGGCATTTATACATTTTTCTACGCGCCCAATGTGTCACGATTGCAAATTTTCAGAAACGTGATCCTTCGATATGAGACGAAGTTGTTCTCAGTGGGCGTCGCTGCCAGGAACGCAACGTTTAATATTTGAATTTAAAATAGCAATACTACTTTTTAAGCTTAAGATCTACAACGAAGCAACAAAATCCCATTAGAAAATATTTAGAGCCATTATTAGATGAAAATAAACTGAACAAAAATCTTACACGTGCCATGTTTTACAATTGAGATTTATATTTAAGGCCGGGCATAAATATTTCAAAGTTATAAATGACGTTGTTATTTTACGAAGAAATTCGCCTGCCGGAATTTCAAAGATATATTTTCTTGAATAGGGTCAATTGAGCTTGCTAAGTAGAACGAAAGTTTTTTACTATTTTATCCCAAAGTGGTAATGGAATTGTACATACAAACGTGTGTGTTTTTATCAAAATTTTTATTAATTTTTAGGAGACATCGTTTACCCATTTTTTCATCAATAATTGAAGAATATTTTAATTTTTTCAATCTATAAGATTTAATTATTTTTACGTAATTTACACCTTTTTTATAACTATGTTTTATAATCGAATGAATGGTAAAAAAGCCTCCGAAAACAATTTTTTTATGACGTTGCACAAGGTTGCAAGCTTGTGTATTAAAAAAATCATTGGTCCCAGAACCAAAATTTTAACGACTTGAACGATGTCATAATTTCCCTATTGAATGTTTGGCGATGAATTAACCATTATTTAAAAAAAACAATCCCAAACCAATTCGAATAAAATTGGTCGTTACTACAGATATTTCTCGTTATTGCCAAATTGGTCCCAACCCATCGATTTGCGTCACGAGAGATATTTTTCACTATTGCCTTCGCATTGGCCCAATCAATTAGCGCGTGCTCTTAAGTAATGTCGTAAATGTATGCATCCAGTTCAAATTAACCTAATCGAATTCAATACAATTTGATACAACTATATCTTTGTAATAAATGGCTTTATTTTGTAATCATTTTTGTAATGCAGCTCAAAGGTAAATATGATTAAATGCAACATAAGTTGACGGCGAAATTTGTTTAGTACCCAAACGTAATTTTGTAGGGAACATCATGTTCTGAATCCAATCAACATTTTCTTCAAAGAAAGGCAAAAAAATCTTCGAAAGTCAAGTGGAAAGTTTTAACATCAAACCCTATATGGTCTGAAGTCAATCGAAACTACAAATACAAACAAAACTCAAATAATTTTAAATAATTTATACCCAACCGCGTCCATGAGCAAGTTAGAAGCACTGTTCGCCAATTTTGCTATTGGGTTAACCGTCAAGTTAGGAGGTTTTTACACCAAGCCTTGTCTGGTCTGAATCCAAGCGAAACTTCATTCAAAGGCTCCGAAGAAAAGCAAAAAAACTCCAAACAAATTCTAATAAGTTATGCCCAACCACGTGCGTGAACAAGTTAAACGCAACCCTCGCCAAGTTTGCTATTACATTAATGGTTAACTTGATCAGTTTTTACATCAGACCCTATATGGTCGGAATCCAATCGAAACGCCCTTCAAAGAAATGCAAAAAACTCAAACAAATTTAAATAACTTGCAGCCAAGTCCATGAGCAAGTTCGAACGAACTCGCGCCAACTTAACTATTGAGTTAATTATTTATCATTATCACAGAGAGCTCGACCGAACTGAACTCTTTACCTGCTTGAACAATCGAAGTTAACAATTTTAAAAATTAAATAATATATTCTTTGTATTGTAAGTTGCGCCTCAATAAGAAGACCAAAGCCAATTTTGTTGAAATTGTAACTGAATTGGAAATTAAATTGTGGTGGAGATCTCAGTTTACAAAATTCATTGATGAAGCGAAGTGAATTCATAGAAATCCATGTCGACTATTTTAAAATTATCAAATCTACCAGTGGATTCAAATTGAAAACTTGTTGGTCCACAATCATTAGTAATTGTTTACTTTTGTAATTTTTGGCTTCAGTTGATGTTTATCACTTTGCTTTGGGTTCACCTTATATAAATGACATCCTATTGTTAAGTTTTGACAATTAGTAAATTCTAACAGAATCAATTGTGAATGAACTGAAGTTGATTGAGTTAAAGTTGCAAAACGGGCAGTTTTAGTTGAAATGTGTTCCAACAAAAACCATCTTCATTGCGTTGTGTGTAATTACTAAAATAAAGCAAAATTTAAAAATATATATTTTGGTTCGGATTTTGCTTTAAAGACACCTCACACAAAATTCAATCATAGTCGGCTCAGCTTTGTACAGATACGTCGCGTCGATAATAGAAAGAAGCAATTCGATACACATCCAAGAGCAAGTTAGAACAGACTAAGTTTATTATTCGGTTGGCTTAACAATTTCATTCGTTATCATAGTCAACCCAATTGAATGAATCTCTTGTTTTTTTGGCAGAAATTCTTTAACCTATGGGTTCGAAACCCAGGATAATGGCCAAATTGTAAGCAAAAGTCAAAATACGTATCCAAATGCGTCGAAATTTTAATCAAAAAGTTCTCTTCTCAGGCTGTAACTAAAAATTTTCCACCAAATACCGAATCCATTGTTAGAGATTTATAGAAACGACTATTGACATTCACTATCGATCCACAATCCGAACTAAAATTGTAAAATCCATTGTCGCTCAAAGTAAAATTGGCACAAACTTTGACACCCAAGAATTACGAAATATAGGGTTTTTCAATCGGGACGGGTCGATGTTGTTTTGGTGGCGTCTGTCTAATCTGGTTTTTATTATTCAGTCACTGATGCCCAATCACCACGGCAAGTTACACGATTGAGTAACGATTGAGCACGTCCAAATGAGTGTTTGTTAGTGCAAACGTTGGTGGCCAAATTCGAGACAACCGGTTCGGTAGACCATCAGCCAAAACCTGTACGTCAATGGAACGCCAGATCGGCCGAGAACATTGGCGCGGTCCGTGAAAGTGTAGAGGAGAACCCGGGGCAGTCAATTCCTCGCCATGCAACAAGCACTCGGCCTTTCGGAGACTTCAACTTGGCGAATTTTGCGTCGGGACTTGGGCCTACACCCGTACAAGATTCAACTGACCCAGGAGCTCAAACTGAATGACCATAGACAACGCCGTTTGTTCGCTGACTGGGCTTCGGAGCTATTGGAAGAGGCGCATTTTTGGATGAATGTCTGTGTTAACACGCAAAATTGCCTTATATGGGATGTCGCCAACCCACACTAGGTTCACCAGGTGGCAATGCATCCACAAAAAGTTTCTGTTTGGTGCGGATTTTGGGTCGGCGGCGTCATTGGGCCGTACTATTTTGAAAATGACGTTGGTGAGGCAATCACCATCGGCCATATCCACCATATGGAGCTAGACGACATGCGGTTCCAGCAGGATGGGGCTACGTGCCACACAGCAGACGCTGATTATGGACATTCTGCATGAACAATTTGAGGGTATGGTTATCTCTCGTAGAGGTGACATGAATTGGGCACCAAGATCGTGCCATTTGACACCCCTAGACTTTTTCTTGTAAGGTTACCAATAAGCTGCAGTCGAATGATGCCCTTAAAGCCAATATAACTAACGCCATCGCTCAAATTCAGCCGGATCTATGCGGCAGAGTCATTAAAAATTGGATCCGGATAAATAAATTGCATACATGGACCTTTCAAATAAAAGAAAAAAATCGTTAATACCTCACACACAACTTGTTTTATTCCATTTCAACATCGATCCGTCCTCATTGAAAAACCCTTTATAATGAAGCAAATATGATGAAGACAGTCGAGCAAATATTGATAAGAAATAAATTCGAACACATTAATTTGATCCTATTTTTAATTTTTAAAATAGATTTTTTTTTAATTTTTATGGCGCATGGTATACCAAAATTTATTTTTTTTATTAACCGATAACCAATGAATTTTTATTATTTTTGATTGCCTTATTATTATTATTATTATTATTGGGCCCGTCACATAGACTCAAGTTATTCCGTTGTGCGGAGGTGTTTTCTTGCAGAATAAAAAAATGCCTACCATATCCGGTTAAAGCGGAAGTATCCATAAATATATGACGTTGAGTCTCAAAGAAAATTGAAATTAAAACAATTTCATTTTTCTATTTTTAACTGACCTTGTTACCTACATTCATTTACTCATTAATTACCCTTTTCATTTTTTACATTTCTGCCAGTAACAAATTTAATTACATTTTATTTATTAAAACGGTTTTTTAATAAATACATTAAAGCGTGGACATCCGTATAATCGACACCACATCTACAAGCTCCTGTACCTATAACAACGTGCTCTTGTACGATAACAGGGAGATCAATGAACTCTGTAAATGATAAATATATGCGCTCTATCTATCGCCAGTAAATAAACTTATCGGTTTTAAAAGTACTCGGTTCCGCCACATTTGTCAGACTAAAATCATACTTGCTGCTAATCTAATCTACCACCATTAGCATATTTAGGACATTTTCATATAAAATCAAGAACGTAAAGACTGACGAATTTATGAAATGCACTAAACACGTACTCTTGTTATCAGCTTCAGTTATCACATAAATATAGGTTCTCATTACCATTTCAATTACACAGCAATTAGTAATTAGTTCTAGGATATATAATCACAAATAATTAATCTCTACCGCATTGGGTTGTGTAATCCGTAAATTGCAAAATTAATACCAAGTCCGTGACATTTTAATGTGATCATATATATAGTTGTGGTATTTATCATCAGAGAAGACAATACGGAGTTAGATATATTATCTTTGTCTCAGTTTAATATAACTGAGAAATTGATATAATGGAATTTATGGGATGAATGAGCGAACATTTTGGAACTAAAAGCTTTATGATAAAAATTTAATAATGACATGTATCAAAGAAAATCCGTTAAGATGAATAACTTAAACGATCATTTCCGGTTGAGCTATTGCGTTCAAAATAGGACGTTTTCCTCCTTGCTACGTACAAATGTTAAGTTTAAAGTTTCAGAGCTCTAGCTATAATCGTCTGGACGCTAGAGATATGTTCTGTCAAAAATTATCAACGCCATTAAATTTTGTGGCGTTTTTGAATTAGCTCTTCGTGGTCATGATGAAACCTGAGATTTTCCGAGACTACACCTCTGAACTGGATGCCGCTTTGAAGGACCACATTGAAAAGGCTACAGTTTTTAAAGGCATATCAAAATCAATTCAAAATGAATTGTTAGACTGTATGTTAGAAGTGTTACAAGACACCATAAAAAAGGAATACTGAAGGCTGATATTGTGTCAGTCATGGCTGACGAAACGACAGATGTATCAGCAGTTTTTCAAATGGCTGCAGTTTTCAGATATGCTTTACCGAACGGGTCTCCTGTAGAACGTGTATGGGCATTTGTGAATCCTGCAGGTCATGACGCTGCCAGCCTAGCAGCAAAAATCAATGAAGTTTTGGAAAAGGTGGTGGATAAACCAGGACAACTTATTTCGCAAAGCTACGATGGGGCTAGCGTGATGTCTGGACAATCTGGGGGTGTTCAAGATAATTCAAAGACACTAAAAATATGTTTTTATGTTCATTGTTACGCCCATCAATTAAATTTGATACTCTCTCAAGCTGCAACTCAAAATTAATAAGTGCGAGTGTTTTGTTCTAACTTGACTGATATTACAATTTTTTTCCAACTCTCCTCAACGGGTAGCAATTCTAGATGAAATAGTTGGTTCCAGAATTCCACGTGCTTCATCCACCACATGGAATTTTAGAAGTCGTACTGTTTGTAGCATTTTTGAAAATAGAGAGTCACTAATTGAATGCATGGGGAAAATACAGGAAACTTCCAAGCAGACAACGGCTATTAATCAAGCCTCCGCAATATCTCGCATGCTTCAGGATCCTGTATATTTGTTTTGGATGACAGTGTTCAAGCGAATAATGCCACATAGTGATAGCTTGCATAATCAGTTACAAAAGGCTTGTACTGATTCAGTCCAAATACAAGAATACTTGAAGACATTCGAGGACTGCATTCAAAAAGAGAGGGATAGTATCGACAGTGTTAAAACTGAAATTCCAGAAGGGCCAACGCCAGTTAAAAGACCAAGACAGAACGATGATCCGTATATTTCAAAAATTGTTGCTGCCAAGGAAATTTGCGATCTAATTATTAATCATGCAAAAAATAGGTTTTCGTTCATTTTGTATAATGAATATCCCCTTTTTATGTGCGGTGATCCCTAAATTAAATTATTTACTAATAAAAAAAAAAGTTCAAATAAATTCAAAATTCCCATCATACATAGATCACAGGCTATCCCCACTGCGTGCTAGTATTAATGACAATTGCACATAGTTATAAATAAATCAATTAATCCGTTAAGGCATATAAGTAGAAATGTTTAAATAAATTAAACAAATCCGCTACAGCCTATCTCACTGCATGCTGGTTTAATAACAAATAGCAATGAGATGTGTCTTCCGGGTGTTTTTTGAAGTAAACTTGACGTTTCGCTGATCATACTGTCAGCTTCTTCAGAAGGTTTCTAAAGATTGGTGTTGATATCTTTTTCTCCGCGTTATATAGCCGGTCGTTGCTACGTTCCGTTGATCCGGATCCGTTATCGTCCGCTGATCCGTGTCCGATGCGTCTCCTGGATTCGCCCTGGTGGTCCTGGCTGCGTGGTCGATGGTTCTTTCTGCGTCTTCCATGGTTCTTGCCGCGTCTTCGATGGTCCTTTCAGTGCCAATTTCCAAACTTTGCTCAGTCTGTACCCATCTTCTCGGTTGAAGTTGTTCGGGTTCTTCATTATTTCCAAAGATTCTCTCACTATCCGTGGGTAGTATTGACTGTTTCTAGCGAGGAGCTTGACGTCGTTGTAATCGATGATATGATTGCTTCCAGTGTGGTAGTGCTCAGCTACTGCGGATTTTTCTGTGCTACCATGCTTCATGTCTCTGCGATGCTCGTTTAGTCTGCACTGTATGCTGCGTCCAGTTTGTCCAATATACGATTTCCCGCACTGACATTGAAGCTCGTATATTCCTTTAACTCGTAATCTTGGTATCGAGTCTTTATTTGACGGAAGCAGTTCTTTTATTTTCTTAGCGGTGCCGAATCTGACGTCGATATTCTTCTTCTGTAGAGTTGCTGGTAGCGCTACGTGGACGACACATTTGTGATATGGCCCCACGGTATAGACAGCCTGCACACGTCCAAGGAACACATCAGCAGACAACATGCCAACATCAACTTCACGATGGATATGGAAGAGAATGGCTGCTTACCTTTCTTGGATGTACTGGTAAAACGCAACAACAGTGGAAAATTGGGACATGGAGTATACCGCAAGAAGACCCACACGGACCGATATCTACACGCAGACTCTCATCACCATCCACAGCAGAAACGATCGTTAGTCACAACACTGCTACGCAGAGCAGACAGGATTAGTGATCCTAGCAACAAAACTAAAGAAATCCAACATGTGAAGGACGCATTGCAGAAAAACGGCTACAAATCAGAGGAGATTGAGAGACTTGCCAGGGCTAAGAATAAAACGAAGGATGACCCAAAACAAGAACCAGTAGGATACGCATACCTACCTTACATTGCCGGAGTGACGGATAGGCTGAAGAAAACTCTACAGAAGAAGAATATCGACGTCAGATTCGGCACCGCTAAGAAAATAAAATAACTGCTTCCGTCAAATAAAGACTCGATACCAAGATTACGAGTTAAAGGAATATACGAGCTTCAATGTCAGTGCGAGAAATTGGACAAACTGGACGCAGCATACAGTGCAGAGTAAACGAGCATCGCAGAGACATGGAACACGGTAGCACCGAAAAATCCGCAGTAGCTGAGCACTACCACACGGGAAACAATCATATCATCGATTACAACGACGTCAAGATCCTCGCTAGAAACAGTCAATACTACCCACGGATAGTGAGAGAATCTTTGGAAATAATGAAGAACCCGAACAACTTCAACCGAGAAGATGGGTACAGACTGAGCAAAGTTTGGAAATTGGCACTGAAAGGACCATCGAAGATGCGGCAAGAACCATGGAAGACGCAGAAAGAACCATCGACCACGCAGTAAGGACCACCAAGGGCGAATCCAGGAGACGCATCGGGCACGGATCAGCGGACGATAACGGATCCGGATCAACGGAACGTAACGGATACGCATCAACGAAGCGCAGCAACGACCGGCTATATAACGCGGAGAAAAAGATATCAACACTAATCTTTAGAAACCTTCTGAAGAAGCTGACAGTATGATCAGCGAAACGTCAAGTTTACTTCAAAAAACACGGCAACACCCGGAAGACACATCTCTTTGGAACGATGGCCGTGAAAGCCTACATTCGATTAACAAATAGCAATGTTTTAAATAAATGAAATTAATCCGCTACAGCCTACTTAGCTGCGTGCTGGTGTTAAAAACAAATTGAAATACGTTAAATCAATAAAATGAGTTCCTTACCTATTGAAACATAACTGTAAGTAGCACTCATTCACACCCCGAAAAAATGTCCGAATCAAACTTGACTGCCGCAGCAACGCCCCTGATATTTTCGACCGGTACTATAGTCGTTAAGGCGGATGCTTTTGTTGTAGCCGTGGTTGATAGCCACTTTACGAATTGTACTATCGAATTTGCCTAGATTGGTTTAAAATAAAAACAATCTACGAAATTTCGATATGAAGACGACATTTGATGATGATAATTGGAAAGTTACAACAATTTTGATTAGAAAAGTTCTTTAAAAGATATATGCACCGCCCAACGTCCAGTTCAGCCGTAAATTATGGGTCTAACGAGAGTATCTCTCATGGAAACGTCGCAATGTGAACAAACAAACAAAAAAATATGAACATTAATCTAAAAATTCTTTTAAGGGTCGTATATAACGCGGGCTATAATTAATTTACGGCGCAATTAATCAATACCGTGCATAATTAAATGGGACATTAAACTCAATTGTGATGAATAAAAGAAACTAAATTTGTATAGATCTGGGCGTACAATAAAAACGATCCAAGATATTTTTATTAGAAGACGAAATTTCATACCGCCGTGGAAAGTTACAATATTTTTTGTTAGAAAAGTTTTCTGGTAGATATGCACCCCGCCAACATCAATTAGAGCATAGCTTGTTGAAACGTCAAATTTGAACATCAAAATGTCGAATATAACTATCACAACTAATTAACTGCAAATAATCAATCGGTGTAAAACTAAGGTGGGACGTGTAATAAATCAATTATGTATTGGACTGAAATAAATAAAATCTCTACTGTATCTGTGTGAGTGAGCAGTAATTATTTATATGATAAAAAAAATCTTATAATTGCCTAGTCTGACACAACTGGGCTAAATTTACCCATTAGTCAAAAATATGAAGCTGTAAATGTGCAAATTTTAAGTTAAAGCATCGACATTAGTTGATCCTTCCATTGTTCCAAAGTTGTTTCGAACTAAGCCCCCTTTTAAAACTAGACCATAAAACTTCCAGAAAGAGGCCACCGAAAACTCATTACTGCAACATTCACGCAAACACTGGGGCTTAGCGTTTTCTCGGACGCGTTTTAATTTTTAAATACGCGATAATTTGTTGCGAGTTAAATATATTTATTTAAGCAAAATAAATTTATCGCATCGACGTGGAAATTTCCACATGTAAATGAAACAGTAATTGCAACATCGAAGTGCTAACCTAAGCAATAAATACTTCTGGGAAAGATTAAAGATTTTGTAACGGAAACCAATTAGAAACTTTAAATTCTTCGAGACAATGCGCACCAGTTGTTAATTGAACGAGCAATTAACCGCCATCGAATGTAGCATTAACCAGCCAACAAAAACGAACCGTTTCAACTACAATTAAAGATAAATCGATGTGCTTGGATGTCATAACCTTTTGCATAATAATAAATAATGTTCGGATGCGGTGTGCGCGATATACATTACATTAAGAGGGTTGCAGAATCGTCTACTGAATTACGGGAACTAGGGTAATGGGGGAAAAGGGCTAAAATACTAAAATATACGTTAAGGTACACCGCACACGAGCTCAATATTAGTTGGTCCGTTGGCGCTGGTAATAAAATACGCCGTTTATAATACGCCGCAGAAACAACTCGCTGCAAAAAATTACATACGTGTAATGTTGCATGTTTAAAACAATGGAAAATTACTCATCTTGAAATTTGACGTAATCATGTGGGCAGGGAAATACCCAAAATGTTATGCAAATTAGAATTTTTCCTATAAAGCGTAATCAAAGATAAGTAGGTAACATAAGTTCGTAAGTGAGTAATCTGCTTAATCCCCGTTTTTCGCTAATGGTTTAATTTTTGCCCTAATTATTCCATAAATATGATATTTTGTGACGTAAACACTTACTATTTCTAAACTATTAGATAGATTCCAGCTGGGACTTTATTTTAGACAATTCAATTATCTTTATTTATGCGTAATTTCGTCGTATCTGGTACAGTGCCTGCGGCGTATCGTATAAAATGTTTGGCTCGCGCCTCGACCAATCAAATTACCGTATTAATTATTTTTTATTAATTAATTTTATTAAAATCGATGTTATCATATTAATGGAAATTGTCACCAATTTGGTTGCTCAAAAAATTCCTCCACTTGTGCGTTAAACTCTTTTATTTAGGACCACCTTCGCATCAACACCGTATTAGTACTTTAAGGGGGGATCCTGCTTTAGGAGGCCTTAAAATAGCGTTTTTGGGGAAATTTTTTAGGGCAGAAAAAAATGAGCAAGTCTAGTATTTAGAGTATTTTATTGCGTATTTGAGCATTAAAAAAAATATGTCGAGAGAAAAATATTTAAACGGAACCGATTTTTATGCACATTTGTGCAACACCTTTCAATTGCAATTTACAATCGGTGGGAAAGATGCAGCCTGTAACTTTTGTCTGAAACAAAAAAACAAAGAAAATGGTAATTCTCATATATTTTCTTCTATGAGAACTAAAAAAAAAACCAAAATTTTGAAATTCAAGATTTTTCTCATGTTTGAAAATAAATCTGCTCTTTGCAGGAAGAGAAACTCATTTCAACTTGCTAAAAAAGTTGTTTAGAATTTTTTTTTCATTAATCTTTTTAATTCAAATAGAATAGAATGCTACTGAAGCCAACAAAAGTTTTGTTTCGTTTTGATTGCTTGTCTAGTTTTCTCGCAATCACGCCCACCAGTTTAGAAAAATCGTAAAAACGAAAACTGGAGAAAACGCGCTCTAAAGTTTACGATCAGGAAAAATGTTAATTTTCGATTACTTACGGAATATCTCGTTATAATCCTACTATAGCTCTTACGAACTCAAAATATTATTGTTTCGAACGACCGATTGAACTTTTTTCAGTACATAGTTCGGTGTTATGTTACTGCGGGGAGGGGCGCGCGTTTCGTTTGTCCGAGCGTTCATGCGTTCGTATATTTTTTGCTCGACACCTCGCTGTGTTTAGTGCTGTATCTTTCAAAATATTGCGAATTAGCCGCTATAACTTTTTATACATATTCTTAGATATATTAAGCATAGATTTGAGCAATAAAAACAAATCGATTTTTTGAGCCTTCTAAAGCAGGATCCCCCTTAAGGAACCCAACCTTCATTGTACATAACGACACCCGTTCAATGCTCCATTAAAATCTCTATGGTAAATAGGGGACAGATGGCGTAACTTGCTTTTACTAGTCGGATTTTGGTGCGGAAGCTCGCTACTAGATTTCGGTTCGAAGTTTGGCTGTCTCAGTTTTATCGACCGGAGCGTCTAAAACTCCTCTATTTACCCTACTCTCTAATTGAAACATTCATTTATATTAATAACAGTTCTATAATAATTCGAATTATAGCCAAGTTAAATGTAACTGATGGACATCATGGTTTTAGAACAATTCGAAGAAACACCTCGCGCTACAAACAAGCACTGTTGCAATTTAGGTAAAAATATCCTCATGATTCGCAATAAAAAAAATTGAAGTAGAAATGACAATGAGGTTAGTTTAAAACTATGTGAAAAGATCATAAGTCGTATAATTCGATGAAACAGTTATAATTTAAGCCATTTTGATATGTTTAGTTAAGGTTTTAGGTGATTTAATTGTAAAAATGTGTAATGTTTCTTAAGCGATTAGCGTCACTACGAATCGTGTTAAGCAGCGACCAGTTCAAGTGTGCCGAATTGAGTAATATTATCGTAAAAAACTGGGTATCTTGAGAATCTGTAATTTTGTTTTGTTTTTGACATTGAAATCCAGCGAAACTATGTGGGGGGGGGGGCGATTTCAACCAATAAGCAATGATTTCCTTGCAAAGCCTGCACCGGTTTGGCGCACGATAGGCATTGCCAACAATTGTTTTAATAAATTTATATTAATAACTAAAACTAAATACACATTTATCTTGGTATTATTACAATTATTAAAGATACTATTGTCGGTGAATTAAAGTTTTTTATAATAATAATTACTGTAAATGATTACGAGTTTTACCTAACATATTATCAATTATCAAAAAAAGTAAAAATATTGAAAGCCTCCAAGCACTTGTTAAATTTGGGTTGGACTGGGTTGGGTTGGATTGGGTTGGGTTGGGTTGGGTGGGGCATACAATGTCAAAGTTACGAAAATGGGGGGAAAGTTAAAATTATCGATCGTTAGAAAAAATATTAAAATTACAAAAAATATACAACATACATAAAATATATATATACAAGTGAGAATTTAATTTAACTTTAAAAAATACCAAAATAACATCAGCGATTAAAATTTGCATATACTATAATAAATTGACGCAGACTGGGTTTTTTAATATGAAAATAACGTATAGATAAAAATCTATAAATTTAACAAACCGTATGCGGTTTTTAACAAATCTAAATACGTATTTCGGCAACTAAGTCGGCATATTTAGTGTTAAAATCAAGTTTGGTAGGGTTTATTAACTTTATTGATTTTTTTTCTATATCTTCTTTTCTTGCCTAAACTATAAAATGTCACGATGCAAAAATAAAGACAAACTTAGAAGTGCCCACAATTTAAAAAAAAATGCGATTGTTAAAATTTGTAGATGTGTATCAAATCAAATATTGAACGAATTTCTCAATTTGCATGAATGCCAAAAATGTAAAATTAGTCACAAAACTGCAAAAAATGTAAAATTTGCACTCAAAAACCAACAATTTCCTACAGACCATCATGTCAAAACAAATACATGTGAAAATTTTTAAAATTAATTCTTGATAAAATTCCAGAATAAATTGCCACAAACGACAAAAAAATATCACGATTGCCTAAATGCAAATCAAAATGTAAAAATAGCTGAGAGTTATGATTTCGATACAATTGTTATCAATGGTTAGGGGCGATCAGTCGATAATAATTTGCGTGCATGAAGACCATATCCAACCCAACCGAACTCAACTCAATCTAATATAATCCGACAAAGATTAGCTGTATTAATAATAACTAAATATGACTCAAAGCCCAAAATAATCGACGGTTTTAGACAAAATCAACAAATATCAAACAAAATTAAACATAACTTAAAACATTTATGAACTTGTGAGCAGTGGAAATACATTAAACAAAATAGCAAAATTCAAGAATCAGGGACGCATGTATGACCTAACCAAAGGAGGGCGAAAGAAATATGAACAAATCAGAACAAACGAAAAGGAAGCAAACTAACAATAGACAGGCTTGGTAGATAGAAAAAAGAAACAAGTATCAGTAGCACCTACGAAAAAGAACTAAAAGGCGGGAGCACACACCACAACTCAGAAGAAGAGAAAGATAAGAAAGAAGTAAGAGAATAAGAGCTAAACAGGAAATAGAATTGAGACCACTGTAAAGGTGTATACAGGCGTATAACTCAAATCCAACGTTCGAAAGGGTACAAAAAGAAGAAAAAAATGAGGGAGAAGAAAATGTAAAATAATAATATGAAGAATTAGGCTAGTGAGAAGATGGCGAGGAAGAAGATGGAGGATGACGATGAAGAAATGGAAGAAATTAAGAAGAAGAAGAAAAATAATAAGAAGACGTTATTAGTGTAGGATTTGTTCATAATATGTTTCTTCTACGAGTATGACATATGCTAAAATATTTCTATCCAAAGAAGCTGTAACAAGTACACACTGCCGATTCGATATTTTTTGATACAGTTTTACACACCTTGTAGACGTCCCTTCAATTATACTCAAAATTTTCATTTGCTTATTAAATTAACTACACACGACAAAGGATAAATACGTTTCTTGATCTCCTGCATGCATTGTTAATATTTTTATTCACACCCAAACGCACCCAAGAGACAAAAAGAATATGACAAACATAAACAGAAAGTAAAAGCAAACATAGCAGCTAAGGAAGCAAAAAAAATAATGAATAAAAATTACAAGAAACCCAAGAATTATGATGCAAAATATAAACGAGCCCTTTAAAATGCACAAGCTAAAATATTAATGGGATGTGCTGGGTGATCTGAGGTAGAATCTAATTAGTTTTATCATTTTTCCATATACCCCCTTTTAACGATTCGAATGTTTTTTTTTACCATTTGAAGAACAAAGTGCGTACTTTCCTTTGAAACTTGTTATTTAAAGTTTAAGTAACAATATATTAAAAAGCTTAAATCCAATAAATAAAAATGTTATTTTTTTTCCAATATAATATAACTAATGTAATTTTAAAGTTTCAGAGATTTTACGAAGCACATTGTCCTCTCGAAAGATGACAAAACATTTAAATTATGTAACTAGAATCTAATCGTAAAAATTTACAAAACGTCAACAGTGAATCGGATTATCATTCTTTTTTCAACACACAAAACCGCAAATATTTATTGTAATTTATTACGTACCAACGATGGGAAAAACATGATGACCGCTTAACTCCTAACCACTAAAACTATTTGTACATACAGGAAAATAAACTGCGGCACTGAATTATGAATAAAACGAAGAACTGAATTATCCACTTTATTATATCAACTATGAAATAATACATTAATTTTACGGGCGAATGAAACGAAGGAAATAATCCTGAAGAAACTGCAACTATTATTATAATAAATAGTGCAAAATAAAATATAACCTAAAATTCGTGTAACAGCAGTCGTTTAAATCGAGTTTAGGATCACAATTACATAAATAAATAACTGAACTAGTAATAATTATTTTAGAAACACAATTAAAAAAATGTTTTTAATAAAGTTTTGTTAATTAATTATAAATGATAGTTATGTACTATTTAATTGATTTTTCTTTTTATTTAGTAACATCAAGATAGCAATTATCTCCTTTAAGCAAACAAGCAAACTTGGACATTTTTCCAAAACACAGGAAATTTTCTAAAATTTTGTTGAAAAATACTTCATTTTCCCCGTAAACTAATTATGTGATTTATGAAAACGTGTCGAATTTTGTTATACGCACATGTCAATTAAATACTTTGTTTAATAAATGAATCAATTGGGAATGTTGCACAATGTTTGATACCAAGCAAATAGTTAAAAGTCAATCCGATTCTACATATTAAATAAGACCACGATAATTTAACCCAGACCTGCTAATTATAGGTCTTCTATCTATCTGTTATGTTTGGTGAGCTGGCTTTGTATTGTAGAATTCTTCAGGTTTCTTGAAGTAATGTAAATATAAACTGCGCTTCTCGTCAATGTAGAATTAGACATCACTCGCCTACAAATTGCCTTTTGTGGCTGATAATCCCGCAAGAACATAGAAAATCACATGATCGTGTAATTTACATATTTGTCACATTAATTATCAGTTTACATTTTTCTAAATTAAAGTCGCAAATTACGATGCTTTATGGATAATCTTATATTTTTAAATACCCACGCTTGTTTAAATCGCATTGACTTATCTTATCAATAACTTATCTAATTCTACAATTATTTATGGCTGTGAGGTTTATAATCAATTTATAATCGTTGACACAACTGTTCTACATTTGGGGATATCTGTCTTGATTATCATACAAATATACTGATGATCATAGAACATCGTTTTATGTGATTTATTCATTTGATATTGAACACATTTTGCGAAACCTGTCGAACTAATACTAAAATGATTTTTTAAAGTGTGAGCCGGAAAATGTTTTTTTGATGCCAATTAAAAGGTACTTAGGAATTTTTTAAGCACCAATGACTCGTAAAAACTGAGTGCAAGCTTTGGGAACCATTCAGTCGTTTGGTATTCAATAAATGAATAGTAATGGAAAGTGCGCGTTATTATTGCAGGTGCTCTATTATACTTCTATTTTATTTGACTGCATATTTGCATGTTGCTGGCCTACTTACTTTTTTACATATTTAAATGGACATCGACACTGGCACATGCCGCATTTAAAGAGCCGGATTCGTACCACGTGCCAACATGTAATTGCGTGAATAGGTCAAAGTGAGAGGTAAGTACCGATCAATTAACATTTCAATGTAATTGTTTGATTTTCACTAGCTCAACAGATGTATCGACAAATACAATTACATTAAAATGCACGTTTTACTTGATATTAGAAATAAAACACCACAACTTAATGTAAATACATGCGTGTACACACACAAAGACATATACATATATGTTCTGTTCTTCTAAGTACTAATACCACCAAAAAGAGCTGCCTGAAAATGACAGATGGGAAATTTTGCGATTATACTTCTTAACTGACTATCTGAGTTGTGATCTTGCCATAAGAAAAAAGCTAGAGAAAATCACAATTTTTAATTTGCATATATTTTGTTGAAGCAATCAAATTTGTTGATAATAAATACTAGGTGGCGCAAAAATCATCACCCTATCTAATGGCGGTAATTGTCAGTTCTGCTTTGGCATTTGTGAAGTAAACAGATACAAGTAAATAAGACATGAATTGCTATACACCTCAAGAACGCGGAATAATTGTTTCGAGTATTTTGTGTATTAATTCGTCGGTGATATTGGCACAGTGTGAATTTAGACGTAGATTTCCCGGTCGTCCGACACCAACTGGACAAACACTACAGCGTTTAGCTGCTCGTATAGAAGAGTAAGGGACAACACGAGATGCTGTCAGGTCTGAGCGGCCTCAGAGGAGCCGTTCTGCTGAGAATATCGCGGCTGTGGCTGAAGATATCGCAGAAGACCCCGGAGTATCGACCAGACGACGTGCCACGCAATTGGGCATCAATAGGCGGTCTTTACAGAGAATCTTGGTGAAAGACTTGAAGATGTTCCCTTACAAAGTGCATCGTGCATCAGCTGCTAGCGCGTGTAACCTACGCTCAAGCCATCCTGAATCTCGACGAGGAAGACAACTTTTCATCTAAAATCATCATGTGCGGCGAGGCCCATTTCCATCTCTGTGGATACGTGAACAAGCAGAATTATCACTTCTGGGGCACCGAAAATTCGTTTATAACACACGAAGAGCCATTACAAAGTTACTGTATGGTGTGCTTCTTTGCGCTGGAGGCGTGATCGGGCCTTATTTTTCGAAAATGCCGTGACTACTGCGAACGGCGAGCCCCACAGAGCATGCTCAACGACTTTATTTTACCTCAACTGGACGAATTGGGATTGGAGAACATGTGGTTCCAAAAAGATGGAGCAACGGCGCATACTGCACGACCCACAACCGAAATTCTGAGGGTTGCATTTACGGGTCGCCTCATCTCTCGTTTTGGTGATTTGCACTGGCCGGCAAGATCGCCCGATTTAACCGTTCTAGACTTCTTTTTGTGGGGTTTCTTGAAGTCACGAGTCTACGTCAACAAACCTCAGACTCTTGAAGCCCCCAAAGAGAATATCCGTCAGGAATGCGGGAACCTATCGCCGGAAGTTCTGGCAAGAGTGATGAAAAATGCCACAAATCTGGCCCGTCAGGTCATCAATTCTGACGGCGGCCACTTGGAAGATATCATTTTTTCTACTTAATAAAAACAAATTTAGACATCAAATAAACACAATCCAAATAGTTATTTACAGTCGAATGCGGGAAGTTCAACTTGGCAACATTGCATTGTTTATGACAGATTTGACAGATGTGTTACATTTAAATAATTGTATAAAAGTTAATGGTTATTAGGTAGGTAGGTACGTTTATTATTAACTATTTATAATCGAATGTAGAAAATTGTATTTTGCTGCATGAAGTTTATATCTTAAACACGATGCCCAGCGGAGTGTTTGGACTAATTTAATATTAAAGTAATATTAAAATTTTATGTATTTTGTTATACTTATTGAATTAGAAATTAATATATCTCGTTCTCCTGAACATCGGCTTCATGATTTCAAAATTGCGTATTTTTCCTACGTCTCTGGAGTTTAAAAAGAAGGATTATTTACTTTACCGCATACTATGCGGGAAAACGGGGAAAACGCACAGTCGTCGTAAACACGAAGTTACATGTGACATGAACGGTGCATAGTTACAATGTTTACATGTCGGGAGGCCAAAAAACAACTTTTGCGCCACCTTCTATTTGCCTTTTGTGATCGGAAAATGAACAATTGTGTGACATTTTACAAACATTTGAGGTTAGATTCTACTTGTCGTCACAAAGCATACAGTATATTTCACCAACTTCTATGAATTTTAATAAGCAGTCAAATTATCGACGGACACTACAGCATCGAAATTAAAACTCAAAGCATTCTTCATAAAAAAAACCTCCAATCTTATTCGTCGAACTAGTCATGTCGAAGTTGGAATCTTCGTTTTGACGTTTCTAAATTTTGGATGGCTAGATTTTCACGAAAAACGAAATTATGTAGATACTTTGGCAAATAATGTGCTGGCATCACCATGTCAAAGGCTCGTTATAAGTGCCATGTCGTCGTCAGCTACATAACATGTCGTCGTCAGCAAAACATTTTTTTAAAGTAGTTTGCATTATTATTTTCAAAATGTCATAGAGGAATAGTTAATTAGAAACAGCGTTAAATGTGTAAATATTTAAAAATTATAATAAACATAATCTCCCTTTGTACACTGATCTTTATTTAATTCTTCATGCGTGATAATATCACGTAAGTAATTTAAAGATTATTATTTACAGCACCCCTTCTCAAAGCATTTGGTGCCCGACGTGACAAAAAGTATCCCTTATTGTAAAATTGTCTCCATTTTCTTAACTGTTTGTCTCATTGCCCAAGTACTTAATGTTAAATTCTACAATGTACGAACCTCCAAGACATTAGCGAACCCTCGCAAGTCCCTCTCATTTTGACACATCTCCACATGCCAATAATCTGTCCCACCACATCACAGCTCATTCCATCTTCAACGACCAATCGAGCAAATCTTTCCTTTTTTACAATCTGGAGAAATGTATCTCCCATTTTTGAAAACTTAACCACTACTATCCATGCCAGACTCCTTACCAAATTACATCACCTTTCATCGTCTTCACCCATAACTTTTTTCATCTGTTTTGGTCAATATTGAAACGCTTATCGCATATTCCTAAAAGTTTCAAAGTTTCTTCCTGTCTTATTTTGATACTAAATACGGTAATACACCATCGCTTCTATTCGCATAAGAGCGAATTGTCCTATCCAGACTATTTTGTATGTAAATGAAAAACGACTTTTTCTGAAATCATCTCAAAGTTCATTAACAAATATCCATTTGTGTTACGTAAATGGACGTCGGCTTGGAAACGACATATTAGCCCCCCCCCCCGCGCCAGAAAAACTGGTATCATTGCAACTATTCGATTGGTAAACGTGATTTTTTCATAAAATGAAAACTATAAAGCAAACGATAGTTGCTACAGTTGTTCGTTTGATAAAAAAAAAAAAACAAGTTTTCGCTCTCCCATGACATATAATTTAAACAATTGTATCGATTTGTGACGCACCACATCGCTATGCATTTATTTTTACAACGCACATGAAACATATAAAACATTTCATTTATGCCCATCGGCATTTTTTAATTACAATAATTTAATTTATTTTTGAATTGGTGGCGCTGATGCGCACGTTCCCACCGGCGGATTTTGAAACTTATTATTGCGCTCGCGTATTTGTCGCGGAGCATAAACAATACCAAATAACACCAAGGTTGCGTAGGCCATGCCATGTAATGCATTCCTGCGTTATTGGCATCATTACAACGCGGTGCAACGATATCTCGACTGGAATAATATATAATACAAGCTGTACAAGTGCCGTTATTACCAAACCGCATTAATTTGACCCTGACCACGCGGAGGTTATACATATTATACGCTCCTTAGTTCCCCCCTATTTATTATTAAACACATCCTACGGTCTTCGTACTTCATTGTGCGATAAAGGAACGTGACTGCCGAGATTGTTTATTCGGTAATTGAGCCTTGTTGTTAATAGGTCGGCGATATTTTATCTTGTTGGTACGCTTCACGGCGGCTTTTGATTTTTTTTATTTTATATTTCTTAATTGAATGAACCAAACGCACGCTGAACAAATGTTATTTTATTATTTAATTATTTAACGTAAAATATTATAAAGACGTTAATAAATTGGCTGCTACAAAAAAATATTGGTGCTGATGCCATGATTTATGGTTAAACTAACAAATATTAACTTCAATTTAATTGCAATTAGGGGGCACCATTCCGTTTCTAAATATAGGAACAAATCGTCCTAAGACATAGTATGTTGATTAAAAAAATTAAAAATGATAAAACAATAATTGTATCAAATTAAATAATGCGACAAAAACGTACGTGTGCGATCAATTCGTCGGAAAGTGAAATTAAATCATTGCTCACTGATTCAGTAAGTTGTCACAGTTCTAGCAAGTTTTTGGCGTTCTCACGAAAGTGAAAATCAAATATTACAATATTTTTAACAACCTAAATGTAAATGTAAATGCAAAAATGTAAAACCCAAATTTAATTAATAACACTGTAACTCAGTATTTCTATTCATTTTTAATTCTGTGCTTAAAGTTTGAGAGATAAACAAGAATATTTAAATAAAATAAAATGCGAATGATAAAAACAAAAGTTGAAAGGCGAAATAAATTGAAAAATAGAAAAAGCTAAATATAAACGAGAAAAGAATTAATTTGTTTTTTTTTTTAGTTTCGATTGTTTAATTATTTCATTTTTAATTGATTTCGTATTTACGTACATTACGTTGCAAAAAATATTAGTTCTAACGATGACAGAAATATGCGATGAGCAGTTAATTAAAAAAAATAAATTGCAAAAAGAACAGTTTGGATTCGTGGTGATCGTTTCGTACTTATTCCGGCCAGCAAAATATGATCTACACAAACCAACCAAACCCAAAATAAAGCTAATATTTGTGCATCTTTTGGATAGTCATCATCTAATCTATTAACATTTTAAAGAAAAAAACATTTTTTAAAAATTTTGTTTCATTTTTGATAAAATGGATTTCAAAAATTTTGACAGTTTATCAATTTTGTATTTGAAAATGTAAAGTGTAAGCAAAATTTGACACTAAAAATTCTAAAATGCAGAAATTTATAAATATTGGTAAATATTACATTTGTCATTGGTTGCATTTTAAAAATGTTGGCATATTTACACTAAATTAAATTTTTTATTGTACTCAGTGCCATTTTGACTATGTAGCAATTTTCTCACATTTCAATTAAAAGTATTGATCCACAATAGTTACAATTTTAAGAATGTTGATATTTTTTTACATTTCACAACTTTAAAAATTCCGTCAAGGTGGTATTTCTGCATTTAAGACACTTTATCTTTTTGATTTTGCACTTTAAACACTCAATTGTCCTTTATATTTTTTCAACTTGATTATTACAGTTATTACGTTTCCAACAATTTTCGCTTCGTTCAATTATGGTTTTTCATATTTTGATAAATTTTATATTTTTTCATTCTGAACAAAAACGATTTTTTTTACCTCTGTCGGCAGTATTTGCATTTTAGACGTCTTCGCCATTTTGATCCTTTTCCATTCACATTCCATTTTGACGTCATTTACAGTTTTGTAAATTTTGGACGATTTTAAGATTTCTGATTTGAACTTCTTCTTGGTGCGATTTAGCATTTTTTGAAAAAAAAAAATATCCCTCCAAAACACGCGCGTGCGATCGATTCGTTGGAAAATTAAAATAAATAAATACGTTGCAATTCCATTATCAACTTTCTGGCGTTTCCAAGAACGTGAAATTAAATACTTTTAACATTTCTACCCTTATTTGGAGCAAACCCCCACCCCATACCACGCCTTCACATAAATATAATAAAAAAATTAACTACAAATACATAGATATCTGGTAAGTCTCGCTATCGGAATAGGTGAAATATCAAAGAAAACATAAGAATTTAGAAGCGTCGAAATGAATTTTACAAAACCCATGTCTGGGACATATAAGAGCATTTACTTGAATGTTATATTGCAATTTCTAGACATGACAAAGACATTCTGCATTCAATTTATAAATATCAGTTTTCAAAATGTCAACAGAACAGCAAATTAGAACAAGCGGTAAATTGCGAAATATTTTGTCTCATGTGAAATTATAATAAACATATTGTTCCTTTGTACACCGTTGTTCATTATTTGACAAGAATGCTGATAGTAATTACCATCGAATATACGAGACATGCAATTATAACAATAATAACGCTCAATCATAAACTTATTATTTTAATAAATCACATCAATAACACATCACCAAAAATATTTACAGTTCATCGATATTTTGTATTAATTTTGTATTGATTAATAAGAATTAAAAATAATAAAACAATAACGTGTGGAATACACGTGCGTGTGATCAATTCGTCGGAAAATCAACATAATTCGCTGCCAGCTGCTCTAATACGTTGTCATCGTATAGCAGGCGTCTGATATTTTCACGAAGGTGAAAATTAACATATTACCTCTACCCGTCCAATGGAACATGGACAAATACTCACAGTTTAAGTAATTAATAAAAAATAATAAACTAATAATTAGATCAACATAAATAAACGCCACGAAAATCGATCATTTAACAAGTTAATTTCTGGCATTTTTAAGAAGTTGAAAATCTACATCTCTGCCAGTTATCCCCTCCCCCGCCTTTATATAAGATAAAGATCTAATTAAAACTAGGTATCCGCCTTTGATGCCGGAACAGATTTCATGTTATTTATTGGGAAAACAAACGCAAACATAACACAAAAATGTAGATACGTCCTAATGAAGATTACAATATCCATTCAATTTATAAATATCTCCAGTTTTCAGCACTACAACACTAAATTAGGAACACCGGCAAATTGCCAAATAGTTTGTTTTATTTAAAACTTTTAATAAATGCACCATTCATTCTACATGGTTGTTCTTACCATTGGTCAGAACACCAATTAGGCCCCATTTAGAATAGGACACATTTATTTATTAACACAAAAGAATTGAACCAAATTAAATAACGAGACAAAAACGCGCGATTATGAAGCTTGGAAAATCTCCGTGAATATAAAAATCAATATTACATTTTTTTATCATTTATTATTAATATTACAATATTTCCTTTAGTTACAATCTCACATCTTTTAGACAAATTGTCGTAATACGCTTCTAATCTAATCTATCGTACAATTAATGCAAATTTTCTTCGTCTGAATCGAATGCTACAAGGAAACCAGTCTCACGAGCTACGTGTTCTTTTAACGTTCAATGACGCTGTGCATGTGAAACGATACATTGCGTATTATCAACGAAGTATTGCACAATTTATGACAACAATCGCTTTAAATCACTTGTGTGCCGAATTTATATTAAAACTTGTACGCCATATACATATGCCTTGTAATATAAACTACGTAAAACCTAATGCACTTAATTGCTATCAGCACGCACTAGGCAAGACCTACCGGCAATTTATGTTTCGTAACAACAATCACAGGCAACGGAATTAATCAATCAGTACCGATATGCAAATCGTTCCTAAAAATGGCAACAAATTAATGTATACACCATAAAATATGGCGAATTTTAAACAATTTAATCAATATTTATATTTAAACGCAATTAGCAGGGCAAGTTAATGAGACCTATGATTGCCAAAGGCGCTGAGGATTGACTTATGGTTGCTTCAGTAATTTAATTTTCATTGTTATCATACACTTCTGGACAAAATTAAGGGACCACCAAATAAACTTGAAATAACTCTTCCAATTTACAAGTTATTTTTAATGTATTTGCATGTCATAAACTGACGTTTCTTAAACAACATTCAAATAGTGTGCCATGCAACAATTAACAATAGCAAGAATTCTTTGCTAGGACACGAAAAGTCAACAAAAAGGCTTAATTGTTGAAAATTGTTTTTAAGTCATTTAATTAATAAACCTTGCTTTTTCTTGCGAGAATTGGTGAATTTGTTTGCATTACGTGAATTAAATATGCCTAGGCGCCATTGTAGACCAGAAGTATCCCAAATTATTATTCTTCTGCGTGAAGGATATTCACAAAGAGAAGTTGCTGAAATTCTAAATACCAACAAATCTGTGGTGCAGAGGGCCGCAGCACGGTTCAGAAACACTGGTAATTTCAAAAGAAGACCCGGACAAGGTGCTAAAAGAAAAACAACCAGCAGAGAGGATCGCTTTATTGAACTTCAGAGTTTAAGGAAGCGTTTTGTAACATCTCGTGAATTAAAAAATGATCTCCGATTGGCGACTGGAACAGAAATTTCTACCAAAACAGTAAGAAGGCTAAAAGAAGTCAATGTGTCTGCTAGAAAATCAGATACCAGGCCAATTTTCACAGCTACGCACAAAAGAAATCGCTTAAACTTTTGTCGAAATCACCAAGGTTGGGACGAGGAGCAGTGGAAGTTCGTTTTGTTTTCAGACGAGTCCAGATTTCTGCTAAACAAGAATGACCGCCGTGTTCTTGTCATGCGAAGACCAGGTGAGCGATTTGCACCATGCACCATTAGAGAAGTTGGCAAATTTGGTGGGGGTTCTGTAATGGTTTGGGGTGGCATACAGTTTAATGGTCGTACATAATTAGTTTTGGTACCAAATGGGTCGCTAACAGCAATAAGATATAGAGACGAGATGATTGTACCCCATGTTCAACCATTTGCCGAAAAGTTTGGCAATGGATTCATTTTTACTCAGGATAATGCCAAACCTGATACAGCTAACATTGTCACAGCCGTGTTTAAAGAAGCAAATATCCAATGTTTGGAGTGGCCTGCCAAAAGCCCTGATCTCAATCCTATTGAGCATCTCTGGGATCAATTGGGAAAAAAAAATCAAACACGCACTAAGACCGCCAGTAACACTTGATGCTCTAACATGCTTGTTCAAGAATGGGAGTAGATACCTCAAGAAAAAATACAAAACTTAATATCAAGCATGCCAAGAAGATTGGTAGCGTGTATTACTGCAAGAGGAGGGCATACACACTACTAAAAATGTTATTTTTTTTAAATTAGGATTTTAGTTCATCAGAAGACCATTGGTATTTTAGTTTAATTTTTATAAAAGTACATTTTGTTAATTTTAGTCGCTCTTAAATCAATTATACTGTAAGTAAACACACTTAAACTTGTATATGTATTCGTTTAATTAAATTTAGCTACTTTGTTTTAAATTTATTTTGAATTTTACTAGTGGTCCCTTAATTTTGTCCAGAAGTGTATTTCGATCGAATTTGTCTCGTGGTGCTGACTTCTACAAAATATTATCGATTCTGATTAGCGCCTTTTGTTGCCAATTTTAAATTTCTATTACACCATTTTTACCTTCGCTAATGTTTATTAATAGCAAAGCAATGAATCATAAAATTGAAAAAATAAATTAAATTATGAACATTATTTTTAAGAGTAACGATTGCTCATAATATGGTAATGGAGGAAATTCATAATTTAACATAAGCAGTTATTTTTAGTAATCTACAACGACGCAAGTTGTACTATTTTTTATGTATTATCGTCGAATGCAATTTGGATTTAAAACACATTCATTGATATGCAATATGATAAGCTTGCATGCGTACATTTGTTTACCTATTGCGCAGTTGGAGCGTTCGTCACCTTGGCATGTTTACGTACATTTTGTTATTTAACAATATGGTGATTCATATTTTCCATAAACAACGAAATGTAGTCGTCGTCAATTGGTTACAATTTTTTATAGAAGTTTTTATCGCAAGTTATAATGATGCCACCAAGGTACATTCTGTCAATGAATCCACTTATAGATGACCACTTTTCGAAGAATAAATTACACACGATCGCTATCCAATTACTGAACATTAATAAAAACAAAGCAGGTTTACTGGAAGCGTATTCATTTTCTTGCATTTAAACAAATTACCGTTACGTCGCTTTTACACTTAACCCGTTACGTTTGAAAAGCCTTAAAAATCGTCGTCAATCAAAAATATGGATTAAGAATTTTGTAAAATTCCCAAAAGATGAGCAAAAAGAACTGGAAAGATTTCTGCATTTGCTCTAAAATATTGCTTAACACTTTCATTAAGTGCAAAATTAAATGGTCATTTTCAATACAGCGACAGCTGGCAATCTGACCGGCAATTGGTTGTGACAGGTCGACAAAGTTATCAGCAAAATTTCCATGAGGAACATTTTGAGTAACTCTGACTTCTTCCTTCGTTTCATTAATAGCCTTTGCAGCCTCAACTCTAGCAGCATTTTCAGCGTGATTACATTCCCCAACTCGTTTAATAATTTGATCACGCGCTCTACAGCTAAGACGCTGATACTGATCGCACTTCTAAAACGATGTATCATCGCAAACTTTTCTACTGAGTAAAGCCCAAAACTCCTTCAGCACGTGCCTGTGGAACATTCGGGGGGAGGGGGGGTTATCCTCTTTAGGATCTTGTGTTAGAATCTTGTGTTCTTCTTGCATAATGGCACAATGCCAGATCCGGTCTGAACATAATATTAGCATTAACAACAATTTGAATAAAATTCACTAATTTAGGGAGGTATCTGCGAATATAAATGTCTACATTTACACCTTCGCCCCTAAATCGCCCAACATAAGGTCTTAAAAAGCCAGCTTCCGAAATGGCGCATCACACTAGTACCTTGTCCTCAAGTTTCGCTTTTTTCTTATACCTTACGTCATTAGGATCGTCCTCAATGTTGCATGAATAAAACCCTTCGTTTTCTTTTATTTCAGAGTTAGATAATGTAAAATATTTTTCGACGTCTAAAATTATCGTGGCATTGTTTCTGAAATGTTTCACTCTTAATAGTCTGCAGCATCTCGCAATACTCTCTAATTGAGCAGCCGTGTATTTTGGACATTTTTTTCGCATTCTATATTTTAAATTATTTCTGCTACTACCAACAGCTTGGAAAATGTTAAATCTTGGCCTAATCTTTTCGTTGAAACTCGTCTAGGGAAGATTAATACATGCCAAACCTTCCTCACATTCCTTAATGATGTGATAAATTGTCGTCTTAGAAATATTTGGTTTTTATAAATGGGGACAATGTCACGTTTGCGCATTTAGGGCCAGTTCTACAAGTGCCATATAAACGACCGAATAGCTATCGGCCGTACAGCAATACCACACTTTATACTAAGAATAAAAACGCTTGCGTTCTACAAGTATGTTAGAGGCACGGTATAACTATCTATGGAATAGCATGTTAAAGTTCTTCCGTTGGCAATATATCGGTCTGCGACGCACGCGCAAATCATATCACCAGACGCCATTATATTTACGTATCGAGATCGACAGTTACTCGTGTATAACGCTTGCGAATAGTTATGGCCGAAAAACGAGCACATACACAGAATTTTTCGGTGCATGAAGTGGAGACGTTAGTCACACTTGTGGAAATCCATAAGGACATAATCGGTATGTTGAAGTGTAAAGTAAGTGATGATAAAATCCTTAATTAAAACATTACAGATTGTAAGAAAACGGACGAAGTGTCGAATAAAACAAAAAACACTGAGTGGGACGTACTTGCCCAAGAATTCAATAGTACCTGTGGCACAGGAAGAACGACGAAAATCCTACGGAGCAAGTGGGATTCTTTAAAAAAAAAACCAAAAAGGACTTGGCCGACCTTAAAGCCAGTACATACAAAACTGGTGGTGGCCCCGCAATTGAAAAAAAAATTGATGTTGTCGGGGAAAGAATTTTAGGCATAATTGGAGTGAGTGCCACGGGTACTGTCAATACATGGGATTCAGATTTCATAGGTGAGTTTGCACATTCTAATTCTGTTCGTTATTACACAATGTAAGAATTGGTTAACTGAATTGTTCATTTTATTATACTAGCATCACCAATGTCAAGCCCTGGTCCGAGCTGTGTCTTCACGCCAAGCCCTGGTCCCAGCTGTGCGAGCATGACAAGCCCGGTACCCACCATCGACATAAGCGCGAGGGAACTTCGTGAAGTTATGGTACATTAAATTGAGTTTTAAATTATACTATCATTAATAATAAAGCAGTATATCAAATGTCGTTCATACTGTTATGGTAACGTATATTATTTGTAGATTCCTGAAACGGAGGTGGATTGGTCAAGTTGGAAGCCTGCATTGTTAAAGACGCCAATACACAAAGCACTAAATCCAGTGCAGGCTTCTGCAAATATTACAGGTATAGAGATTCGTAAACATACGCACTGACATTCTTATGTCTTTTGTTCTATTTTCCAGATGCGAACCCTGATGACGAGGCATCAGACCTTCCCCCGGCAACGAGTGGATCTGGTGAGTGTATGGAAAATACATTTTACTTTTGTTGAAATAATTTCATTACATTTGTTTTCACATACTTATATAATTGCACATGTATGGCTAATTACGAGTTTATTACTTACTTGTCACTGAATTATGTCAATAATGTTTTTGAAGCCTGTGAAATATACTCTACTTCTTGAATTTTACGAATATTGAAATGTGAAGGAACTTAAAAGCCGAGTGCGAAGAAATATATTGAACAGACAGTGAATGTAATATTCCTTTTTTTGTAATATACAAACATTTTATTCACATGTCACTTTTTGTAATTTTATAATGTATTTTGTATTTATAATTATTATACAAATATTTTATTTACAGCAAGCAAGCCAAGAAAGCGGAAGTTTATACCAAAAGTACAGACAGAATCCACAACTTCTTTAGCTAACGACCTCCTAAAGAAGAAACTCGAATTGGTCCAGCTCCAAATAGACATATTAAAACAAGAGCACGAAGAAAAAGAACGCCGATTGGAAGAGAAACACGCAGCAGAGATGCAAATTTTAAAGGAAGACCTGTTATTAAAACAAAAATTGAAAAAAATGTAATTTTAATTTCAAATATATATAAAGTTACAAGTTGGCAAAATGTGTATTTATTAAGGTTCCTCTTCGAATGTTATTGCGCCTGTCAAGAACCAGTACATTGTCGACAGGTTGTTGTTCATTGTTAATGTCTTCCTGGACAATGTCTGGATCGTATGGTGGTAGACCGTCCTTCTCGGCAATAGCTAGATTGTGCAGCACCGCTGTTGCAACAATTATAGCTTTTGATCGCTCCAAACTCACACGCATTCCTTGTGAAAGAATTGGGAAGCGTCTTTTCCACACACCATAACTTCTTTCAACAACATTCCTAGTACGTATTTGAGACTCGTTAAATAAAGATTCAATGCGAGTTTGTGGATTAGCGAGTGGAGTGATCAGATAATTGGTTAAACCATACCCACTATCTCCTAACAACAGAGAATCTCCCATTTCCCTATTTTCAAATCTAGCTTTAATTCTACTATTATTGAAAATTGTTTGATCATGTGTTGATCCTGGCCACCTTGCAACAATGTCCAAAATCCGTAACTGCGCATCACACACCGTTTGTACATTCCATGAAAAGAAGCCTTTTCTGTTTCGATACAACTCAGCATTGTCACCTCCCGGAGACTGAATTTTTACATGTGTGCAATCTATAGCTCCAATTACATGTGGAAAACGAGCCACATTGTAAAATGTTCGCTGCAGTTCTTGCCTTTCTTGTACTGTTCTTGGCATACGAATGTATCTGTCCTTTAGACGGGCAATGCTTTCGCTAACTTCCTTTATTGCCATGCATGCCGAAGTCTTGCTGACGCCTGAAAAATCTGCTCCAACAATGAGCATTGATCCGGTTGCATACAATCTTAGCGTCAATAACAATTTGGTTGATGGTAACAAGGCGTTGTTTCTCATCGTCAATGATTTGATGTCGCCTTCGATCTGTTGCAATAACTGGCGTACGGTATTTTTTTTGTAAACGAAATCGAGTAAAAAATTCCAAATCGTCCAGTTCTTGGAAATAATTTAATCTAAAACAATTCAACAATACAATTTCTGTGTTGAAAGAACAATATACATAAATTTCAATAAAATATGATTTTGTAACCTAACCTACCTTCTGCGAAATCGTTTCGGACGACGCGTTGGTTGAATATTGTCAATATCTTCCTCGACATCGGACTCAAAAATTGGCATATCAACTAAATTCAACATGTTTTTCGTTATAAAATAATTGTCAGATAGTACACACAAATGTTATCCATCTTCTTTTTTCAACCAATCAGAGCCGAGTATAAGAGTTATCCGTCCGATATCGGTGGAATAAGATATACCACTGTTTATTCTACAGTATATGCTATTCGATTCTTATCCTGCACTTGTAGAACGTATATCGAAACATTATACTAAGAATAGCGCTATACGGGCGTTATTCGGCACTTGTAGAACCGGGTCTTAGCCAACCAAATTGTAAATACCTTTCCGCAATTCTAACTTGTAAAACTTTATAAACACAAATGTATTGTCAAATTGAGGAGAAACTTGATAGATTCTCAATATCCAACAATAAGTGTGCTTTATTTTTAATAGGAAAAAATAATACGAAAAATTTCCCCAAAAGTTTTGTTACATACATTATCGGTGCCGAATTATTTGTCGTCAGTGTCAATATAGATTTCGTATAATTAACGCGCAAGAAATATTAACAGATCTTTATTTCATACAACAAAGAATTAAGGAATTAAACTTTTATAATTTAGATTTTTGTTGATAAGACATGGGTTGAGTTGGGATCTCATATATATATATATATATATATATATATATATATCTTCTTCGTTTCTTCAAGCGTTTAGACTTTGATTTTTGGGTTACGTTCACCTGGCGCAATTTGCACTCCAGGCTCAATATGACGTGCGTTCCCCTAGCAAGCAAAGTAATGATTGATTGTACCAAATATCCAACAAAACCGCAACGAAGTCACAAATTCAAGACACTTTTTCTATAACTCCTTGACTCTTTGGATGACATTGGAAGATATTTGCCCAAGAACATCAACTATGAATTTTACTTTTCCCATAATACGTAAATGACAATCTTTTTTATTTCTACAATACTTGTACACTAAGTGTGCTAAACTTTTTGCCAAAATCACGAGGTACCAACTGTGAATTTTTAATTATATTTATTTACAATGTTTCAAATTTGTCAAAAATCTCCCTTCCAACGATCCATAATTGCAACTTCTTCTACTTGCTTTTTATAATATTCTTTCTTGAATTTTGCTGCATAGAATAAGTTCAGATTTTCTTCATTTGATTTGCTCACAGCCATTTTATAATCGTAAATTGTCATTGCCCACAGTTCCAGTAAAAATAGCTATGCTATATGCTAATAGCTGTATTTCCTTTTTTGAAGTACCTAATAAAAAATCGTTTTCTTTTTTATTGCATTGTTTTCATTGTCGATCTGTGAAAAATAACCACAATTACTGTTGTTCTATTCTATTCACTTAATACGTTATATCTTGCTGTCCACTTACCATTGTTGTAACAATACCTTACCATCCTTCCATTATTTTACCTTACTGTTTCCTCTGTTATGCCTCACCTTTTTCAGTTTTCTTCGCCCTCCTTTCACATTCCATATTTCTATGTTGATTATTTATTTTCCAACTCCTGTTCTTAGATATCTTATGTTTCTGCCTTCAGTGTAACCTTTTTTCATTCCCTGTTTCTCTTGATTAACTAACTGATTTTCCTTGCCTGCCATCGTTATTTCGTTAGTTATATTACTGATTTTTTTAAACCTTCCCATTTACTTTAATATTCCTTATTTAATTACGACTTGTCATTAATTACAACCATTTTCCTTACTGTGTCGACCGTCAGTGTCGTCCTTTTTTAATTTATTTTGATTTGTCCCACCAGCCTGTATCATACCATCCACGAGAATCTTTCTACAATCAATAAAACCTCGAATAATAGAAATGGTGTAGTGTTCGATGTACAAAGCTGCGTCGGTGACTTTGTAGATACGGTATGCGTCACACGTCCACCCAATGAGCAATGGACGTCTCCTGATTAACTGAACGAACCACCACACAAACGATCACACAACAGGGTTAAACAGTGAAGATGACATCATCATCATCCCATGACTTACGCCGTCAAGAATTCATTTAAAAAAAAAAAACTTTAACTTGTAACTAACAGTGTGTGGTGTGGTCTCAATTGAATTTTTCTGTATAAAATTTATGAAATGGGTAAACACGACAAACATTGCAAAGTGCAGAAATGTACCGTTACCGCTAAAATCGAACATTCACATTTTTTACGCGGAAGCTATAAAGTACTTTACGCATTATTCCAAATTAATTGAATTCTAATCGGCTTATCTGATTTATGACGTTGCGTCCATTTGCATTGCAAATGTCGATTTTTCTTCAGATACGAGTACATTACACCAATAGCAGGTGAAAGTATTCGTATTTACAACGTACAACTACTATCGAACCGCTTCCACGTCGAAGTATTTTATACATACAATATAATTTAATACGTATACCAAACGGATAAAGATAACGGAAATAATCGACGCGTTGTATCGCCATTAGGTGATTACGATTACCGCATTTCATTTAATTTTTTAATTATTAATGACGTACCTCTGCAACCTCGCATATTAAATGCTTCTGTAATGACGTTTATGTACATTTCGCGGTATTTCTTTAAGTGTTTGTGCGATCATTTGCGATTTTTTAAATTGTAATTACATTCTATGATGTGCCTCTTATTTTACGTATTTTATTAAAGTAAAAAACAGAAATGAAACTACATCAAATGAAATTATGAAGAGTAACTGCCAAGAAAAAATAATTTTTCAAAAAAAATTATGGTTAATAAATTTAAAACAATGCACCACGAAATGTTTCCTCCCTTTTGAATCCGTGCTTGCACCTACTCCTACTGATCTAGTCAATCAGTTCAGTTAAGTGGTCGTTAATGTCTGTTGCGAACGTAAGTTAATTTTGTATTAGCTTTAGCAAGAAATCTGCACGCGGAAGCATACTTGGTGCTGTTTGTGCTTGCATCGTTCATGACAATTTTTGGTTAAGTGTTAACAGTTGGGGAGTATATGTTACGAGTTCGTTGGTTGTCGATTTAATTGAATGAGCAATGTTCCAATTGTACACTTCAATGGTTTACATTTACATATTTGAAATATTTCAAATCTTTAATTACATTCTTAATTATCTTGAAGAACAATAATTATAATGTAATTATATTTCGTTCTCTGACAAATTCTAAACGTAATAATTATAACGCAATTGTATTAGTAAACTAAATTATATTACTATAAACTAACCGGGCACACGGCAAAAATATTTACATTACAAAATTTACTACTTAACTTGAAGAGCGACCTTCTTAACATTAATAAAAGAACATATATTGACATGTCAGCAACAGCGAAAGGTATTTAAAACGACTCCATGCTTTACAACAAGGAGTTACAAATGAAGTAGCATTGCGTCGAGTCATCATGGTCGAGTGACCTACCTCACTCTATCTTTAGCTACGTTCGCTCGTTTTAACCAAATAAACTACATCACTTTTTCCATTAAGTGTTTTATTTATTCCGATTAACGGAACACGGGACGATGTGCACTGTTTCTATGTATTATATGTTTAATTTAAATTCAATTGCTTCATTGTTTTTTTTTTTATTTCCATGTGTTAATTTTTTATTTGGGTCTATTAAATTTATGTCATTTAATTTCACATTAATTTGTTTTATTATTATCAATATCTCAGTGCTGTCGACATTTTCATTGAATGACACGAAATTCACAAACAGGAATTTTTGTAATTTTTCCTCTTAACATTAATAACATTTTAAATTGCTTCTGGATTTACCGATAAATTCTATGACAGGTATAATTTAAGAGTGCAAATTCCATGGGTTTTGGTGGTTAAAAATTAATTATATTAAAATTCTGAAAGATCTTTCATTCTGTAGGATATGTGCTGCAAGAAACGGCAAAAATTTCATTAGGATACTAAAAATAATAACGCACAACAATTGAAATAATATAAATAAAACTATAAACGACTTTTTTTTTAATTTAGTTCAAGGGGGGACTTTTACACAATATTTCTTACATATTTTTCATAATAAAATTAATAGGTTACAGTGTCGTTTCAAAATTGTCGAAATATATAAAGTTTCCAACTTAAAAAACTCAAAAAAAGCAAAAGTGATAAAAAGGTTTACACTGTTAAAATTATTAAATTGGCCACGAATTACAAAGTGTTAAAATTGACACAACAGTTAAACTATTACATTCGTTGAAAATTTATTTTATAGAGAAAATGCACAAATGCAAAAGAGTTGAAATTCTACAAAGCCAAAGTTCAAAAGTTATCAAAAACGACAAATTGATAACTCTGATAAAATTATTAAATAGATCACAAATTACAAAGTTAGAATTGACACAATCGTTAGAATATCAAAACTACATAAAATTCCACTTACAGAAGAATATCAACAAATGTCAAACTATTAAAATGTCAACATTATCGAAAATACCAAAGTTCCACAACTGATAAATATTTAAAATTATTAAATTGCGACCGGGAATTAAAAAGTATTACAGTCGTTAAAATATGAAAATTATTAAAAATACAAAAATGCAACACAAAATTGGTAAAAAAATTGGATACAAATGTTAAAATTAGTAAATTGATACAAATTACAAAATTGTCAAAATATATTAAAATTGTTTAAAATGCAAAAGTCGACCTGTTAAAGTTGGCAAAAATACCAATGTCAAAATTCTCAAAAATGTTCAATGTTCCAAAGTGGGTCCTTTTCTTCACTTTTCCTCATTTACTTTTCAGATTCTGCGCCATTCTTTTAAAAGATCGATTTCGTGCAAGTCGAAGGTAATTAATAGGGGCACCGGAAAGAAATGTCGTTTTTTTACATTACAGCTTTGTTTTCTTCAAACAAATTATGCGGAATCCAAACACCTGCTCTCCTTACTTTACCGGTCTGATGCTAATATCCTTGGCTGGTCGACCAAGATTGGTTAAGAGTACTTGACAGTCCTTCGATCGTCTGACATGGATTTGCTTCCATTTCCGCCTTTAACACGTCATTGTCTAAAGTTGTTGGTCTTCCTGATCGATACTAGTCGAAAAGATCAAAATTACGAATCGACGCGCAATCGAAAATGTCACACACAAAAATCGTAAACGTGCCACATTGTCTCAAGAATACATAAGAATAAAATACAAATTCATTGTTTCAGTACAATAGCGCCAACTTAGCATTCCGCACATAGTGAGGTAGAATAATGTACGCCTAACATAATCGGCCACATAAGCTAAACAAACCTCCGGTGGAGAACGCCGAGGAACGACAACAATACCGAGATTACGATACGCGTTCCCAGGGTTAAGGAAATGTCGTGAGATAAGAGATTTATCATAGATTGCGCACCTCACGAACGGGTTTCTCGAGGAAGTTGCGTCAAGTACTGAGAACGTAATGCTTACAACATGTAAAATGTGTAATTAAAATAATTTAATTTAATACGCGGTGCTCAATACGCTCGTTATGCGTAGTGATACAAGAACGCGGTTACAGTGGAATGCGTTGATAAATATGTTAATAAATCAAATTTAATGAACCGACAACGGTTGCACAACTTTAATTTGATTATAATCAAAATATTTTATTGATATGGTATGCCTGCGCATGTTGACCACAATTGCTGGCAACAACAAAGTAATAAAATCATAAAGTAAACAACCATTTCAACGTTAATGATTAGCAAATAATTCTGATTAAATACAGTCGTAGTTAGTTTGTAAAATAATTGCTAAGTTACCGATAAAATAAATAATAAGTAACGAAAAATAAATGTCGATAAAGTCGAATACTGGTTATTGATTATATGCAGGGGCGTTTCAAGCAGAGGGTGCAATGGATACGTAGCACTAAAATGCTAAGAAACCAAAAAGTTCTTAAGATGTTCAAAAAATCAAAGTTAAAACGAGACAAAATGTCAAACTTGAACGATATTCCAAAATTGTAGAAATCACTCAAAAAAAGAACAATATTTGACAAAATATCATTGCCAAAAATGTAAGAGTAAGAGTAAAAAATGGCGACAAATTGAACCAACCAAAATGGTAAAATTGTACAAAATGTAAAAATGAGTCTAAAATATTCGCTAAAGTGCGAAATACAAATATATAAAAAATGCGCAATGCCAAATTTACAAAAATATAAAAATTATAGGAAATATCTATACCTGTATACAAAAAGGCGGCAAAATTATTGTAGCCCACACTTCTAACGACGGAAGTTAATTTCAAAATTGTAAAAATCGCATGTGCACAATTGCCAAAAAAAAATGCAAAAGTATCAAAAAGTAACACAATTATTACACAAAACATCACAATGTCCAAAATTTTAAATTGTCGAAAAAGATAAAAATTAAATTGCAAACATATCAAAAACTTAACAAAATTATGAAACGTTCAATATAATATATAAAAAATATTAAAGCGTACAAAAATTGAAACCAAATCATACGGCGGCAAAAGACTCTTAACGTAAATCGGGGTAAATTTTTAAGCATTTTTCTTAAGGCCACAACAATTATAAAATTACCAAAACTTAAAATTGTAGAAAATAGAAAAAAACTAAATTACTAACATATCAAACTTGTCAAAATTATGCACCATTCACAATATAAAAAACATCAAAGATAAAAATTGTAAACAACTTGATGCATTTTTCATATACTTTAAAGCTACACATATGGTCTTCTTGTCTTACACAAAATTGCCAAAATTAAAAATTGCAAAATACCACAATTGTCTAAATCGCCATTAAAGACGATATATTAATAATTAAGAAAAAAAAATCTGCATGCAAAAAGGCGGAAATGTTATTCTAGCATACGCTCTTATTATAAGTCGTAGATGTCCAATGTGCAAATATACAAAACGCCATAATTTTAAAAATGACCAAAATGCAAAATAATAAATAAAATAAAAATACTAAAAAAATCGATATTGGGAAAAATGTCCTAACACTAATAACTCGAACTGCCAAAGTTGCCAGAAATGCAAAATAGTTAAGAAATGTTAAAATTATTGAAATGGTCAAGTTCCAAAATGTTAAAAATTGCATGAACGTACTAACACTATCTAGACGTCAATACCCCCACACTTATGCTGCTATGTACTTACAGAGGCCTGCTTTCACTGACTAAGCGCGTAATGTCAAGACTTGTAATTACTTGAGAGCCATTGGTACGAGAGATCGCTTTGTTGAAATTAAATTGCAGCAGATTTACCAGGTGATGACAGCTGATTCATCCTTCAGGACTCATCAGATTACCAACAACACATCCGCTAAGGTGCAAGTAGCCAAGCAAATATAACAGCAACTCGTGCTGCTTTGTGGTTACAGTCTAATTTTAATAAAATTGACATAAATTTAAAAATGAAATTGACATAATCATTAAATATTATTAAAATATTTTTATTTATTATTAATTATTTATTACAATATAAAAATGGTTTAAAATTCTACTTGTTAACATGTTAAACTTCAAACTATCAAAATTGATAAAACAGATCAAATTATCCGAGGTGTCAAAAATGTAAAAATTGCAAGAAATGTTAAAACCATTAAACGTCTATGATATCGATAGACGCACTTGTTAAATATCGACAGTTTTTAAAATCACATTCACATAAAAATGTGAAAAAGTCAAAATAGTAACATTTGTAAAATATGGCAAAATTATCTACATGCAAGCATCGTTTAAATGCACCATTATCAAGATACATTCAAATTATAGAAATTATTAAATATTAGTGCCGAAGTTTCAAATTACAAATGTGTCAACAATTTGAAAAATATATCGCATGGTCCGAGACGTGACTCACAGCATCTGGTCCACGCGAGTCGACTTGATGATGTAAAAGCGCACGAAAATTCGCCTTGGTAACAATTTGCGTCCAATCACCGCGTAGAAGCGTCATAGTAACTTCTGGACGTTTTTAACATCCTAAAGCAAATTGGCATTTGTGACTTGTGGTAAAATTTAGATAAAATTTTAAAAATAATGTGAAATAATATCGAGTTTATAAGTCGACCGGCATCGGCATTGCGATTATTCAGTCCTCAACGTCGAGACCGAAAGCTTCGGTTGCTACAATAATGTTCGAAATTCCAGAAGTAGAAATCAGTAAGTGCTTTTTAATTTATTTGTAGTTGGCAGTATACTACGAATTGTCGAGTTAAATTGTTTAGTTGTATTGCAATCACCAGAAATGCAAATCAAAATATATTAATAAAATTATTCAAAATGCCAGAATTACTAGAAATTTATAATATTTTTTGTGTGTAAATATTAATCGTTTTATTATACTTGTATTTATATTTTTATTATTAATAATGTTATTAATTGTTAGACCTAATTTAATTAGAATGTTATTAGGGTGTCTGGTTTGTGCTTAGTAGTTTCTTATTGTTTGGTAATGTTAAAATTAAAAGAGTTGCATGAATTCCAAGATATTGAACTATAAAAATTGTGTAAAATTAAAATTGCAGAAAACAATTACAGTAAAAATTGGCAAAAGTGGGGCGATGTCAACATTTGTAAAATTATCAAAACCACATTTTTTTTTAATTAACATCCATATTGCCAGAAAATTCAGTACCAAAGACATACCTCAAAGTGATAAAAATTGTAATTAATTAATTATATCCAAAGTGTCAAAAGTTGTTAAAATGATCAAATTCGTAAAGGAAACAATTATAAATTTGCAAAATGTAAAAAATTACGAATATGCAGCCAAACATTTTTCTGTCACTTTATATTACTGCGGCACTAAACATTGATTATAACCACTCATTTCACGTTGAAACACACATCCATTTAGTAAACCATAATCCTATCCATCAATTTAAAATTTACCAGCACATAAATTACTAAAAAAAACGCGCATTTCATAGGATGCTGATAAAATATGCACATGACACTTAGCATGTACTTACGTTAGATACAATACAAACGGGTGCAAGTAATACGTTTTAAATTCAACCAGCCGATTACGAGATAAAACCTGCTTTTAATGAGTTACTCAATATGCGAGACGCTTTTACGAATTAAATTTAAGCAAGGTTATAACCCACAGCACCCAATTAAAATCGAGGATATTATAAGCGAAAAAAATACATGACCCATTGATTGAAACGGACTTAGCTAAAATTAATTAAATATTTCACAAATAATACTCATTAGCTTCAAATTAAATATATCATTAAGTGTGCTGGCTGGACAAAACATGTATTTTCCAATTAAATAGCACTTTGATTTCGATCCCAATCGTCCAAAAATCTCCAGGCTACTCAATCAATTTAAATCAAACGAATCGCAGAACTAAACCATTTTTATGATACACAACGAACACAATAAATGAAGGTGTAGAAATATTTATTGCAATAACATTCGATAAAAATGTTGGCAAGCGCTGATTATTTACATGACACACACGGAAAATGCAAAGGTCGGTTTGAAATCCCGAGACGGCCAAACGAAACGCGCGTCATAATAAATAAAATTACAATGGGTGTGCAAATTGTGTAGGAAGCGCGCAGAAATATCACTTTTGCGTTAACAGCGCGACGCTACATTCATTCATTTTAATTGCACATTAAACGGGTTAATTCGTGAATGAATGAATCATTGCGAAACGCACGAGTTATCTTCGCAGATCTCCAATGAACCCCCCTCCCCCGCCGCCGCCTCTCACGCTGATAAACAATTGTCGCAATTAAACGCTGAGTACGGGCTATTAACGATGAATTGTTTAATTCCTTTATCTGGTATATTGTCGTTCGTTTTAAACAAGAGAGATAAATTGGATCTTTATCGGTTCGAAACCATTAATTGCAATAAGTCTTGTATTGTCGCAAATTATCTAAAAACTAAAAAAAAACTTAAATCAAACGCAGATAAACGAGTGAACCCAAATAATACACAAAAACAATCGAAAACTAGGAAACAAAAATTAAACTATTGTTTTGGATTCCCATTCATAATTGATAATAACCGTGGAAAAATAGAATTAAAATTAGAACTACGCCTGGACAATTCAGAATTTCTTGTTGTCTAAAATTGTTTTATTTTACCTGAAGACAAGGCTGTTTTTGTTATTATTAGCAATGGAAATAAGTCAAGAATATTTTTTTCACCTACAAGGGAAAAATATAGAGCAAAACATCCAGCCTTCGAGGGATTTTTCATTTTCCTCATCGTCGATCACGTTTAATCGCGTCTTTTTTTCATTTTATAACTTGGTCAGGTCCACCCATTATTTATTTAATTTCTTTCCTAATTTCTTCTTTTCTGTTTCTGTTTCATTGAATTCTCTTTTTGTATTGTTGTCGTATCCGCGTTGAGTTTAAAAATCTGCAGTGGTCCGCACTGAACTTTCTTATACTTAGTTATACTCTATTTTTTGAAAAAACTTTTCACAGAAAAGTTGTTTAGAATTTCAATATCTTTAACTTATATAGGAACATTTTTTTGATAACTCGTACCGTTTTCGAATAAGGAAAACGATGACAAGAGTAGACGATCACTTCCGGTTGAGGTATTGCTTTCAAAATAGGACGTTTTCTTTCCTGCAATGTCACGAGTTCATATTTTACATGTATATGAAGGGTCGTCATGTTGACAATCGAATTTTGCTTGTTTATTATTTAATCACCAACATCAATAAAGAGGTAATGTGAGGTATGTATGAGTGATTGACAGAATAGTTTTAATTGGCTGTTTATTGGCCGACATTAATTGTTGGGTTTAGACAAAACCACCACGTCACGAACACATGCGGTGTTTAATTGTTATATCTCCGATTATTTTGTGCGTTCAATATTATGTTAATGGCAACAGGGAGTTAGTTGATTGTACGTGTGAATTTAATCGTCGAGTATTAATTTTTATCGACAACATATTTTCTGCTTTACTAACAATAAAAAAAATAAGACGACACGAATTTATGAAATAAAACTAAAATTAGTATGGAAATGTAAGTAAGTAAGTATCGTGCATTAAAATGTCATTAATATTGATTACACAGCTTGGATCTGTAAGAAGAACACGGTTTGGATACGTGGACGGTCGTTTTGTTCTCATTGCAAACGGTAAATATAATAGTACAATTATCACAACGAAAGCTAAATAAATATGTATCAAAACAAAATTCAAAAGTAAAATTATATAACGAGGACGGTGCGAGAAGGTGATACATTGAACATTTCTTATAACAATTCATTATGCATTTATATTTTACATTAGTGAAAAATTATTTGTATGTGTATATGTGTATTTAAAATATTTCTTATTTATTTCTATACAAATTATTGAAGTTTATGAGTAAATATTTATTGCTTGAAAATATGGAATAAAGGTCTATTCTTAGGATTCAGATAAGAATGAGGTTTTAAGAGGTATTCAAACCCTTACGAAATAAAATGCTCGTTTTTAATATATGAAAAATTAATTAAGATGAAAATGATAAAATATTTATAGCCAAAATAAACAGTGACTTAATCAGCAGGTTATGCTACAAGATAAAAAGTTATAAGTAATAATATAACGCTTATTTTGGATTTGAAATTACATATTGAGGCAATTTATTTGTAACTTACGAATAATTGGATGGAATAATCCTCTGGGATCAATTCAAGCATCAAGAAAAATGTTGCGTGTGTGTGTGGGGGGGGGGGGGGGGGGGTAATTAATACTGTTACCTCATGTGAAAAGGTATATTTATTCGACTGTGGTCTCTACGATCCAACGGAAGCAACTACGAGTATATAAAAATGGTAGACGAATACGAAACAAATAAAAACAAACATTAAGAAGAAACAGAGGTAAACACTAAACCAACACAATTGAAAGTAAGAAATGGATATAAAACAATTGAAAAGGGAAATGAAAAACCAACTAATGAAAATCAAGACAATGACGGAAAAACACAATTAAAAACACCTCCAGAAACCTCCTGAAACCTGGAAACGCAGAAATAAGTTCTCTTTCTTGCTATATAAAAATCTCAAGTTTAAAGTGTCATGGCTCTACCTACAATCGTTTGGACAGACACGACACACACAGAGACGTCATTCCGAAAATAGCCCGAATGATTCACGGGACCTCAAAACGCGCATATCCGTTAAAATCACGAGTTGGAAAATTTCCATGATTCCTATACTTATACATAAAGTATAAGAAAGTAGCAAGAAACACGAACACACTTAAAAACCACAAAACACAAACTGTATCGGCGTCTAGATCTAACGAGATTTAGACATCAACTCTACAAACCAGACTGGATAGACAAGACTGGACAGACCAGACTGAATACACCAGACTAGACAGACCAGGCAGACTAGACCAGGCAGACTGGACCGGACAGACTGGACCGGACACACTGGACCGGACAGACTGGACCGGACAGACTGGACCGGACAGACTGGACCGGACAGACTGGAACGGACAGACTGGAACGGACAGACTGGAACGGACAGACCAGACGGACTGGACCGGAAGGACTAGACCGGACGGACTAGACCGGACGGACTAGACCAGACCGACTAGACCAGACATACTAGACCAGACAGACTAGACCAGAAAGACTAGACCAGAGACACTAGACCAGACAGACTAGACCGTCCGGACGGACTAGACCGGACGGACTAGACCGGACGGACTAGACCGGACGGACTAGACCGGACGGACTAGACCGGACGGACTAGACCGGACGGACTAGACCGGACGGACTAGACCAGACCGACTAGACCAGACATACTAGACCAGACAGACTAGACCAGAAAGACTAGACCAGAGACACTAGACCAGACAGACTAGACCAGACAGACTAGACCAGACAGACTAGACCAGACAGACTAGACCAGCCAGACTAGACCAGCCAGACCAGACCAGACACACTAGACTAGACAGACTAGACTAGACAGACTAGACTAGACAGACTAGACTAGACAGACTAGACTAGATTAGACCAGACAGACTAGACTAGACCACACAGGCTAGACTAGACCAGGCAGGCTAGACTAGACCAGACAGGCTAGACTAGACCAGACAGGCTAGACTAGACCAGACAGGCTAGATTAGACCAGACAGGCTAGACTAAACCGACTAGACCAGACAGACTAGACTAGACCACACATAGGCTAGACTAGACCAGACAGGCTAGACTAGACCAGACAGGCTAGACTAAACCGACTAGACCAGATAGACTAGACGTCAACACTCATACAACTTGTTTGCAACTCACGTCTGCATGACCGTCACCTCATATTATTATTATGTTCGCTGAAATTTATTGTACGGTAACAAAAATTAGAAAACGAGATAAGCATCACCCGTAAATGGCAAAGAAATAAATGAAACTAAAACAAAAAGGTTGAAATCAAAAATGAGATCTAAAGAAACCAGTGCAAGTAAACTTTATAACAAAAAAAACAAATCAAATATAATACGTATAAAATTAATGCATTTTTTTGCAATTGAAAACAACATTCTCCGTTATTTCATAATTAAAATGTGTGAAACAATTATTCTGTTGCTTTCAATCAGAGTGAATTTGGTTTGATTAGATTGTTTATAGTTCTGTTCAACTACTTTAAATCTGAGTCAATTATGGTTGATTATATTTTTTATGGTTCTGTGCAAGTACGATGAAATTTGTCTCCCAGCAATCGCTTAATCATTGTTGCGTATTTATGACATCACGTCGCCAAGTGAAACAAGATGATTCCGATTCATAGGTAGGTGTCTGTATAGATGTTTAACATAAAAAACCAACAACACTGTGTATGTATATATATACAGTGTGTTTCACTTAAGAGTGTAACACCGTCATATATTTTTTATTGTTAGTCCGATTTTAGTAATTTTTTCTCCCAAACGTAGAATACTCATTGCTCTATTTACTCACAAAAAATTGTCTTCTTTAAATGCAAATCAACCTGCGATAGCAAAATAAACGGCAAAAATCAAGAAATCACTTTAGGGAATTGCCCAAAAACCCTAAATCCAAAATTTCATGAAAATTAAAAATGTTAAAATTTTCCGTAAAAGTCCGTAAATACTTATTATTAGCTGCACGGAAGAAAGTATATGAAATTTTGGATTTAGTGTTTTTGGACAATTCTGAACAATTATTACTAGTAAAATTTTTCGATAAAAAAAATCCCTAAAGTGATTTATTGATTTTTTTCCACTTATTTTGCCATCGCAGGTTGCTTTGCATTTAAAGAAGACAATTGGTTTTTTGGGAGTAAATAGAGCAATAAGTATTGTACGTTTGGAAAAAAAAATACTAAAATCGGACTAAAAATAAAAAAGATATGAAGGTGTTACACTCTTAAGTGAAACACACTGTATATATATATTAAAAATGTGTCTTGTCAAATCTGACAGCAAAATGTAAAATTTACACGAAAGATGGTCGAATCTTACACCTCAATGGTGCAGTAAACATTAATTAAAACAGGTCCATGAAGGCTAACTGGTGGATCGCTAGACAATATTGTTTCTGGGTTATTACCCTTCGTCAGTGGTGGTTCGTTAGGAGTGATTGGCTCGCGCCAAGAAGTTTTGATGGCCACTACATGTAAAGGTATTTCAACAACTAAGGTTCTTGGTAATCGCTACTGACGAAGGGTAATAAACCAGAAACAATACTGTCTAGCGATCCACCAGTTAGTCTTCATGGACCTGTTTTAATTAATGTTCACTGCACCATTGAGGTGTAAAATTCGACCATCTTTCGTGTAAATTTTACATTTTGCTGTCAGATTTGACAAGACACATTTCTAATTTGAATTGTTTTTGAACTTAATTGCAGCAATCCTTTTATATGTTGACACTGGACGTTTGACAGTCGTCTCTTGTTTAGTATCCGCAAGGTGTTAGACAAGGTATCGTCTCGTCAGTGTTCTGTTGTCAGTAGTTCGTTAGGAGTGATTGGCTCGCGCCAAGGAGTTTTGATGGCCACTACATGTAAAGGTATTTCAAGGTTCTTGGTAATCGGTACTGACGAATGGTAATGACCCAGAAACAATATTGTCTAGCGATCCACCAGTTAGTCTTCATGGACCTGTTTTAATTAATGTTCACTACACCATTGAGGTGTAAGATCTTTCGTATATATATAAAGCTGAACGAAATGCATATAAAGTTCTGAAACTGTTATAATTTGATAAAATCAGTGTGAGTTAATTGTGTAAATAAATGTAATTAAGGTTTTGGGCGATTTAATTAGAAAAAAAAGTTAATCTGTTAAAATTCAGATCTCGCGACTCGAATAACAAAGCAAATACCGCCAAGTATGTATATTAAATTTCATCGATGCATAATATGTCGAAACGAGTACATATCATATGTCGCAAGCAATATTTAAATACACCACTTATCAATGCGTCCCCTCCAATCCCACATTTACACATTCGACAACAAAGACACTCGCCCAACGCGCAACGATACAAAATCACAACTTACAAATTATCAACCTTGATTCGACGCATTTTTTTTAAATTACGATACGTCCCCGATTTATTGCCATATGACATTTTATCCGAAATGAACTCCAAGGCCGAAACCGGTTGCAGAATCGACTCGACAACCGGTTGTGTGTGTGTGTGTGTGCGCGGCATCAAAATATTAGTGAGTTAAATTCCCAGCCGTTTTGTCGGCGAATTGCTCTTAGCAACCGTTTAAATAAAGTTTTCGCCGATGGCTTCCGGGTCCTTAAACGGAAGTCGGGAAATTGCGCGACGCGAATCGTGGAAATTCAAGGGCAAAATCGAGTTACGCGAAGCTGCACTTTCGTATGCGTAATCGCGTAAACGCGTGATTTAAATATAAAGTTGATTTATTTATCGTGTGCATCCACGACGCGTATGCAAATAGCAACTCTAATCGAATTTCTATATTAAACGCGAACGCCCGACAATTTATCATATGTTTAGAAACGCTATTATAAATTCGCGCACCGGGCTATTTATAAAGCCCGCCGTTCCTCGGTTCGAGTTCCCGAGGAATGCTCTTCATTCATGGTAATCCGGTAAAACGGCGCGCTTATTATTAAACCAGCGGACGGCTGAAATTAACAACAATGGTCATGTTGAAACAATCTCGTATTATTCATCGGATGAATGTCTGTTTATAAATATTCATCGCACGTCGCAAATGTATATTATATGAGCGTTATCCCGGCATTTTCGATTGGCTTCCTCTCTCGGAACTCCGTACCGACGCCTTCTGATGGAAATATTAAATAGGCGATTGCATTGTGGACGTGCGATGGAAACTTTTCAGAAAAAGGCGTTCAATGCTAACTTGTTTGTGACAAAATTACCGACGAAATTGATCAACAGCGATCGCGACGTTTTGTAAGTGTATCCTTGGCATCAACTCGTTTTGCAATCAAAATTCAAGAACGGTATGTGTAGGTTTGTTCAATAAGCATTTTTTTTTATAAAAAATGATTACTAGTTCATGAATTAAATTTATGTTGAAATAAATAACACTAACAAGCAGCAAACAGTTAAAAGTAAAAAAAAAAACTAGAACATACATAAAGGCAGCAAACGGGAAGCAAACAAATTTACAAATGTTTAAAATAAAAGAGAAGTAGGTGAATTAAGTTTTGATGATTTTTATGTTAGTATGGTAGACAGTATAAACCATACACCGCTAAATTACGTGACTTTACGACTTTGAACGCATGCCACTTCTAAACTATTACAGCTAGATATGTGCGGTCTTTAGTTTTGAGAATCAATTCGCTACAATTGCATTTTTGTGTAATATTGTCGTATCTCGTACTGTTCGCCCAGTGTATCGTACGAAACATAGCGGCGCCTTGGCCAATCAAGGTATTGTTTTTTAATTTTATCCTCTGCTCCAAATATAAACAATATAAATAGCAATAACATAGCGATATACAAAAAGTAAGTATAATAAAGGTATGGTAACATCATCAAAAACAAAAAAGAAGAATAATCTATTGCCAAAAAACGGCAATTTAATTTACAAATAAAAACTTAGGAATTAAACTAAAAAATAAATAATAGTGAACTTCATTTTAGAGAATTCAATTATTTTGTCGTAAAGAAAAGCAGAACTTTGAACGCTTGTCATTTCTAAACTATTACAGATAGACGTAATCTGTCGTTGTCTATTTTAAAGAATTAGTTTCTCTAAGATTTTATTTTCGAACAATTTAGTCGTATCTCCTACCATTTGCGTACAATATTGAAAAAAAGTAGCGACACCAATCAAATGACCAGAGTCGCTTTTCGCAAAGTCAAATGCATACAGACATTAAAAATCGCCTTTATGTTTTTTGCAATTTATGAACGAAAAGACAATTCTTGATCAAAGTGTAGGCTACGCGACCACTAAGGAGTTCAGCTTTTTGTAAGAGGTTTTCAATCAAGTTTTTTCAAAACTACGTTTAAAACCTTGAGTAAAAATTGGAGAACCTAGGAGAGATATTACAAATTTTCACGATCACAAATCTTTATGCCGGCAGCTAAATTTTGAAATTTCTGAAAGATCAGGAACTTCAGAGCAGAAGAATATCTCACATTTGTTAAAATTTAAATGCAGACCAATTTCTCTCGAAAGATTGATACATTTTTCAAAATCAGACCGAACGACTTCAGGATAATCACCCAAAGTTCCATCATCTAAATACTAAATGTTAAGATCAGAATGCAAATATAAAATAATAGGATGAATTACAAGACTAAAAATCATGGGACCGCAAGGATTACCTTGATGAGGTCCAACAGAAGAAAACAATAAATTATTACCAAAAAATAAAGATGAAGGATTTCAAAACATTGGAAGAGATAATGATAAAGACAATTTAAGAAGAACTTTAAGATGGTTATGGGCATCGTTCACAAAAGTACGTGTGGAATGAATAACAGCTTCACAAGCTAGTTTAGTAGCAACGTCAAGTTCGTGATGAGATAAATAGGAGTTTACAATATTGCGACTTAAGAGACAGGCTAATTTTGACGTCAATCTACGAAAACAGTTGCCAATAGCGATAGGTTTTAAACCTCCATCCCTTTTATGAAGAGCACATAAAGAAGCACCATAAAATAAATGAGCGAATTCAGAAGGAAGTTGGCCGGATAAAAGGAAATTGCAAAGTTTTGTTATAGCTCTAAGAGCACGAAGTCCAGCTTCATCAGCGGATAAAGAAATAATGTCAAATATTATGGCGTCATACCATCCGAACATGGAGCAGAACCAGAAGGAAAGGATAAGATAGCATCACGAACGTTCTGCTCCTTGACCATTAAAGAAGAGTGTTCAGAACTGAAGGCATCAGAGAAGGAAAGTTCACGAGAAGGAGAAGGGTGTTTACTCTTAAGTTCCTCAGCAACATCTTCATTGAAAGGAGCCAAATAATCAACGACAAAAGTTTAACAGCTCCTTTAATGTCGAAATCAGAGGCCTTTGCTTCAACTTTTTTGGCTAAAGATAAAGGTTTGCGTTTATTTTTATTTGAAAATGATCGAAGAAAAAATGGAAAGATTTTCTGTTATAATATTTAAGCATTTATCGAGTTTCCTTGGAAGATTAAAAGTTTTATAGGAGAAAAGCAAAAGATTCTCAAAAGAAGAAGAAGTTTTGGTTAAAAGGCACTCATTAATGATTGAACTTAATTTATCATCAACTAACTGTGTAGAAGCTTTGGGATTTCTTCTGATAGTTGGCAAACGTTTCAAATTACTGAACAAATCAGTTGTTAATTGAGATGAAGAAGAAATAATTGAAGCAAAGAGGTAATAATTGGCATGATACTTATCTACATGGATTTTCAATCTGTTATTATCTTTAAACGATTTTCCGGGACAAAGAGAGCAAGGGATTCTTAATGAAAGATCTTCATTTTTGTGTACGTCACAACTTGAGTTTTTTCCATAAATCAAAGAATCAAAGAAGTACGTATAGCATCAAAGGATTCATTTTTTGCTTCTACATCATGATAGAGGAGAATGATCTAAATTCCCATTGTTAGATATTTCGTTGATATCAAAATCAATATATAAAATTAATATATATATATATATATATATATATATATATATATATATATATATATATATATATATAAATCATTTACTTAAAATATCTAACTAAAAATAAAATCAACACTGAGGAAACTTTATGTTAGTAGGTCTTTTAAACACCGAATTGTGATCTAATCTGTATAATAATCATGAATTAACTCGTCCAACTTATATAACGCAAATTCCTCGTTAACTATCGTATGCATGAAGATTAGACCAACTTTCTAACGAAATTGAAAGCAATTAAATAAATAAAAATGCACTAAACCATCGGTAACATTTATTTATAGCAATGTGTATATTTTGTGTTGTAATAGAGATTGTCGTCGATCGCTGATATGTATTTACAAAAAAAGGAAACATCCTTATCAGCGACACCGCAATTTATTACACGTTGACGAATAACGGCAAAATGATCCAACTTATATATAGTCCAGAAATAGGACGACAAACGTAGTGACTAAGCGGCGCCGAGCTAAACCGATCCCCGACCGAAAATAAAACAAATTAACGCGAAAATTCAATTTAAGCACTTCGTTTAATTTAATTTAATTCAAATAAATCAATTTTCCATTACGCAATAAATTAAAAGCGCTCACCGACAATGACGGTGGCCACGCTGTCCTTAATTTCTTTGGTGTTGCTGCTGACGCTAATGAAATCCGACAGCGACAGCGAAGACGCAATGAGCTGTCTCTTTTCCTCAAAATTGAGATAATCGAGACTGTTGCTCCGCTGCGGCGCCACAATGGCCACAGATTTCGTTTTGGTCGCGGCATTGCCATTTTTTTCCGGAAGCATTTGAGCGGGCACTATATACACGCTGCTTATGCGCACCGACATGTTAAGATCTTGCACGGGTCCGGACCATATTTCCCAACGCACCGGTGCGCCCCGGCACCTTTTCGAACGCACAGCACTTCCGATAACAACGTAAATCACGACACCTGTTGTGCAATTTTAAATTCGCAACTGCGGCACTCACGCACATCTACGAAGGAGGAATTAAAAAGCCGGCAACATTTTATCTTTTATCGATTCGGCGGATTCGTCGGGCGATGGCAGGCGAAACGACGGCAGCGATTTTAAAAGCCTACATGTCAGAGAGTAACGTTCGTTGTACTACACATACATAACGCGCGGTTTGTCAGCGAACACATTGAACGCATTCCTCTCTCTATTCGTTCGTACTGAACCGCTGGCTGCGCGCTACGAACATAACCGAGTCCCCTATCCCCCTAAATGATGTCCAAACAGAACGTGGAAGATCAACTGCGCTGTTTCACTTTCACTTGGCGGAGTAGCGAACGTTAGAACGAGAGAATGAAACCGACGTAGCTTGGTGCACTTGACACACCAGACGTAGTAACTATGGTGATGGTGCATGGGCATTTTAACTCACCCCTCTGTGCGGTGTGCATCCATCAACCCTTAAGAAGGTGTTTTTGTCAGATTTGCACCTGATTATTTTTAATCCTCTATCAATTTCGTGATTATTACATACTAAATAAATCATATAAGACTATTTATTAATAAAATGAACTCGAAAGTTTTTATTCCTATTTATTATTTTTCTTAATAGCATTCGGTCATTAAAATAAGTTTTAAATTATAAACCCTTACCAACACTTGATTTTCAAGTAAATCTACATACATCGGATTTCAGCTAAATTGCCGTGAAGGCAGGGCCGGCTTAAGCATCAATGCCCTTTTTAACTCAATTAAATTTACAATCTAAATTGAAATAAACGTTTGCAATTTATAGATAACATTAGTAATAAAAATTAAAGAATGCAAAAATTCCACACAGGAATAATAACCTCATTAAAAAAACTCAAACGTATGAGCACAATTTCAGATCTCACCTCAAAGAGATCAGATCAATAATTTTATTTGTTTACCGTATCATTCAGCAAAATAACATTTTCAAAGATCACGAACATTGAGGATAAAAATCTAAAATATATGAGATAGATTTGTAATCCAAAATACGTCTGACAAACGAAACGTTCAATTCAAACCCGCTATAAAGAGCCCATTGCACATTATACATGTTATTAAAACAAATCATGCATTACCACCACCAGTTTGTCTTAAATTAAGTAAGGATGTATAAAATTGTTTATAAGAAACAAAAAGAATTTAATAAATAATAATGACCATGGGTCCTATACATCACTCCAGTTTATTTTAATTGTTTAATTGCGTTGTAGAAATGTTCCGCAAAGGGCCCCTTCGCCGTTTCGGTAGAGTCCCATCTGTCATCTTCAGGTAGCTCGTCTTGGTCTCACTGACTTGGTCCAGTTCGGGGATCATTTCTACAACGCGGTTCGCAACCCGATAACCATTGATGCATATATATGGCAGCCGCGAGGACCAACATACCAACACTCTCTCTCACACACACTTACATACATACACACACACACAAATATATATATATATATATATATATATATATATATATATGTTCTGCTTTTTTCTCGGGTAATGAACCGCGTTGTAGAATTATCCCTGTAAGGGTTGTTCCGACGTTTCGGCAATGTCACAATTGCCATCTTCAGGTTGGTCTTCTCGGTCTAAGCGATCTAGAAGAACTCTCGCTTAGACCGAGAAGACCAACCTGAAGATGGCAATTGTGACATTGCCGAAACGTCGGAACAACCCTTACAGGGATAATTCTACAACGCGGTTCATTACCCGAGAAAAAAGCAGAACAGATTTTACCCGCGAGAATCTACGTATCAACATATATATATATATATATATATATATATATATATATATATATATATATATATATATATAGTCGTTTACTGGGATAGTAAACAGGTTATGAATCGGGGAAAAATTTAAACACTGATTACGTGCAATTAGTAATGTAACATTGCAATCTAGTTTTTATCTTTTAACGTAGCTTAATGTCAAACCTGTTTTGTGTTAATAATCAAATAATGTGTAACACTTATTACTTTTCGTCGTCATAATACATATATCACGTATTTTTCAATATAAATAGTTTAACTAAGAATAGCCGTTTTGAGTAAGTTATCACTAAGTTTTAAATAATTTCATTCTATTGTTATTTGACTTATAGATGTCCTGATGATCTGAGATATTACTCACGTTTGACAGTTAATAAACACATGACCAACTTTTGCCGATTTAAGACCGCATAACCCAACGACATGTTCTTCGAAATTTATATATATATATATATATATATATATATATATATATATATATATATATATATTGTAAAGGTCATAAATTAGCAGTAAATGCGTTGAAAATAACAGATTTAACAGCAACGAAATACGACGCTGAGACGAGAGTAGAACTTTTAGATCGAACCGCGTACAGAGATTCGGCATCATAATATTGCTCCGAATAATAACTCCATGTAAATAATTGAACAAATAAGGATGTTTGTCGTATAATTAAGTGAAGTAAGGTACGTAGAATATTAGACTAGAATTAGGAATAATATAATTATAAAGTAGAAACTCGATATAATAGGTTTTACTACATTAATATAATTTAAATCGTAAAGTATTTTCAAATACACAAAAACTTCGCAATGCGAGAGCAGTGGGCGGGACGTCGAGAGGTGACTCACGGCACTGGTACGTCCGAGTCGAGTTGAAGTAGACTTGATGATGCAAAAGGCGCGAACATTCGCCTTGGCAACTGGGTTGCGTCCTATCAAACATCCAATAGCAACTCGACTTATGACTTTCGGTAAAATTTAGTTTAAAGTTTAAAACTAATGTGAAATAGCATCGGGTATATAAGCCACCCGGTATCGGCACGAAATCAGTCAGTCCTCAACATCGAGACCGAAAGCTTCGCTTGCGATAATATTCGAAACTCCAGAAGTAGAAATCAGTGCATTTCAATTTATTGGTTGTTAACAGTTTACTACTTAATTGTCGAATTTAATTGTTTTTTAATTGTATTTTCTTTGAATCCACTGTTAATTTAGAACGATTTATTTGTGTATAAATTCCCTGAGTAAATAATTTGCATTAGTTATATCGAGTCTCAATTTGTATGGTGTAATTTTGTAGTTGTTAAACTGAGTTTTGTTTATTAGTAAATTGGAGACTGTGGTTGGCAAATAAATTGAAACAAACTTACCCTTACCACACAGTATACTGTGTGGTAAGGGTAAGTTTGTTTGAGTTTTCTTTGTCTTACTTACATTCATATCTCATAAATAAAGCATTGAGTTGTTTTATTTGTGTTTTCTTTTCACGAAACTTTTGTATTTAAACATTTGCGCTCGACTTTGAGATTTGTGTTTATTTTTCTGTGCTTTATTTAACGATTCAGTTGAATTAAAAATTAAATACCATAACAATATATGTTAAGTGGATAAAAACGCGAGGGATGAATTACACGGAAATGTGTAATAATGTACATCGACTATTGAGAGAGTCAGTCAATACAAGATATTCCGCCCTTAATAACTGGCGCCTAATAACAATTGCATTCCGTTTAACATAGCCCCACGCAAGTCAAGTAATTGTCTACGTTACCAAACATCCTGCTCCACGAAAGATGTTTACGGGCCGATAGATGATGCTCTCACTTGGGCGTGCATTTCGGGTAATCAGGTTATACAGCAATCAACATGAAAAGACACACATTAATTAGCGATTATGAATACCGACCATAATTAGTATTAACATATCGGGTGCTCAGCACCCTTGCTTAAGAACTCTTCGGACCGTGCCTGCACCTTCTTTATCCGTCTTTGTCCATTGCTCCTCCAACGGTGATTTTCGTATACACCTAATGTTAGTTCGTAGCGTCAAAGAGAATAGTTAATAGACATAGTCAACCCGGTAGTCAAGTCTTGTCCGATGCACTTGCGTGCCCGCGCCCACTATCTGTCAGAACAGATCAGCGGACCACTGGACAACACGTCCAGGTCAAGTGACACAGATCGGTTCCTAACCTGCTGTACCGTCACAGGAAAGTTGAATCAACATGCCTGCGTACGCAAGCCATCAGGAGACAGCTCGCATACCAACAATTCATCGAATTGTGTCATGTGCTCGTACAACCCGCTTGTAGGAGACAGGATAGCCCACTATCGCTATCCATGACAAAAGCACATAGCTAGCTATCTCGCGTTCCATGATAGCAAAAACAACAACAGTAGCGCCACAATGGCAACCACAACAACAGCAACAACTGCAGCAACAGCAGCACGGGAACCACAGCATCATCGCTGCATCCGGTCTGCGAGTGATGGCTGGTGGAGTTGGGCAGACCGGATGCAGCGGCCATACTGTAGTTCCCGTGCTGCTGTTGTGGTTGCCATTGTGGCGCTACTGCTGTGGTTGTTACTATCATGGGACGCAACCCCATGTAAAAGTCACCGCAAGATAGCTAGCTATGTGGTTGTGTCATGGATAGCGACAGTGGGCTGTCCTGTCTCCTACAAGCGGGTTGTAGGGGCACGCGACACAATTCGATGAATTGTTGATATGCGAGCTGTCTCCTGATGGCTTGCGTACGCAGGCATGTTGATGCAACTTTCCAGTGGCGATACAGCACGTTAGGAACCGACCTGTGTCACTTGACCTGGACGTGTTGTCCAGTGGTCCGCTGATCTATTCTGACAGATAATGGGCGCGGGCACGCAAGTGAATCGGACAAAACTTGACTATCGGGTTGACTATGTCTATTAACTATTCTCTTTGACGCTACGAACTAACGTTAGGTGTACACGATCAAGATCACCGTTGGAGGAGCAATGGACAAAGACGGATAAAGAAGGTGTAGGCACGGTCCGAAGAATGCTCAAGCAATGGTGCTGGAGCACCTGGTATGTTAATACTAATTATGGTCGGTATTCATAATCGCTAATTAATGTGTGTCTTTTCATGTTGATTGCTGTATAACCTGATTACGCGAAATGCACGCCCAAGTGAGAGCATCATCTATCGGCCTGTACACATCTTTCGTGGAGCAGGTGGTGTTTGGTAACGTAGACAATTACTAAAAATAGAATAAAAAAGAATTTATCATTCTTCAAAATTAATTGCATACTCAAAAATCCGCGGTGGTCCGCACGAAACTTTCTTATACTTAGTTATATTACGTTTTTCGAAAAAACTTGTCAAATGAAAGTTGTTTAAAATATCAATATCTATAATTTATGTAAGAAACGTGTACCGTTTTCGAGATATGGAAAAAGGTGCGTTCAAAATAGGACGTTTTCCTCCTTGTTACATACAAATGTTACGTTTAATGTTTCAGAGCTCTAGCTTTAATCGTTTGGGCCGTAGATCGCGCACAGACACACAGGCAGACACACAGCAGACACACAGACAGCCACACAAACGGCATTCCAAAAATAGTCAGGATCGATTCAGGGCACCTCAAAACGTGTATATCCGTTGAAATCTCGAGTTCGAAAATTTTCATGATTCCTATACTTACTTATACATAATGTATAAGAAAGTAAAAAGAATTTGTCATCCTCCCCTTTATCAAGTAAATCTGAGAAAATTATTCAATATGCTTGAGAGAATTCATACCTAGTAACATTACTTAATAAAATTACCTTTAATTTAACTGATTTCCAACAAAATGGGCCGGGTGTTGAGCCCACTGGACAAGAAAATATCCTTGAAGTTTATAGATTCTTCTCTTTCAAAATTTCACAAATCACATTATTAAATCATCATCTAACGAAAATATTACAATAGCTAAATAAAATTTAAAAACAATTAATTTTCAAATGTTAAAGCCCACAGACTCTCTTAATAAGTCTGATGTAATATATGAACTTCAATGCAACGGTTGTGAGGGTGTTTACATAGGCCAAACTAGCCAACAAGTTAAACGCTGTTTGACACAACACAAAAGCATTAGCTTCACGTGTCAAATCCAAAAACACAATATAGCTTGGACCAATGAAAAAATCCTGGTAACTGAACCCACCATCGGAAAAGGACATTTCTTGAAATGGTTATATAAATGAAAATAATCAAAACATAAATTCAAAACACGCATAATATATACAAACACACTTAATTTATAATGTTCATAAGAAAAATTTACCCCATAACACACAATTTAAATTTTCTCGCTTGTTAATCTAGTTATTTTTATTTTCATTCCCAATGTTTTAATTTCACTTAACCTCAAAATATCACAGCTGTTTCCATTTTTAAGTAATCAAGTGCAATTTGTAGTAATGTAATATTGTAATCTAGTTTTTATCGTTTAACGTAGCTTAATGTCAAACCTGTTTGTGTAAATAATCAAATAATGTGTAACAGTTATAAGTTTTCATCGTCATTGTACTCAAGTAATACATATATCACGTATTCTTCAATATACGTAGTTTAACTAAGTATTTTGGACGTCAACCTTTTCAAATGTCATTTTGAGTAAGTTATCGCCTAGTTTTAAATAATTTCATTCTATCGTTATTGTTATAGATGTCTTGATGATATGAGATATTACTCGCAAAATATTGACAGTTAATAAAGACAACCAACGATTTAAGACCGCTAATTTTTCACTAATTAATTTTGTTAACGATTAGACCATTTTTATACCTTTGACATAAAAAAAATCCGCGGTGGTCCTAACGAAACTTTCTTATACTTTATTTCTGAAAGAACTTTTCAAACAAATGTTTTTTTTAAATTCCACTATATAACGTTTATCCGAACAATTTTTGCTATAATGCGAACCATTTTCGAGATATAGATAAGGTTGATTTGATTAAACCATCAGTTTGAGATATTGCTTTCAAAATGTGACGTTTTTTTCCACGCTATATACTAATCCTAAGCTTAAAGTGTCATAGTGTGACCTTCAATAGTTAGGCGCTGGAGCGCGCCAGCCACACGTATGTTTAGCCGCCCGATCGCAATATTATAAAATCCGCGGTGGTCCGCACGAAACTTTCTTATACTTTATTTTTGAAAGAACTTTTCAAACAAATGTTTTTTTTTTAATTCCAGTATATAACCTTTATACGAACAATTTTTGCTATAACGCGAATTGATATTGCTTTCAAAATGTGACGTGTTTTCCACGCTATATACTGATTCTAAGCTTAAAGTGTCATAGTGTGACCTTCAATAGTTAGACGCTGGAGCGCGCACAGCCACACGTATGTTTAGCCGCAATATTATAAAATCCGCGGTGGTCCGCACGAAACCATCTTATACTTTATTTCTGAAAGAACTTTTCAAACAAATGTTTTTTTAAATTCCAATATATAACCTTTATACGAACAAATTTTGCTATAACGCGAACCGTTTTCTAGATATAGATAACGTTGATTTGATTAAACCATCAGTTTGAGATATTGCGTTTTTTTCTACGCTATATACTAATCCTAAACTTAAACTTAATAGTATGAGCTTCAATAGTTAGGCGCTGGAACACGGACAGCCACACGTGTTTAGCCGCCCGATCGAAATATTATAAAATCTGCAGTGATCCGCACTGAACTTTCTTATACTTAGTTATACTACATTCGAAAAAACTATATGAAAGTTGTTTAAAATATCGATATCTATAATTTATGTAAGAATATTTTTTTCCGTAACGTGTACCGTTTTCGAGATATGGAAAAAGGTGATAAGAGTAAACCATCACTTCCGGTTGAGAGATTGCATTCAAAATAGGACGTTTTCCTCCTTGCTACATACAAATGCTAAATTTAAAGTTTCAGAGCTCTAGCTATAATCGTTTGGACGCTAGAGCGCGCACAGACACACACAGAGACAGACGCACACACAGACGTCATTCCGAAAATAGTCAGAAACGATTCAGGGGACCTCAAAACGTGTATATCCGTTGAAATCTCGAGTTCGAAAATTTTCATGATTCCTATACTTACTTATACATAATGTATAAGAAAGTAAAAATAGTATTTTTTTGTATTTTTACAAAATTTTGCATGTTGTATTTTCTGAAATTTTGGAACATTGTGATTTTCGAACGTTTTTTCTTACTATTTTCCATAATTTTAACATTTTGACAACTGTTCTATTTGTCTTGAAAGATATTATCAATTTACAGTTTTTGAATGTTGTGTACTTATTTTCAAATTTGACGTGTTTTGATATTTTTGAGATATTTTTCATCTTTTATCAATTTATACAGACTACTTGTTTTAATAGCATTCATTAAAGAATATAAAAAATGATGTATAACTGTTAAAAACTTCCACTAACTTAATTTCCAAGCAAATCTAGGAGCTACATTTACAGGGCTGGCTTAAGCATGGGGGCTCTCTTGCAATGGCGCATTTTTCGCGCCAAATAATATATGTGTACCCTCTCAAATTGTCAATAGTGCCCAAACTTCGACAGGCAGTTTATGTTATATTTAATGAATAATTTATTTCGTTATTTCTTTGATTTTACATTTTTTTTTTTTGATCAGGTATTGCGTTAATTTAATGTTTGTTCATCTTTGACTGGAATTCAATTTTTACAGTTTTGCTAATTAATTCTTTTTTATTTTTAGTATTTTTTGCATTTTAATAAAAATTGGCGCGTTGCATTTTTTACAATTTTCGTAATTAATATTGACAATTTTTTAAGTCTTGAAAGTTGTTATCAATTTTTAAGTTTTTAAATTTTGTGCATGTAGGCATTTTTGCATTATTCAAAATTTCTACCAAGTAGACATTTTGGCATTTTTTAAATATTTTCATTTTTGACATTTTTAATATTCTTTCATTTTTTCATTTTTTCTATTTCACATTTTTGTTTAATTTTTTTATCAATTTAGGCTCTTGGACATTTTTAATAGCTTTTGCAATTAAAAAAAATACGTATTTTCAAGAATTTTTAGAATTTTTTTTGTATATTGGTATTTTGTTATTTTGTCAGTTTTTAATTCTGTTTCTTTCTATTTTTCAATAATTCAGATATTTGTATTTTTTGCATTTTGTTAAGTTTTGATTGACATAGTGCCATTTTTTAATTTTAGAGAATTTTGCAATGTTTTTTTATATTATGACAATATTCCTTAATTTTTGCATTTTCAGAATTTGATTTTCATCATTGACAAATTCGTGAAATTAAATATTATGTTGGCATGTATGACATCTTTGATAATTTTCCAAATTTAAAAATGCGGTCATTTGTGCATTTTTTCCATTAAAAAAGTTAAATTTTCTATTTTAGACAATTTTTGCATTTCATAAATTTTGTTTTTTATTCTTTATGAAAATATTTAAAAAAATATCTGCAGTGGTCTGCACTGAACTTTCTTATACTTAGTTATGCTACATTTTTCGAAAAAACTTTTCAAATAAAAGTTCAATATCTTTAAATTATAAACGAACATTTTTTTTATAACTAGTACCGTTTTTGAGATAGAGCGCGCAAAAGCATATACTACAGCGGCGCGACGCAAATTGAAATAAATAATGCTATTAATATGGATTTTTCGAAAAAACTTTTCAAATAAAAGTTGCTTAGAATTTTAACTTCTTTAACTTTCATAAGTACAATTTTTTCGATAACTCTTATCGTTATCGAGATATGGAAAATGGTGATAAGAGTACCCCCCCCCCCCCCTTCAGGTTGAGATACTGCTTTCAAAACAGCTTTTGCTATACACAAATCTTAAGTTTAAACTTTCATGATGATAGCTTCAATCGCTTGGACGCTAGAGAGCGCACAGACACACACACTGACAGACAGATAGACAAACAGACACAGAGACGCCATTCCAAAAATAGTCAGAATCGATTCAAGTAACCTCAAAACGCGTATATTCGTTAAAATCTCGAGGTCGAAAATTTTCATGATTACTATACTTCCTTATATAAGAAAATATAGTATAAGAAAGTAAAAATTGAACGATTGGCTTTCGTCTTGTAACTAGTCGTCGAACATTCACTCAGAAGGGACCAACAGTAGTCAGCAAGCATGGGTGGCTCCCATCTGCCCTGGTAACGCTTCTCAAATTCTGCGATGATTTCCTGATGGAAGCGCTCCCCATGCTCATCGCTAACATGCCCATGTTTTCAAGGAAGAAACTTAACCGCTCCCACTAACTTAATTGCCATCAATACAGGGCCGACTTAAACATCGATGCCCCTCAATAGTGCAATTTTTCATTACTTTATTGACAAATTGGTGAATTTAGACACTTTAGCATTTTTGACATAATTATCATTTTGATACTTTTTTCAACTTAAATATAATGTTTTTACATGTATATTCTGTCGTTTAGGACAATTTGGGAATTTCATAAATTTTCTTTGACCCACTACGTGTATCGTTGATGGTCTGATGACTCCAGAAGGGCAAAATCGTCTGTCACCACCTATTGCATTGTATTTGCACGAGTTACACATCGGTCAGCGACATCATTCACGTGAAGAACAAGTAAGCTGGTGAATTTAAAAATTGAAGAACGCCTGTCCAAAATGCAGACTCTAATTTTAATTAATATTTTATTAGAAAATTGGGTCGTTAATAAAACATAAAACTCAAAAAATAGTTTTATCGAAATAATTCACTTATATTTCGCCATCATTGCAATTTCCATACTTTTACAAATTACTTTCGTATATTGTTTTCAATATGATCATCTTCAATTATTACAGGAATTTATTTTTTATAATCAATGTTATTATATTTAATCATTTATAAGGTTTATTATTTTTACCAAATCAATCTAATCATCTGAATGCATTTTTTAAAAAAAATTTCTCATTAATTATTAGTAATTAATTATTATGTTTCTACGTAGTTTCATAATCATGGTTTTTTATTAATAACTGTTATCAAAAAATTTCAAATTTCTTGTCTACTAGTTATTATTAATAGTTGGTCTATTAATTATTTAATAGAATTGTTTTCATTTTTATTCAGAACATTAATTATTTAATACTATACTTTTTCCATGAATTAAATTTGACTTTAAAAAACTTTATTTGACGTTGGGTGTCAAATAAAGGTTAATTCAAAATACCAGCAATTTCCCGTTGATGAGGAAGTAGTAACCGGCATATGACATGGTCTCAAATCAAAGTTTTTTGAAAGTAAAATACAAAAATAACAGCAATTTTCTATTAAAAGAGGAAGTAACCGTACATATCATATATGATGTTGTTTGTTAAATAAAGCATCCTTGCAAATATAAGTCATAAATTACATTTCTGATTCTTATACATGAAGCCGATTATCAACTAAAAGATCTTTGCAAGTAAAAGTCTATGATGTTCTAGGATCACTCCAATGAATTCGAATGAAAGAATGAAATTAATTAAAAGTGACTGCCATTTTCGATTAAATGGGCAATAATCTTACATATCATATATGGTGTTGAGTGCTAAATGAAAGGTCGTTACCAATAGATGTCAAAAATTACATTTCTGATTTTGATGCATGAATCATCGGATTATGATTTTGAAGTACAAGATCACTCCAATGATGCATTAATAATTTAAATACTTAATGTGACTTGGAGGTTAGAAGAACCTTACGTATGATGCATTAAAAGAAATGCTGTTATATAAAAAAATCTCAATTAATTATTATATACCTCAGAGAAATTCAAAGTCACCGCGGATGCGCTCGATCATCGCAAATTTGCAACAGAAATAGTTTTGATAATTTAAGACAAACGCACTTGCTAATAAGTCAATTACCTGCTATTGCAAAACCGCTAACTCAAAGAGCAAGACAATTAAGCGCAGGGAGATAATTAAACTTAATTATTATTAATGATTCACGAGTTAACCGAGGAATGTAGAAATTAAGCACAAGGCACTTTATCGAGTGCGTTAGCGATCGACCGTTCGTCTTTGAACGAATCGACGATTCCACATAAATATCACAGCAAAAAAGAAATAGACTCACCGTCACTGCCTTGAGAATCACCGCACGTACCTGAAAAAATCCATTTATTATAATTAAATAAAAAACAATCACTGACGTCGGTATTCATTCGCAACCTCGTTTTTGTTTCATAGAAAATACATCAATTATTTAAAGTTGAAAATTTACTAAAATAATCCCCTAAAGCCACTAGATGTATTAGATAATAACGTATCGAATAAAGAAATATCTCGCGATGGAATTTATTTTCGTTCCAATAGAAATCGTTATCCTTGCGATACATTTCCCAGCGCATACTGGCTTTCAGTAAACATCTCATCAATATTCCGATAATTATGATATCCTCAGTGCTATTTTCAATATTGCCTGTAGGGTCGGGCGGTTTGAAATTTCCATAACCGATACACTTTAATAAAAATGTTACTCCTTGTAAATTATTCAAACATCTTTGTTTGGAGAAAATATAATAAAGGCCTCTGACGCGAAACGGTTTTTTTATGACAAAGTTGTCACTTAAACATGTTCGTTAAGCATTTGCCTGAAAACGATCCATAGTTTACGGCGCTGAATGAGTTAACGCTTAACTCTAGACAGCTTCAGACACTGGCTTCGTTATTTGAGACGTGACACGTTCTAGTGTGTATTGTGTATCGAACCTATGCTTTTACTCCACGTGTAACTTAACATACTTGAAAACGATGAGCGACAGCGTCAGGAGTTTGCACTTCGTGAATATATCATTTGCTGTAAAATTTGCTTATCCGTATAAAATGTATTACGACTTTTCTTAAAGAAATTTGTTCTGCAATAGTTGTTTCTGTATGCAAGTCTTTATTTTCGAAATGTTTGGTTCAACGAAGAGAAAATTTCCAAATTTAAAGATATCTTCCAAGCTCTTGAAACATTTTTTCGACCAGATTTAAGTAGAACTACTTTTGAATGAAACTTCTTCGATAATTGTATGCGGGACGCGTTTTGAACAAATTTTGAGTCATAATTTTGAGAACAAAACGTGTAAACAAATCTGTAGAAACAATAACATTCACAAGCCATATGTGGTTGATTCTTATGCTAGTTGATACCGATTGCATGGATTTAAATTATTCATCTAAGATAGTTGTACAAAATTTGTTCAACCCACTGCTTTTAAATGGCACTTCCTCGTAAATTGAATATGGAACTTACAACGCGTTTTGAACAAATTTTGAACAAGTGTTAATGAGAAACAATGACATGCACAATCCATGTCTCATGCTGAATCCAAATATTCTGTTTGATATTATTACTAGTACACGAATCATAATTACATACAATTTGTTTAAACAAAATAGTGGGCATTTTTAAATGACAATGACAACGTAAATTGAATGTGAAACTAAAATCGTTTTGAACTAATTTTGAACAAGTTGACAACAAGTCGCGTAGAAACGGATCTAGACAAACAACGACGTCACAACAAATACGTAGTTGATTATTTACCGAATATGCTGTTTGATACCTAATGTTACACGAATGTAAATTATTTTATCTAACATATTTAGATAAAATTTGTTCAATCGTTCTCTTCAATCGCGACATCAGAACTTCAGACTTCAGAAGCTATCTATGAATATGTAATTTGTTTAAAATGCCAAGAAAATTTCCACAGTAATTAAATGTGAAACTTAAAACGCGTTTTTGACAAATTTTGGACAATAACATTAAGAACAAAACACGCAGAAACAGATCTACATAAACAAGGACAAACCGCAAATGGTTGATTCTTAAACCAAATATGCTGCAAAATGTGACCTACTGAGCATTTGATAATTAGTTTCACTCGAACGCAATTCGATCAAAGCTCATTTTTTTATTAGACTTTTATGAGGTCAATTTTTAACTACATCGGACCTGGGGAACGTTTAATTGAGATGTTGATAACGCGACAAGTTCATGGTGGGTTGAGTTATGTTGGATTGGATTGGGTTGGGCTTGCCAGTACATAGAAACGTGATACAAAATTTTGAGCAAGTATTATGTTGGGAATAAAATACGTAGAAATAAACTGAGGTAACCCAGGATGTTCAGAACCCACACGATTCTTACATAAAATGGCCTTTAAATGTACTTATACACTATATGAACAGCTTCTTGTCCTAAGCTCGTTCAATATGTATTTACAGTAGAACCCCGATCCGTGCGCGCTTTATTCGGGCGGCGGATTTTCCGTGCGGCATTTTAAATTGATCATCCGTGCGCGGATAATCCGTGGCTGACGGCCAGAGGTTGACCAAAAAATGGAAATTTTAAAACACTTTGAAAATAACATAAGTGTTGCTTTGTTGGCTAAAGCATTTAACATTAGAAAACAAACGGTTCGTGACATTGTGAAGAAGAAAGCCGAATTACATTGCTTTGTAGCTAAAGCTATTTCTGACAGAAAATCTCTAAAAGGAACTAATTTTGGAGAGCTTGATGATGCTATGACCAGGTTCTTGCAGAAAAGATCGGAAGGGGTTCCAATATCAGGACCTATGTGTGCTAGGCAAGCCCAAAAGTTTCACGAGCAGTTGAAAATCAAAGGAAACTTCTCGGGTCTTCTGGTTGGCTTTACAGGTTTTAAAAACGTCATGGAATACCAGAAGTAGCTGTTCAAGGGGAGAAATTAAATGCTGATGATGTATGTATGGTACAATTTTGCTATGATTTGGAAAATCAAGGAGCACGACCTAAAACCTGAGCAAGTGTATAATGGAGACGAAACTGGACTTGGAAAGCAATGCCGAAAAGAACACTTGCATGTACAGTGTTTTTTTAAGTATTTTTTTTTTTAGATTTGAAAGTAAGCAACGAACCTTTAACAGTTTATGCCGTGCTAATGCATCAGGAACCCATAAGCTTAGGCTAGCCGTCATTGGAAAATCAAACAATCCGAGGGCTTTTAAAATGTAAAAACATTGCCCGTTGATTATTATAATCACCTTGGATGGATCGAGTAATTTTTAAAAAGTGGTTTTTCGAAAAATGTATACCCAAAGTTAGAGCTTATCTGCAAGAAAATAATCCTCCGCCCAAGGCTGTACTGTTACTGGATAATGCGCCATCACATCCTGATGTTGAGCAACTAAAGTCAAGAGATAGGAACACATTCGTAGCATATTTTCCTCCGAATGTAACACCTATTGCCCAGCGAATGGACCAAAGTGTTATAGAAACCATGAAGATAATCACTTAAATGAAGGTGAGTTATCGATCGGAAACATAGCGTCTATAGCCTCGGAAATAAAAGGTTTGGAAGAAATGGACAACGAAAAAATACATGAATGGATAGAATGTGATCACGAAGAAAAAGGGTATCAGATTATGGATGACGATTATTTAGATAACCAGACCTAGGCAGAAAGTTCCGACAAAAGTAGTGATGACGATGAGAATAATTACGTCATGAAAAGAAGTCATCGAGAAGCAGGGGATGCAGTAAATGTACTTATCCAATATTTTGAAGAACAGTCTGGAACTGATGACATTCATGTGCTTCAGCTTAGAAAAATTAAGAAAATTATAAAGAGTAGAAGTTACGAAGCCCAAAAACAAGCAAAAATTAGTGATTTTTTTACGTGGTACAAACATATATACTATGTATGTTGTTCAATGTACATTATGTATAAATATTAAAACTGTTATTTTTTGTTACATGTCACGTTTCTTTTCTCCGCCTGATACATGTATTTTTCTGAATAAATTATTTAAAAAAATAAAATGATATCTTTGGATTATCCATGTTTTCGATTATCCGGCGAAAGCTCGGTCCCGGCTGGCCCGGATAATCGAGGTTCTACTGTAGTTATGTTTATCAAATCAACTTACCCACGAACCGTAAGCCTAGTCTATATGAATATGCTACTTGATATCTTTTGTATGAATTTTGAAAAATTTGTTTAAAACCTAGGCATATTTTAAACGTTGCCTTCACGCGTGTGCATCAAAATGTAATTTAATGGGCATATGATATTAAGGCTACAGATTTTTTTTTTATTTCTTTTTAACTTCATAAGGCCTTCGATTTTTGAGAATACGACAAGTTGATGGGTTGAGCTTCATTCCATGAGATTGTATTGGGCTGGGTTGAAAAAATGTGCAATGCAAAAATAGATCATTTCAAAAATTTCCTGGCCAAAACATATTTTGAACAAATATTGTTTCATATTGTCTGCTTGCAATAAACGAAATTTGCACAAAATCTTTCACAATTGGAATTATCCAAATTGTTTAAGGTCAATTTCTTTATATGTCTCAATAATGAGTTGACGAAACGACGTACTGTAGAAGTGTACCTTGAAGCAGTTCAGCAAAAAATGCGCGAATTTGACATCTACATTTCAACTATTTGCCGGAGGGTTACCCTGTTAAATTCCATCGCAATTCTAATTTTGCAATTTGCATTACAGGCCTACATTAGAACTACTCAGTTCTGCAACTAGACAGTTGCAGCGATGGCAAATTTGAAGAAGTAATGAATTCACAAAGAAAGGACAGATAGGGTGGTATGGCATATGATAGGAACTCGGCAAGAAAAACTGATTAACGCAAGGACAAATCAAAAAAAAAAGAGAGGAAGGCTCAGATTAATTCGATTGGAAATAAAAAAACTACAAAAAACTACCTAGTCGATCGATAAAGACCACTGCAATTACGTAGCAGCAAAAGTAGGTAGGGTACTGACGTCTAGATAGCGCTAACACTCATACACAAACTCTTTGTCAGTCACGTTTGAATGACTTGATGCATGTTCAGCGTATGCATCAATGTATGTATCACCTTGATACATTCGTTGAAGCTTATTTTCAATGTTTTATGTTTCTATTTTTTAAGAGTTACAATAATTTTTTCGATTGTTTTAATTCACAGCGATTTTTACAATTTTTCACTATTCATAACATATTTTTTAGTGATGGGAATAATCGAGATGCGATACACGAATTAGTCGATTATTAAAATCTCTCGAGATAATCGACTATGCACTCTGAAAATTAGTAGTACTAAATTAGTAGTCGTACGTCGATCACGGAACGTGTGGCAGCGGACCGAGAAGGCTGATATCTCGATATATTTTAACCCCACCACTAAATATTAATAGTAGTTCCAGGTTCGAGATATTTTATTTTAACATTGGACTCGTTCGATTGTGGCAACTAATTAGTCGTATCGCTAAGCGAAGCTTCTCTTTCAATTATTTTTTGTAGTCTCGGCCGATCGTCATTGTCGGATTGAAGAATACAATAATTTAAATAAGTACAATCGTGTTGATGATATTGCGTTAGTAAATAAAACGCATCAAAATTTACAATAATATTTATAAACTGCCACAATAATATATAAAAAATATGAGCAAATAACAACAAAAGTATAATTCTCAATAAAAACAAAGGTACCTATATAATAAATTAATAACTCTAGATTAAACAATAATAATAAAAATTAATAAAAACAAATTTATAAGAATGTGGTATTAAGGAATATAATTTCATCTAAATTTTTAGACGATAGTTTGTTTCGATGTAAATTTGTAAGTTGCACTGCTTTAGAAAACACACTGTTAGTGGTATTACAACGTTTATGTTGTACGTTGCATTAATTAGTATTAGTACGACTACTACTAATTTTAACTACTAATATTAGTCGATTATTAAATTATATCGATTACTAATAATCGATTATTGAAATATCTCGATTATGCCCATCACTAATATTTTTCTTATATGATTCTATTTTTAGCAATTTTCAATAACTTTTTACTGTTTATAATATTTTTATTTTTAAAGACTTAAAACGTTTTTTTTTTACCAATTTTAACGTTTTTATTTTAAATTCGACTTAATTCGAATTCATACTTATTATAATTTTTTAAATTTTGAAAGATTTTTGCAGTTTCTTATGTTTTTGATATGTTTCGATTTTTTTTGCTTTATATTCAACTTAAACGTTATATAATACATTTAGATTTTTACAAATTGTCAATTTTGTCAATTTTTAAGTACTTTCAATGATTTTTTTTAACGATTCTTACAATTTTACACGAGTTTTAACAATTTTTTATATGTTTTGATTGATTATGTTTTACGAATTACAATGATTTTTTTTTAACTGAATTTTTAATGATTTATTTTCGACTATAATTCCTTTTAAATTTATTGAGTTAATGATTGCTAACGATTTTCAATCAATTTACATTTTTCCACGATATTTTATTTTTTTTCTAATTTGTTTGGATTTTCCGACTTTCTCAATTTTCTTTTCATATCTATAACGATGTTTTTCGACTGTTAATAACTTTTGTGCCGATTTTTTCAAGCTAAGCGATTTATAACGATTTTTAATAATTTTAACGATTTGTTTTTAAATGGCAAGTGATCTCGAAAGGAGTTTTTTATGTCTCCTCATATTTACTATGACGTCGAGCCATTGCACTGGCATTGTTGGAAATTTGAATAGATGTTCCCAAAACTTTTGCCCGTTTCTGTTTGTAACAAAAGTCTTTTTTTTAATTAGGAAGTAATAAATTTTAATTTGGCGCATGATCGTTGCCATAGTCCAATTCTTATGATATTGGTGAAGGTGCGCTAATTCATTAATATTTTCGACCAATCACTAACAAAACAATTGATGTAACTTCATATATATTTACGATGACATCCTGAATGGCCATGGTCAAATTTGGTACCACTGAAATTCTAGTACCGACTTCATTTCTGCAACAATTACGCAGTGACCTTGTACATTCCGTGGTCAGAAACTGTGGCTAGGTTGGGTCGAAAATCCGTAAGAGGGGGCAAAGCACGGCCATTACATATTTTAAAATGTCAAAATGGCAAAGGTGACCAAAGCCATCGGTATTAGTACGCTTATAGGTTACGGAGTTTTCCACCATTGAATCTGTGAGCAACTCACCCACCTAAGCGTTCACACAATTCACATTTTATCCACAGACAAACTTAAATACCTTCTTCGTTTTGGACGTACGATCCCACTACATCGTCAACTTCGCGATCGCGACACTCGCCACCGTCGGCAACGTCGTCACTTACGTTTTCAATCGACGTCGCCGAATTGAGCCGTTTTAGAGATTTCGACAGCTTGCGCCTCATCGAGTACATTGCAAGCAGCAACACGACACACAACTATCGCGACACAACATTAGATTTTTGTCAATTACCCTGCGACTGTCGCACCACCTCAACCGCACTACGTTACCTTACTACCTTAGAGCGGAATTTATCTTATCTTATCACGTTCGCGATAATAGTTTTTGTCCGTTCGTTTTCGTAAAGGAACGAGCACGTTGCATATTTGCTTAAGGATCGTGACGATCGTCGAAAAGTGCAGGTGTATTAAAGGTAAATTTTGTTACTAATTTCGCATATTGGTTAATTTTTAATCAGAACACGAATACTTTATTGACTGTCTAACTATAGAGCCTCCTTCACGTGGTGGAAGGAATTTATCATCACCAGTCATCTTTGAGACTCACCGTACCTTGCACCCTCTTATAGATTTATAAGATTTCACAAATTTTTTTTTAAATAAACCTCCTGAAATTTCCAAATTATTTGAGGTTGATAAAATCACAACTTGTAGTAAGCATGCACACAGGGACTAATGTCAATGTTAAAACGATAAAGGCATTCAAATCAAACGCATTGCAAACGTGAACATTGAAGCTTTATGGTAGTAAATCGCAGTGTTCAACAAGAGTTATTGTCACCGCAAGAATAAAGATCGAAATGTCGTCGCCCTGCCGTTACGAACGCAATGATAGGCATAAACGTGTCGTTTTATTGTGAAGCAACGAAAGTTTCGTTGACGTACGAACAATGTGTATCTATGCAAGACCACATAAAACTAAATAAAAAATGATAAACAAATGATTCATTATCGAGTACGTGACGTATTGATACGAAGTCATAAACGTCGAATTTATTTGATTTCCTCAGTGGGGATTTTTTTACACCAATTGTTTATGCACTTCATTTAACTTACTTTCGCAACGCGCAGATCCGTAATGGAATATGTCTTTTCTCTAGTCCAAAATATTTTTAAGTAGTTTAGATTATTTATTTGTTTAATTACATATTCTGCATTATTTATTTGTATGTTTTGTTTCCGGTTTTTCGCAATTCTCTGCTCGCAGATTCTCCTTAGCGACCTTAGTCCACTTCTTCGGCATTTTTAAGTCGCTTGGCTGGGTTGTGATTTTTGTACGACTTAAGCTAACAACATTTAACAAATCGATTTATTTCGATAATTTATTTAAAAGAAATATCCACTAACATTATATAACAAGTATATTTCGTAACTGAACAAAGTTTTATCTTCTAATGTGTCGCAAGCAGGTAACAATTTTAAACTACAATGAAACTTTCAAGTTCTAGTTAAAAATTTAAATTATCATGCTTGGTGACGTTATATGGCACGCGAGCAGATATCGATATGACAACAAAAAATACACAACGTTAAATTACGTGAAGAATATGCGTGCTACTCAAGAGTATTCGAAAAAAGTCTGTGAACGCTTGCAATTTCTAAACTATTTCAGATAAACATATATCGTACAACTTATGCCTGAACATTTTTGTCGCATCTCGTACAGTTTGTGCAACGTATCGGACGAAACGAAGCGACGTTTAGCTCGCGCTAATGAAATAGCCGGGCTCGGTTTAGACGTTATCGTTATTATAATATACAGTAGATTTTATGACATGTTTTATGTTTTTCCCCTATTTTACTTTTTGCTTATTTTTTCTTACTTTGTTAAATTCTAAAAAAAACATTTTTTAAATCAATATTGAATTAAGGGGGGATCTTGCTTTAGAAGGCTCAAAAAATTTTTATTGCTCAAATCTATGCCTAATATATCTAAGAATATGTATAAAAAGTTATAGCGGCTAATTCGCAATATTTTGAAAGATACAGCACTAAACACAGTGAGGTGTGGAGAAAAAAATATACGAACGCATGAACGCTCGGACAAACAAAGCGCACACCCCTTCCCGCAGTCACATAACACCGAACTATGTACTGAAAAAAGTTCAATCGGTCGTTCGAAACAATAATATTTTGAATTCGTAAGAGCTATAGTAGGATTATAACGAGATATTCCGTAAGTAATCGAAAATTAACATTTTTCCTCATCGTAAACTTTAGAGCGCGTTTTCTCGAGTTTTCGTTTTTACGATTTTTCTAAACTGGTGGGCGTGATTGCGAGAAAACTAGACAAGCAATCAAAACCAAACAAAACTTTTCTTAGCTTCAGTAGCATTCTCTTCGATTTGAAATAAAAACATTAATGAAAAAAAAATTCTAAACAACTTTTTTAGCAAGTTGAAATGATTTTCTCTTCCTGCAAAGAGCACATTTATTTTCAAACCTGAGAAAAATCTTGAATTTCAAAATTTTGGGTTTTTTTTTAGTTCACATAGAAGAAAATATATGAGAATTACAATTTTCTTTGGTTTTTTTGTTTCAGAAAATTACGAGCTACATCTTTCCCACCGATTGTAGACTGCAATTGAGAGGTGTTGCACAAATGTGCATAAAAATCGGTTCCGTTTAAATATTTTTCTCTCGAAATATTTTTTCTTTAATGCTCAAATATGTAATAAAATGCTCTAAAAAGTTCACTAGACTTGCTCATTTTTTCTGTCCTAAATAATTCCCCCAAAAACGATATTTTAAGTCCTCCTAAACCAGGATCCCCCCTTAAGGGTTCGGGCTCGGTTTCCTAGTTCCACATTTCTAGCAGCAGTGAGTGGTATAAAACGTTATAAAAAAATAAAACGCCAATAAAATCAAAGTTTAAAGTATACCTGCACAATAAATAACATGCCAAAGAATTTGCCTAGATGATTCCAGGATGAAGTCTGGAACCTGCGGGGCGCGTATGTAACATAAAATTCATAAAGAAATGATTCTGAGACACTCGTTGCAAATGATAGTAATATAATATTTCTGAACGGATTTCATTCAACGAGTAATTAGATAACCACATTCTTAGAGGTTTAACAAAAAGTTTAACGTCCATCGTAATTTGATTGGGGGGGGGGGGGGGGGGGCAGTCTCGGCAGCACTTCGTTTAACATCATAATACTAAGTGAGCTAAACGATTAATTTTGCAATTGGTATTTTTAAAGAATCGCCATAAATCAGTGTTTACATTGTTTTAGGCCACTTTGTTGATCCCTGTGCAATTTTTCAATAATTTGTGTTGATAAGAATTACAGTTCTGGTTTATTATAAATCACGTTTGAAAGAAATACATTTAGTAAATTCAATTGATGAAGCTATAGGCACTCAGTGAAACATGATTAAAAGAATAATAAAACACTTGGTAATTTGTTCCACAAAATTTTTCTGGCAAATCTTTATTATAATTTCGGCAGTTACGCCATCATCAGAAGATATCTTATCTTCTGATGATGGCGTAACTGCCGAAATTATAATAAAGATTTGTCAGAAAAATTTTGTGGAACAAAATACATTTAGGGCATAAAATATTAATTAGGAGTGATAAATGAAAAAATCACCAAAAATGATCTGTAAATGTACAAGTATTTCAACGAAGTAAAAACTACTATTATTAAACAAATGACAGATACACTTAGATAACTTTTATTATGTAAATTACTATGTGAATAAATTCCATACACACAAAACTCATTATTTTCTTTTGAGTTTTGTGATAACTATTAATAAAGCAAGTTGTAAGTTGTAGTGATTTTTATCAGGAGGTATGAATACGACACGTCGCGTGATAAACATCACGTGTCTTATATATGAATTTTTCCAGTTCAAATATAGAGTGGAAATAAAAAAAATTCACGTTTTCCTAGCAGTGAAAATGATTTATGAAAATATATTATATAATATGTTATATTTTGTAACTGAGTATTTTTTTCGAATACCGGTCTTAATAGTAGTTTACAAAATTTATAGGCGTTAAAATAATAAAAATAAAAGTTGTATATGACGTAAACGAACCAATAATATTTGAACAGAAAATTTGCTGTCCGCGACATCTATGAAAATTTACATTGTCCGTCTATTCCATCGAGCTGTACGATATTTTAATTATATGAAATATTTGCTCGGCTGGAAGTAATTTATCAACCATTTTGCTCTTTATAGGCAACATAGGTCGTTACTTAGAAGCACGTGCTCAAAATAAATTGTGTATGTACATATTGTTTGAAGTCGAAGTCAAATTGGGACACGTTGCTTTAGCATTGTTCACCGTTTGAAATCAATCATTATGTGGACGAAAATCGAACTCGAATAAAACATATCTACTATCAATATTATTATTTACTTTTGGTGTTTAATTATTTCGCTCGTTACCAATATTGACACTGATTTTATGATATAATATTATTGATCTTCGCGCTGCACAAACTCAAACACTACATACATTTAGTTTAGATTGCAATATCCGATTTAATCGACAGAACCAATAGCATTATCGCCCAGGAGTAATACGTTAATGCGTTATATCAAATCTGATAAAAAAAAACAACAACATCGATAAAGCTCCCTGTTTACTCAAAACCCAATTACAAAAAAGTTTAAATTCAAAATTACCCGCTTTGCCCAATTAATATCCACGTTAAATAAGAGATGGAGCAATTGATGCACTTGCGCCCCTTTTATTTGATGTTTAGAAATTTGCATTTAATTTACACAATTCTCCATATTGTATCTACGCACAGTACGTATCCACACCGATTAATCGAAATCAGCAAACGCACTAAAAAAAATCGTGCAATAGGAATTAAGTTTACGTTATTGGACTCATCGACTCAGGTGATTACAAACGAGTCGTCCATTGCGAAACGCCAACGTAAACAACGTACCACTCGCACCGGTCCATTCTAACCTTACCTTGGCTGTAAATGGGAAACTCTCCATCACTGTGACTGTGAGTCAACATAAGATGACCGTCCCGACCCCTCCTTGCCGTGTATTCCAGGGTGCAAACTCACAATCGCATTTTCTCGACCGAAGGATGTACAGGACTGTTTGAAGCCGCAAAATTGGAGCTACGCAAATGGGAGCCAACGACTGCGCCGCGACGCCGAGAAACGCACTGAGGGTCGGGAGAGCGCCACATAAAATAGGGAAGCTGCGCGCCGTAATGCTACCAACCCCATCTTGCCGGAGCTGCGAACTCTCCTCGGCTCGCCGCGAAGCGAAATTTTAATTCGAAACGGCGTGCAGAACCGGCCATGACGCGAGATAATTAAATAAATATAATTGATTAAGTTTAAACGAACGGTGTAATTGCGTGTGAAGCCTCTACGCCATTTCAGTACCTGTCGTAATTAAATTGAGTGGTGGACTTTTCAGGAGAATCGATTCCGCGTTGTAATTCGTTGTCGCTAACTTCAGAATGAAAATAAATGTTTGTTTTTGTTTATGGTTGGGGGGGGGGGCGTAAAATAACAAAGGTACAGTTTGTGTACATATGAAAAAAAAGTGCATGCTTGGCGTTATATGGCATCATCGGCTAATAGTTTAGTTATGACATCTAAAGCTTAATCCAACCAGTTACAGTGTTCAACATCACTTGGTTGTTCCATTAGAGCAAGGATTCTTCATCGTTCTTCTTGTCTTTGTGAACTTTCACAGAAGCTTTCTCTACATTTTATTCAATTCAAAATTGATTACACACGATAAACGTCAACAATGGGTGCAGAGAAAACTAGGCTAGTAGAAAGTTCTTCTGAAAGATTGCAATGGGATACAGGGTAGGAATAGAACGAATAAAGTTAATGTAGTATGAGGACTGAAAGAGAACAAGATAACCAAGAATCAAAATTTAAAGCAAATATCACTGAAAAACGGAAAAGCAGCAGAAACAAATGATGTATGAAGTCTACCAACTAACAGGAAATCTGCATCCCTGCTAGCCAATTTAATAGCAAAATTAAGAAATTTTGAAAATGCTGTGGATGTTGGAAGTGGAGTGCTCAATTATATGACGAAAGGATGGGTGACCAGCAAGTTAAAAGTAGGGGGAGCAGTAAGAGGGGGACACATACCACGACATCATATGGAAAGAGCCTCATCAAACCCAAAAATGACATTAAAATTGCGAGGGGGACTAGATAATTCAGTCAACGCGTGAAGGTATCTGCTCCTGGCGATCTCCAAGGATTACAAACAGTGTTTTATTTGTGTTAACGCATGGTAATAAAACTGAACCTTTTTATTAAATATCTTAAGTTGCAATCATGTTATGGTTGACATAGAAGGTCAGTCAAACCATTAATTTTAGATTTAGAAAAAATCTAAGCAAATAGTAACTGGTATTAAATTCAATAAGTATAACAGTTTCTCTACATATGTTTTTTTATGAAATCGCAAATATGTTTATACCTTGCTACACTTGTTTTTGACGAGTCGTAAAAGTTGACCAATAAAATTTAGTTTATGTACAACCTGCACCTGATAATTAATCGTGTTGCTCTTTATATGAGGAATAATTTGGCTAACTATGTCTAGACAATGAAAAGAGTCTAATAAAGCCCACGTATAGTACTACTGAATATACGAATTTATCTTCAACTTTTTCCAAATCCCAATAGAAACATACATATGATTAACACAGTTATAAAATTCCTTAAACATAAAAAAATCAGAACGATAAAAATAATATGATTCGCTCAGTGAACTTTTTAGAATTGAATTGAAAGTAAATTTAATTTGCAACATCAATTATTTTTTGTTAAATGATGATTCAGCAGATTTGGCTTTTTTATTTAGCACATGTAACGCATTTAAGTATACGGCACATTCGGCCAAGCAATGTTGGTTGTTTGTAAACATCTTGCGATTTCAAATAAAATTTTTGCAAAACTAATTATTTTATAGTAATTCGAATTTTGAAGAGCCATTTACTCTTGATATTATGAATAGTTATTAAATTTGTAATAGTTATTTATACCACGAATACGTAATGTGGTACTTTAATTTAAATCCTCACACTCGAAAGTACAATTCAACACTGAAATAATCTCAAATATATTTTATATCTCTAATTTGATTCCTGGAAAATATAATAATTCATGAGTTTTTATTTAACACATCAAGACATTATTAATTTAACTCTTATAAACATAAAACTAATATGGAATTTCGTTGATCAGAATAAGGGATGTTATAATAGAAACTCAATTAGAAGAAAACCGGATAAAAATGATAAAATCATATTAAAATTATTATTATTACCAAGCATATTTATATCAGTGTGAATGTTCCTCTTTTTTGTTTGAAACTGTCTTCATGTATACTGTTTGCTAGTTAAAAACCAATCGACTAAGCCTGGTGACTTCTTTAGCTGTGAATTCTCGACTCTGATTAGCCTTGCCTTTCTAGCAAGAAAACTGTTAATTTTTATTACAACATTTTGGAAAAATTTGCAACGTATAAATATGGTTGTTAATTATATGTTAGTGATGCAAATGTTTTCATCCTGTACCTGTCAATTTTGGGGTCATTTTTTGTTTTCTATTTGCACCCCTCGAGTCAATGTTTTCGTTTATTTTCTACGAAAGTGAAAACTTTCTTTTTTATGCGTCAACGATAATAATTCGACTTTGTTTTGATTTGGGTGAGTTTTTATTACGATTCACTTTTGCTTGATATCGGATAAGTAGTAGAGTATTGATTTTAGCGGTTTGTATGCCAAAATTTAATTGTTTATATAAAAATAATCATATTACATTCTCGATACGCCCAAAAATTCGTTAGAGAAATCAATAGGTTACTTGAGAAAGCTAACAGGTACAAAACAAGCTGATTAGATTCTTGTGGAAATTAAAAGACCAATAAATCATAATTCGCCGATAACGACACCGGGTAGTGGAAAAAGATCAGAAAACCTACCAAAGGGCTGAAGCATTTGGTCGCCACATGTTCCAGCCAAACGATCTGAATTATTTAAAAAATACGATGGATTTTTTCGACAATTTATGGTAGAAAATATTGACAATTTCATGTTCTAATTTGTAAATTTTCTACAACTTTTACAATTTTGTATTTTTCGCAATTTTTCTAACGTCCAAAACTGCAAAAATTATTTAAAATGCACAAAACAAATTAAGAAAAAAAAAACTACGATATTCATTATATTTTTCAAAACCAGCACATTTATGCATATGTGTTTGTAAGTTTTATTTTATTTTTGAGATAGCGTCACCGACCTGTAAAATGGTGGCAAATCACGGGCATGCATGGCCCGCCATTTACGAATTTGTTCTTTATTGTTTGTTATGTTATTGTTGTGTTACATTGTTTTCAATATGTAAGGACTTACTTATCTATAAATTCTTCTCATTTTCGACAGTTTTGATATTTTTTCTACATTTTAAACAATTTTGGCTTATTTGACGCTTTAACATGTTACACAATTTCTAGTTCGGCATTTTGTGCATTTTTGACATTGGGTGGTATATTTGAAAATTATAAATTATGACTTGAATTTAAGAAAAGTTAGAAAATTTTTGAATGTAGTAATATTAGAAAATTTTATCAGCTTAGATAATTTATTAAAACATTTTGTGCATTTCTGTTTGCATTTTAGGCAATATTGAAAATTTTCACAATTTTGGCAAAACTTTTCCCAATTGCGTAATGTTTGCCCTTTTTCGGTTTATTCAGGTGAAAACGTTGTATTTTTCTAGTAAATGACGGTTTAGCTGTTTTGTAATTTTGAATTTAGGATTTGATAGCAATTTTTAAAACATTTTTGTTTTTTTTTAATTATGCACATTTCAGACATCTTTATCCGTAATTGTAATTCTGTATCATTTTCAGGTTTGTTTCAGATAATCCTAGATTTTTTTGTTAAAACACATTTTAGCAGGTTTGGCTTTTTTGAACATTTTTCAGCATTTTCACAAATTTACCAAGTGAAATTTTACCAATAGTGACACGCATATGTTACAATTTAGAAAATTGTCACACGATGGTTTAGCTTAGTCTTAATTTTTTTGACATTTTAAATATTTTAAAAGTGCTCATTTTTGTCAATTTGGAGACTTTCTTGCTTCCTTTCTTTTTATTGGCTTGTTCTTCCTTCTATTATCCGTTTAACGAACAGATGTAAAAAAGGCGTGGTCTCCGCGTCAATAGCCAGTTTCTTACGCTACATCAATTAAAATACACCGGAACGCAATCACGATTGCCGAATTTTATAATTGCGTGTTTTGGGAATGAGAAATTCCATCAATAGACTATTCAAACTTCGCGCACTTGTGCGCATCATTTTATCTAACGGCTAAACGGGTTATAACCGTTGTAGATTTTATATAATTTTGATTCGCATTTTTACCCAATGAAACACAAAGATACACTTTTCAATACTACAATTTTCGTACTTTTTGTACACTTTGCATGTTGGAAAATGATGACAATTTTAAATTTCAAAAATTTGATCATTATGTGAAATTTTCTGGAATTTTAGATTTTTTCAAGAATTGCTTTCAAACTTTTGAAAAAGTGAAATGATACACGGACTTTTTTTATATTTTTATGTATCGTTTTAGACTTTTCCGTGTATCATTTTGGATTTTTTCATATATCATTTGACACTTGTCCTTGTATCATTTTAGATTATTTCACGTAAAATTATATCATTGTAGCCTTTTCCGTGTATAATTTTAGATTTTTCCGTGTGTCATTTTAAATTTGATCATTGTAGACTTTTCATGTCCTACGTTGGGTATTTTTATGAATAATTTTAGACTTAGACCGTGTATAATTTTATATTTTGACGTTTTGGTAATTTTTACAATTTGAGGTGTGATGGAATGTTTGGCCAAATGCAGCATTGTTTTTTACGCGACTTTGTATTGTTTTCTCTTTGTGCCGTAGACTTTTTTGTTCACTTGTTTTGTACATTTATATAATTTTTGCATTTTTGGACCATTGTCTGGGGTTGCGGAATTTAAACTTTGTTTTGTTTGAAATTCTTGCCTTTTTTGGGATTCTGCTCTTGTCGTTGACTACATTTTAGAATCTAAGACAAATGAAAATTTACTTTACACTCTGTGAGCCGTTTGACATTTTGGCAATTTTATTACATTTTGAAAAAAATTGAATTTTTTTAATTTTACGAATTGTATACAATTTAACTTTTCCTTGCATTCGGATTTGTTGTGAGTTAAAAAAAAGAATTTTTCGCAATTTTATAAGTTTTGCTACCATTTTAAGTGTGTGTGACCATTTTGTTGAAAATACATTTGAGCGAATATGACATTCATCAGACCACCAAACATTCTGAAGCTCGCTGAAGCTCGAAAGTCTGGATTGTACCGGCCGAAGCAGTCCTGTGTAATTGCGGAGGAGCACGGGTGTGGGGGTATTGACGTATAGATGGTGATAATACTCAGACACAAACGTATTGTCACTCATACTTCCATAACTTGATGCACCTTCAGCGAATGTATGCGTAGTGGTCTGATGAGTCCAGAAAAGCCGAAACGGTCTATCATTACTTGTTACATTCGTTCAAATTTCTATTCATTTTGACATATGTTGATGTGTTAAGTTTGGTAATTTATATCAAAGGACGTTTCTGACATTTTGTCTTTCACACATGTTGAACATTTCAAAAATATTCTCAAATGTACTAAGTTTAAGGAAAAAATCTCCAGCGGTCTGCACTGAAGTTTCTTATACTTATGCTCTATTTTTCGAAAGAATTTTTCATATAATAGTATTTTTTAGGCGACCGACACGAAAAATTGAAATTTCAGTCGTCAAACGCGGACGAAAAGTAATCGTTTTTCGTCCGCTTTCATTTTTCGTCCGCAATAGGGTGGCGCCATCTACCGACAGTTACCGAAATTGTATAAAAATAACCACATTGCCGTCAGTGTCAAACTGTACATCTTGTTTACATTAGTAAATACGTGTTGGTGATAGACTTTTTAACTGATTATTGGGTAATTATTGTTTATAAAGCCGAAATAACGTCGAATGTAGACAAAGAAAACATAAACATGTCTGAAGGTGTCACAAGTATGTACAATTGTTCAGTTGTTATAAATGACTATGTCAATAAATTATAAGTAAATGTTGCAATAAATTTGAAAATTTTATGAGGGTCGCCTAAAAAATTTTGTGTGCACCACGGCCAAAAAGTGTTTTTTCGTCCTCGTTTGCTTTCCGACCTCGGCTACGCCTCGGTCGTAAAGAAAACTCGGACGAAAAAACAGTACTTTTTGGCCTAGATACACAAAATACTATTGTGTACCAAGGCCAAAAAGTACTGTTTTTTCGTCCGAGTTTTCTTTACGACCGAGGCGTAGCCGACGTCGGAAAGCAAACGAGGACGAAAAAACACTTTTTGGCCGTGGTGCACACAACATTTTTTAGGCGACCCTCATAAAATTTTCAAATTTATTGCAACATTTACTTACAATTTATTGACATAGTCATTTATGACAACTGAACAATTGTACATATTTGTGACACCTTCAGACATGTTTATGTTTTCTTTGTCTACATTCGAAGTTATTTCGGCTTTATAAACAATAATTACCCAATAATCAGTTAAAAAGTCTATCACCAACACGTATTTACTAATGTAAACAAGATGCACAGTTTGACACTGACGGCAATGTGGTTATTTTTATACAATTTCGGTAACTGTCGGTAGATGGCGCCACCCTATTGCGGACGAAAAATGAAAGCGGACGATAAACGATTACTTTTCGTCCGCGTTTGACGACTGAAATTTCAATTTTTCGTGTCGGTTGCCTAAAAAAGTTGTTTAAAATATCAATATCTTTAACTTTTGTAATATATACATGTTTTTCCATAACATGTACCATGGAAAAATGTGATAAGAGTAAACCATCACTTCTGATTGATATATTGATTTCAAAATAGTTTTCCTTCTTGTTATATACACGTCTTGACTTTAAAGTTTCATATCTCTAGCTTTAACCGTTTGGACGGTAGAGCGCGCGCAGACTCACAGCCAAACACACACACGCACACACACATACAGAGGTCATACCAAAAATAGTCAGAATCGATTCAGGGACCTCAAAACGTATATATCCGTTAAAATCTTCGAAATGCTTCATGATTACTATACTTTCTTATACATAAAGTATAAGAAGTAAAAAAAAAAAAACGATGAGAGGCTCTTTTAACAGTTTCGCGTTGTGTTCATTGAGAAGTTGGTGTTTTTGAGTTTTTGAAATAAATACGAGGGGAGATCATTATTTAGCGTCCCTGATATAGTAGGCGTTGAGTGACGTTGAATCAAGTTGACACATTAAAGTATTAATCATTTGTTGTTACGTTGGTTCAATTGTAGTTTTGTCACTTATTACCTGTTCAAATAATTTAGAATTTAAGTGGACAAGTTTAGAGAAATTCTAATAATGGAAAAATCAGAGGCTCGTACTGTTATAAAATACTAGCAAAAGGAAGGGTTGTCGCCAAAAAAGATGAGTACGTGTATTAGGTGAGGGTGGTGTTTCTTGCCAAGTGGTGAAAAATACGTCTCGAGAATTTAAACTGGGGAGACAATGCGAAGGGTGCTGGATGACCAGTGACTCCCACTACCCAAGAAAATGTTAATCGTATACACGATATGGTAACGACAGATGGACCACTGACCATTTTCGGGATAGCTAAAATTTTTCTTATGGTACTATTTTAACAAATATTTTAGGGCTGAAAAAGTTGTCTGCACGTTCGGTCCCACGAATGTTGACACCTGATCAGAAACGTTCTAGAATATTGCATTCTGAAGCCAGTTTGGCAAAGTTTAAAGCAGATCCAGATGATTTATTTCTAGATTCGTCACTGTTGATGAAACGTGGGTTCACTACTTCGATTCTGAGTCGAAGCAAGAAAAGTATGGAGTGGCATCGCCGAGGTTCTCCGCCACCCCGCAACTTTCGTGTTTTGACATCCGCTGGTAAAGTTATGGTCAGAATTTTTTTGGACGCAGACGGAATTTTGATGTCTGATTTTTTGGCACGTGAACATACAATAACAGGCTCCTACTATGCCAACTTCATTTAAAGATTGTGTGATTGTGTCAAAGAGGAAAGACGGGGAAAATTGAGCAAAGGAATTCTGTTTCATCAAGACAACGCCCCTATCCACAAAGCCATGTTGCCACGAGCGCTATTCTGAACGCAGGATTTGTTTGAACACCAGACCTGGCCCCTAGTGATTTCTTTTCATTTCCAAAATTAGAAGAATAACTTCGAGGGATCAGATATTACGACGATAATGAAGTGATGACGGCCGTAAACGACTGGTTGGAAGAGCAACCGAAAGAAGTTTTTTCCCGAGGAATCAAAGGTTTGGCGTATCGTTGAACCAAATGTATCGACGTTCGAAAAATAAACGTTTAATATTTCTTCAATTTGTTTCCTTCTATGTTAGGGACCGTAAATACTGATCTCATACTGACCGTACAATAGAGACAATTGATAAGAGTATATAATACTTATTTAATGTTATCTACCATATTAATATTTATCGTCTGATAAAGATCTTCACAACAAACTATACTGTTTTATTCAACTTACACCACGAGCTAAATATCTTTCGAAGTGTTTACACTCGAGAATTTGTATAACTTTTTCTCAATAATATTTAAACTTTTTCGCTGTTGGCTTGGGTTGGGAACAAACTTTGTACAAATTTACACAAAATGTACCGTACCGCATCCATAATTCAAGCTTAATTGAAACCTCTAAAATATCGTTTAAAACCCAGTAGCACGTGCTCGCACGTTCACCCTTCCGGTTCAGCATCACAGCGCGGATAAGAGGTAAATCACATTCGATCATAATGTATACGCGCGGACTCGTACATTAACGAGGCGAAACGTTTTCAACTCGAAAGACGTCCATAAATCTACACTAATTTCGATTAGTGTAGACAGATTCAATCAATGACGGAAAATTGCCTCCGACAAAATTATACACGGCGGCTGCAAATTGACGCCGTCGGGGACATATTCAATATCTCTTTGATCGGTACATGTATGTAACGGTCGGAAAACGTTGCAGGATCGTTTGAGTTACTCGGAATTCGATTCGTCATAAATTTACATTGCACATTATTCGAATTTACATTTAATTGTATTTAAAATGTAATATACAAAATTAAAAATGCAATCTTATAATAATAATAATAATAATAATAATAATAATAATAACAATAAAGAAGTTGTAATGTGTATTATTCCCCATAGATTCTCAAACATTTTCTAATATAAAACAAGAATCGTTTATGGTGAATTTAATTGGTTTTTATTCAAGTACACATTAATTATACAAGTCATTGAAGTAATTGGAACTGGTGACAAACAATCTTCAAACGACGCATTTTATTGAGTAAATTAGAAAGAATCAAATTAGATATTCAAAAATATGAATCGCAAACATGCATAATCAATATGCATGTATAAGCGACACTAATTTCACATGCAAATTACCACATGATTCATCTGCGAAGGCATCGTAAGTGGTTATGTAACACTGCCACGTATCTCTAGCATCGACGTACATAAAAAAGCGAAAATATAACTTATAATAGTCGGAATATGCAAATACGTCCGCTTCGAAAAATATCATCGTTTACGCTGCGGTAACTTTACAGGGTTGACGTGACGTTCATGCTAAAGGCATTCAATAGCTGACGTTACGAAAATAAAATCATTGGGTTACGTTAAGTTTATATCGTTCATTTTGAATTCTCACGACGGCAGATATACAAGGCTCAATAACAAGCGCTAGAGGCTGCCGTGGGGGAAGAAATTCACAAAAACGTAAAAATTGCTAAGTAATGAAATGTAAAAACTAGTTTCTTTCATATTTACTTATATAGTGTCTCTTATAATTTATTCTATAACGTCTTTCATAATTGCTTCTATTTTTCTGGTATTTTTGTAGTTATTCTCGCAAAGACATTCCCAAACAAAAGTTAAACAATATAAAAATGTTGATTGTACCTTGATAAAAAAAAAACTGGTTCAGTTAAATCACTTATTTCGTATGCGTGGCAAGTTATTATATTGTAATACGTGGGTAGATCAGTATTTACGGTCCCTAACATAGAAGGAAACAAATTGAAGAAATATCAAACGTTTATTTTTCTACATAATCTCCCTGAACATCGATGGTCCAAATGATGCTCCATACCTGTGTTTCCTCTGGAAAAAAATCTTTCGGCTGCTCATCCAACCAATCGTTTACGGACGCCATCACTTCATTATTGTCGTAATATCTGGTCCCCAGAAGATATTCTTTTCATTTTGGAAATAAAAAGAAATGACTAGGGGGCCACGTCTGGTGAATATGCGGGATGTTCAAACAATTCAAATCCTGCGTTCAGAATAGCGCTCATGGCTTTTGTGGACAGCAGCGTTGTCCTGATGAAACAGATTTCCGTGGCCCAATTTTCTGTCTTGTAATTCAGTTGGCATAATAGGAGCCTGTAATTCCAAAAAATCATGAAAATTCTGTCTGCGTCCCAAAAAATTGTGGCCATAACTTTACCAGCGGATGGCAAAACACGAAATTTGCGGCGAAATTTGTGGCGAGAACCTCAGCGATACCACTCCACTTGTTGCTTCGACTCAGGATCAAAGTGGCGAATCCACGTTTCATCACACAACAGTGACGAATCGAGAAAGAAATTCATCGGGATATGCTTTAAACTTTGCCAACCTGGCTTCAGAATGTAATACTCTAGATAATTTCTGATCACGTGTCAACATTCGTGGGACCCAACGTGCAGCCAACGTTTTTAGCCACAAAATATTTCTTAAAATATTTTCTATAGTATCATAAGAAAAATTCGTAATTTCAGCTATCCGGCGAATGATCAGTCGTCTATCTGTCATTACCATATCGTGTATACGATTTACATTTTCTTGGGTAGTAACGGTCACCGATCGTCCAGCACCCTTCGCATGTTCACATCTTTGTCTTCCCAGTTTAAATTCTTGAGACAAATTTTTCACCACTTGGTAAGAATCAGCACTCTCACATGTCTTCATGAATTTCTTTTGACGACAACCCTTTCTTTTGCAAGTATTTCTCTAATTTCTCTAAACTTGTCTACCTAAATTCTAAATTATTTGAACAGGTAACAAGTGACAAAACTACAATTAAACCAACGTAACAACAAATGATTAATACTTTAATATGTCAAAAATTCATATTTATGTTATGCTTTATTTTTTGTAACGATCAGGTAAATCGATTAAATCATAATAACTAATTCAAGTGGATTTAAATTTAACCCAACCTATATTATTAATATGGTTTCCTGATTCAATAAAGTAACCAATCCATTCCTATATAAAGGAAAGCCGATTGGATTCGTTGTTCTATTCTGGGTCGTGGAATAGTCGAGACAATAATCGTCTATTCCAGAATCGTAGAGTTCAACTTTGAGGCAAATAAAATTCATTCTGCTTGATGACCTATCCCAACCCACATCATCATATCATTCTACTAAGTACAATGCGTTTCAAAGAGCATGTTATTGTCTTTCAGTTCGATTTGATTAAAACTCACTTTTGAACCAACATAAATCAATTCCAGCCCGATAAGACTAATTTTCAACCAAACTCACGCAATTTAGTCAATTTTGCTTTCAATTTTCAACCAAATTCAATATATGCAGGTACACTAATTTTATTTTAATCATAATCGTAAACCTAATACAAGTTAAGTTTTTGTACCTATATGATTTTCAACAAAATTCAATTTGTTTTTTATCAAGAAAGTTTGGGTGCCGTGTTAGCTCCTTTCAGACACTTTTTAATTTGTTTGAAACTCATTTCTTTTAATACTATCAGCCCAACACATCTTTAATTATATGCGCAAATATGTTTCATTTTCACTTCGTTAAAAATAATTTCAAGCAAGTTTAAGTACAATCTAATTTTGTTTCGACCGTCCATCTCCAACTATATTTGAGCCATGTTGTGCAAACTTGTTATATTTTCAATGCGTTCGAATAATTTTCAACTAAATGCAAAGTAGGAAACGACAGGAAAGACAGGTAGAACATGTGTTTAAAAAAAGTAAGAAAATGCAAAGAATCCCAGGGAAAGAGAGGCAAAGACAAAATATCAAGGAGACAAAACCGACAAAACAAAAAAACATCTAAAAGAAAATGAGTTCAAAAAGAAGGAAAAGAAACAATGAAAAGGCTAGAGAAAGGCAGGAAACATCAACGTCGAAATACACCAAAAACTAAAAATGATAGCAGAAAAGGAAAAGGATAAAGAAAAATAATGATAATTGGATTCTAGAAAATCACCATGGACGGAAAAGAATGGTAGTGGGATAGGACAGAAGAAAGGTTAAAAGAGGGGAGGGAGCATTTCATAAAAGAAAACTGATGGAAACAAACAGAATGGAAAATAACAAGGTTACGAATATAAAAGTGGAATTGAGAAAAACGAAGACCACAAAAATAAACATGTACACGAAGAAGATAAGAAATGCGAACGGAAAAGGTAGCGAAAGGAAAATGGACGGGCGTCGATATGAAAAATCACAGGCAGTAAAAAACAGAAATAAAAATAATGACAAACCCACAAATATATCAATATGGAGGGAAAAACAGATAAAAAATATAACCAGAACCAAATAGAACAGAAAAGGGCAGAAAACAAATAAATGTATAACCCTGGAAACATCGAATATAAGAAGCATAAACCTAAAAGTGAAAGAAATCATAACAAAACAACACAAAACAGAAATTCTCGGTGTAACAGAAACAAAGATAAAACGAAAAGGAAAAGAATACATTAATACATTATGAGCCAGTTAATTCATTCATATTAGCTTCCTTAATATCAGTGTCATTATAAGAATTAAATTGTGAAAGATACAGTTTTACGTACATGTTTCCTCACAGTTTAAAAATGCATACATGACCTGTTAGAATCTGATGTCATTTTTTATTTTTCAAATGGCAACCTGTATTTTTTATGATCCACTAACAAAAAAAGTATTTGTAAAACAGGTGGATCTTTACATAAGAACTTTTTTTGTTATTTGTTTTATTTTCAGGGGGATGTGTTTCACTTGCTCTAATAAAAAAACTGAAGGAGTTTTATGTAAACATTTTGTTGGTCATTAAGAAAAAACGAATACTCCAGGGCTAAACAATAAAACGGTGTTAATTTTTATTTTTCAAACAAAAACCTAGATTTCTTATCAACAATTTTTTTACATGTTGTTGTGTTTTTTTTAAATAATAAAATAAGAATTTATTAGTTAAATTAGAAAAATTAATTTTATTTTTAAAACGCTGATAACAAGTGTAGATGTGGTAGTGAGATCACTTTGTTAAAGTGAAGAACAGGGATGTAGACAAGTGTGGGGATAAGAAGGTAGGGACGGAGCTATAAAAGCCCGACGCATGGCCAATTACGAGGAGTTCGACCCAGCGACCGGCCTAAGAAAGAAGAAAGGAGTTCAACCCAGCGACCTACCCGAGACAGAAGAGAATGAAAAGGAAAGAATATTTAAAATTTTCCAATGGCTAGATAAGCGGTAAATGGAATAATTTGCAACTTGTTTGGCAAAATATAAATTTAATGAATTATGTTAGTTCATAATGCGTTAATGAATTTGTACTTGTTAGCAAATATAAAAGGGTATAATAAATTCTGTCAATAAATTTTATTTGCGATTTGTTTAGCAAATAATAAAAGATAATAACAAAGTGCTTCAATAAATATTATTTGCGAGTTGTTTAGCAAATAAAAGATAATAACAAAGTGTCAATAAATTTTATTTGCAACTTGTTTAGCAAATAAACAAAATAATAACAAATTGTTTCAATAAATATTATTTGCGATTTGTTTAGCAAATAACAAAAGATAATAACAAAATGTTTCAATAAATTTTATTTGCGATTTGTTTAGCAAATAACAGAAGATAATTACACCGAGAACTTGTTAGCGGTAAACATTTCAACGCGTGTAAAGGAATATGTATAATATTGTATATTTATACAATTTAATTTTGAATATATATTATTTTAATTTAAAATATCGTTATATTATTTAACCTGACCAAACCTGAACAAAAGGATAGCTTTGACAAAAATGTCATATAGTACGACTTATTTCCTAATAAGGGAAAATTTAAGGTTAATTCATAGGAATATGTATATATACACATTTCAGGAATACGTGGTTAGTTAAACTAAAACTTTGCATTGGCATAGCTGGAACACGGACGTCGCACATTAAATACGATTAGAAATTAGCAACCTTGAAACAAAATTTCAGCAGCATATCTCAGGAACGCGGTCACCGATTGAGGTGAAATTTTTCAACGACGTAGTAGGGGCACGTACTTTGCATATGAGCTATGAAGAAACGTCTTCCGTCTTGAAACGAAATGGCGGCCTTATATCTCCGGCATGAGTGCACCGATTTTTTGTAATTTATTTTAGTTTTACTGAGATCTCATTCGCTCACTGATTACTTTAATGTACTTCAATGTCTTGTATTTTAATGCATTTAGTTTTCTTTGTTTTCGAGTCTTTAATTGGTTTTGTTTTATTGGATTCGTTATAACGTTTTGTCTTCTTTTAATTTTCATTTTATTTTTGCCATTTTCTTTCAGTTTGCCCTAAAGCATTTAAATTCAATTTATCGTTTAGGGTAGTATCTCATTAATATCAATTTGGTTATAAAAATAATAAAGGAAAAACTAAAGCAGTTTTATGTAATCGTTTTGCTGGTAAATGAAGAAAAAATTGTTCCCGGGTGATTCGAAAACGATGCAAATTTCATTTCTTATTCTTCAACAAAAATAAAACATTATTTACCAACACTTTTTCACAAGATATATTTTGATAAAACGATGTTCTTCAATATCGTATATTTTAGTACACTTGTCTGTGTTTTCGGTTTAATTTTTATTTAGCTTTAACTGGCTACAGCTTTCAGATTGGTCGTAACATTGTGCGGGGCGCAGAGGAAAGAAAGAGTGAAAGCAGGTATAGAATTGATGACAGCGACCATTAAATGAAAACAAATAGGTAACCGAAAGATTACTGAGAATATAAATACAATCACAAAACTTACACAATGGTGATGGCATATGGTATAAAGGAAGATGCAAAGAAAATACGTTTTCCATAGTAAGCTTACAGGAACAGCTGGACGACGAAGAAGCAATATAATTGTAATAGGCGACCAAAATGTACGAGTAAGGAAACAAAATGAAGAACATGGAATAGTGGGAAGAAATGAGGAAAACTTGTATATAGGGAAGAAGATATTCAAAGCAATATCTCAACTAATATTGACGCAAATATTGAAAGCGTTTCGAAATTCAGATGTCAAGCGGAGCTCATAATCAAAGCTGGTGTTAATGATTCTCAGTTCAGTTCAAGTCAGTTCATAAAGAGCATGAACATCAAGTGTTTATATAAGCGACAAACATAATAACTAGAAATAGTTGAAATTGAGTCAGGCTCATTTTTGTGTGAAAAAAATATATATCTGCGCCTCGTACATCTTTGGTTCATTTTGTTTTAAAAATATAAGTAATGCCAGGTCGATTTAGGGCTTATTAAGTATTAAATTAATATGGATAATTAGTTCTGTGCCAAATTGTTATGTAATGGTACTGAAATTTATTATAGAGGAATTTGGAGAATTTTGAAAATTTTATTATAGGATGAAATTAACTTAATTATTCTTATTAATTGATTAATATACATTGAAATAACTATCTAATGGTGTGATTTGCGACATCGTCTGTGTTTAGAACAATTGAGAATAATGGAGTATAGATTAAAAGAAACGATAAGTACCCTAGAAAGAAACTCAGAATGGATTTAGAAGAAGGAGCACGCAGAACCTAATTTTCTTAATCCCACAAGCCATTGAGAAGAATAGAGGAGAGAACAAAGAGATACACTAGATACACGTGGGCCTAGAAAAAACAAAATCAGAACAAAAGATTTCTGGACCAGAAAAGTGGTAAACAGAGTTGCAAATGCAATGAATAAAATTACTTTAAATATGGCGAGAACATCACATTGGAGCCTGGAGCATTAGATGGAAAGACACAAGGAAAGTAACCCAGGTTAGAAAAGTAGACTCGATCCGGTGACAGAAATAGAATAAACAACGATTACAATCTACAAAGTATTTTAACAATGTTTGTATGTAAGAATCCATCGACGGTCAATGCTTTCAACTAATTTTATTTTAAGCCAATCACAATTAGTACAATTATATTTTCTTGATAACTGTGTGAAATCAGCGTTAGTTACATAGACAAATGATCAGCCAATTCAAAACACGATTTAAGTTGATAGTATTATACCCTTTAAGAAATCAAAAAACAATTGTAATAGTGCTAACATGATTGCATGACTTGAATGTATATTTGGTGGATGAGCACTGAAACGCGAAACTGTCCGTCATCACCTATGGTATTCGATGAAATTTATTCCCAACAATGAAGTCTTTCGTGCCGATGGTTGCGAGTACAAGTTACAAGTCTGCACAGTACCGATTTAGTCCGTCAAAGCAGATATTGACTAGATGGAATCAATACTCGCACACAAACTGTTAGGCAACTTTTAATAATTATCATGATTACTTGTAGTTACTTGAAAATATTCATTGTTATAGTTATCCATCAAATTGTGCTTAATATAAACTCTTTAAAAAGTTTAGCAGCTCTATGTGTGGTATCATTTGGCTGATTAGTGCTTAGGAACTCGAATGACTGCAAAGTGAGTTCCCGAAATTATATATTGTCGTTTATTTAAGACATGTTATGTGTTGGCATAAAACTTTTCCATTCCAGATACTAATTTTGATTGCATTATTAAGCTATTTGTTGACTGTTTTCATCATTGTCTTTAATTCAATTAAATCATTTGATCCTTTATTTTAGCTGAACTGTTTTTATTTAAGTAGAGAATTTTTTTTTTGGACTTTTATGAATTAAATTAGCACTATGATTCTCATTGCAAATGACACATGTTATTTGATCATCTTTAAGATTTTTCGACACATCTTGTTTAAGCTCAATGAAAAATGTTTTTTTTTTTTTGTTCCATTATGTTTAACATTTCACGCAAGTTTTGCAATCTTTACAACGATTTATATTTTTTAGTACTATATAGAAACTCCTATTGTTTCAGTTTAGAAACAATAAGAAATACATCTAAAGTGAAGCAAATGCACATAAACATTATGCATATTTACGTAATAATTTATTTTACCATTTGGCCTTTACAATTCGAAACTATGTAAATGGATTCTATAATAACACGAGTTATGAAAACATCATGAACATCATAAACAATTGAGTAAAAACATTAAAACCGTTAAGTAGAGTTTATGTTTCAACATGCAGCTGCACTAACCTCTGTCACTGGAATTGACTTTTAAGTCTTTCGATAATTTAAAATTGGAACAACTCTGTATGTGTAGGTATATGTTATTGTTATTTGTATTCTAGTGGTTGGGAAACCTTAAGGGCAGGTATTTCAAACACCGCAATTCTTTCCTGATATCTCTGAGAGTACTTTTTACAAGTTAAATTTGAGGTATGCTTTCTTTTCATTAGTTATTGTATTTGTTTATTATTATATTCCCAAGTGGGAACTAAGTAATTGCTACATTGCTTGCCTATTGCTGCCTATTTAAAGAGGTAACTTTGTCATGGTTAAATGAATGTTGATTAAATGTCCTGTAATAATTAATAGCTTTAAGTGTGGTAGGTTTATTAAAAACAAAGTCACAGAATATTAGTTGAAAAAAATAAAATCGAAACCACCGCCCAATGAACTATCATTTCAGCATCAGACGTAATTACCAAATTTATTAAGTGTTAAGTTAGTTAATCGTGTTGGCTCTGCTATTATTTGTTGTAATTCTAAAGATTCCAACATGGAACTTAGTATCGAAATATGAGGCTTAAACATATCAATATTTATTTCAAGCACGTCAGTTTACACTCAGTACAGATTCGTTCTAATGTACGGCGTACGGCGTACGCGTACGGCCAATGAATACTCCCACTGTTTCTCGTGCAGTTGTGTGACGCATTATATAGTTTTCAATACAATTGAGTTTAAATTTTTATTAGCATTTTGTTTATTTTCTGTTAATAGTTTACTTTACTTTTTGTTAGTTATTTTGTTTCATGAACAACTTGGTGGAGAGTTCAAACCAAGGAATCTCATGTTTTAAATTGGAGCACATAGTTTTATTTTATTGTGAAATAGAAAATTTTGCAAGAGGCAGGTTGCTCCCGGTGCGTGAATTATCGTTAGTTTATAGCTATTAAGGCAACTAGAGTTTTATAGACAATTTAAAAATCGAGGTCGTAGTTTCAATTCGAGCGACCGCAGGGAGCGAGAATTTAATAGACCGAAATTTTTAAACCATAAAACTCGTGTTGTCTTCAAGATTTTTTCTAACCCTAATACGTATAAGCAAACTGACTTTTTAATTCAAGAAATTTAATAAACCATATCAGATCTGTCAGTCGCGTCACAAATACGCAAAATGCGAAGATTGCTGTGGGTATCATGGTAACATAAAATCAACAAAGTTTTGATTAATTTCATTTCCAAAATGAATGAAAGTGTCCCAGAAGAAATTCGAAAAAAAGGAGAGGAACTGAGGAGCAATTTGTTGCCCATAAAATCTAAAAATGCATATGAAAAAGTGTATTTGACATTTCAAAAATATGAAATAAATGTCATTTGAATCGTATTTTAGTACGAATGAACTGAAGAGTGTTTTAACTATAAAATACGTCGTCATTGACGACGTTACTTTAAGAGGGGAAGACATTTTAACAACAAAATAACTAGTAAGCTCAAATGTACCATAGAAACAGTATAAGATATTAGGGTTAGAAAAATATTATTTATCTACTACCATATCGTAATGTCAAACTTTATGACATTCATTCAGATGTCGTAATGGTATACTTTACCGCACTAGTGCGGTAAAGTGACGTTTTACCGCACTAGTGCGGTAAAGTGGCAACAACAAAATTAAACATTTATTATCTATTTATTATAAACATTAATTGTACATTTCTTACATTTCGAAATATTAATTCCAGCCAAACATGAATCGACACTATTAGTATTGGCAGAAGAACCTTGAATATTTAACGTATTTTCATTTTCTCCCATAATTTGGTTAGCAATTTTTTTTTGTTTTCAGTAGAGGTTTCTACATAACCTTCTGCAACGCTCGATGATTTCCATCCCCCATGTCGTTTTAAAGTATCTATATCAGCACCTGCATCGACCAGCAAGGATGCTGACGACCTTCTAAAACAGTGACCTGTATAGTTTCTCACATCCGACAATCCTAGGAACGTTGCAATTTCTTTTGGTATGCGCCCAATAGTATTTATACCTACAGGTTGAGATGTGCATTTGCCATTTTTGTATAATACAAAAAAACGATCGTGAGTTACAGACTTTGGACGAAGATGAAAGTAATTTCGAAAAGTATCCAAGCAGTCAAAACCTGCAATATTTCCTTTAGTAATTGCAAATTCTCTGATAACTTTGGTTTTAGTAATTGGTATGATAATTTTAATGAAAGCACTGTTATCATAAATGTCTGTTACTTTTAAATAAGTTAGCTCTTCTCTACGACAAGCTCCGAAAATACCAATAATTAAACAAACCTGTAACAGAGCAAAGTATTCTCAAATCAATTTTTAAAGAATGTAATATCGTGCACTACCTTCATCATTAAATATTGATCGTCATTAGCTTCTTGCAAAAATCTGTGTATGTCGTATTTTGAAAATACATTTGACTTTTTTGCTTTATATCCATCGCTATTTCGTTTCAAAAACGCCAACAATTGCGTATATTTGCTTATATCCACTTTTCTTCTTAATGAAATAGTTGTTCTTAGCATGGAATAATGTGTCCATAAAGTAGACGCTTTATTCGTTTTGGCTTTAACGGAAAAGTAAGCAAGCAGAATTGTCTCTGAAACAGCATCTCCCGCCATTTTCATTTTACACCATTTTTCAAATCTTGAGTATTCCAACATGTACCTTTGCTCAGATTTAGCAGGTATAAGAGTTGAAAGTGCTTCGTTTGCAAGAATTTCCACATCGGAATGATGAACATAATTCTCAGTGTCACTCATGTTTATAAAGAAAAAATGTAAATAAAAGTTTGTGTCTACCGTTTCTAAGGATACTTACTTTAAAGATATCGAACTACTGGATTATTGTAATTTCACGAAACGTCAAATCCGTGATGATTATTATTAAGGTTTTTAAATTACTTTTATGGTAGTAGATAAAACATTGTACGACATTCGTATCGTAACGCATTATTACGAAACTCGATAGGTTGTCCAACTCGACCTGGCGGTCTCGTTGGACAATTTTCCCATCTCGTTTCGTAATAAGGCGCGTTACGATACTTATATCGTAAATATCTATTTTGGCCTCCCGACATGTAAACATTGTAACTATGCACCGTTCATGTCACATGTAACTTCGTGTTTACGACGACTGTGCGTTTTCCCCGTTTTCCCGCATAGTATGCGGTAAAGTAAATAATCCTTCTTTTTAAACTCCAGAGACGTAGGAAAAATACGCAATTTTGAAATCATGAAGCCGATGTTCGACGAGATATATTAACTTCTAATTCAATAAGTATAACAAAATACACAAAATTTAAATATTATTATTAGTCCAAACACTCCGCTGGGTATCGTGTTTAAGATATAAACTTCATGCAGCAAAATGCATTTCCTACATTCGATTATAAATAGCTAATAATAAACGTACCTACCTACCTAATAACTATTAACTTTTGTACAATTATTTAAATGTAACACATCTGTCAAATCTGTCATAAACAATGCAATGTTGCCAAGTTGAATAAATAAAATATTTGTAGGTATAAAAAGATGTCTTATGGCCGGTTTCTGAAAGCGAATTTAATGAGCCAGTTAGTTTAACTGTTCGATAAAACAGGAAACGGGTTTCCGAAACGCTGAATATGTGTTTAACTAGGCGACGTCGTTCAGTTAAGTTAACGCAGCATTATGGACAGTTAAATTAAATGACGCATGCGCAGTTGTGTTTACAAATGCAAATGTATGACATGTATCGTTTCTGTCACGTTTCGATAAATTGTTAGGTTAGTGTCACCGTATTTGTATGTTGATTATCTAACAGTAATTTTTTTTTCAAATTCGGTAAAATTCTTACCTCTAATCCTCTTCGGATTCATTTTGTACAGCCTATGTTATGAATAATCAAACAAGTTTACCGGTATTTTGACAACGACGATTGCAGCGCCATCTATTACATTGAATATTATTTAATAGTTTAGACTGCAACCTGGCGTTAGTTAGCGGATTCATTAGTTAACTAGAGATCGCTTTCAGAAACCCAATGTAATTTAATGGACTCGTTAAACTAATGAACCAGTTAGTTAATGCTCACTTAAAAATTTGTTTCAGAAACCGGGCATTATTAATTTAAAATACTATCGGCCAAAAAATTTTATACAAATCTCATGCGTTAAGTTATTTTACAGCGCTCCGGCAAATGAGGCACTCGCCCTTCGGGCTCGTGCCTCAAACGAAGCCGTCGCGCTGTAAAATTGAACTTCCCGCATTCGACTGTAAATAACTATTACATATCGGCATGTTTTAGTTGCTGTACCTACTCACAATTTGATGTCCCTTAATCTTGTGTAAAGGTGACAATATACTTACATAGGAATAGGAATGCATAATATCCGCCTCGTAATTTTATGGAAATATTTTCGGTAAGCACTAAAGTACCTAGTTTATCTTTTATCTTAAACATTTTCGATATTTCGATCAATACAAATAAAAATCATTTAATATTTACATGCAGGACGTTGTACATTACACACATTTGAGTTTGCCTCCTCAAGTAGCAAATCCACGAGCCGCTACTGGTAATTATATTGCATACTAAGCCACATCTGCTTTATACAACTATCAACCTCTATTATTTTATATTTAAACCAATTCCTCCCCCTCCTGCACAGCAATCCCGTACCAAATTGTAATCACGAATTTTCAAAATACTATTTACCTTAGCTGTTAACCATATTTCATTAATAGCAAAATTATCAAGGGTGGTTCGAGATAAATAACTATATATATATCAATGAGGGTATGTAATAGTAAGTACTTACCGGAGTCACCATTACAACCTGTGTGGTCAGGAATGCGCCCCGTTGTCCCTAAACTTGTAGCTTCCGGAGGTTTTAACTCATCCGCTAATGGTCCACTTTCTGAAACATATTTGAACTGTAGACAATAACTTGATAGTTAATTTTTTTATTATGTTGCTTATTTGATACAAATAGTAAGAATATGAGAGGTGTGAGACATAACATACCAAGGTATATTTAACAATTTTCAGTTTATTTAGTTCCATACGCTTTTAAAAATGATTTCTTTTCATAAATACGAAACATTTCAATTCATATTGACATTAAAAACGCTTTCTTTCATACTCAGTTTACTTACTTTCGCTTGATATAATAATACAAAAGAAAATATACAAAGTATAATTACACAACTTGACATTTTACTGAGCTAGAGAATTAACATTAATTGTTTATTACACCTGTCCCTTGTCATAGTCTGGAATGATTAATTGCTATTCCCAGTATTTGTCAACTGGATTTTCCTCAATTGTGTCACCTTGATAGACTTGGTCGTAATTATGGAAACACATGTCTTTCTCCAATGGAAAGTGCTTTTGGTGCAGCTTGACAACATCAGATACCCATTTGGAGTTCGCTGGAATGATCACTGAAATTTTCTTACAAACGAATTTGTCTAATCTTTTAATCATGAGTAATGGTTTACACAATGCCAGTCTCAAAAATATAAGCAGGCTCTCCATGGACGTTATCTCTATGTAGCACAACTTCCAGAAGGTTTTATGACACCAGCTACAGCAGTTTTCTAGTTCAATTGTTGCCAATCCGTACTCCTTCAACGAATTATGCTCTGATTTACTATGATGTCGGTGTATTCTATTTATGCAAAACTTCCTCTAAAGTCACAAATTTGATTTCATGTTTTAGCCACATGCATGTCGAGGTACTCGAGTTGCCGAATGCAGTGTCGAATACATGGCAAAAATACCACTCTTTCACATGAAGATCTTCGTCACATTGTTGTTCATACATGTCATAATTTGCAAATATTCTATATGTACCTCGACTATAATGACTTAGCTTTAATTTTAGTTAGTAGCTAGTTTAGTTGCTGTTCACAGCATCTTTCTCTTAACATATGCTAGTTCACGCTGATCACCAGGCTCTTCTCAATCTGTCAATGATACAAACAGGGAGTCGTATCAGTGTTGCAGGTCTCTCGTGATTTATTTAAAATAGGAACATGATAATTTTATTACTCAGTTTTCAAGGACACAGTTTTAAACAGTACATTCTAACACAATATACACCATGTGATATCTTGCTTTCCGGTAGCTCTATTATTATTACAAGTTATGCAGAAACAACACACATATCAACGCATATATTAGTTAACTCTTAAGTATTGGTTGACAAAAATCCCATTTCCCGGTAAATAATAACCAGTTGACTGGGTCTTGGTTGCTTCGATTTGTGTAGTAATAATATATAATAATATTCCATGTGCAGATTGTTGGGTACCCCTGGACCCCAGGAGTAAGGCAATTTCTATCACATAGTAATTATGTTCTAAATGAAATGAAAATTTTTAATTTTCATATATTTACAACATTAAAGCCTTATGTGAGGGGTCCTAAGACAGAAAATCGACGGTTAAGTAAAAATCAGTTTGTTGCATCAAAAGAAAATATGTCTTATATGTGGGTGAATCAATTTCTCTTTTCTATCAACAGCCGTTATCTGTGTTAAATTAAAATATATACTTATTAACGAAATATTGTTCTCAATATGAATCTTTATCAATATTACTAAAAAAATTTCATTCACCGACAACACTGACTGCTCACTACAAGATAACATACCTTTATACCCATTAATAAAAAAAAAGGTGTAGCATTCTAGGGTTAAGTTATTTCAAAGTTGTTCATATCTTTTCGATGCAATAAAGAATCTCCATTGTCTTGATGTTTCGTATGAAATTCGAAAAATATAATTATAATCACACTGTAAAGTGTAGTAATATAATGTAGTACTCGTATTGAAGAAAATGAATTTTACAATGAAATCGAATGCTACTTTTCGAATTAAACTAGTAGTGTTATAGAAATAGTAGTTGAACAATTGAGAGATTCGTTCAAATGCAAATTTTTGAATGAAATCAATAGATATTAATGATTTAAAATGTTTGAGTAACAATTACCTAATTTGCTAATGAAAATATTCATTGTATTTAATTATTGTAGAAATCAACTACTTTTTACTGATTTCGTTAAACGATTATTTTTTATCTTATGATAATGAACGTTAATTGTATTAAAATAAATAAATTGATGCTTAATTTCACAATAATACAATGGTTATGATTTCATATCGTTTTTGAATGCAAGCAATGGAAAAAAGTTGGTGATTGTTGTAGTGTTTTTGGATCTTAACTGTGCAAACTATAAACAGAACACTATTATTATTGTTAGTAAGTTACGTAATGAGTTCAGACAGATAGAGGAACTTTGAATATTCTGATTATTATAAAAATAGACTTTATAGTAATACCAAAAATACAAAATATGTTAATTAAGGGCAAATTAAATAGGATAGACGTAGAAATGCATACATATATTAATAAAGAACAACAAAATTGCACTCGTTAAAGAAATGAATCATCCAGGTATCATAATTGATGAAAAGTTTCAGTTTTTCGAGTGATGCACAATATATAACAAGTAACATTACAAACAAGCTTAATAGGTACAATAGGGAGGGATTTAAATGAATGACCTAACTCAATTTATAAAAATATAATATTGCCACATTTAAATTTGTTTATTTCTATTTAACATACATATGTACATGCTGATTTGTTTAAACATACTTATTGTGAGATTACAATAAACACGCTAATATTTATTTGTAAGTTATTGCATCATATGTTGCCTATTCGTGTGCTGGACAGTTGTACTTCTATAAGAGGTATGAATCATATTTTTGTCAAATTTAGAAATAATCATTAATCTGGAGAACATGGTGGATGAAGAAGTAATTCGTATGGGCTACGAAGTACTTCCTCATACACCATGTTTGCCAGATTTAGCGATTATTTCCCATTTCTGAATATATAAAAAATGATTAATTAAGTGTTACGATGACTTTCATGGATTTGTGAGCTGGTGCATTGTGTGCATGGAAGAGAACTTTTTTCTTTACCAAAAGCAGTTGTTTTTCTACAAATCTTCGTTAAAATGGTCCAATACATTTGAATATTCGTCAGTTATTCTTCATCCCTTTTGGTAGTAACATATCGTTCTTTTGTCTGTGGTATGTAGTGATGGATACATCTTACAGCGTAGAATTTCTTTTCATCACACTTAAACATCTCTCCGAAATTGTAAAAAGACTGCTTTCTTGTCAACTGCGAGCAAACACACAACTATGTAATGCACTTTCACTTTGGTGATTCAATATGATATCATAGATTTTGTCAATCATTTCCATATTTAGACGACCTAGATGTTCGTACGACCGTGTTTAAACTCAGCTATCAAATATTTTAATTATAATAAATGACTTTATTAGCCAGAAACAGCATAAACAAAAATACAATAAAGAACATAACACAATACAATGATACTGGTTGTTCTCTCGAACCCAATCGTACCAAGAACAATAATAGTTATAAGGACACAATAAAACAGTAGATTTAAATATTAACTAGTGCGATTATGGTAGTAATCTGTGATATGTACGACTTATTCAAAACACTTACTCACTGGCCGCTCATTAACAGACTGCGATACTTTACCTAAATGCCAAAGTTGACAATTTGTTGACAAGTGTATGAGTAATACTATCAAATTTTCTAACTTCAAAACATATTTGTAGACATGAATTCTTCCCTGTGAATTCTTCTGGTGTCAACACTGTCAAGTCATACCCCATAGACAGTGTCGCAGCAATTGAAATACGAAAGCACAAGCGCATCACAAAGTAACAACCTTTGGTTCCTGTGTAACATGTTTCCATTTGCAAATATCATTTTTAAATTACTGAATTACCAAATGTTTTAAATCGTAAGCACATCAAATACCAAGATTTCCCACTTCATTGCTCTTTGAAACTGTGACATCCTTCAGATCTATCTTCGCTTACCTCTACTAGCAACTATAACCGAAGACTTACATGGATTGATTTTTTAACTAATGTTTTTCTGATATATTGAAAAGCGAATCACGATTGATAATATTGTTGGGTTCACCAACGTGGTTTGGATGAAACGAGTAATAGATTTGAGTATCATCTGCGTACTGATGATATTTAGAATTTATTTTCCCAAAGAAGTTGCAAGTTTATATTTTGCATACTCGTATAATAGTGGTCCATTAATACTAGATCACAATTTACGTCTAAGATATCAGAAAGGATATTATTTTGACATACCCTTTGGCGTCTTTTAGATAAGTAATCAGTAAAATATGTTATCGCTGTATCAACCAAAGCTGTATAATGGCGTATAGAAATCAAAATCTTGTTATTAAGCATAGTTTTACTGTGATCTAACAGAACAGTAAAATTATTTTCATCAACGGCCGTAAGTATGTCGGTTACATCAAGCAGCAAAGTTGTTGCAATGGCCTAAATCCATACTGTTTAGTTGGTAAGATATTATAATCTTCCAGAGTTTCTTAACTGTTGATCAACAATACGTTCTAATATAGATAGTCGGGTGAAGATGGTTATATTCACTGGGATTATTATTTTTGGTGTTCCTTCCAGCACTGAGGAAAAACACTTATACAAAAAGTGATAATGTGTTGAACAAATGGCAAAATAAATGGAGACCAATAAAATAAAAATTATTAAAATAATATTAATGCTGTAAGAACCTTATGCAGTAGATTTAAGAGATATTATAATTTTATATAAGTCATCTTCAGTGATTTCCCTCAAATGAATTTGTTCGTAAAATTAACTCTAATAATCAACTAATTCATCTTCACTACTTTGTAAAGGAGTGTCAACACACAAAAAAATCATTAATTTCATTCATATCCTGCAAATTGTCCGGAAATTCCATTTGTTTAGGTTTTACATAAATACCATTATTACATTTTTTTCCAAAGTTTCTTTTTAAAGCATACCTGATTTTCTTTCCGACATTGACTTATAATCCAGTGTGTTTTAGATTTGGTCTTTTTGTATGTATGTGTGAATGCTTTGATTTTTAACAGCTGAATTTCTTCAATGGCGTTAGTAATCCAAGAAAAAATTGATTTGGCTAATAATTGTTTTATGCGGAGCATGAAAATCATTGCAACATATGATAATTAATAAATGAAAATAATATAAATGAAATCATGTTAAAGCAATTAAATCATTATAGAATTGATTATAGTTAAACTTTTTGAATTTGCGGTATGTTCGAAATCTTCTTTGCATTAATTGGTATAGAACAGTGTGCTGTGGTCTGAAATGTGACTCATGTCAATTGTGCTCACTGTATTTATTTTAAGACGTCCCATATCATAATAAAGTCAATTAAAGTTACACTGACCATTCCAATGCGGGTAAAGAAATAATTTCATCACATATGTAAATGTAATTGATAGCATATCTTCAAAAGATTTCACAGTTGTTTCAGGTGGCCAGGTGGCCCCACAAGTTCAATTACCGTAACCTGAAAGTACTTTTTGTGCTACCCCCATGACTGCCTCGATCCCTGTGAAGAAAAACATAGCCATCTTTTCTAGCCATGATAAGAGATACCCCCTCAACTATAAAAAATTGACTGAACAGTACATTTTTTACATACATGTACGTGAGATATACTCAATTTCTGTATTAACATCCGAAATAAATAAATTGTATAAACAGTCGTTTCATACACAAATTAATCAATTAAAGTATTCATACATTAAGGAAAAGTTAAATATAAAGTTAAATATACAACCAACCAATAATGTAAAAATCAGAATAAAAATATATATAATTTAATTTTATTCTCATAAAATAAATATTTTAATTACATTTTCGTATGGGTTTACTCTTTCAGTTTCTGACATACCAAACATTTTTACATTGTTCCTCCGAGAATAACATAAAAAATAGCACTACAGCCCTGGACGTTGAGATATTTCACTCTTCTTTTCCATTTCTTCCTGCATTACGTTTCTTTCGGTAGTCTTGTCATCTTTTCCTCAGTCGGCATTATTATATAAAAATTCAAGTAAAAAATAATGTCCCCCATAGTACAATCTAACATATTATTCTTTTTAGTCTTTTTATTGCTCCATCACCATCCATTACTAAACTTACGCCCCTTTCTGAGCCCTAACCATCTGGCACGTTGAGCTTTAATTATTATTCTGGGATTTTTGCGCAGATCCATCGCTCCCTTGTTTGTTTTTCTCCATTTCCCATTTTCCCTTCAATTATTGGCTCCAAAAATTCTTCGTAGGATATTTCTTTCCCATCATGTAATATTGAAATATTACATTAAATTAAATTAAAATCAAAAATAATGCAAGTCCACTAAAATGTTGGATATGATTTGGGTGGGTTGGATTGGATACTTGCATTATTTTTTATTTCAATTTTTATTTAATACAATATTTTAATATACATGATGGGAAAGAATCCCAATTCAACTTGGATTGGATTGTGTTCGATTGAGTCGAGGTGAAATTAAATTTCATCAAAATTATCATACTGTCGCTATCTATGGTTGAACATACTCACATATTTTATGTGAGCATAATTACCTACGTTCAGCAAGCACCAACCATTAGTTTGAATACACCTTCAAACAATAACGGTAGTAAACAAATTTAACAGCCGCATACCGCACACGTGTTACTCAAGGTCCGCTATTTGTCATATATTTTATTATTGCAGTGTCCCTTTAATTCTGCTTTGATTTCATCGTTATTTTTCCTTTGAAAAATAATTCGTGCCATTTTTGTATAAGATAGAACAATTCGAATGAAGTCTCTCAATTGTGTGGCTCACTAAATGAGATAAAGTCGCATTTCTAACATGAATTTTAAGTCGATGGTAAACCAACGAATCTACAATCAAACAATAAACATTTTACATTTCAAGCCCCAAGAACACGTTTCTGTAATTCAAGTCAAATTTGCGCCGTAATGGTAAAATAACCACGTGAAAAAATTCACATTATTATATTTCACAAACTACTACATTTAATCACAGTCGCTCACACCATATGTCGTCTGAACTGGGCCCTGTCCATCAGCGTTTTGAACTTATATTTAGCATTTTCGGACACCTTATAATAGTGGAAGCTCTCGCACTTCGCCCCACGAATTGTCCTCCAAATCGAAGGATCGTGGCTGAGCTTTCGAAAGTACCGGCACGTTCCCTCGAAGTTCCCCAACATTTTCGTATTGAAGTATTTCAAAATGTTCTCCATCACCTCCGGCGGCAAATCCTGCAAACACGGCACCTTGTGGTGGTTGTGCTTCGATATCGAGATTTTCACCGGGTTGCTGATCACCGTCTTGAATTTGCAAGACAACTGCCGCATGTTTTGGTACCTGTTCGCTTTAGAGGATTTTATTATGTAAAGCGCCGGGTCTAACAACAACGAGTAGTTCGCTCCTGTGACTTGACTCGCGTAGCAATTCACTAGTAGGTCGTCTGAGGATGTCGTCGAGATTAAACTGCACGGTGATCTGACACACGTGGGAAGCACGTATGATAAGTTGTAAACGTTCCTATTGACTTTCCACGTGCGTGGGATTTTATCGCACCATTCGAGTACTCGCCAGTAGTTGTAATCTGCAGTTACGTCCCCCAAATAATCGTCATCTTGCACAACAAATCCGCTTTCTAACATCATAATGTGCATCAACAAAACTAACTCGTCGAACACATCCAGCACCACGCCATTGTGCACGAACAATTCTTGCACTTTAACGAAACTCGCGGGCAAGCTGTCACTCCTGATATCTTCCACTAACATCGGATCCATCGCTGAAATAAAATCCTGTATATAATAGTAACATACAAATTGAGAAATCATTTTTCCTATGGGAATTTGAACTAATGGCAATTCACTGAACAACAGCCTGTTGATTTGTTTAAACAACGCGCACACGACACTGCAACTAAACAAACGTAACACACGACACAACGAACTTTAAATCGCGTTATAAACAACAATGCTTCAACAAAACGTGACTCATAAATAAATGCCATAACCTAAATTGCCGCCACGCCGATGTTAACAGCGAGGAAATAAAATATTGCAAAAACATCTGTAATCTGTAATAACAACTTCGCCTGCACATAACTTTCAAGAATATCGCAAAATATTTGAAAGTGAGTGCACCCGAAAACAGCTGTCAATTCAGAGTTTGCAAGGTTATAAATTAGTATTTATAATTTGACGGTACCTTTATCAGTCTTATTTTCTTCTGCCGAATCGCTATGTCCTGCCACTAATTGTTTGAGAGTACTTGTGTTATTGCTTGAACTTTCTCTGCACTCCGCCATCTTATATTTAAAAGTTACTAATTTGGAATCCGTTTGGTTTTATAAAATGTTTCAAACAAACCTTTAGTGCAACTTTGTCAACACAGAGCGCACCACCGAGCACTCGTGTTTTTTATTCTCATTTGCGTTATAATTGTATTTTATATACACGGACAGGTGTGTAACGTTTTTTTAATTATATAAGAACGCTGCGATTCGTGTCATATAGGGGCAAGAAATAATTCAAATTCGACATTTAATAACAACTCTAAATTTAGGTCGATTTATATACCAGTTTGTTTGTTGGAATTTATGTTGAATAATACGTTGGAACCTCAAAATATTTCAAGGGATAGATAACCCATCGAATATTTACATTTACTTTGGGGCCGCAAATTTTTTTTCGTCAATTTTTTAATTCATTTCGTAACTAGTGATAAAAAGTGAAATATTTTATAACGCGAAAGTGACATTTGTCATTCATTAGTAATATATGAATAATCATGGCAACGACTTTATATTTTGTAACTTAGTCACGAAATGACAACTTTAAGTCATTGGAATTGCATGGGAGCCTCGAGGAGCGGGTGTTTATTTCGGCTGGAGCGTTGATAAGCAATATTCACGTAATTAATTAATTAATTAATTCAATAATTATAAGCCAGCGAGTCCAGTACTAAGCTCCATTACACCAATGGTTCCAAGGCTCTTGCTACGTTTTAGCGGCCCCCATGTTTACTAGATGAGCTAAGGGTCTGAAATTTTACATTTTTGTTTGTCAATTTGAACATTTTGTGAATGTCTGATACTTCATATTCGTATTCTAATATTTAAGTCAAATTAAATTAAGTTGGCCTAATTTTTCGATTTTGTAGCGTTTTTGATAAATTAGACACATTGTGGAAAGTCATTGCAGTTTTTTAAATTATTCGAGAATCATTTCGGTTTTCTCACTTAATTTTTGATTTCTCTCGATAGTACATTAGATCTATTTTTGGTAATTGGGGATTATTTTTTGCATTTTATTTAGTTTTTAACCAATTGAAGTCAAATTAAAGAAAACGTTTCTAGTAATTTAATTAAATCACAAAAATGTAAAATTTCCTGTTTTTTGTCAGTGTAATGGTTTTCTTCTTTTGTATTTTTACAATATACATTTCAAATATATTTATCAAGTTTTAATTTCAGAAAATTTTGAGGTTCATTCGACAATTATGTAAAATTAAATTAAAATTCCTTGCATTATTGTTAGTTTCTGACAATTTACTCTAATTAAGAAGGAAAAAACTTTCGTTTATTCGTATATTATGTTTTTATTTTAATTTTACCAATTTTAATAATTTATTATAATTATAATTATTATTTCAGTAAATGTTGATATTTCGTATTCCTTTACAATTGACTAAAATTAAATCAGTTTAAATTAATTTAATTTTTTGTAATTAAATCAAATTGGCTTAATTTGCGATTTTATGCATTTTAGTTAGTTTTGGTAAATTTTGTCAAATTCAGGGACGTTTATCGCAGTTTTGCATTTTTTTATTTTTCCTCCTTGTTTCTAATTTTTTGTAGTGTTGTTTGTTTCAATTTACTCAAGTTAAGAGAAAAACTATTTTAACTATTTCACCATTTTGCATTTTAAACATTATTATTAATTACTATACTTCCTTATACTTTATGCATAAGGAAGTAAAAACATATAAATGAATAAAAACAGTAGAGTAATTATTTGGCAATTACATAAAATTATTAAGTTTATTATTTTACCAATTTACATTTTTATAATAACAATAATAATAACAATTTATTGCCCAACAGTACATAACCAAAACAATGACAATTTATAAACAAAATTAATAATACAAACACAAAAGCCAAAAGAAAATCAACATTGCATAAATACAAGCAGACGAACTGTAGCAATCTCAATTTAACATTTCATTTAAAGTAACTCGTGTTATGTTTGACAAAATACTATCTAGCGACGAGAAGTACAAGTCGCATCGATCTGGAAGTAGGTTAAAATTGGCACACACGACACTGGCGATTTAAGTAATATATTCGTATTTGCGTTTAAATATGAAACGTAGCACATTCTTTAGTTACTATGCTAGGGACATGAGCTAATAAAATGGACACCATGCTAGTAGGGCGTATTCCAACGACAACGGACAAACGATTAGTATAGGCTCTTTAAGCATTCTGAAGTAATATACTTACTGTTTCTAATAATGAAGCCTAACATTTTGTAGGCCAACTTAATTGTTTCCTGGATATGGTAAGTGAAGCTTAATGTAGTATCAAAGTAAGTCCTTTATTCTTTCACACCTAGCCACGATCAAACCATTGATAGTATAATCAAACAAAATTGGTGCATGTATTTTCGTGTAGCACATAACGCTACACTTGTCCACATTTAAAGTAAGATGTGTGTGTAAGATTCCAAAAATAGTAAGGATCGATTCAGGGGACCTCAAAACGCGTATATCCGTTAAAATCTTGAGGTCGAAATTTTTCATGATTGCTATGATTGCTAAGGAAAAGTAGATTGTACCCCTGAGGAACCCCTGATGTCGCTATTATTCTATGTGACATGTGGCCATTATATTCCACAAATTGCTCCCTGTTACCTAAGTAGCTTCGAAAAAATTTCAGATCAGGATTACTGGAACCGCACTCACTTAATTTACTTAATATAATGTCATGGTCTATCTGGTCAAACGCCTTACTTATGTCATCAACTTGACCATGCTTGTCAACAACTTCTGACGTGAACTATTTGAACAGTTTGTTACAGACGACCGACCCTCAATGAAACCATGTTGCCACGACAAGAGAACATGTTTAAATTGACCATACAAAGACCTATAAATGACAATTTCAAATAATTTTGCAAAATTGCACAGTATCGTTATTGGACGGTAATTCTTTAAATTAGAGGAGCCGCCTGGCTTAAATACTGGCACTAAATGCGCTATTTTATAATCTTGGAAATTATGAAGATTCAATTATCAAATTAAATATCATCCTCAATGGTTTAACCAAAACATGTACAGAGTCCTTCACCAAAAAAACTTGGAATTCCCTCATCTTATTACCAAGCTTTTACGCCGCTACAAATTATACCACCATCAAAGATTTTAATTATATTAATGCAGTGATTGCTGCGGCAACACGTGCCAGACTTGTTAGTTAGCAAAAGCATTCACAATAGACGTTGGTTCATCAAAGCAATCGCGGTCGTGGTAAACGATACCTGGTATGGGTGTGTATCTCCGTCTCGATCTACTAAACGAGCAAAACTGATTTGAGTCTATTCTAATAGAATTCTCAACACTATTCACATAAATCCTGTAGGCATCAGAGATTAATTTTTAGATATGGACCTCATGTGATATTTAATACGATAAAATTCGATTTTGTAAATTTTGTATTTATTGTGCGCATTATTTTTGCGTGTAATGCCACCTTTAACAGCTTTTGTAAACCATGGAGGATACGAGTCTCTACAAACACTGTTATGTCTAACTGGCACACACATGCTGATAATAACGTTCAACTCCCTATAGAATCGTTCGATAGCCTTGTCTGCATCTGTATAGGATGCTAAAAAGTCCCGATTCGTATATAACAATTGTTCGTATAACAAAAGAAAGTTAGCTTTGCGAAAGTTTTACGGTTTATAATTGAAATTGGGTAGTAAGTTGATATGCTCTTGCAAAACATCAGCCAGTGTAACTGTTATGGGTGGATGATGACTATCAACAGTAACCACCGAATGAGCATCAGGAAGCACTTCACAGTATACATTTGAACAGACCAAATCTAGAGTTCTAAGGTTAAGGTATTTTACATTACTGTATCGAGATAAGTTAGCAAAATCCAAAAAGTTAGCCACCTTCTTCTTACCATCACAAGTATCAGTCTCACAAAAAGAGGACACATTGAAGTCACACACAACCCTATTATCGTAGTAGTGTCTATCAACACTACTTGTTCAAAGAAAAGATCAAAGTCAGATATACTCAGTGGTATATATAAAACTAAAACATATACTGGTGACGCACAACTACATACAATTTTATAACAAACAATATCAACAAGCGGCACTAAATTAGTTACTTGAGACAGAGGATTAACTAAAACTTTGTTCTAGACTGCTAGAAGGACTCCTCCTCGTACTAGGGGACACTGCTTGAAAATTTCTATCACATCTGAAGACCAAATAGTCTTGTGGAAATAGTTCCGTACTGTTGATATCCGAATTCAGCCAGGTCTCACTCAAACACACCACATCGTATTCATAATCAGACAAACTGGTCCTGCAGATAGTCAGTTTACCCCCCAACCCTCGAACGTTTTGATAATATAGTAATAAATATTGTAATGCGTTGTGTATGTTGGACTTTACACGTTTAAAGTAATTATCTTCGGGATTCCTCTTACATATTTTATTTTAAGATTTTGTTCACCATTATTTTCCCGCTCAATCATTTGAATTCTCAGACTGTGCTAGTACTCAATTTCTTTTGGTGTTCTGTCCATGATGACTTGAATACCATTATCTTTGGAATTCATTTTTAATTTCTTAGCATTATGTATGAGATCGTGGACACTTTCAGAATCCAGTATAATTTTTATCGGTCTTACTTTTTCATTGCCAAATTTATCAAGTCGTTGCAGTCTAACATTGTTTATACAAAGGTCAACTTGTAAGAAACGCAAGACGTCTGTAACAGTATTGTTGTCGGCCTCAGTTCTTTGATCATTATTTAATTGCAAATTGTTCGGGCATGCCAAATATAACCATATTTCGTTTTCTCTTCTGTCTCTCATTTACTTCTGCGACCACTTCATTGAAATCAAAATTGGGGGTATCTACACTTATATTAGCTTTAATGGACTTAATTTCCTTCACTTCAGCTCGTAGTGCGACAATTTTAATTTCAGAAAATTTACAAAATTTTTTAAAAATGCATTTTAGCCGTTCAACCATTTTTTTATTTTTAATAATTTTCCCCTTTCTATTTTAAACATTATTAACAATCTTGACATTTATACGTCCCATTTCTAATTTTTTGACAATTAAGTAACGTTAAATTATTTATCAGTTATAAATTGATTTTTTGATTTTCAACAGCGCTGGTTGGAATGCGTGATTTAATAAAAAAAGCTGTTTTATGCAGCCAACTCATCGTTTCACAATTTTGGAAAAGTTTTTCAGTTTTTCAAAAATTGCCAAAACCTGATTTTAAAACATGGAATCAAACTGTACCAACCTTTATCGAAGTTTTATTCTAACTCATCCTTTAAAACATTTGTGCGTTTGCAACCCACAGGGAAGTATGTACACTAGTACATACTACCTAGTTACAATCAGCAAGTGATACATCTAAAAGCTTCTTAACTGTTAATTAAAATTTTAAATTATCAAATTAGTAATAGAAAACCAAATTTTAAACGCCTGTAACAACATTACAAAAACGTTATTTTGCAAGGGTTTGACGATGTCCCTAATCGCTGATGAACAAAAACAGTTTTATTGGTAATTTTACGTTATCCGTTTGTGTGAACGAGGCAGATTTACATTAAATAAATTCTTTTTTCCCGCATTTTTTCAGTTGTCCACTACAATCGCTAACTCTACAAATTGTCCTAGTTAAACTTTTAAAAACGAATTCGTAGCTTTAAATCATTAAACCAAGTGTTTTAATTTCTAAGGTATGTTCAAACGTAACATTGACTCAATTTACTTACATTGCATGTCGAGTTAATTGTTATGACAAAAAATACAAATTTATAAATAAGATTTATTCAGCCATAAAAGTATACATAAACGTTGACACTTATGATTAAACAAACCCTAGAAGTTCCTGAAATAAAAATAAAACGATTTTAGTCAAAACACATCCAGCGAAATATCTCGGCAATTCTTATCTTTGATTGAAACATGCAATGTCAAAATCCAATTCAATAATTTGTCACAATAGAAAGATAAACATTTAATACCTAATTTTTGAAATTAGAGAAAAATATTTCCAAAAACCTATCCTAATCTCTTTCAACTTTTATAAAACGACGATGATTCCAATTGAACAGGCGGCATTTGCTAGTATTACAAATATCGTCGTATACAACTATGAATTGGATTTAGTAATTGAACAATGATGAAACAGAAATTATACTAACTTGGCTAAGCAACCGTCCTTTTTAGCTAGCCTAACTATGCAGTCGTCTGATTCACCCATCCTCCTGATGGCTCCGCACAAGGCATAGATTTTAGTGGTGTCCGTCATCCGACCAGTCGCTGGGTCAACTTCAGCGATCGACAACTGAATCGAAGCGTGATCTTTCGCGTGTATAATCCTATTACTGGCCGAACTACAAACAAAACCAGCATCAACCTAACCCAACCATAAACACGTGAATTTACGTACCATTTCCTCGGACAGTACAAGTCAACGAACTCACCGGCGTCGTTCTCCATATTATTTAAGTCTGCAACAAAACTAACATTTCAAAAACTCCCAATTAATTTCACATAGCATCGAAATAAAATCTCACCGTCAAAAACGTGTTTGCCAAGATGGACGTCGAAACTAAAAGGTTCGAATGATCGCCGCAACGGCGCGGCCGCCAACACCGCCGCAACCGGCGGGGCGTTCAAATTAAATTAGCATGCAACCTCGCGCCTGCGTGTTCTCGAGTAAAACGCGCGCGTGAAAGGTTGGCTCGATATCGAGCAGACTACGTAAAATCCTGCAGTGTGGAATACCAGCGTTTGAATATTGCTTCAAAACATGAGAAGCACGATCTCGCCTGACAGTTGCGTAAGGGAGCTGAAATCGGTGGAAATTTAGTGTTCGACGTACGAATGTTTGCGCCTCGTTCGAAACAATTAAATCGCAGTGCTTCCGCAAATTGAATTACCTGTTATGTCGTTAAAGGTATTTATGTGTTTATGTGCAATCGTTAATAATTTGCACTTTCATGCAATACGTGAAAATTTTTAAATTTGTCTGTCGCATACATGTATTGGTTTCGGTATGTGTGCGTAGGTGTACTAGATTTTTGTGGATTTCATTTGTGGTTAAACTACTGTCGAAAATACGTTTCGCTGTGAAGGTCGAGGGCAGCTTTGTTTTTAAACAACTTCGGCACCGTGTCATAGTTATTTTAACACGTTTATTCAAATTAATGCCTTAAAATATACGCACACAAAGCTGTGATAGGTTTCGTCAGAAGATTAATTTGAAACTCGTGAGGTATTGAATGGGTAACGTTATGAATGATGTTGAGCAAACTCGGAAACTACTGGAAGGAACTCTGAATTGTAGTACATGGAACTTTGATTATTTTTAGATATTTAATATATTTTGCGTTTAAGTTTTAATTTGCCAACGATGAATTTGTGTAATCGACGTTGATTTATGTTATTGAGCAGGGGCGGATTTGGGCCCGAAATTTACAACTCGAATTTAATTTCCAGAAGGAATCTTTGTCCGACGTTCGACTTCACTTTGCTTCTTTGGAGGGCGACATATGTTTGCTGCGTAAAATTCTAGACAGCGGGAAAGTTCACGTCGATTCCAAAGACAAGGTGAGTCGATTTGTTTAATTAGTCTATATATATTAAAAAAAAACAAATCTATTTTTTGCCGAATCGTTCTAGAAAATCGTAATAAATTAAAAATCGTTTAAAATAATAGTCATTCTACCAAATTATTGATTTGAATTATGTTTAGTGTTGTTAACATAAATACGAACGGTAATTAATTGAGTTTCACTAAATTCCTCCTTACGTTTAAAAAACGATCGAAAGGAAAAGTAATTAAAAATGTGCTGAATTTGTTTCGTTAGAGTTAATTCGGTTTCTCTTTTTAATTGACTTTTGCTAACGCGAAAAATGCAATTTTAATTGTTTTCAGAGTGCGAGTTTGGATTACGTGTCGTAATTGGCGCGGTCAATTGGGTGTTGTGTGGTCGGCGCTGTGTGTTATGAGTGCGCGGGGTTAACTGTTAAGAGCGAGTGAGGCCGAGCACGAATTAAATAATTGGGTCGGTGGCAGTGGCGGCTCGTGAGTTCGGGGTTGGGTGAAGCAGAATCGGCGGCAGGACCCCCCCCCCCCCATAGCGAGTCACTTAAATATATTTTTTCCCGGTTTGAAAAACTATACAACGTGTCCCAAAATTCGTGGAACAGATCTACACTACAGTTTAATGTAGCGATAAAGCTACACGGAAAAAATATTTAAAAAATTTCACGTTGCTTATTTTAGAAGATACTGGCCTTTTTCTAAAAGTAAATTTGGCAACACGTTTAATTTATCCTAATAATAGTATTGTCAGCGAGATGAAATAATAATAATAACAGATGTTCAAAATTGTGTTCTTGTTGATCTCTGCAAATCTCCGTTCTTCTAATTATGTTCCCCTGCACTCTTTCTAGCATTTCCCCATCTATGGAACGAGCTGCTTCAAATATTCGGTTAGTTAAATCAGCTTCATTTGAAACTGGTGTTCTGTACACTAATTGTTTAATGTGACCCCAAGAGAAAAAGTCTAAAGGGGTGAGATCTGGAGATTTCACCTTTCGTGAAATTGCTCATTTAACCAGTTTCTCATCGGTGCCGCATGATGAACCGATTCCCAATAATACATGCCCAAACATTTACACTAAATCTATGCTGATGTTTAGAAGGTGTAAATAAGTAAGGATTTTCCAAAGCATAAACATGTGAATTTCGATGATTGTAACATCCATCTCGTGAAAAATTGGTTTCGTTCGTCCACAAGATATTGCGGCAAAATTGAGGATCTCTTTGTGTTTGTTCTAAAAACCAGTTACAATAATTCTCACGACGTGGAAAATCTTCAGATATTAAAGCTTGAACTTTTCTGTAATGGTAAGGGTGCAACCGCTCATCCTTAATAATTCGACCAACTGAACTGTGTGATACCTCTAGCATATTAGCGATTGCACGTGTTGATGTTGGATTGTCTTCTAATAAATGTAAGACGGCGTCCTCTACTTGAGGATTCCTTGCAGTTTTTGGACGACCTCTGTTCCGATAAAAGGCACCTGTTGGTGCTACGCTCCCTGTTTCTCGTATTCTTCTGTCTAAACGTCTAAAGACATTACTACTAGGATGTCTTCTCAGAGGATACCTTTCGTGATAAGACTCTGGCAGCAGCAGCAGCATTGTTTCCGCATTCCCCCAGCAGCAAATGCATGTCTGCATATTCGTCGTTTGAAAACATTTCAACATTAATTTAAAACAAAAACCAACACAAACCAACAGAATTCGAAAATTATCACAAACACTGAAGAACTAATCAATGGAAAATACAACGAAGAACTTAAAATCCAAAATGTAACGAAATTTAGTAAGGTAGTATTAGGGTTGCCACAAGCAGGATGTGACGATGACATTAATACACAATCTTGATTGTCATATTTTTTACGTTAAAAAAGTGTAACTTCACGTCAACGTTGCCATATGTTTTTTCAGGTAAAATTACCGTAAAATCATTTTCTGGAAATGATATAATTAAAATAGTGATTAATCACAAACTTGGTTGTAATTGTTCAAAATTGTTATTCCATTCACCATATTAAAACCAATCTTTGATATGTTTTCCAGTAATTTAGTTAAACGACATCAAAAGTGTTAACTTTAAATATTTATTTCTTGGAAGTTAACAGCAATTGAATTTTTTTCATATTTTTCTCGTAATCATTTGGACCTCATATAATAACGTACCGTCGAGGTATTTCGCGAATTTTGGGACACACTGTATCGTTATATGAACACGAAAATAAAAATAACGTTATGTTATGGTTATAGTTTTTTTTTTATTTCTTGAATACAAGGCAAATCCCAATTTTTCTTTCCTTTAAACTTGCAAACTTATCGATTATGTCGTCGAAAAATGGTTCTGCGTTAATTAATTCTTTTTCAATGAAATGTTTCGATAATTCGGTAAGTCTGCCTTCTGTAATTATATTACGCAAGTACGTTTGACTCGTTTCAAACAAAAAAAAAAAAACTTCGTTCTACGGAAACACTAGTCGATGGGATAGTCAGTATTAAACATATCAATTTATAAGCTTCTTTAAAGATGTTGCTGTTCTCTTTTAAAATTTCCATAAACTGTTGTCGTTGCATTTCTTTGTACTGCTCATCATTATTAATTAGTTGTAATTCATTTCTCAATCTTGGGACGTCAGTAAATATTTTGGGGTAGCACATCTTTAAATTACTTAATGCTTCTGTAGGAATTTTTTTGGAATACGCTACGAATTTCGAAGTATCCATTAATGTAACAAAATGAAGCTTCTCCATCTAGAAAACGTGTGGAAACGTGTAGAGAAAGGGTATCTAATATTTCATAATACAGAATCTTATATTTTTTGAAAGACTTGATCTGGTGTAAGCGGAACCCGTTTTCCTCTTTCACGGTGTTCAGTTGGAAGTGTTCTTTTTAAAGCAACTAAATCAAAGATGTTTTTGAACGTATTTCTTTTGCTGGTTAACAGGGTTCTTGTATTTCTAATTTGCGAGATGCAAAAAATGAATGTCAAGTGACTTCTTTTGTAGCACGTCGAGGAGTACATCCGTGAGCGCGAAAATATTGTTAAAAACAACCACCAAAAGCGCCAATTCAAAATCTTCAAATTTATTTAAGAAACCCTCACTCTGGCTAATTGACACTGGATCGTTCATTATTTCAATAAATTCTTCTTTTTTAGAATTCCATTCGTTACGTATTACACTAATGCCCGGTTTCAGAAACGCTAATCGGTCGTTAACGGGTTGTTAACGAATATTCAAAAGTTTACCGATTCGTTATCGAGTCTTTAATCCATCGTCAAATACCAAATGTATTGGACCTGTCCATCATCAAATATTTGACGATGGATTAAAGACTCGATAACGAATCGGCAAACTTTTGACGATTCCTTAACAAGCCGTTAACAACCGATTAGCGTTTGTGAAACCGGGCATAACATTTTTAGAGTGTGATATCCATCGCGTAATAACGCAAGTAGGTATTCGTCTTCCAACCACTGTATTAGCTACGAATGTTCGCTTGGCAGAATGGTGGAAAAATGAGGGAAGACCCTGCACGTTTGAAAAAAATATGCGGCATTTCGGAATGCTTTTACAACTCTGTTGAAGAACCAAATTCAGTCGATGTACCAAGCAATGCACAAAAATTGCCTGTGGCGCCACTTCTTTAATTTTAGACTGCAGACCATTTAATTGTTCTGACATTACGCTTGCTCCATCAAAACATTGACCAATAAGTTTTGATTTAGAGTCAAATTTTTCGAGGCAACTTGATACTAGGTTAAATAATGTATCGGCAGTCCAGCTGGAACTGACATCAGAAACCATCACCAACTTTCCGCTGCGACTTACATATCTAATTATGATACTACTTTGAGATTTTTGAACAATGTCTGTCGAGTCGTACACTTGAATAGAAAAAAAGTACAGTCTTGCATTTCCTTCTCGATATACTTGTCAATATATTGTGAAATACAGTCCATGATTTCATTTTGAATGGCCAGCGAATACTGGTTTGATTTTTTTATAGTGCTCTTGAATGTCTTTAGGACTCACTAATATAAATGCTTCTAACAGTTCTTTAAAATTTCCCCGATTAATAGAATTTATATCTTCGTGATGAGCGCGAAATGCCAGTCCTTGTTTTCCTAAATATAGAACTGCACGAATAGGCAATTGCATGAAACGTCTGTTAAGCAGCACATTTTCGTTGAAACGCTTGATATAGAGTCTCGAATTTTTTTTCAAAGCATCCTCAATCGTATTTAATTTTTTCCTTAATTTCGAAAACCCTAATGCACAACGCATATGCTCAGAAGAACCTTCCTGTTTATGCAGAGCATGAGTAACATTACCAAAATCACTAAAACCGAACTTGTTCCAAACACTTGATTTAACACAAACAATTAAACAAGGGATACAGAAAAGTTTATTTAAATAATACCTGCCACACATTCATTCAAATTCAGAGTACCACGATTTTTTAAAACGTCGATTATACATTTTGTCTTTAACTTTTACAATTTTATTGGTATTTAATATAGGCATCGGTTTTCACTATCATTATCATTCCACCTTACAAATGGTGTTTCTAATAAAATACACACTGGATCTTGAGACGAGGAAGACGATTATCATGGCAGCCGAGCTATTAACGCGTATGCATCGTGGAAGCAGCATCAATGTGTTCAGATTCTGCGTCATTAGAACTATCATAGGAGTACATCCATCAGCACTTTTAAAAAGGTAGATTTTTTTATTTTTAGAGCGGGAGGGTCATATATGTTACCTTTCGAGTACAATTTATTTATAATTATACAAGAATAGAGTAGGTATTAGATTTAAAAAAAGAAGTGCAAAATAATTTTGCAGTTGGGAATTATTTTTAGGTGAAGAGGCGCTTCACGTGCGTCATCGGAAGAGCCGCCACTGGTCGGTGGATGAGAAATATATACAATTGAGAAATGTATAAATTACAGTTGGGTTCATGGCGTAGTAAATATATGTAACAATCCCGCTGAATCTGGATGCCAATAAATCGCACTGTATTTATTTTATGTAAATCGGTAATATCAAAATAAAACATATATAATAATTATTTCAGATATATTAAATTATTGAATTTATGCAAATAAAAATAAATCGAAAACCTGTATGCGTCGCTCGAAAAAAGTAGACTTCGTGTCATAACGTTTAAATCATTAAGCAATCGCGTTTCAAGGGTATTGGTCACAAGGAGGCAATAAAATGTCGCATTTGAACACACTACATAATGTAACTAAATTTCCTGTATACGGATTTTTTCTTTACTTAAATCTTGTTTCTCGTTTATTAATTTCTTAACATTTGCATTGTGGCATTTTTCCCCGTTTGAGATAATTTGGCAATTTACAATTTCGATATTATTGCAATATTGGCAGTTTGACATTTTAGAATTTCAACATTGAGACAGTTACATTTTTCCATTTTAGCCAATTTTAATTAATATTTTTACGCGTTTATAAATGTCAACACTTATTTTTGAATAAATTTACATTCTTTTTGTATTTTTGACACTGCGACTTTTATATTTTTAATATGTTGGATATTTTTAATTCCATTTTAAACAAAAATTACTGATTGAGACATTTCTTCATTTTAGTCAATTTTAATATTTTTCATATAAATGTTGATATTATTGCATTTTTAAAAAAAAATTAAATTTTTGGCCGTTTTAATTTTTATATATTTTTGACAGTTTTAAGAATTTTGTCAGTTTGAATCTCGACATTTTGACATTTGTTGTATTGTGGACAAGTTTTTTTGGATTAAAATTTTTTCACTTTATTATTTTTTAAGCATTTATAAATATTGCTATTTTTTTCTTTTTTTTTATCATTTTACGTTTTTTTTTTCATTGTTTTGACTGTGTTGGCAGTTTGACATTTTAAAGCTTTTTGTTTAGACGAATCTTATTTTGACATTTTTTGTATTTTAGATAAGAAAATAAATATGTTGACAACATTGAAATTTTTTGCATTATATATTTTATTTCGGGTTGACAATTAATAGTTTGACAGTTAACTATTTTGCATTATAACAATTATAATTTTTTACGCATTTGTATGTGTTGACATTTTGACATTTTACATTTTTTATATTTTTCACAGTGTTGCAGTTTTTAAGAGTTTTGTGAGTTTGGGCGAATCTTTACATTTTTGCCTTTGTTGTATTTTAAATACTCGTATCATTTATTTTCTTCACTATTTCAGTTTTCAGGTTGATGGTAGTTTTCACACTTCTAAGATTTGTGTCAGTTTGGACAAATCTAGCCATGTTGACATTTGTCGTATTTTAGATAACATTTATTTTCTTTATTATTTCGACAACTTTTCGGGTTGGCTGTTAATAGTTTGACAGTTATAATATAATAACTAATACTTTTTTTAAGTAATTGTATTTTAGGTAATGTTGGTATTTTAACGTTGTTTAAAAAAAATGTAATTATTTTTTATTCATTTTAGACATTTTAAAATAGTATATTATTATACAACTTTAGTAACGGATTGCCGCAGTGGTTTGGGTCACGGCGAGCTTGCGAGGAGTGCCCCAATAGGACGAGTGCGACAATATCGCCTTACTAAACGAGTGTAATATACTATTTTATCTACTTTGCTTTACTAATTCTTGAAATTTCGCCTGTTCAAGTTTTCGTATTAGACTAAGAACTTTTGCGTAGGTTGGGTTCACTGATATTGACACTTTGTATTAAATTTCAAAATAATTTAATAGCAGTCATAATTTCTGTAATTTGTGTGCAAAATGGAGGCAGAAAACGCTGAATTTACGTGTACCCCGCCGTACATACGCGACGCCGCTCAAAAGGCTATTGAGATTTGTTGCCGGTAAAATCCAAGCGGATATATGACATATTATGTCATGACACGAACATGGCTCGAACATAACCAAACTAAATGTTACCAAAAAGAGTTTAATAATACGACTCATTATTAAACTTTCGATGTAACAATTTTATACAAATTTAGGAGTTTACCACTTCACCAAAATTAACTTGGCAATTCGTCCTTCTGGGCTCATCAGACCACCACACATACGCTTTGATTTTTTCGACAACTTTAACATTTTTACAATTTTTATTACTTTGCCACTGTTCGATCCCACATACAGTCGAATGCAAAAAAAAGTAGACACGGAATTTTCGGCTGCTTGAACAAACTTGATATTAGCAATGTCATGTAAACGTCAGTATTGTCATTTCAGTGATATTTTAATGAATTGGTGAGCCGTAAGCGTAGGTACCCCGAACTAGAGCCCCGAACCACCGTTACTGAATAAATAAGTCAAATATCACGTGGATTAAGAAAACTTACTGAGAAAAGCCACATTTATACAACAACAATTTGAGGAAAATCAATTACAGGAAACTGTTTTTGTCTACTTTTTTTGCATTCGACTGTATGTAGATATTAGCATTTTTAATTAAGTAAATTTGGATCTGCGTAAAATATTCGTTACAATTATTTTTAGATACTAGAATAGTTTTACTATGGTAATTAGTCCCAAATTCACGACCCGGTCAGGTACCGCAGATGCTACCAGCCGCTAACGGTTCTGTCGAACATTTATTACTTATTTTTGCCAATTTTAAAAACTGAAAATTCTTGTACGGTCACCTATAAAACCATTTCGGCCCAGCATCAGCAAATCCCCTTTCACAAAGCAGTCATTTTACGACTACTACCAAATTCATCGCCATTAAACATTATTATTTATTATATGGCAGGCACTGTAGGGAATGTAGATATTTTAATCCTTTCAGAATCGGTGAACCAAATGTCTTCCCTTTCCTTCTCACCAATCACGACGAGTTCTTCGTCTTGCACCAAACTGGGAGCATTTCATTCCCACAAATGATACGTACAGACGAACTTTATTATTTAAAGAACGTTTTCGCCCTTAACATTCAGCGTCACATCATTATTCAAGACAACAGTCGAACAGTGTCAGACCATCATTATTCAAGACAACAATTGAAGAGTGTTACAGCATTATTATTTAAGACAACAGTCGTAGAGTGTCACACCATTATTATTCAAGACAACAGTCGAAGAGTATCACATCATCATTATTCAAGACTAGTCAAGCACAACAGTCGACAAGTATAAACATCAGAATCACTTGAGTAGTAACACAACAGTGTTATTCACTTAAGTATTAATCAATTAGCAAACAGTGCCAATTGTAATTGTAAAATAATTGTAAAAAGTGGTAATAAATAAATAGTTAAAGGAGTTTATTCTGCAACAAGTCTTCGAACGTTAAAATAAAGCCCAGACAATAGCGATGCAAATCAGTGGCTCACGTTGCGCAAACAGCCACTATTACTACCTCCTATATATCATCCCCCGCATGTAACGCCCCTGATCGTAAGCATTTGAAACATGAAGTACATTAATGCCCAATTTCACAAACGCTAATCGGTCGTTAACAGCGTGTTAACGAATCGTCAAAAGTTTGACGATTCGTTAACGAGTCTTTAATCAATCGTCAAATATTTGACCATTGTTACCTTGACGAACCGTTAAAAGAAAAATTACCATAGTTTTTGAATACACAAGAACTAACGAGTCGTTAAAGACATGTTAACTAATTCACCATTTGACAATCGTTTGTGAAACCGGGCATTAGTGTCATTCACTGCAACATTTATTTTCTTTATTATTTCGACAACATTTCGGGTTGGCTGTTAAGGGGGGGTCCTGCTTTAGAAGGCTCAAAAAATCGATTTGTTTTTATTGCTCAAATATATGCCTAATATATCTAAGAATATGTATAAAAAGTCATAGCGGCTAATTCGCAATAGTTTGACAGTTACATTTTTACTTACTTATACATTATGTATAAGTAAGTATAGGAATCATGAACATTTTCGAACTCGAGATTTCAACGGATATACACGTTTTGAGGTCCCCTGAATCGTTTCTGACTATTTTTGGAATGACGTATGTGTGACTGTATGTCTGCCTGTGTGTCTGGCTGTGTGTATGTGCGTGCTCTACCGCCCAGACGATGAACGCTAGAGCTATGAAACTTTAAACTTAAGATTAAGATTAAGATTAATTTTATTGTATACATCAAGTAGGAAAATTTCCTATTTTGAAGGCAATATCTCAACCGGAAGTGATGGCTTACTCTTATCACTTTTTTCCGTATTTCGAAAACGGTAGGAGTTATCGAAAAAATTATTCTTAGGAAAGTTGTAGATACTAAACAACTTTCATTTGAAATGTTTTTTTCGGAAAATGTAGTATAACTGAGTATAAGAAAGTTCAGTGCGTACCACTGCAAATTTTTACTTTTAGTATAGGAATCATGAAAATTTTCGAACTCGAGATTTCAACGGATATACACGTTTTGAGGTCCCCTGAATAGTTTCTGACTATTTTCGGAATGACGTCTGTGTGTGTGTGTCTGTGCGCGCCAAGCGACCAAACGATTATAGCTAGAGCTCTGAAACTTTAAACTTAACATTTGTATATAGCAAGGAGGAAAACGTTCTATTTTGAACGCAATCTCTCAACCGGAAGTAATGGTTTACTCTTATCACCTTTTTCCATATCTCGAATACGGTACGCGTTACGGAAAAAAATATTCTTACATAAATTATAGATATTGATATTTTAAACAACTTTCATTTGAAAAGTATTTTCGAAAAACGTAGTATAACTGAGTATAAGAAATTTTCGTGCGGACCACCGCGGATGTTACACTATTGCGAGCGGGAGGCTAAAAATACATGTGGTTGTGCGCGCTCCGGCGCCTAACTATTGAAGGTCACACTATGACACTTTAAGCTTAAGATTAGTATATAGCGTGGAAGAAAACGTCACATTTTGAAAGCAATTTCTCAAACTGATTGTTTAATCAAATCAACGTTTTCTATATCTCGAAAACGGATCGCGTTATAGCAAAAATTGTTCGTATAAAGGTTATATACCGGAATTAAAAAAAACATAGTTGTGATTGATTGATCGTTGGGCACTTGATGAAACATGGGTTTAAGATTATAGTTAAAAAAAAATTTAATTAAAAAATTAAACACTTGGTTAAACTTTCACATGTATTTTATTTACAATTTCTCTTACAGCTGTTTCGGCTGTTAGGCCATTTTCAAAGAGTGTATTAAACTGTTTAATACACTCTTTGAAAATGAAAGTTGTTTAAAATATCAATATCTATAATTTATGTAAGAAAATTTGTTTCCGTAACGTGTACCGTTTTCGAGATATGGAAAAAGGTGATAAGAGTAAACCATCACTTCCGGTTGAGAGATTGCGTTCAAAATGGGACGTTTTCCTCCTTGCTACATACAAATGTTAAGTTTAAGGTTTCATAGCTCTAGCTTTAATCGTTTGGACGCTAGAGCGCGCACAGACACACATACGTCATTCCGAAAATAGTCAGAAACGATTCAGGGGACCTCAAAACGCGTATATCCGTTGAAATCTCGAAATTTTTCATGATTCCTATACTTACTTATACATAAAGTATAAGTAAGTAATGAACTTTATTTTGACAACTTCGACATTTTTTTGAATAGAAATTTTTTTCGGATTGCCATGTCTGAAAGTAAACATTTTTTCATTTTAAACAATTTGAATGTTTGTCGCGCGTTTATAAATAAAAATACACATATTTAACATTTTTAATAAATTTTACATTTTATATTTTTGACTGTTGGTAATTTTGACATTTTGTTAATTTTAGACATATTTTTCGAGTTTCAAGGTAATAATAGTTTGAGAGTCAAATTTTTATTTTCATTTTTTATGCTTTTAATGCATATTTATTAAAATATTCATAATAATAATTCCAGATCTATAATTATATGAAATAATTACATTCATGCAAACAAAAATAAATGGAAAACATGTATGTGTCGTATATACAAAAATTAGACCCACGACATAACATTTAAATCATCAAGCAGTGGCATTTAAATTGTAAGAGGCGCAAGCGGTCATTAACTTATCGTATTTTCCTTACACTTCTAAAATTACATAACCCAGAAAGTCACCAAATGTTATTTTCTGCATGCAGATTTTTTTTATCTACTTAAATATTGTTTATCATTTTTATGTTGTATTTTTTGCGTTATTTCCGTTTACTTGATAATTTTGAGGTTTATCTTGTTTTAATATAAATTATAAAAAAAATTGCGATATTGGTAGTTGGGCATTTTTAAATGTTAACATTTTATCGTTTACATATTTTTAAATTTTAGACAATTTTACTATATTGATCATTTTACATTTTTAACACTTATGTCAATTTGACAATTTCGACATTTCTTGAATTTTAAACAATTTTCGCGGATTGGCACTTAATAGTTTGACATTTTTGACAGTGTTGGCAGTTTGACATTTTTAAGTCAGTTTGGGCGAATCTCGATATTTATTGTGTTTTACATAACAATTATTTTCTTCATTATTTCGACAGCTTCGGCATTTTATACAAAATGTTCATGTTGACAGTTAATAGGTTGACAGTTAACATTTTTTTCTTCGACTTAGGCAATTTTAATCTTTTTTACGCGTTTATTGATATTGACATCTTGGCATTTTTAACTAATTTTACTTTTTTTGCCTTTTTACATGTTTTATATTTTATTTGCCAACACTGTGGCAGTTTGAAATATTTAAGCTTTTTGTCAGTTGGGACGAATATCGACATATTGACATTTGTTGTATTGTAGATGCCATTTTTTGAATTTTTCGGATGGACAGTTAACATTTTCCTTTTCATTGTAGACAATATTATTATTTTTTACGCATTGGCATCTTTGCATTTTTATTGTTTTTTACCATTTTACATTGTTTTGTGTTATGGACAGTGGCAGCTTTTGACATTTTAAAGATTTTTGTCCGTTTGGACGCATCTCGACATATTTACATTTATTGTATTTTAGACAACATTTATTTTCTTCACTACTTCGACAACTGCGGCATTTGCTGCAGGAAAACTTCTCTATCTTTCGGAACTTTTCATTTTTTCCCGCCAGTATGTGCCCTTCAGATGGAAAAGGTTACAGTTTATTTCTTTCATTTGCTATGACAATAAATAAGGACAGTCCCTGAACGCATATAATCGTATTGGAAACAATATACTTTCCGCTCTGTCAATTATACGTAGCATGCTTTCGAGTTGGAATATCGCTCACCAGAAAATGAATGACAGGAATAAAAATTTATTTATAAAATGCTCATTTCATAACATTTGGTTTTCAGAGATCAATCGACTCAGAGACTCCAGACTCCAGACTCCATTCCCATTTTATAGACATAATTAAATTATTTATTATAAGTTTGCAAAGTACTTGGTGGTATTCCTTATAGATTTTCTTTGCAATCAAGTGCATCATAAATTTGCGGCATAAATACTAAGTTGTACATAAATCGGGATATCATTCAGAAATCTAAAACACCCAAATTACCATTCATAAGTCCAATATTGTCCACAATAAATTCGTGCTCGAGTGAAGGTGTGTTCCTTGAAAGCCATAAAAATATTCCGGGAAAGTCGTATTACTTTCATTCATGCGGTAATTGACTATGGCGCTTCTACCGCGTGTTTTTAGTGGTCTGCAGCTGACACTTCTCAAAAGGCGGGCCGGCGCACTTGTTGGCGTCGATGCCCGGCGCTCACCCACACATTACTCGTTATTTACCTACGTATTTAATTTCTTTGATTATTTATTTATTTAATCTTTGAACATGGGTGCTCTTCAAAATTTAATGATGGTGTAGAGGCATTGCACTAAGTTTGGAAAGCAACGGTCAAGTGTCTTTGCTTTTAATTAAATTCTGCGAATTTGTTCACTGTGAAATATTTATAGAAGGGTCGTTGTTAGATTTCCACATTTATTTCATTATTTGTGTAAAACAACATAAAAAATGATCTAATTTCAACGATGTGAATGTTTGACGTATAAAACAATAAACAAATGGCAAAATGATTAAAAACTCAAACATCTATTGTCTAAAATGTGAAAAAATGTAGTTGAATAAAATAAAGAAAATGTAGAAAATTAAAGACACACAATTCTTTTCCATATTTAACTATCTTTTCTGGTTTTGACTTTCATTCAATTTTTCGACGTTTTGCTATTGTTTGTAATTTTTACAGCTTTTCTTTTTAACATTGCACCCCTTATAAATAATCTAAAAGTTTTTTTTCAATCTAAACATGCAAAATGGCAATGAAGTGACGTATATATAACTAAATAAATTTTCTACAGGGAATTATATTTTAGATAACATTAGTTATTTAACTTTTTTAACAAGTTATTATAACCAAATTTTGTTTTTTTTTGGCAATTTGACTTTTTCGACAATTTTTATTATTTTCCAATTAAATATAATAATAAATAAAGTTTTTGCAGCGACATTTTTTGATATTTGATAAATACTTTTTGTTCGGTCTCATAATGTACATATTAACATTTAATTAAGTTAATTTATTTCAATCCGCGCAATCCAGTGCAAAATATTCGCTACAATTATTTTGTTTAGATACTCAGAATAATTAGTCCCAAATTCACGACGATTCAGGTACAGATGGTTTCGGCAGGTGCGCCAACCGCAAAATGTTTATGGTTTATTTTCCCCAAGTTTAAAACTAAAAACTCTTGTACGGTCACGTACAAGACGTTGTGTATTACAACACAATTGCGGCCCGGCATTTAAGCGCAGAATTTCCATTTCATAAACGCCGTCATTTTACGACTGCCACATTTATCACAATGCGGTTGTAAATAAAGAGAACTTTCTTGGCCAATACAATTATTATATGGCATGCACTCTCGGGATTTTAGATTAATCCTTTTATAATAGGTGAACAAATGTCGGACAAAATATCCCTTTCCTTCATCACAATTAAATGCATTTTCTGGCTAATCATGACTAGTTCTTAGTCGCCTTGCACCAAAGTGGGGGCACTTCTTTCCCACCAGTTTTTCAAGCGAACTTTATTATTTAAAGAACGTTTTCGCCCTTATCATTATCACTATCCAAGAATAGCCAAACACAACAGTCGCAGTGTCTCATCATTATTTAAGACAACACGAACAGTGTCCCATCATTACTCAAGACAACAGTCGAAGAGTATAACAATATTCAAGACAAAAACGAAGAGTGTCCCACCATTATTCAAGACAACATGAACAGTATCACATTATCATTCAAGACAACAGTCGAACTGTCACATCATTATTATTCAAGACAACTTGAGTAGTAACACAGCAGTATTATTCACTTAAGTATTAATCTATTAGCAAACAAGCGAATACTTCTACAACAAGCCTTCGAACGTTAAATAAAGCCCACACAATAGCGACGCACATCCTTGGCGTAAAAAGCGTGAGCGAGAGACGTACTCGAAATTCTCGTCGAACTTACAACTCGCCACGAGTCGAATACACGCAGTTCCTTCGTTCACGTCGCGCAACACTTTTCTTTAAGCAATTGCATTGCATTGCAATTACAATGTTCGTGTTTTGACTTTTTTTTTAATTTTTATATTTTTTATTCATTTTAGACATTTTTAAAATGTACAATACTTCGAGTTGGGATTTTTGCATTTCATACAAATTTGAGTATTTTTACAACTTTACCAAAAGTAACTTCGAAATTGTTACCAATTTTTTTCTCCATTTTGTCACATTTTAAGTATTTCTCACAATTTTAACTATTTTCCCAATGTAATTTTATAGATTGTTGCTTGTCTAATTTTGACATTGTTGATAATTTTGATATTTACTTACATTTTAGGCAATGGTACAATATTTTGACAATTAGAATATTTACCAATTTAGACATTTTCAAGTATTGTCAACAAATTTAAATAAGTGTCTCCTTTTTGCAATTTCTTTTTTTTTTAATTTTTTAATACATACTTAGATTTTTTTAATCGTGTTTGTTTTTTTTATATTGTTGCCATTTCGAATTTTTTATTTCTTTGCCATTTTGGACCATTCTCACAATTTAGATGTTTTGTTTATATTTTTATACATTTGTTGCAAACGTTTGCTTGATTGTGTTCATCTAGGCGTCAATAACCCCACACCCGGCTGTTATGTAATTACAGAAGTTTGAGTTGATTGGTGGCACTGTTGAGACTTGTAACTATTTCGCAGCCGCCAGGACGTTGTAAATAAAATTCAACGAATGAAATATGTTGTGGCGGACCGTTTCGTCCTTCTTGGCTCATCAGACCACCACACATTGATTTTTTTGGTAATTTAACACGTTTTTATAACTTTGCAACTATTAGTACCTTCCACGTATCATTCCCCGCATGATCGTAAGCATTTAAAACATGAAGCACATTTAATGTCATTCACTCTAAGCACTACCGGTTTATTCCCTAGCGATTTATCAAACAATTAATATAATCTAAAGTTCCTAACGGAAATTATTACGCGATTTAAGTACTTCCCTTTCCCGCAAATTAGCCAAACAACACCACCGCAACCGAAGTGTAACGCGACAAATTCACAAAAACAATCAACAAATCGGTCCATCCGCTCAAAAAGCGTAGCCGATGTCGCCTCGTCAGTTTTATGGTCCATCGCAAATGAAATTTATGGCATTCGGTCGCCGGCTAGCGGTAAGCGGCAATTTTAATTAAGAATTGCGATTATTGAGTCGGATAGCGTTAGAGCAATTCGAAAGAAAGTCGCGCATATTTCGCGTGGCATTAAAAATCAAGCGCGCAGTACTTTTACATCCGAGCCGGTGGTTTCGCACAATCGAAGTAAATTGTAGGAAACGTAAAATGAATGTTAAAAATAATTTACGGATTCGGAACGCGATAATTTATTACGGTTTAACCTGATCGGGCATGGAGGTGTCTGCGGTTCACCAGAGCGAAAAATTTCGAAAAAGCAAGGATTTCAGATTAAATAAAGTAAAATCGAAAGCGCTGCGAAAATTATTGAAAAAAATCTGCAGTGGTCCTCACTGAACTTTCTCATCCTTAGTTACACTACATTTTTCGAAAAAACTTTTGAAATAAAAGTTGTTTAAAATATCAATATCATCAATTTTTCGACAACTCGTACCGTTTTCGAGATACGGAAAAATAGATAAGAGTCAACCATCATTTCCGGTTGAGATATTGCGCTCAATAGGACGTTTTCATCCTTGCTACATATAAATGTTAAGTTTAAATTTTCATAGCTCTAGCTTTAGCCGTTTGGACGGTAGAGCACGCACACACAGACATACACACACACACAGAGACGTCATTCCAAAAATAGTCAGGATCGATTCAGGGGACCTCAAAACGTGTATATCCGTTAAAATCTCGAGTTCGAATATTTTCATGATTCCTATACTTACTTATACATAAAGTATATGAAAGTAAAAATATATATAAGAGAAAGTAACGTTAAAGACTAAATAAATAAAAAGAAATTAAATGACACAGCTAAAGCTAACAACGTAACAAATTAAAAACATTTGGATAGAAATCGATGATTATTAGAGAAAATAAAAATTTTAATTCCGATATTTAAATTCTAACAATAAACAATTTGCTATAATCAACCGACGTAATGCACATGTATAAAAATTTAATATTGAACAGCATTCTATTTACAGAATTCTAAAAACCGACCGGAGATTAACCTCAACGTATTTTTTATTGATCAAAAGTTTCGTGCAGCTGGTGCTAAAAGTTACTCGTTTAAGTTTGTGTTGACTCAAACATAAATAAATTGTATTTTTAGTCTTCGTGCAATTAGAAGCCGTGTCATTTTTAACGACCGGTTCGGTAAAAATAAACCCGACGTATAGCGTCGCGTAAAATAATCTCAACGCCGAACAAAATAAGATAAAACAACTTCAGTTTTAAATCGCGTTTATTTTGTGGTTATTAAGAAATTTGAAAACAAAAAAAAAGCGAACGAATAAAAAATTAATATCTGTGACCGAGAAAATGCATGTAATTCTAAAATGTTGTTTTTTTTTTAAGGAAGGGACAACACCATTAATATTGGCCTCTGCAAATGGCCATTGCGACTGTGTCAAAGAATTGTTGGAACAGGGGGCTGATCCCGCTTCCAGACGAGTGGTAAGTTTGTCCATCCCTGTCGAAGCAACATATTAATCGCATGGTTTTAATACGATACAACGACCTCGATGAACGTTGGCGGCGGCGGGGGGTAGTTTTCCGACGGTTGCTCTCCCCAAGCTCCTACTTGAAAATTCAATCAATACTCTGCATATTATTGTCACAAGTCACAATTCAGACGACGTTCAACGGCCCCACGTGCAACTGAAAGTAGTAACATTTCTTTTATTGAGATCAAAACATTTTTGGTTGTTGTTTGAAATCGTGAAATTATACGAATGACGATGAGGTCTAACTTCACTGGCGCCAAATCCTACTCCATGATGAATATTTTGAATAATTATCACAATTATTATAATTATTTTATTTCTACGAAGTCCGTTAATAATACCAATGGCCATTTTTAGGTCACATTTCTCTAAAATATTATTTGTGATTATTTAAACTTTTCACGATTAACTATGACGAAACGTAAACTGCAGTCAAAAAGGATTATTTAAAAAAATAAAAATTTGCAAAATATGATGAATAAAAAAAACGTAAATGAAGTGATCGATAATAACAGATGATTATTATTTTTTCTTTTTTAATTTTATACATGTTGTATCATACAAAGTCGCCGACTCGCCTGCTCTTGGGCAGGTTGAGAGCAGATTGTAAACAGTACAAAAAGTAAGCATTGAAATGTGTAAAATTCGATATATTTTAAGGTTTTCATTTATTTAATTGTGTAAAATTTGTAATGCTCATCTACATCTACAGAGACAAATTATATTGAATGTAACCATTTGATTGTAAAAAGAACAAGGAATTGTTTGATGCACCGTGATATCAAAAATTATCTTGGTCAAAGGTTGCCATGGAATGTAAGAAGGTTGTCTTAGCTTAAATCATCCTTTTGCAATAATTCTGTCATTAGCAAGCTACACTGACGTCATCAATAACTTACAAATGTGTTACCTACTTATTTCAGCTGTAAAATACTAATGATCTACAAGTTTTGAATTACTAATAACGTTTTTATTAACAATAAAAACTAAATTATAGTAATTGTAAATAATTGTAGAATGACTTGACAGATTTTGACACTCAAAAAATGATTGACGTAAAGGTACGATGGAAGCTGCGACAATCACTTTAAAATACATGACCACCCTTGACCAAGGTAATTTTTGATATCGCGGTATATTTCAAATCTATAAATTAGGCTTTATATGTGTAATTTGTGTTAAATTGGGAAAATGTTGAAATATGACTAGCCGGCTTGAAAGTGAAACTAGATTGCCTTTGACTAATGAACATATCGCATTGAATGCATGTCATGTAAATATTGACGTGGAAAGCAAAAACTAGATGTAAAATCTAACCTAAAAATTAAATAATGGCATTTGACCACAAAGTTAACATAGAGATTTTATGAAACGTCAAACGAACATGTAAGTACATGTTTATTTAACATTGCATTCGAAAGAATGTTCGCTATTTTAATTATCAAAACGTCACAACTTAATTATAAGTAATTTTAGCCATCGATTTAACACCGAGCGAATAAAAAAGAAAATTTAAGCGTGAAGAGGAATGATGGTAAGCCGTGAATGTGAAGATTGGTAACGCTGTTTTTCTTGTTTAGTGTGATTGACAATGCCGTTGATAGACTTGCAAATAAAACTTGACTGTTGCGTTGTGTGTCACTGTTTTGTAAATAAAAGTAAGTAATAATTTAATTTTATAACTTATAACGTGACACGACATTTCGCAAGTAAGTTGAAAAGTAGTTATTTATAAACAAAGTTGCAAAAACAAAGTGATTTTTATCACGAGTTTTCCTTGCAATTAAAATGTTGTAATAATGTCTTCATTGTTCGGATAAAGGACCGCAAAAGCAGGAATTGAATTATTTTAAGAAATTCAAATACTTTTCACTTGGCAATGAACCCTCGATAAAAATGGCCTTGGAATTCTATCCTCTACAATTCCTGTCCAAACCTTGACTTTTTGAGGAAACTGTGTGTACGTGTCATTCATTCAAACACGATTGAAGACACTCAATGCCGATTTAGAAGAGAAAGAAGCAAGCAGGACCTTATCTTCATATTACGACAACTCAGTGAGAATATAATAAAAAAAAGAAGGGAAGCACATATATGCTACATAGATCTAGAAAAGGCCTTTGATAAGATTAAAACAGAGTAAATTTGGGATGTATTAAGAAAACGAAATAAATAAGGAAACATGAGACTGAGTCGGAAGCGGACCTACAATATAATATGGAAGTAATAATCAAAGAACTAGAGAAAGCGAATATGAAAATAAATATAAAACACAAAAACAATGATAATAGTTGGGTAGGATAGAAAATATCGAATAACAATCCAGGGAAAAGAAATCGAATATTTGGGATCAATAATCGAAGATCGAAGTCATGAAGGACTAGATAAAGAAATGATAGTATAGGGAAGAAGACTGGGAAATTATTTAACATGATGAAGAACAGTTTTTTTTGGAAAGCAGGAAATACCAAAGGAGATACAAACAGACAAAGTGAAGAAAATTATAAAACCCATCATTATATATAGTTGCGAAACATGGACTGTGACAGATAAACAAAAGACAAGAATGAACGCGATAGAAATGGGATTTTTAAGAAAAACAGAATAAAACGAAGGGGGACAGGATACGGAATGAACTATATCGACAAAAATTTTATATTGAAATATGGAAAAAAATTGCGGAAGGGCAATTAAGATGGTTAGCACATATATGCCGAATAAATGAAGACAGGTAGAAAAAAAGATATATGTAACAAAAGCTACAGGAAGAAACTACCTGGAGTGGCCAAGAAAAACATGGAACGATAATGCTAAGGAGGAAGTAGGGAGGAAAGGAATCCAGTGGAATAGAATCAAGACAGTAACACAGGACAGGAAGAAATGGGACGAATAAATAAAACAAAAGAATTATAGTAAAAAGAGTAATACACCCATGTGGGTGGTCTAAATTAAATTATGAATAAATAAATAAAGTAAATTAACAAAAAAGGCATCTGGAACGATGCAAATGAACCAAATGATGACGTGTATAATTAATGATTTTATTTTGATATGCTTAATTAATGTTTTAATTGATTAAATTACATAAAATTGGTAAACATCGTAAAATTAGTGCAAATCTAGGTAATCTTTTATTGTGTACCTTAAATCTGTATAAGGAAGCTGTATAAAAGTAATTTTTATTTAAAATTGGGAAATTGGTATATATGTTATCCGTTAAAGATGCGTTAATCTGCGTTCTATACAAAAATGTTAACGCAATTGTGCGCGTCGGTTTTTTCGTGATTCTAACCTAGAAAATTAAATAGTGCGGTGTGTGTATTGGCAAACAAGGTTGACTTAGAAACTTTATAAAACGTCAAACGAGCATGAGTAGTTCTACATTTAAAAAATCTTTCAAGTTGATTGCATTTCTAAATTAAACAATAATTTGTACAACGTACAACGTACAACCAATTTCAATCAACGAGAGTCGATAATATATAGACAATCATGGTGTCGTGCATTTGCAATTTCATTGACGTTTCATTGGCTTTGGTGAAATTAGTCGTAAATTTTCTTGCTATATATATATATATATATATATATATATATATATATATATAATTTATATATATATATATAATTATATATAAGTATATGTGCTTCTTGATTCTCGGGTTGTGAACCGCGTTGTGGAAATGTTCCCCGAAGAGTCGCTTCGACGTTTCGGCAGAGTCCCATATGCCATCTGCCAGTTCTTCTAAGTCAGCGAGACCTAGAAGAGCTTCCTGAAGATGGCAGATAGGACTCTGCCGAAACGCCGAAGCGACCCTTCGGGGAACATTTCCACAACGCGGTTCACAACCCGAGAACCAAGAAGCACAGATTTCAGCCGCGAGAACTTACGCACCAACATATATATATATATATATATATATATATATATATATATATATATATATATATATATGTATATATATATATATATATACAGTGTGTTTCACTTAAGAGTGTAACACCCTCATATCTTTTTTATTGTTAGTCCGATTTTAGTATTTTTTTTCCCAAATGCTCATTGCTCTATTTACTCTATTTACTCCCAAAAAAACAATTGTCTTCTTTAAATGCAAAGCAACCTGCGATGGCAAAATAAACGGCAAAAATCAAGAGATCACTTTAGGGATTTTTTTTATCGAAAAATTTTACTAGTAATAATTGATCAGAATTGCCCAAAAACCCTAAATCCAAAATTTCTTGAAAATTAAAAATGTTAAAATTTTCCGTACAAGTCCGTAAATACTTATTATTAGCTGCGCGGAAGTAAGTATGCTGTGAAAATTTTGTTTGAAATAAAACCTGAACTGTCAAAGTTGTTTAAAGTTGTTGTTGTTTAGGCACAGCCACCTCTGCAAATATTAACCGATTGGGAATTGCTTTTGAAGAAAATTTTAACATTTTTAATTTTCATGAAATTTTGGATTTAGTATTTTTGGGCAATTCTGAACAATTATTACTAGAAAAATTTTTCGATAAAAAACCCCTAAAGTGATTTCTTGATTTTTTCCATTTATTTTGCCATCGCAGGTTGCTTTGCATTTAAAGAAGACAATTGGTTTTTTGGGATTAAATAGAGCAATAAGTATTCTACGTTTGGGGAAAAAAATTACTAAAATCAGACTAAAAATAAAAAAAATATGAGGGTGTTACACTCTTAAGTGAAACACACTGTATATTGGTTCGTAGATTCTCGCGGGTAAAATCTGATTTTTCAGGTTCCGCGTATTTGCATTTACGCGGTATTTGAATTGTCCCAGACCGGGTTATTCGGCAAAGTCATATTTACCATCCTAAGGTAGGTCTTCTAGGTCGAAGCAATTTTTCTAGATCGCTTCGACCTAGAAGACCTACCTGAGGATAGCAAATGTGTCGGAATAACCCGGTCTGGGACAATTCAGATACGCGGTTCATTGCCCGAGAACCTAAAAAATCATGTTCGCTTTATTTTACTAACATTCAGTTATCATTTACACGAAAATTTCTTATGTAAGATGAGCGTTTTTAAGCTGCCAATTCAACAATGAAAAGATCTCTCCAAAGAAATGTATTTTTATCAAATAAAATCGACCTGTTCCAGGATTTTTTCCATCAACATTTTATTTCTCTTTACTGAATTTGTTCAATACATTATGCGCATGGTACAGAATAAATAACCAACCAATGATGACCAACTATGTAGATCTCGAGCTTAAGAAAAACACATAAGTAATTATGCAACCTAGAGTATTTAATCCAATCAAAATTAATTATGGAACTTCAAGAAATCATATGACAACTCAAATCCCTTGCCTCCCAAATAAATTTTATGCCACTAACTCGGACATATTCAATCTAAATTTGCATTTTGTGAAAATGATTAACCCTACAAAGTATGAGAGATTTACAAAATTCAAGAATTGCTTCCATCAAAATCCGTCCCAACCATCGTTCCTATCAAAAACCATCTAATCTCCATGAAAAGTTTAAGTGTTCAAAACTATTCACTGATTTTAAAACAATGTTTAGTCACCTAATCACCTTAAACAGCACGGTCAAATCATACTTTTATCATATTTTATTATGATAATAAAATTTTATATTGCTATGATAGTTTATTATGTTTATTTTTAATTATTTAAAAAATAGATAATTAAACATTTGCATTGTTTTAAGCGTAGAGAAAATCTAAATTAAAATATTCTTTCCAGACCGGAACCACCGCTTTATTCTTCGCATGTCAGGGCGGACATCTAGACGTCGTCAGGCTTTTGCTGGACAACGGGGCGCCCGTAGATACAACGAGCGTGGTACGCAATCTGCACACCTACATAATTTATTCGAAACACGGAAGAGCAGTCGCGGTTTTTGAACCTGTTCTATTTAAAAGCGACACACGCTCGGACACGCTCTATTGACCCACATGATTTGTTTTAGGACGGCGGAAGCCCGCTCTTCGTCGCATGTCAATGCGGCCACATGGACGTCGTGAAGGAGCTGATTACGCGAGGGGCAAAAGTGAATACGCACATGAAGGTGAGCGAACGCGCGCGCGGTTTATTTTCTTTTTCGCGTTTTGTCGCGTTGCGCAATTTGTTTGGGCGCCGTTCGACGTTTGGAAATATCGGCGCATTTGTCGCTTTTGGGGTTATTGACTCAGCACAAATATGTATGCGATTGGCTATTAGTCCCAATTAAAATAACGGTTGTTTCAATCTCGTTTCTTGTCTGCGAAGTGTATTAGATTTCTTATTGGAAAATTAATAACCGATGACGTGTGGATTTTACGGTTGATGCGCAATTGTATTAGAAAATACATATTACCACATCTTCATTAAATAAGATTTAATTTCGAAATACCTAATTACATAAAATAAATAAAATATCAAATAAGATATCAAACATCCAATCAGTGCTTTAACACTGGGATTTTATGATAAGATTGCTTAAACTAAGGAACTGATCTTGTCCCTTGAAACAGAGAAGTTATATTTATTAATATTAAACAAATCCATATAAATATAGATACGAAATATTCCATGGAAAATTCATAAAAAAACTTTGTGATTTAAAGTTCGAAAAAATCCAATCTTAAAATACTATACACCACATACAAATACAACATCCATTCGCGTTATACAGAAGTGGTCACAAAAATTGTAACACAGTCTAACGCAGTGGAGACGATTGAACAGTTATTAAAAAAAACGAATCAATTCATGTAAAAATATGCAGGCTGTTACATTTCAAATAAAAAGATTTTAAATTATTTCCGACTAAACCGGAAATTGATTCTTTTACGAAGACCCAACAGTTCCAAGTGTTTTATTAAGGCACCAGACCACGGTGCGTGCGCGGTACGAGAGTGTATCTTTCATAATTATTTTCAAGCGAACGGTGAATGCAATTCATTTCAATGTTTATTGTCAATATATGCATATAGAAGACTGTATACAAATTTTTATACTTGAATCTAAAGCACAGTTTGCGGTGTACGCCGCTCCTAAGAGGAGACTGCAACGAAATTGCCGCGCGGTGGTTGACAGCGATTAAGCCATACGGCTCATCTAAAAAATAAAATAAAAATATATTTAGAAACTAGACATATGTGTCTACAGCATCACGTAGGGGAATTTTGATATCTAGAAGAAAGAAAAATGGCGGACCAGCGAATTTTATTTTCGATTTTTATGAAAAATTTTCTTCGTTCATATGAAAAAAAAATAGAAGGAGACCTATTATAAAAAAAACCCTACGTGGTGCTATAGAGGCTACATTTTCGAACAGTTTAAGACTTGGTGCATGCAAATCGGATGTACAGTTTTTCTAATATGTTGTCAACCAGGTTGAAAAAGTAGATTTCGAGAAAAACGCGTTCAATGTTTTGCTGAAGCATAATTCAACATACAAAGTAACAATTTTCTTCGTCTATTTTTTCTTGTTTCTTACGTTTAGTCAGCTATTCCTGGACCATACAACAGCTCCTCAGCGTCCAGAGAATCATTATTTTTTCCATGTTTTGCACGAAGACGACCCTTATGCGTGCTTTTTTCGGCTTCGTGCTCGGCTTCGCATATTCGCTTCTCGTCGATGTTTTGACAATATTGGTAGAGTGCTTCACCAATTTTGATGTCTAATATCTTCAATGCATTTATGAGGCCAATGTGACCATTGTTAAAAAGTATTGATGCAATATTAGCGGCAGTTTCACGACGGCTTATGTAAAACGGGGAATTCAGCGCTTAATATCGGGCCGCAAATAGCAAAAAATTGTATTGAAATAGATAACGTCTTGTACGTGACCGTACAAGTGTTTTTGGGTTTTTAATTTGGAAAAATGAGTAATAAATGTAAACAATCGAACCGACCGTTAGCTGGCGCATTTTTCGAACCATCTGTACCTGGACAGCCGTGAATTTGGGACTAATTTCGTATGCAAAATATTCTGACGTTCGAAACGAAATAATTGTAGCGAATATTTTGCACTGGATTGCGCATATCTAAACTAACTTAATTTGAAAATGTGTCTTGTCAAATCTGACAGCAAAATGTAAAATTTACACGAAAGATGGTCGAATCTTACACCTCAATGGTGCAGTGAACATTAATAAAAACAGGTCCATGAAGACTAACTGGTGGATCGCTAGACAATATTTTTTCTGGGTTACTTTCAATTTGAATTGTTTTTGAACTTAATTGCAGCAATCCTTTTATATGTTGACACTGGACGTTTGACAGTCGTCTCTTGTTTAGTCTCCGCAAGGTGTTAGACAAGGTATCGTCTCGTCAGTGTTCTGCTGTCAGTGGTTCGTTAGGAGTGATTGGCTCGCGCCAAGAAGTTTTGATGGCCACTACATGTAAAGGTATTTCAACAATTAAGGTTCTTGGTAATCGCTACTGACGAAGGGTAATAACCCAGAAACAATATTGTCTAGCGATCCACCAGTTAGTCTTCATGGACCTGTTTTTATTAATGTTCACTGCACCATTGAGGTGTAAGATTCGACCATCTTTCGTGTAAACTAACTTAATTAATTGTTAATATCTACATATGTGGGACCCAACAAATCGAATGATATTATATATACGAATCGTACGACTGCCGCTCGGCGCGGTCGTACTCTAGCAAGGGTTCACATAAAATGCTGTATCTCCATCAATTTGACGAATTTCTCTAAAATATTCGGTGAGAGCATTCTTGACAAATGCATCTTTCAGAAAATGAAGAAAAAAAGGAAAAAAAAAAATTATCACCGTGGTCTAGTGCCTTAACGAAAAACACCACACAACAGTTTTATAATTTATTCATCCGCTATTGCATCCACGATATTTGGTGCCCTTCGTCGTTCTTTAACAATCAATAACCACACTCGTCTCCACTGCGTTAAACACGTTCCTGTAGTTCGATATTCAGTGCATTTATGTTTCTGATGGCAATTAAGTGAACCGCTCCGTTTACAGAATGAGTTAATGGCTTTAAAATGAATGCTATCGTGCAGGATTCGTAAAAATGTTTTGCCTGCATACATCTGGCTTACTTAACTTGATTATTGGGATGGGATTATTTGGTATTAAATAAAATTTTCGTGCAAAATTGTAAAATTAACGATTAATTTCGACATCAATATTGTGTCTTCTTCAGAATCTAAATGAATATTTATAAACTGATTATATTAATTATAAACATTTGTCAATTAGTCAAATTGTATGTGGGATTCTTAGTTCTCTGGTTGCGAACCGTGTCTAAAATAAAGTCCGTAACATATCTGTGGTTTATAGTAGTAGTTTAGAAATTGCAAATATTGAATTGGTTGGGTCTTCTCTCCAAACATTTCTACTATGTCACGAAGTTCCAACGATGCGTCGCCCAAACGGTACGAAATATGATAAACCTGCGCAAAAATAAAGTTGTAGAGAATTAAATCGTCTAAAATAAAGTCTTGGACGGCATATGTCTATATGTAATGGTTTAGAAATGGTAAGCGTTCATAATCGGACTTGTGCGTTTTTTTGAATAATGTGGGCTTTCACGTAATTTAGCTGCTGTGTTTTATAACGCCCAATCGATCTCTACCCGCATGCCATATGAAGTCACAAAACATGACAATTATGGATTAATTAGATTAATTTTAATACATTGTCTCTCCCCATCTCGAGATTTCAACCGAATATTAGAATATAAAACAAAGTCAGTTTCAAACAACGAAGCGCTGAGCGTTTGCAACGTACAACCGGATGCTTACGACCAAGACTTATATATTTGAAGTTAACTATTGATGACTTTAGTTAATTTTATATAACGGATTGAATTTGAATAATGTTATCTATATGTTATCTATATCTTTCATGTCGATGTTTTTCGTGTAAATCGAACGTGCTAGCTTGGATTAGGTCTTAATTATTCGAATATCGTATTTCTGGCAAAAATACTAATTGTTGTAAGTGTAAGTTTGTGGAAATGTGATTGCATTGCAATGTCGTATTGAATTATGGATCAATCCATCCATTACAGTAACAATGATATACGCAACGAGGACTTGTAATGTGCATTAAAAATGCATTTATGCCGCGTCAGTGCTGACCCATCAGTCGATATCACGAGACATGTTGCGAGCGGTTACCGAATCGCATAAAAATAAATGTGATTGCATTTCGCGACGACTTAAAACGCAAACCCATTTTGAATGCGCGTGAGAATGCGAAGCGCGATAAATATACAGTTACACATTTTCATGGCGTCTCAAATATCACTTTCGGTCCATGGTCTGCTGGCGCGACGCAACCGTTACGTTTTAAGACAATCGTAAAGTAAATTACGTCGACGTTCAGTTGCAGCGATGGGTTCGTAGATGCGAAGATTTCGTACGGTGCGTTCACGAGATGTTTTAGGTCGGAATGCGGGATAAACGACCATACGAGCCTCTATAAGTTACCTTGAGTTATTGTAACGGTTTGTTTAATATCGCATAACAGATGGGTGTAATACATATTTGCTAACAATGTAAGCGGCTGAACTACTTGTAGACACAAGATAAAAAGCTTCAGAAACTATTAATCAGTATGTTATAAGAATTTACTGCATGTGAGTTGGACAAAAGAAGTGGACGTGATTTGAGAAAAATTGTTTTTATGATAATCGTTGTCTTTATATTTATTGTTTGAAAATCATCAAAATAGTAAAAATGGGCCAGCTGCGACGTAAAACGTCAACATTACATGATACCAAAATGTTTAAAATGCAAGAAAATTAACTTAATTTCTTCATTTTCTAATTGTCAATCAAAGTTCGAGTTGTTATAGAACGATGTTCCAATTTCAAAGAAGATCTTCCATCAAACGTCATGTCGTACTTATTTTTATGACTTAAATACACTGCTCAACATTTGAACTGGTACACTTACAAGAACATATATGTATATATAACAATTTACTACTTTTTGAGCAACACCTTCTTACTTAATTATATGATTCTAGGAAACACTTTTAATGTGAAGAATTAAAAGAAGAAAATCTTCATTTTAGTAATACAGAAAAGTTGGCTCTTGAAAGAAATGATAACCAAACACTTAAAGATTAATAATGCGTGGGACTTCGTCTAGCTCTTGGCAACGTCTTAGCATGCTGGAAATCAAATCCAGAATGTTATGCTGAGGAATATTTGGCCATTCTTCCAAAACGGCAGTTCAGAGCTGATGGTGATTGTTTGGATCCACTCCTTATCAACCTTTTCAGGTAGTCCCACAGGTTTTCTATGGGATTAAGATCTGGAGAGTTCGCTGGCCAATCCATGTATGTAATATTGTTCTCTTCAAAGAATGCATTGATTTGCCTTGTTCTATGAGGACCCGCGTTATCATCAACAAACACGAAACCATCGCCTATTTCATTGGCAAATGGCAGCACTACAGGTTGTAATACCTCATTAAGATACGTGACACTATTTATTGTAGCATTTCCAAGCATAATCAATTCAGTTCGGCATGTCTAAGAAATACCTCCCCAAACGGTAATTGAATCACCTCCATAAGCTCGATGGTAAGTCACGTGGTTCTCAATATAGCGTTCTCCTCTGTTTCTCCAAACTTTGACTCTTCCATCTGAACTTTGGAGACTGGTATCTGGTCTCGTCACTGAATAAACAACGACCGCAATATTCAACATTCCAATTTTGATGTTGGTGCGCCGACTCTAGCCTTCTTCTTTTGTGGGCTCTGGTCAACAATGGGCATTTTTTAGAAGATCTGGACCTTAAATTTACCGCATGGAGCATTCTTCTTACTGTTTGAGTGGGTACTTGAGTACCCACTCCATATCTGAATTTGGATTGTTCTTGCGGTAGAAAATCTATTCCTTCGACACTGAACCGTAATCAAACGGTCCCCCCTGACTGTTGTACTGCGATTTCGCCCTCCGCCGTGCTTATGTAGGACAGATCCAGTATCGTTAAAACGCTTTCGCACCCTTCTGATCACATTACAACGGGCAGCTACAGTTCTTAGCGATTCACCAGTCATAAGCATTCCTATAGCTTCGCTCATCTCTCCAATACTTAAACTCCTTAATGGCATCTCTAAAATGCAGTCAACCACTCTGAAATAAAATTTACCTGAGAAATTCGCAAAATTCTCTTGAAAACTTGATAAAAGTATCAGCGTCCGCGAGCTCAGTAACTGCAGTTATGATAGATAATTACAACAAACAACAATTGAATCGCAAATGTCATTCGATAGGCATTTGTTTGCATTCCGATACACAGCCCTGCTCATGTATGAAGTCGTGCAAAACGCCTATTAAGAGTTGTTTACTTTTACTATATGTTCAAATGTTGAGCAGTGTATGAAGTTTGTTTCAAAATCCAGACCATGTGTTATTAGTTTTAGTTCTCCTTGTTGTGTTATAATTATAGCAAGTTACTGTACAGTGTACAGAATTTTAAAAATCGTCAAAACAAAATTAAAAGAATATACATAAAAACGTCAAAATGCAACAATTAAAGTCATCAGATATAAGCTTAATATTACATTTTTTCAAAGAATTTATCTCACATATCCCTAAATCTATGTTGAGTTGCGTTTTGAGTTGGGCATGGAGTAGTAGAACTGCAAAATGATCGAAACTGTAAATGAAGACTAATTTATTAAAACGTCAAAATTCTCAAAATTGATTAAAATGCACATCACGACATACTATAAATAGGGTTCAAAACGTTCTTTAAAATGCACAAATTATCAAAATTGTAAAAAAGCCCCAAATATCACTGATCTGGGTGGACGAGAAGAATTATAATAATTCATATTGGATGTATCCCAACCCGATGCAACAATAATTTGGGAAGCATTTCGGGGTTTTAGTTGGTTGGGGGTGGTCTTTTTCTTTTGGGTCCAGTGCTTAACCGAATTATGATACGTCCTATTGGACACCTCTCAACCCTATGCAATATTAGTGCGTGTCTGAATTCGAATTCGTTGGGTGTTTTTTAAGATGTGGAAATGTTGCTCATCCTAATTGTACTTAATCCTATTGGGTATTTGTCAATCCAATACGGTGTTAGTTTGGGAAAAGTTTTTGGGTGATAATTGGGTGTGTTTTTTCCATATATTGATTTATGAGTTCTATTGTTTTGTTGATGCCTCTCAACCCAATACAATGTTATTTTGAGATGATTTTTGATTCAAATTATTTGAGTAGATTCTTCTTACAGATCTAGACAGTTTTCGTAGTTAACCTAAATTTTATCTCGAAATTATGAAAATTGTTGGGTCTAAATCGCACAAAAATAAAAGTCTGTCTACTGTGTAACCTAAGCCTAAGCCTAATTGAAATAAAAGAAATTATTTTGGACTAGGTTGAGTTGGGTTCGACAAATGTGTTGAACGCTTGCCGTTTCTAAACTATTACATGTAGACATATGCCGATATATATCAAGAATTTTAACTTCTTATATTTAACTTTATGTATGCGCAATTTTGTTGTAGAATCATGGCAATTAGCTTGCGCCTCGACCAAACAAATGGCCGGATTCACTTTTCTGTGGAAATACGTTACGATGTAATAATAACATACGGCAGATTTTATCATAAACTACAATACATAACTATTGGCAAAAATCAAGCAAGATCAATAATCTAGATTTAACTTTATATACAAAAAATTTTAATAATTATTTAAATATATATATATATATATATAAATCTAAAATGAATAAATTATTTTATATGTATTTCTATTACATTCATTTTTGAATTCTGCGACTTGAGTTGGTAAAATTTCAAAAGCGTTGAAACGGTAAAAATAGTAAACAATTAAAAAATAGCCAACATTGTAAAAAAATGTCAACGGAATGATATTATATTATTATAAAAATTGTCAAAATGCTCGGGAGGAGAGTTTATAATCCGGCATAGTTACATTTTGACTGACGTTGCATTTCATTGCTATGTTACGATTTCGTTGAATTCAGTCAGATTTCTGATCCGCAACCAACGCCAAACCCACGCTTACAAATGAGTGTAACTCACTATTCCTATTTAGGTAATTGTCTTCATCGAAAGTCGTTTTTTAACCACGTCAAACTTTATCCTGGTCCCCCGACATCCAAATCGAAATCGCCGTGTAAATTATAATAAAACTGAAGTTTAAATATAACTATGACTATGACATAGTAACATATGACATGACCACACCAATTTTTAATTAACATATATTTTTATTGTAGAAAATCCATCTATGCGTTAATAATTAAGAATAATATGGTCGACATAGACCACTGCGATTACATAGCAGCACGAACGTGGAAGTAATTTCTATTGTAATAATTTAGCATTTTGAGAATCATTGTGCTCGTGCCACGGTCGGAACGTGACTGGCTCATACTGTCTTCTGTCTGTCTAGAAGAATCTTTGACGATCACTCATCCCTTGATATTTCCTCCGATAAGTTAATTTCCATAAATGTAAGCGTTGGCTTAAATCCCTTGACGAGATATTTCCTCCGATAAGTCAATTTCCATAAATGTAATTGTTGGCTTAAATCCATTGACGAGTAATTTTTTACATCCTATGTATATTTTGCTAACATAACGTCGAAATCTTGCGGATTTAACGTGATTGCCTAGCGGGTGTATTATTATCTGTGTCAATTATTTTAGGATCGAGCCACACCGTTGTTCATAGCCGCCCAAAACGGCCATTACAAAATTTTAGTGTACCTGCTGGCTCAGGGCGCGGAGTCGGATTCAAGGAGGACCGATGGGGCGACGCCCTTGTGGATAGCCGCCCAAATGGGACACGACCACATCGTGGCTCAACTCTTAAGAGTCGGTGCACGCGTCGACTCCGCGCGTCACGTACGTATACGCGCAAATGTTTCAAAAGCACTTGAGCAATTTCACTTTTTTCAGGATGGCGCGACTGCACTGTTCAAGGCGGCTCACAAGGGACATTCGGCCGTCGTAGGAGAATTGCTCAAGTATAGGCCATATTTAGGAATCCTGCCGGTAATTATAAAACCTTTTGACTTAAATTCAATTTTATTTATCCAAAAATATAAAAAATGCACACACCGAGAAATTTTGAAGAAGTTGAAAGTAGCACCTTTAAAAATTTCTAATCACGCCATGCCGGTTACACACTCACTTTCATGTGAAATACACCAGCCATTAAAAATTAGACTACAATTTTGAAACTTCGGTAAAATAATGCTTTATTATCAACTAAGAAACGATGAAAGTTTCCGCCGAAAAAAACTTAACCGTTATCTTTCCTGTACCATTGTTATCTCCAACTTTCAATATTTTCTTCCTAGCACTTAATGAATTTCTGCCCATAAAATGTCACTTTATTTTATTGTCAAACTGTCAAGTAGACGCCTTGTAATGCCCCCAGTGCGAGGTTATCGAAATTTTGCCCATATCAATGACTGTAAAAGGGGCCGAGTTATCGGTATGAAAAAGGCGAGTCTCTCATTCCGCGAGATTGGGAGAAGGATGAATCGGGACCACACTACAGTTACTCGGATACGGTCTTTATGGTCTGAAGAAGGTATTCAGAGGCGCCCTCCTGCTGGAAGACCCGACCGAAGAAGCAACGCACGTGAAGACCGACTCCTTAGTCGGCTCGCGATCGATTTCAAACAACAAGGTTAATTGCTGTTGATTGGACGAGAGCTTTGAACCGCCACTTGTCGATGGCAACTGTTTACAGGAGAATTTCTTCCTTTGGGCTTCATTCATGCCGTCCTTACCTTCGGCTTCCATTAACACCTCCCCATAAAGCAGCTAGACTTGCATGGTGACAAGAACGGTAAGGTTGGGTTCGAACGTCGTTACATCGGCAACTGGTGTTAGTACCTTTCATGCAGATGTTGCAGAATGCCACTTTCCAACAGGATAATGCAAGACCCCATAGTTTACCCCGCCCTGCACTATAACCGGACTTGTCGCCGATTGAACATGTCTGGGATATGATGGGTCGGCAACTAAGACAAGTACCCAGACCTCCTGAGAATCTAGATGAACTTCGACACTATCTAGAGGTTGCATGGAACGAGCTACCCCAGGAGGACATCGACCATTTAATAGAGAGCATGGTTAGAAGCGTTAATGCATGTATAGCTGCAACCCACTACAGCTCCACTTAGCAAACATGAGAGTCGGAAAATAGGCGAACTACAAAAATTTTATTTAAAATATTTTAAGCGGGAAAATATTCAACCAATCACGCTAAAGTATAATGGTTTGGTACATTCTGAATCAGAAGTCAAGGTAATAAAATCTGCACTAGACAGTAGTTGACAGATTTTATGTTATGTATTTTTTTATATGCTTATTTTATAATAGCATAGTAATTTCTTCATTTCGTTATTAAGCTTTAAATTGTGACAAAACTTTATGGCAACACTACCTTTTAAATTTGCCGCCGAAATACTTTTTAATGTGAATTTACGTTGAAAAGCAGTGCCGCTCTCGCCACGCCCCCTCAGCTCTCATGTTTGCTAAGGCGACTGTACTAGCTTTTTCTTGAAAAATGTTAATTTTTGTTTTGTTTTTTCAACTAAACTTTCATTTCTTAGTTGATAATAAAGCATTATTTTACCGAAGTTTCAAAATTGTAGTCTATTTCTTAATGGGTGGTGTATTTCATAAGAGAGTGAGCATATGTACTTTTCATTTTCAGTTTTTCAACCAATTAATTCATTATATATATTTTCAGAATGGCGAGAGTGTTCTTCACGTGGCCGCTTTTGCAGGTTGTTTACCCATTTGTAAACAACTCATAGCCGCAGGGGCCGATCCTCGCTTGAAGAACCAAGAAGGCTACACGCCGGCAGAGACGGCTTTACATAATAAACACAATGTCGTGTATGATTACTTAAAGAGCTGCTCGCTCAGGTTTCAAACCAAATGACACAGGGTTAAAGAGCTCAGTTCGTTCATACCAATTGAGATTTAACGCTTTCAATTGGAAGTAGCATTGTGCCTTAATTTGAAGATCTACGCAGTGGTCGATTTAGTTAAATCATGTCGTGAAACAGTCATATGTGGTATTACTGGAGATGGAGATTGGTGATTTTTAATTTTGTTGTATAAGATGAGTGAAATCTCATAGCTTGCTTATGGCTCACACTCCATCTCCAATAATAAAAAGTATGACGGCTCCACTTAAACTACGCCTTTAAACATCAATATTTAATGATCGTGAGCTTGTGTTTCAAAAGATTTCAATTGGTATACATATTTAAGGCGTTTCTAAATGTATGCAATCGATAATCGATAATCGATAATAATCGATAAATCGATAATAATTTAGTACAATTGTTCTTAACATGAAATTGTGTTAATTCGTAATTTGTAAACAGGGTACATGTACCTTATTCTCAAATAGCAACATGACATCGTGGCGCGAAATAGATTAAATATGCTGTTTATATATTTGATATGTATATAAGATGGGTTCAGTATTTGATTAGCTGATGTAAATAAGTAGTCTATGGTTAGTACTTAAGTTGGTTAATTCTTCGACTATTTATTGTGTATGTGTTGATAATAGGAGAAATAAAAATAGGTTATTTTGTTAATTGTTTAATTTTAACATAAACCAAGCACTATACAGTTTCTGTATAATTTGCTCTGGATGTAGAGTGGCCAAAATAGATTTTTACAATTTAGAATTAATATCACGACATTTTGTCATCATTTTGAGTGCTAAAATTAGCTACTTTTGCGCACTAGTGCTAATATGGACTTTCATTTTGCAACGTTGTTTGTTGTCTCGTAAGCGACGCGGGATTTCTGGGAGATTAAATTTGAGACGGCCCCTTGTTGCAGCTTCAATATGCTCTGCAACGTTGTCTTCTTCTGAATCACTCATTTTTTTTCCAAAAACATTTAAATAATCGCAAACTTATAAAAATGCGACAAACTTCAGATCGTTTTTGTTGTTTATTATAAAAATGACAGTAACCGACCAAATATTTTCAGCCACCAATCTTTTAAATTCAATTTATTAGCGGTAAAAATTAATTAATATTTTACTTAAATTTTGGCAAAATTGTAAAAAGCCTTCTATACGACTCATTGTAATGCTTTTTTCGTACACGATTTGCTCGTGTGAGAAAATTCACATCTATTGCGAAAAAAGCCTTGCTATTGCAATTAGTTATATAATTAGATTTTTTGTACTCATAGCCTGGGAAACACGTTTTGACGCATGCAACACAACCGGGAAGCAGTGTTTCCCGCACTAGTGTGTGCAAAAATCGCAAAAAGCACGCTAATTTTTTGCGTTGTAAGACTGATTCAAGTTGACTGACTATAATGAAATTGGAGGTGTAAAATTGCCAGCGCATTCTATATTTCCGGTTACAATTTCAAAAGAACGCTAAATTGTTCAATTTTCTCCCCAATAATGTTGTGTGCGCCATCTATTACGGACTCAATAACATGCATATGTCAAAATTCGTATATTTGAAGTGTCAATTTTGAATTTATATTAATTAAAATTTTCGTACAAAAAATATACAATCCTCATGCGGGAAGACAATGTTTTCCCGCATTTGATTCGTAATAGATATTTACGATATAAGTATCGTAACGCGCCTTATTACGAAACGAGATGGGAAAATTGTCCAACGAGACCGCCAGGTCGAGTTGGACAACCTATCGAGTTTCGTAATAATGCGTTACGATACGAATGTCGTACAATGTTTTATCTACTACCATAAAAGTAATTTAAAAACCTTAATAATAATCGCGGATTTGACGTTTCCTGAAATTACAATAATCCAGTAGTTTGATATCTTTAAAGTAAGTATCCTTAGAAACGCTAGACACAAACTTTTTACATTTTTTCTTTATAAACATGAGTGACACTGAGAATTATGTTCATCATTCCGATGTGGAAATTCTTGCAAACGAAGCACTTTCAACTCTTATACCTGCTAAATCTGAGCAAAGGTACATGTTGGAATACTCAAGATTTGAAAAATGGTGTAAAATGAAAATGGTGGGAGATGCTGTTTCAGAGACAATTCTGCTTGCTTACTTTTCCGTTAAAGCCAAAACGAACAAAGCGTCTACTTTATGGACACATTATTCCATGCTAAGAACAACTATTTCATTAAGAAGAAAAGTGGATATAAGCAAATATACGCAATTGTTGGCGTTTTTGAAACGAAATAGCGATGGATATAAAGCAAAAAAGTCAAATGTATTTTCAAAATACGACATACACAGATTTTTGCAAGAAGCTAATGACGATCAATATTTAATGATGAAGGTAGTGCACGATATTACATTCTTTAAAAATTGATTTGAGAATACTTTGCTCTGTTACAGGTTTGTTTAATTATTGGTATTTTTGGAGCTTGTCGTAGAGAAGAGCTAACTTATTTAAAAGTAACAGACATTTATGATAACAGTGCTTTCATTAAAATTATCATACCAATTACTAAAACCAAAGTTATCAGAGAATTTGCAATTACCAAAGGAAATATTGCAGGTTTTGACTGCTTGGATACTTTTCGAAATTACTTTCATCTTCGTCCAAAGTCTGTATGGGAGAAAATGAAAATACGTTAAATATTCAAGGTTCTTCTGCCAATACTAATAGTGTTGATTCATGTTTGGCTGGAATTAATATTTCGAAATGTAAGAAATGTACAATTAATGTTTATAATAAATAGATAATAAATGTTTAATTTTGTTGTTGCCACTTTACCGCACTAGTGCGGTAAAACGTCACTTTACCGCACTAGTGCGGTAAAGTATACCATTACGACATCAGAATGAATGTCATAAAGTTTGACATTACGATATGGTAGACTCCGTGCAGTCTAAGAAATACACAATGACTCATCACAAGCTGCGCCAACAAAACTAGGCGGAGGTGAAGGGGCAATATTAAACCGGGGGCGTTTATTTAAATATGGAATATTATTGAAAATAAGTGTTTGTAAAAGTAGTTGGCAGTAATAAGGAGTAAAATAAATGTAAGTTATCTGTTAATATATACTTATACACATAAATATATGCGATGTATTCACTGCACACGCTATTACGAGCAATTGTCACGCCACTGTGATTAGCGCCTCCCCCGATATTAGTCATAATGGACTCGCTCGACCGATTTTCGTGTTCTGCGCATTTTAATTGATGTGTATTTCTTACACTGAAACATCTATAGTAGATAAATTACTATTTTGGATAGTCGGCAGATTCATAGGCAACACTCATTGCATTACGTTTGTAAACCGTTTCTAGGTGTACCACAATTCATTTCCAAATTATTGAAGAACGCAAAACTCCAGTATGAAACAATAAAATGTAGTTAATTATGTAATTATCGCTGCATTTATCTTTATCGAAGTTAAGTTTGTCGTCTCACAAACTTCGTTTTTAAAAGCATTATATATTTCTCAAAACAATACTTGTAATATATAATACTTTAATAAAAAGGCGAAGCTACGAAGAAAGAAATTGGATATCTACTGATTTGGCGGAGAAAAACAGGGAAGTACAAAAGTGGGTAAGGAAATATGGGGCGGAGCGAAGAAGAGTAAGCGTGGGGTACAAAATGCACAGAGTTGGGTTGAATTCAGGCGCGTAGCCATTGCATCTACTACAATGTATGTTGCCCAACTCTGCAGAGGAGACTTTCAGGCCCCACATGTTATTAAAAGTATATCTAAAATAAAAATGCTTGAGTAACTAAAGTTGTTTTTTGTTCTAAAATAGTAGTTAGTCCTTCTGTGCTGATGTACTTTAGAACGTCTCATTGCTTTTATTTTATCACATAGTTTATTACTTATACTTAAACATAGCTTATTAATTATTCTTGCAAAATGTTTTTCTTAAAAAATTTATTGTATTTATTTATGTAATTTATTTTATTGTCGTCCATTGGTATGTCGATATTCTGCTCAAGGACCCAACACTTTCTACACCACTGATTGGTTTTGAAGAATGCCCCAAGCAAGGGAATTTTAATTTCTAGGTTTGAACTGATCTATAAACAGATATTAAAGAGATATAATCACAATGATTGAATACTTAAATAACATTGAATGAATTGGACGCCGATTGAGTGAAAAATAATATAATTTAAATAACGATAGATGATGATGGTTTCCGTTTAATGCTCATTGGAATGCTCCGAAGTCAAGCGGCGCTGGTGGTTTCTAACTACTATTGTTATTACTTATTTTCTTTAAACGAGATGGGGTTGCGTTTGCCACAGGCAATGCTGGTTTCTAAATACTGTTTTGGTTCGTTCTCTTCTTATGTCGAAGGCAGGGTTGGATTTAAAGGCATTAGTCTGCTATTCGTCTCTGTGACCAATAATAAACTGATTCGAGTCTCATGGCAGCTAACGTTCCCCCATCTTCTCTTCTGATATTCACATCGGGTGGAGTTTGAACCGCTGTACATGATTTTCTTTAAACAAATAAAATATATATATGGTTTATGGACGTCCTACATTTCTCCGACTTTTATGACTAAATTGCACCTTGCAGTAGAAAACCACATAAAATAACTTTGATATGCGTCTCAATTTGGTAAATCTTCTTAAGTGAAGTGGGGCTGATTTCTTACATGGATGTTCTCAAACACAAAATGTCAATTTCGCCGCCACAAAGCTTCATATTGAAAATTACAGTGTGATATAGATGAAGACCTTTTACAATTTTTAAGTCAAATTCGATAATTTCTTCAGGTACGAAGTGTATCACGTTTACAAGACTCGTTAAATTGCGATACACAAGAATGAATTAATAAAGCAGAATAATTATATTGCAATCTTACAATTGGTTTAAAAATATTGTGAAGAGTCGCTTATCATATTCGCCAAATAGGTTAAGGGCCACAACAGCAATAAGTCTTGGAAAAGAAACAAACGCGGTTAATTTTAATTTTAATTTAATTTAATATAAAGCCTGAAATCGATTCAATTTTAATATAAAAAGCATACATTTTGACAAAAATGTAAAGATGCTGTTTCTCGGGCTTGTTAAAACCAATACAAAATGAACTCTTAGATTCAATAGTAGCAAAGTTTAGTTGATTTAATGGATGATTATATTGCAATAGCTAATTGTGGATTAGGCGTAGGGGGAAACTACATACTCATTGAGTATTGTAGAAAGTGTGTGTGCCTTCTGCTGTTGTCACGAACGGCCACTGTATTGGACGATCGACGATTAAAGGTCTGTGAGATAGCTGAGGTCTTAGGCGTATCAGAAGAAAACATACGGTACATTTTACAGAAAGAATTAATTATGAGAAAGCTTGTACAAGGTGGGTGCCGCATTAGTTAAACGCTGATCAAAAACAAACGCACAACGATGTACCATTAAAAAAAAAATTCAACTGATTTTGTTACTATGGATGAGACATGAGTCCACCACTGCATGCCTGAAACAAAGCAGCAGTCAAAGCAGTGGATGGTAGACCACCATATTCACCAGATTTAGCTCCAGCTGCATACAAATCCAAAGAAATTTGTGCCTAGAAAACATTTTGAGTCAAATGAAGAGGTGATAACAGCAGTAGATGGGTATTTTGCAGACCTTCCAGAATCACACTTCAGGGATGGAATCCATTCATTCGAGAAGCCTTGGACAACGTACATCGTACACATGGGGAAAAATAAATGCATTTTTGAGCCTAAAAACACACTGCCACCCTGAGAACTTTCCACTTTGCCCTCATATATTTGGTGTATTATCAAAAGCGATTGCTGATTCATGTAAATCTATGTTCATCTATGAAAAATATAATAATGAAAAGTGATACGAAATTATATAATCTGATTTAGGATATTGTATTTAATTGAACAAATGCTTACATTATTGTTAACACTGGATAAAAATGTACAATTGTTTCATTAGATGTTAATAAATATTTCATTTAATATATTGTATGTAAAAACATGTATCAAGTTTCATGTCATATTCTCCATTTTAAAAATATTTTTTATTCGAGAAAACGAACCTTTCTAAACATTTTAGCGTGTTACCTTTTATTGTCGTCTTCATGCCAATTGCGATGGTTCATAAAGTTTATAGTGCGTTTATGGTAGTGCGCAAACTGTTGATATTATATTTTGAAACAAACTATGCAATATATTACAAGAAATCACAACAGATTATAAAAAAAATTGTTACTATACAGCAACATTTCTATTTTAATATTAAAGCTACGTTATTATTCTTAAATAATATAACAAGTACTATGATTATTCTAAATTATATCAAATGCATATGTGTCGACACATTCAAAATATTCTGAGGCATCTTTAGAAAAATACAGTTTGTAATGTATGCAATTGGTGTTGCATATACGTCTGGCGTCTGTAAATTTCTTTTTGGTCGTTGACCGCGAGGCAAAATTGTCCACGTCATTTTAATTATGAAGAAACATTGGTTTTACGAATAAATATTTAAAAAATACAAGTATCTACGATTCGAACGTTGTAATTGTACAATGTTTTCTTTTTTATTTTATTATATATAGTTGCTTGAAAGCTATTCATAAATATTATTAAAAATTTTGTAAATTATCGAGTCACTCTTCGTTTTTTTTTTTTGTAAAATAATACAGGGTTCTGGCAGAAAGACTTACATATTCTTCTACTTGCACCACAAAAAAATGCATTAAAATCTTATTATATTCTACGGACGAAATAACAAGTTGACCTTGCAAAAATTCACGCCTATTATTGTTTACACACGAACACCTTTAATCTGCATATAATCCACATTTAGTTTGAAGTCTTCGATATCATTTACACAACAAATAAAAATGACAAATATTCGGTGCTATTTACGTTTCGATAGCAGGAGATAACGCCGATAAAAGTCGTCATGGCGTACGTTCGCGACAGGTTAGGCGAGCTACAAAAGGTAAAAACGACGCTACATTTATTGCGTTCGCAGTAACCAATTGAATTGCAGCTCCAAGATGACGACGAAAAACCGAAACGCAAAGATGCCGATAAGAAGCAGGCGAAGGACCTGGCGTCATTTTTGGAAAAGTCGGAAACCATTCGTGAATGGATCGACGCGATCAGGGACAACAGCGCCAAAGCTGACGCGATACTAGAAAATGGAACGTTTTATCATTCGAAAGGTATGCGGTTATACGTTGTGAATTAAAAACATTTGAGTTTATCATTATTATTTGTAATAGTATAGAACTTTTTTAATTTTGTTTTTCGTTGCGTGACTGCGCAAGTTATATTTCTCGATTGGACTGCGCCAGTTATATTTTTCCGTTATGTGAGGATCCACACAACTGTACCAGTTATATATCTCGATTGTGTGAGAATCCATATCACTGCGCCAGTTATATTTCTCGATTGAAAGAATATATGATCCACGTGACTGCGCCAGTTATATTCCTTGATTGAAAGTATATGCGGCAATCCAAATTATTGCGTCAGCTACATTTTTCATTTATGTGACAATCCACACGATTGTACCAGATATACTTCTCGATTGTGTGACAATCCACATGACTGCGCCAGTTATATTTCTCGATTGGAAGCATAGCATAAATTGATTACTTTGATAATTTAATTTTTGCAGACTTACAAAATGAGCTTAAGACGCTGTTTAAAAATTCCGAAACGGTAATGCTGCGAACCGCCCAGAAACTCAAAGACATAAAAATCGAGAAAACGAAAGTTGAAAAGGACCCGAGCAGCGCCATCAAGATGAAATACCTCCAATACACCAGCCTGCACGCTTATTTCAAAGAGGTTTTAGATCAGCACGCGATATCCATAGAAAAACACGAACGAAAAATGAAAATGATGGCCCTGCAGGTTCGAAAAGCGGTCACGGGGCTCGACGATGCAGCCGCTGAAGAACTAGAAGCGTTAATGGATAATTCCGACCGTGTCCAACTGTTCACCGGAAACGTGAGTAATGATCGTAGTTACAAAAGTTTGAGTGAGTGTTCACTCCGTCACCACCTATTACAATCGCTGAATTTTATTTTCCATGCTTTTAGTATTTGATTGAAACGGCGGAGGCTCAGCTGCAGCTGCGCGAGCTGGAAGAACGACACGAGGCACTGGTGATCATCGAAAATCACCTGGTGGAGGTAAAGGATTTGTTCGTGAAAATTGCGATTCTGGTGGAACAACAGGTGAGATGGCGTAAAGAGGCTTTGTGAAGGTAAACGGTGTGATTTACGTTTCAGCAAGAGTCGATAAATAGGGCCGAGCACCACGCCGAAATTTCGAGCAACGCGGTGGGAATGGCGCACGAGAATCTCACGAGCGCCAATAAAAAGAACACGAAAACGAGAAAGGTATAAATCGTTGACGTTCACGTGGAAAAAATTACAATATTTATTTGTTTCAGATTAAAATGTACATCATAATTGCCGTCGTTATTTTAGTAATACTTGTTATTCTAGGAATAATTTTCCGGTAGCTCCGGTAGCTAACAATTAAGTTTCAATAAATAATTTTATTTATTTTGGTCGTTGGTATGACGCTCTCAATTAATTTTAATCTGGTTTGATTGTTGAAGGAAACAAAGCTACAGACAATTGAAAAACAGTAACTTTAAGTTTGCTCATTTCTTAAACGAAATGGATTTAGAATTGAATGGAAATTTGTGTTCAAAAAGATCTTGGTTAGCTTAAAACTGCGAAGACTTTTCAACTGAAAGCTACGCTACATATAACTAAAAGATAAAAATAAAACCAAAACAATGTTTTAATTCTTAATTTTAAAGAAGTTTTGTACAAATTATAAATACTGATTGTATTTAACACTCAATACAATCCTGACGCCCATATTTTAATATTTTCGGAAATGTGTATTGACATAATTATAATAAAACTAAAATTATCAAAGTAATATATCTGGGATTAAAATCTAAACAACTCCGCTGCCAAAGAGTCGATGAAACTCGGGTAACGTATTTGAAACGATGTAAAATGAAATGCATAAAATAAAATAAAATACCTATAATTATCATAAGGCAATTTAAGTTCAAAATAATGTAATAAATCAAATTGTAGCATTTAGTTTGAAATGTGTGGACTGAAAAGACCGTAATGTAAACATGTTATAGTAAAAAGATAAATGATAATTATGTTAACATAAATTATTTAATCTCCAGTTGAATAAATAAATCAACACAAAACTGGACGCACGGGAATATTAATGTAAAATAAAACAGTACAAATAGCAGCAGACGATACCAAGGAATTTAACTAAACTCAACCCAATAAATTTCATAAATTTTATCATTAACATAAATGTATTAATAATAAAAAATTACTATGGCAATTTTCAGATTTTTACGTTTTCACGAAACCCTAAAATAAACAAAATAAATGAAACATGAGATCAAATGACGACGGGGTTAGTTACATTCGTAACAGTAGCAGTCAGCACTTGTTTGCGCGACGTGAGCGAAATGAATTGTGTGTACTCGACTCGTGGTGATTTAAAAGGTCGGTTTTACGCCACTGATGTGCGCCGCTATTGCCTGGTCTTTATTATATCGTTCAAAGGCTTATTGCAGAATAAACTCTTTTATGTTTGTACACTATTTATGTATTATGAGTGTTAAGGGTGAAAGCTTCTTTAAATAATGAGGTTAGCTAGATTCGCTGGCGGGGACGAAATTAGTGATGGGAATAATCGAGATGCGATACACGAATTAGTCGATTATTAAAATCTCTCGAGATAATCGACTATGCACTCTGAAAATTAGTAGTACTAAATTAGTAGTCGTACGTCGATCACGGAACCGAGCAGCGGACCGAGAAGGTGCCGATATCTCGATATATTTTAACCCCACCACTAAATATTAATAGTAGTTCCAGGTTCGAGATATTTTATTTTAACATTGGACTCGTTCGATTGTGGCAACTAATTAGTCGTATCGCTAAGCGAAGCTTTCTTTCAATTATTTTTTGTAGTCTCGACCGATCGTCATTGTCGGATTGAAGAATACAATAATTTAAATAAGTACAATGGTGTTGATGATATTGCGTTAGTAAATAAAACGCGTCAAAATTTACAATAATATTTATAAACTGCCACAATAATATATAAAAAATATGAGCAAATAACAACAAAAGTATAATTCTCAATAGAAACAAAGGTACCTATATAATAAATTAATAACTCTAGATTAAACAATAATAATAATAATAAAAGAAACAAATTTATAAGAATGTGGTATTAAGGAATATAATTTGATCTAAATTTTTAGACGATAGTTTGTTTCGATGTAAATTTGTAAGTTGCACGGCTTTAGAAAACACACTGTTAGTGCTATTAGAACGTTTATGTTGTACGTTGCATTAATTAGTATTAGTACGACTACTACTAATTTTAACTACTAATATTAGTCGATTATTAAATTATATCTATTACTAATAATCGATTATTGAAATATCTCGATTATGCCCATCACTAGACGAAATGCCCCCACTTTGATGCTGGAAGGAGAACTCGTCTCGTGATAAGCTAGAAAACGAATTTTATTCTGACCAAGGAAAGGTATGTTCTACCCGACATTTGGTTGGCCGATTCTAAGATGATTAGAAACTATAAATTCCCGGTTGTGTATGCCATATAATAATTTAAATTACGATGTTTAATGGCTTATTTACAACAGTAGATAATGTTTTGTACGTGGCCGTACAAGAGTTGCATTAATTTGGAAAAATATACACAAGTACGAGGGGCCATAAACGTTCGACGGAACCGTTAGCGGCTGGCGCATCTTCGAAGACCGCCGGTACCTGAACAGGGTCGTGATTTTGGGAATAATTACTTTACTAAAACTATTTTACGTCTACTCTAAAAATAATTGTAACGAATATTTACATGGTTTTGCGCGGATCGAAATTAACTTAATTAAATGTACATATGCGGGACCGAACAGCACTGTTTGCAACAGTTGCAGTTTAAATACCGCTGATTGTGTAATTTTGAAACTACTCTATAAGTATGCGCACCGCTCCGATGGTGGAAGCGTGACCTCATGTTTGTAATTTGGTGGTGTGACTTATGACAAGATAATCTAGCAAAATGTAACATAAGTCATAAACTTGTATGTATTTCTCCTACAAAAATTTAATACCGATTTAATTCATATTTTATTGTTTTGTGCAGAAGTTCAGTTTCAATAAATTTATAAAATATAGCCGGTCCCGCAAATCCACCAATCCGGCTCTGCTTAATTTAAATATTTCGATTTGCCACCTTGCAAAAATCGTCGAGTTTAAACTCAACACTTTTAATCCGCTTGCATATTTGCAACGAAACAAACCCAAACCCAACGTAATGGCAATCAAACTGAATTTAATTGTGTTCATGGTAATTCAAATAAAAACGGCGATGTTACTCGACAACGGTGAGTAATCGATCTTTACACAGGCAATTTCGACAATCCGTTGTTCCAGAAATTAACTTGAAGTGTTTCGGAAGGAAATACGACAACGTGACTTTAACAGCGTATTGTCCCATTTATGATGACGAAGACGACACCAAGGCGTTTCAAGATGCGCGGGGCGATAGCTTACGTACCTTGCAGGTAAATATAATCTTCGTGTATGTAGCCTTTACTAATGTTGGGGAAAGATTTGGTTAATCTACGTAATATTTTATTTTGAAGCTGTGCTGTTTTAATTTATATCTCGTGTATTTAATTTCATATTGAAAATAAAGTAAACTTGCGAACGTGGTGAAAATAAGTCCTCGATGAGGGCGGCGACACCATTGTTGTTTCGAATTATTTGTTTAAGGCCTATCAGCGGGACGAAGACCAAAGTATCTTAGCTCAAGTGTGTCTTTATGTTTCACTTCCTAACTGCTATCAATATCTAATTCGGTTATTATTTCTTTCACATATATAGCAATAATGAAACACCAAAATAATTTATCATAGAAAAGACTAAAATTTACATTTAAATCATAGTTATAATTTTTTTTTAATATTTATTATTGTTAGTATATGTATTTATTTATACCTTTTCGTACTGTAACCAGGTCTATCATAAAATGAACATTATAAATATTACTTTACCACAAAATAAAAAGAGTCAGCGTTTATGCAATCTAGCTTAAATTATAAAAACTGAGTTGCATTTAAAAATCACGAATTTGTACAATGTAAGTTTAAGCAACATACCTGTTGAAGTCCTGTTTTTGTTTCTAGAAAAATAATTAAATAAAAGACATTATTTGATATCTACATCATACAACAAACTCAATAAATTAATGACTTAAGTGAAATAAAAATAACAAAATTTCCATAAAAACTCTAATTTTAAATGTGTGATGAACAGTTTCGCGATTATGAATTTACATTTTTAAGCATTTGATTAAAATTTTTAATTCCAGTTTGATACAATTTGTACACAGAACGACTTTTAATTAATTATCTATACCTTTGAATATTTAAGAAGGAGTTTGGTTACATTTTTTGCAACACGTTGACTTAATCCTTCATTATAATTGTCTTAGGATTACATGGATACTAGAAATGATTTTGTAACATTGGCTATGGATAAACTACTGGGGATCCCATACGGCGCTGCAGTTTGCATTCCAGAGTTGAACGAACATTTCGGTCACCGTCTACGAATGGAAGTGCGAGACACGAGCGATGATTTGATAGGAATGGGATATTCTAGAGCTGATGTATGCGTCAGGTCTGAAGCCGACAGCTACGACATATCCGTTAACAGACAAGTTACTTTGGTATTTGTTGAATAAAAACACCTCAAATTATAAATAAGTCTTATGTATTATAATACATTTGTGAGCTTTCATGAAAATATATAATTTTTTTCAATTTCCTTTTTTTAGTGATGCACTTTGCTTAATAGAAAAATCTACAGTCACTAGAAGACATTATGGATACAAACTTGTAAAATTGGGTTATTTATGATAAACGATGTAAAATAAAATAATGGCTGCAAATAATTTCAAAATAGTTATTTACATGCCAAATGCGGGAAGACAATGTTCCCGCAATGCATTTTTAAATTCAGCATTCTTTTGAAATTGTAACCAGAAATATACAATGCGCTGGCAATTTTACACCTTCAATTTCATTATTGTCAACTTGAATCAATGCAAAAAATTACCGTGCTTTTTGCAATTTTTACACTCGTGCGGCAAACACTGCTTCCCGGTTGGGTGTTGCGTGCGTCAAAACGTGTGTTTCCCAGGCTACGAGTACAAAAAATTGTTTGCAGCCAATAGGTTATGAAACCTAAATGCCTCATTAACAAATAAAAACGTTGTTGACCAACCGGTGAATAAAACAACGAAAATAAAATACAATAGAAAACATATTTAATTATTAAATAATAGATCACAAGATTTCAAATAAAACGTGCATCAAAGCATAAAAATATAAATTATGTATAACAATTTACCACATTTTGTCTTAATAATACAATGCTATTATACAATTTTATCGCGGGCCCTAACTTGATATTCAATATGTCCACTATGTCTTGTTGCGCTAGCATCAGAAACGACTCCCCGTCGATGTTGTGTTTACTAAAACGGGCGCCGTGATCATGACAGCTTGGTAGCGACGTCACGAACTCAAAGACGTCACTCTCGGTCCAGTCCCTGGGATCCGAGTCATTCTTGATATATTCCACGAGGTACTTGGAGTGCTTCTCCCACGCCTGCTGCTGTTCCAGCGTCGCGAAGCCGTTCAGCAAATTCATCGAGTCTTTCTTGCCGTAGGTGGGCGAGTCACTTTTGAAGCATTTCTTGTATTTTCTCTTGAGCTTTTTCTCACTCTCTTCCTCGGACCACTCTTGTTTGACAGGATCGAGACGGGCGGTTTTCGGTGGGCGACCCAATTTTGGTTTGCTGTGAACAAAAAATGTTTGTATCGGGTGTCCGACGAGCACCGAAAATGGTTTACATTAGATCATACTTAAAACTAAAGTTATTTTAGATTGTTTCAGAATGCGGTGGACTAAACAGTCACTGATTTTATACTATGCGAGCACACAACTACCTTAATCATTATTGTAACAGAAAAGGTCGATATTTAAAACTGTTTTAACGATTATCCTTGAACTTAATTGGCACAGCTGTTTAATATCATGCGAATGAAAACAAACTGATTTAGGTAAACATCACCGTAAATTATGAACATCACACAATCAACAGACTAAGAACTCTTTTATCTAAAGGCAGATAAAGGAAACAGACAAATTTGAATATTTTAAAAATCCATAATTTCTAAAACGAAAGAAGTTAAATATCGTGTCCAAGTAATTAGTTAAATATTAGTATAAAGTATTAGTTGATGACCCTGTTATCCCTTAAATGTATTGTTCCAAAAATGCATCAACCTGCTAAATTAATAAGGCCTACTATTTGTAGTGTCAATTCTCCAACATATTTAATTTCTAAATGGCTTTTTAAATAATTTAAGAATTTATCGATTAAATTACACAGTTTTTAGGTAGATTGTTCATAAGTAAAATAAAAATTTTAATTTAGAAGTCGGTGAAATCTTAGTTTCTTTTGATGGTTGTTGTTTGTTTTCCCGGCCTACCTATTCTTGATTCTATTGAATCTATTCTAAATGTTAAATTTCATTATAATACGGTGATAATAGTTTATCACCGTTTATTGACTTCTTTCGAAATAAGGTAAAAACACACTATTTATTTTCATTAAGTATGTCAATGATATGGAGTTAAATTCTAAATTTGAAACATAATCTTAATGCGGTCGTGACCATAATTATTGACATGTGTATTACTAACAAAAGCCACCGTCAGGAGGCTTTAACTGCATTAAAAAATGTTTATAGAATTTTTTACATTTTTACTAATTATCATTATAATGTTTCCAATGTTGGTACTGTTGACATATTGTGCCTTTTTGCGAATTTTGAGATTTCTTGGCAATTTTTATTACTTTTACAGTTAAAGTTTCGACAACTTTTATAATAAAATAGTGCTTGGAATAAGGTGTAACATTAGTTCTTTTTCTGTATACTTCAATTTCATGTCATTTCTAATAAAGTGTCGAAAAACGATAATTGGTTATTCATTTCAATCTTTCATATGCCTGAAATTAAAAAAACATAAAAATTGTTAAAAAATAGCATTAAAATAATAGTATCAATGAAAAAATCAAAACTGTCAAATTCACATAATTTAAGAATTTCAAAATTGACACAATTCTTAAAATGCCAGTTCTCAAAAATAGCAAATTTGCAAAAAACAATTAGCAAAAAAGTCAAAATTCTTGAAAAAGGCACAAAATCTCAAAAATGTCACATTGTTCAGAATAAAATAAATAAAAAGGCTAATATTGCAAATGATATTGTAGAAAATTGAATAAAATAACTAATACGAAAAGTTTGTGTGCGTCGTCATTACACCCACACACTGGAGCTTTGTATAGAGGTTTACTTTGACTGACTAAGTACTATTGATATTTGTAACTACTTCGCAGCCAGAGATCAGTGCTTTGTTGAAAATAAAATCCAGCAGATGTATCAGGTGATGACTGTTTCGTCCTTCAGGACTCATCAGATCACCAACTATACATTTGCTAAGGTGCATGTAGTCATGCGAGCATCCGTTTACGAAATCTTATCGTAACTAATGTAAATGCTAAGAATTTATGGAGAACAATTCTCGAAATTTTTAATTTAAAAATTACAAAAAATCTCAAAAATGTCGAAACAAAAATCGTCAGAATTGGGAAAAAATTTCAAAAAATTATTAAAAGTGTCCAATTGCAGTGCCGAACATGTAAATATTGTAAAAAATAGCAAAATTGTCAACATTTTTAATGTTGTATTGTATCGAAAAATGTTGGAAAATGTTTTTTACCATTTTTGTGGTTTGTTACACTTTTTGCAATTTTGATATTGTGTATTTGTATTGCATATATTTATTTCAATTTTTTATGTCAAATTAACAAAATTGCAAAAAGTGTAACAAACCACAAAAATTGTAAAAAAGTCAACATTTTCCAACTAAATATCCAAAAATATTCAAAAATGTTTAATTCAAAGAATTTCAAAATTGCCAAATTGTAAAAATAAAACAAATTTAAATTGCAAAAAATGCAACAAAATTTGATAACAATTAAAATTATCACAAATATTAAAATATTTCAAAGTTAATTTTTATAATAAGGTACTGCACAACATTGCAAAGTCAAAATTATTGAAAATATTGCAAACAATGTAAATATTTTTAAATGGAAAAAATTAACTCAGATGTAAAAAAATAAGTTGTTAAAATTATTGGTCTGCATTGAAAAAATATTAAATATAAATATTAATATTAACATTGTTAAAATGAAGAAGAATATATTATGTAAGTAATGTGCAAAAATTGATAACATTCATTCGCCAGTTGTCAAAAATTAGTATAAAATTCCAACAACTCTCAAAATGTTACACTTGTTAAACTAATACAAAATACCCAAAAAATTGACAAAAATTACAAAATCATAAACATTTTCAAGATTGTAAAAAAATGCCAAAACGTCGATATTATATATACAAAGTTTGGAAAATGTGAAATTGTTTTCTTCTCCATTTTTACAAATTGTCAAAATATATAAAAATGACCAAAAAGTCTTATAAATAATAAAAATTGTCAATAAATCTAAAAATTCTCAAAAATGGGCGACATAATTCCAAAAAATCTCAATTTACTATATGTACCTAATCCTAACCTTAGGGAAATAAATTGTTTTCTTAAACATTCTTTCCAAAAAACTCAAAAAGATTTGTTGATACTGTGATAAAATATTACCTATAGCTGCACCCTGGTTGTTTGTTTAACGAAATTGCTTCAAAAATTCAATAAAGTCAAGAATAGGTACGCCGGGAAACAATGAGCAACCATCAAAAGAAACTAAGATTTCACAAAGTTCTAAATTAAAAAAAAAAAAAATATTTTACTTATGATCTATCAAAAAACTGTCATATTAAGCCAGTCTTAAATTATTTAAAAGGCCACTTAGAAATTAAATATGTCGGAAAATTGACACTACAAATGATAGGCTTCATTAAATTTGGTAAAATTTCTTTCCTTTAGAAATCATAGATTTTCGCTTAATAGTTACATTAGAAATCATCAATTCAATTCTACTAAAATATTCAAATTTATCTGCTTTTAGGTAGAACAGTTCTTAGTTCGTCTCCTTAATACAAAACTCAACACACTGACACTTCATCTGGTGGACCATTTTAAAATGTTAAAATATATTTTAGAGCTTTGTCAAAAAATAGCTTCTTTGGACAAGGTCGAGTAATCGTAAACAAACGATGTGTTAAACATTGAATCAACCGATTACGTTCTCTCGTTGGAACAAAGCTTCAAAAATTTCTAATTGAATTTTCTGATTTTTATTTAGAACTTGCTTATTTTATTATATTAATAATTTAGTTAACAATATCCTTAGAAAATGTAAGCATAATTTTCAGGTTAACAATTTTACAATTTTAAATTCATAAATTAAATTTCTTTCGATAGTTTGAAAGCAAAGACAAAATTGCAGTTTTTCAAAAATCGGGAATATAAGTTGCAATATATGTGACATTCTATTTTCATTAGTTATAGAGAACATATGGCTCATTTCAAATATAATAGAATTAAAAAATCTAGTAATTGATCAACAAATATTTGAAGACATGCTATAAGTTTACAAAATATGCTTTTACAAATGTTAAGAAATGTAACAATCAACTAGATTCATTGGAAGTATTTTGATTTTTCAAAACAAGTTAATAAAGATTATGATGATATTAGATTGTCATACGATATAATTTTTAAGATGTTTGCAAAATATTTACTATTATCATTTAATAGTGTTAGTGTTGACGTCTATATTTGCATTTTGTGTTTATTTTATACTTGTTATACCTTGAGTTGAATCTATTGTCAAAACAAGTATACATTACATTAACAAAAATATGTGGAAAGGATTAGAGGTTTATAAAATATTTAAATAACCTATTATACGAAATGTATAGTTTATTTGTTGATCAATTTTCTTTTTCAACATTAAACCAATTCACTCTTTTATTTTCATTTATCCATTTATTCATATTTATTTAGTCAAAGTCTTAAACGAAACAATTAAGAAAACAATTCCCTTCCATTCACATTTACAAAAATTCATCCCTTTCAAACCACACAATTTTAAATTGAATGTACCTGAAATAAACCATCAAGTAACACAGATCGCAGCATCCGATTAATTATATCTTACATTCTTTCATTTCACCATAATTAAAAAAAAAACTTACATTGAAGAAATTTCAAATATAAATAAGTACCTGTCACACATTGCATAAAATACATTTCCGTTTCATTAATTAACGCAGTTGTGCCGATAATTGCATCTAGTTCTATGTTAAAGGATATGTCCGAGTGCCCCTTAGGATTAATTCTAGGAGTCAGGTAGAGCTCAACTTTCGGAGCGCTCTCGATTGTCCCTCATAGTCGGTTAACGATTACCTTTTTCCTCCTGTTTAAAGTGCAAAAAATATAGAAATGCATCCGGAATGTGCGCATTTTTTTTTAAATCTGATAGATAAAATATTTAGAATGTAATACTTATGGTCTACCATTTTATACGTTTTTGATATTGATGAAGGCCCCTAAATTTTACCTGTGCACTTCAGTCTAATTAAATTCGTTAATTTTTATATAAATTAAACACTTTGTAATGTTCAAATATCATTGAGTAACTAGTGTTTAAGGTAGAACTAAAATGTGTGTGCAGTTCTATGAGAAACTCAATGAAGTCCATTTGGTTTTTATGCAAACGAGGACATAAATTTAATGCAGTCTCATAAAAGGCACTCGATATTTGATCCAAGTTTAAACAAGACAATTTCCATGATTGTAAATTATAGAAAACTCATTCACTTACAGTTTCTCTCTCGGTTCCCTGGAAATTGGAACTGCCGCCTCTAATTGCCTGTCTGGACTTAGCAATCGATCCGGAAGGACATGCTCCAGATCGATGTTTTCTTCGGCGTAAGGGCAATGTTTTTGCGATGAATGCGTCGAATATTGTGCTCCTTGGATGTGTCCTTGACCTCTACAGCCGACTGTCGGGCACTCGAGGAAATCGTACACATCATCCGGCGCTGCAAATAATTAAATCAATACCAGGTTATGTAATACAAATTTACTAAGTTGGACAAATTGACATTAGATTAACTATCTAATAAAAATCAACCAAGTATTAAACTTAGTATTTACTAGCCAAGGTACAACCTTTGAAGATATTCTCTTCACTAGATCATCAACATAACAATTGTTATATAGATATTATATATTAATTTTTTCACAATTTCAACTGTGTCAATTTATTAACCTTGCCATCTATGCTAATTACATATAACATATATATACATCCAAATTCATTTATTAACTGACTACCTCATCAATAAAGTTTTCCACTGAAGCAAAGCAATTTTTTTACAATTAAATCAATCAATACTAACTTAATGGTGATTCAAGCGGATGCCCTGTTTTATGGCACCAACCCATCGGGTGTATATCCGTGCTGTCATCATCGACCCAGTAGCTGTAGCGGTCAGGCCACCCGTCAAAAGTAATCCTAATTTGATGATCCCTGACGTCATCCACAGTTGTTACTCTGATGATCAGAGGCACCCGCTTGTCCACACACTCGAGTCGCATGCCTCGCTTGAACCCGTTTGCTGGTCTCTGCTTGAAAGCCCTGGCGGGCGCCGCGACGGTTTTCGATTCCTTCAAGTACTTCTCCCAAGTGAAGCCCTCTGGATTCGGATAACCTAGAATAATAAGAGACTTATTCTTTTTATAAACATATAATTCGTTTACTGAACAGTCCGGGAGAATTAGAGAGAAACGGTTAATCTGTCGAGGTGTAAATCGTACCGTTCGGCGGTGTGAGATTGTGACCGTATTGGTCGCACCATCCCACGGGGTGAATGTAGGGCGAAGTTGGATCGGCCCAGTAGTCGTAGATATCGTCCCAACTGTCGAAGTGGATCAATATTCGGTTGTCCATCATGTCTGTGATCGTGGCGACGCAGACCAGAGATGTGTTTTTTCGATCTACTGCTTCTAGTTTCATGCCGACTCGAAAACCATTCGGACAAATAGCCTGAAAAAAAATATATGTGTAAACTTTCACTTGTTCTCATCCATATTTTGCATAATAATAAATTGATTTTTCGTTTCGTAAAAAACGTGTTCCATGAAAAATGGAATAAAAAAACCAAGATATAATAAATGTGATTTAAAATTTAGTGGCCTTTTAAAGTAGACGAGGTGACAATTAAAAATCGTCCTTTTGTAGTTGTTAATTAAATCAATAATCAAAACATATATAAGATATATATATATATATATATATATATATATATATATATATATATATATGTATCAACGAAGTTTCAATTTTTAATTTTAAAGCAATTTAAATTTTATGTTGAAATAAATTTTTATTCCATATTTATTATTATTTACAAAAATAAAATATTTAAAATTCTGAGCTTGATATTCAAAAAGTTTTGCACGATAAAATGCTGGATTTTACGTGGTAAAAATAATAAATGCTCGATTTTTCAGTACATAATTTTTACATTTTCTATCATTGATACGATGATTTTAGACATGTATTTATGAACTTAATTAATTAATTTTGGTGTTTTTGTGTTGATTTTGGACATTTCAATAACTTTCGACTATGTTGGCTATTTTTACAAATTGTTGGCATTCTCAATAGTATGGTCCATTGCTTAAATAATGCCTTAAATGCCAAAAATATAACAATTTTACAAATTGACGAAGTCATTAAATTTTTAAGTATACAAAACGTTTCAAAAATTCAGAAAATTCAAAAAATAACGCTAGTAAGTCTAAACATCAAAATGTCCCAAAAACTCATAAAATGTTCAAAAATATATAGAATGGTCAAAAATAACGCCAAGAAATCTAAGCATGTCAAAGTTGTAAAATATAGAAAATGTTGTCACATATATGATTTGAAACAAACTTACCCTTACCACACAGTATTCTATTAACACTAGATGTACAACTTAGAAATAAACTAAGAAAGAAATGTACATCTAGTGTTAATAAAATACTCTGTGGTAAGGATAAGTTTGTTTCAATTTATTTGCCAACCACAGCCCCATTTACTACAAATATATGATAAAATTGTGAGAAAACGTCAAAAGATCTAAGCATGTCAAAGTTTTAAAACAGAGAAAAATGCTTGTAAAAAATTACAAATAATATAACGTTCAAAAATTTACAAAATTATCAAAAACAAAGCACAAAAATTTACAAAATTGTCTAAAATAATAAATAATGTCAACTGTGAACATCATAATTTTCATATTTACAAAATGTTTCGAAAAATCAAAGAATTATAAAAAATATAAAGGTCAAAAATGAATAAAATAAAAATTTTCATACATTCAAAATGTTTAAAAAATTCAAAAATTTGTCAAAAATTTAATATAGATATATAAATATAGATATAAATATAAATATAAATATAAATATAAATATAGAAATATAGAAAATGTTTCAAAAATCTCAAAAATACGAAGTTGAAAAATCTATAAAATTGTTTAAATTAATGTCTAAACATGTCAACATATAAAGTTCAAAAATTTATAATCTTGTCAAAATAACTAATTTTTTTAAATTTAGATATAATTTTAAAAATTCTGATAATTCAAAAATGCAATGTTCAACGAAATGCAAAATTTCAAGTCGTAATCTTCAAACATTTAAAAAGGCATTCAAAATTGAAAATTAGTTTACAGCAATTGATTTAAAATTGTCTAATATGCAAAAAGAAACAAAAATGACAATCACAATTTTCAAAAATAAAACAAATGGCTATGTGGTAACATACGAATAAATTTGCCAAAATTGCAGAGCTTTAAATCCCTTAACAATATCAAACGTTAACTTTTATATTGTATTTAACTAGAATTTTGTCAAAATTGTTTTAAAAGCAAAAAATAAAGTGTAAAATTTCAGAAAATTCATTCAAAAATGCAATATTTTGCGTCATTTTTCAATTCCTCAACATTGAAAAGCAAAAATAAATATCACAATATAAGAGAATTTGCGTTTTAACGACCAGGAAAGCATAAAATGACACACAATTTGTCAAGCCGACGTTTCACCTCTTTATTGAAACTTTTTCAAATATTTCAAGATTGAATTGAAAGTTAGAAACCTTAACGGAATCAACGGCGAAAACATGTTAAAATAAATGAAACAGGCATATTGAAACTAATAACCTGGATAGCTAACAACACATTTTGCTAATTTTTTTTATTAAACCTGCAACTGAAATAAGAAATAAACAGAAATTAATTATCGAATATTTAATTAGTAGCAAATGTTAATCAATATATATAGTATATGTGGTGATTTAGAATTTCAAGTGACAAGGTTTCAAATTAAAATTTCATAGCATTTATTTTTTTGATTAGAGTCGTTTTGTAATTGTTACAATCAATATATACATGACTTAGTATTTATGCCTTTTTAAAGTTGACGAGCTTTTAATTTAACAGTTCCTGGCAATTGAGATTTTGTATCAAAGTCCAAATTGTTAATGTTATGGTAATTGTAATTAGTAAATTAGAATAGCTTGTTACTTACATTTCCTGGTCTGTTGGGAAAGAGATGTTTGGGAGCTGCCGTCGATTTTGTCAGTTTTAAGTAATTAGTCCAGTTAAAGTCGTCCTGTGAATAATTCGGCGGGGGATGTAGAGTGTGTCCATATTTTTCGCACCAACCCGCAGGAAATATATCCATACTGTCGGCGTTGATCCAAAAATCGTAATTTTCTGGATACCCATCGAAATGCAACCTCAGTCTGTACCCAATAACTTCGGCTACGGTCAAAACACAAAAATAAGACGGATGCTGTGGGTCGATCCCTTCCAACTTCATCCCTGGTCGAAACCCATTCCTCGAATACGGAAAGGGATCCTTAAACAACTTGACCGGAGCACTTTTCGCCTTCACGTGCTCCAAGTACTTGGACCACGAAAAGCCCTTCTTACTGCAGTTCCAGGGATAATTGTACTTATCTTCAGAATTCTCATTGGTCGTGTCCTCATCACTGGGCGTCGATTCCTTTTCCGTCTTACTCAAATCACTTTGCAGATTTTCGTTGCTCTTTTTAAAATATCCTTTTTTCTTCTTACGCCGCAATTTCATTTCTTTCTCACGAATTGCTTTCTCTCCAGTTTCTAAGCAATCGTAACTGCAATACTTGGGGCTGATGAAGTCGGAAACCATGCCGAAGCATCCGCATATGACGCAACGTATCTCGTAGAACTCGTTTTTCTTGTTTTCTTTTTCTTTAGCTTTCGCGAATTTTTTGTCGAGGATTTTCTTAAAGTCGTCATCTGTTAAGTACTCTAAGATACCGAATTCATTGACGTGGAACCGTAAATCGCTACCGGGTAGGGTACCCACACCGTCGTCCCAGTTCAAGACTTTAGATACATCGTAATCATCATTCATGTTAATGTCGGTCTTTTCTTTTAAGAGCTTCAAGTCGATGTCTTTTTTGCCAATGAAATCTTCGTCGATCGCTTCATACTTGGCTATCTTCGGTTTGATTTCGCAGTCGACTGCCGGGGAGACCTCGATCTCGTCGTAGTCCTTCCGGCACAGGAACTGTGATTTACGCCGACGCTCTGGCTTCTGGTGGTGGTTCAGCGACGACTGGACGTTCACCGATGTCTGGACGACGACACGGTCCTCGTCGAAACCCGTCGTGATCCTCACCTCCTTGGTGTTCGCATCTGAAATCGTAGTGATGGAGTTAGGAACTGAACTGATTATTAAGCTGCTCTTCGGTTTTGGTTCGGGCTTGCGCTCCAGGAGATTGAAGCTCCGTTTCAGGATCGAAACACCGTGTCTTGAAAACTTCGGTGATTCCTTTTGAATGGAATTCTCTTGGATTTTTGATTTGTCGTCGTCAGGGGGCAAAGTCACTGTGAAACTAACATCGCTTCGCGAATTCGAGTCCTCGACTATCGACAGCTGGTACGATTTGTCTTTGGACTTGGTTTGTTCACAGTCGACGTCGATGATTTCGTCACAGAGAAGTTTGTTGGGGTCTTCGGATTTCACGTCGATGGTTTTTTTATCGTCGTTTGAATCACAGAGCACGGTTATCGTTCCGTTGTTCTCGGTCTGGAGTTGCCCATCGGCAATTTTAAAGTTGAATACTTTGTGTTTCGGCGGGGCATTGGCGTTGTTTTGCAACGACATTGGCATGAAGGCGATTTTTGATTGCACGGTATTCGTGGTCGCGGTAATCGGCAGTCTATTACTCGTTACTTTAGGCATGGGTGCCAACACGAACTTCTGGCTGGAATTGTTCATGGAATTAGAACTCGTAACTATATGAACGGCTTCGCTCTTAATTTTTCCCAACGAGTTAATCCCGACGCGATTTACATTCGTTAGATCTGGCGGTTTAGCGTACGACTTGATCATAGTTAAATAAGCGACGGTGTTTTTCGAAACAGTCGTCGTAGGAACGAATGGTACCCCAGGCGTCTTCTGCAGTACTAATTGTGGCGGCTTCGTTAAAATCACGCTCTGGTTACCTTGCACGGCGATGTTTGTCGGTATCGCGATATTTTGACTTAAATTAGAGTTTTTGTTGTTAAAACTACTTAAACTAGAACTTAAATTGGATATCTGAATCTGTGGAACTGTATTAACGAAAATGTTGTTACTGCTTGTCTTATTCATCGTACTTTGAGGAAGTGGGAGCTTCGACGGCGTCTGTATGTACACAAACGGCAACATCTGATGCTTCGCCTGTATCGGTTGGATCACGCTTTGCGTTTGCGTCGCCAGCAACGGCTGCATCTGCACAGAGTTACTCGAAACCTCCGTCGTGATCGATATATCAATCGTGTTGTTCTCGACTGTCGATTTATTGAACTCCAAGTTAGTCGCTTGTTCATGACGCGAGTTATCCGTGACTGTCGCCGACGACGAAATGGAAGATGCCATTTCTGCAAAATTTCACAACTTACAACTTTATTTTTCAAATACTTACATTTCGTAATTCATTCGAAAAAAATTCGCCTAAACCAACAAATTACGCACATCCACTGCAACATCAAAGAATTTAAAAACGATCAAATAATAGATACACGATCCTTGTTGTGACGGTTGTGATTTCGTAAAACAGAAAGTTACGAATAATTAAAATGTTATGTATAAAAATTGCACGAAATGCACGAAACTCGATGCGTAAAGTCGTAAAAAAATTATTTTACCTTTCGGGTGCCGCTAATTGCTACCACTTTGTCCACAACTTTAATTTTATAAGAGCACTAAAAGTATTATACACTAAAATCGTGAAATATCCATGCAATAACGCATGCGCGCCAAGGCCAGGGGAAATTGGGGGCAAGGGGAAATCCAAGTACCAAATGGCTGGCGTTTAGATCTTCGCGCTTTTAAAATAAAGAATTATTAAATAAAACCACAATAAAGTCACCAACACAAACGCCTATACGATCCCCCATTACATCAAACCCGTACTAAATTAATCACAAGTTCACGAACACGTACGAAAAATTTACTCCATTAATCTCCTGCTTTTTATTTACACACAGTTTAACTGGGGACGTACACGACGTACGAACGCAATTAGTAAACAAACTATCATTTACATTTATTACCGCATTATCTGAACCATAATTTAATTGACAGCGAAATCTCCCAAGACCTTCAAATCAATTCAAAATGGGCATAATATTATTTTTCACGCAGCTTTTTCCGATGTATTTATTCTATACGGGTTAACTTAACGCACCGGACGATATATAACGTTATATATTTTTATAATAACACAAGGTCGTATTTATATACTTGCGGTAATTTTAAAATTTCACTCGCTCGTTCTTCAACGGCGAGTTATTACGATTAGAAAAAGTCCAAAGCAACACACTTCATCGATGAATTCGACATTAAAATTGCAAAGTTGTATTTGTGGTAATTTTTAAATTGAAATTTCGAATATTTTGCGATTGACCCACCTTTAAATCCATCGATTGGGCGTCGCGTATATTATTGCATGTATGATAATCGTGTTCGCGGGTTATCTAAACAAGCAGCTATTATTTGGTCATTTAAAAATAAAAATAATTCTCACCTTTTTTGTAGAACATCAAATGCGCATGAGTGCATTTATACTACATTCCAACGAATACAACACCCAGCGCCTCTATATTCGCGGAGCGATATTAGCATATTATAACAGTACAAGCATGGAGTGCAGTGCGGTGCTTGAATTTGGCGTCCAAATCATATTTTGATTTTGCTTGTGGGTAAATGGGATTGGAAAAATGGCGACCTTGCTTTCAACCGCATCAGCTGTTCAACGTCACTTAGATTAGACGTATTTTTAGTTTTACTTTAGTGTATGTATTCTTACGATAATTGTACGTTGAAAATCAATTTTATTTTCTCATGTGGTAATAGTTAGACGTTGGGAAAGATTTATCGGTGGTATCAAACGAAAGGCAATTGGTTGCACTTGTACAATAATGTCGCTAATAAACATATCTAACTGATTACGATGTTTACATGTGTACATTCCACGATTAATTTGGCGGAACCTTCAAATAGGGACCCACAACGATGGTGTACAAAAGACCGCCTAGAAAGATCACAATTTCTGTACAAAATGATCAAATGCTTGTGTCACGTAATCGGCGATGAAATTATCTATTTTTACTTTCTTGTACTTTACGTATATATAGGAATCATGAAAATTTCCGAACTCTAGGTTTTAACGGAAATACACGTTTTGGCCTGCCCAGAATTGATTATGACTATTTTCTGCATATGTGTTTCTGGTGCGCTCTTGCGCCCAAACAATTTAAATTAAAATTATGATATAGTTTCATAAGTTAAGAGTTGCATGTGGCGGGGAAGACAATGCATATCTCAACTGGAAGTGATGGCTTGCTATTATCACCTTTCCATTTCTTTGAAAAGTTGTTTCCAATAAATGTACCATTTATTGGAAAATCTCCTTTAAAAATTAGTTTCCACAAATGGGCTACCCTGGAAACCATTTAGTCGTAGAATATGGGCTCGCGATAAATGTTCCCGCACATCGCGATGGCGTGCACTGTCACAGTTGCTGTGGCTGTCAGATGTTACTAATCTATTTGTACGTGTTCCAGAAACGATACCGCGCTCGCGGTTTCGCCTATCATCGTGATCGCGCCATTTTACTGTTTACTTTACCAAAGTTTAAGAATGTTCAGTGCGGACTACTACATTTTTTTGCATTTTGATACTGGCAGTAGAAATCGCGTCAAAATTATATGTGGTTACATTGTTAATAGTTATTTACATAAAAGTCAGGAAAATCTCATATTACTGAAGAGGAGCTAAATTGAAATACGGGGCACTTTGTGCCGAGTATTTTTTAAAGCTCCGAGTGAAGTAAGTATTTTAGTGACGTGTTTTGTATCAAATTTTTCCGGAAATCGTAAAAAAGACGAAATTTACAAATTTTAGAAATTGTTTTTCAAATTCAACAAAAATGAAGTTTGTCAATTAACATTTATAGTTACAAAATAAATTGCGCCTTGTAAAGTCTTTACAGTACTATAGTACTGTCCCGCCCAATCCTAGGCGGGAAATTTGAAATCTGATCATTTGACTGGTTAAAAAACAGGTGCTTTACACTATAATAAGCCTGTCATTATTTCTCCGTCAAAGTTTTGAAGTGATTCTGCTTTTTAAAAATGAGTGAAAAGTTCAAAGGCAAACTTGCCGTTAATGAGAAATTGATGATTCTTAATGTCTTTAAAAGCCTAGAAGAGGATCTTCAGTTTAACAAAACTGTTATATAATAACCAAATGTTAAGAATACACATGTGACATTATCTTTTATTCTCTATATAAATTACGACTAACATAAATACCTATCTAATAGGTCGTTCGGTGCGAACAATTAAAAGGGTTTTGGCTGAGGAAAAAACCATTGGCACCCTTAGACCACAGAAAGTACCTCAACGCGAAGATCTTTTAATTTTAGAGGACACCAAAAGTATTTAATACGACGAACTGTACACCAGTTCTCTCCCCCCAACACTAAATGTGCTTCATGTCAAAATACAAGAAAATGAAGAAATTCCAAAAATGAGTAGATCGAATTTATATAAGGTGTTAAAATCTCTAAATTTCACGTGAGTGGACAACAAATCGAGTTGATTAATGTTGATTAATTAAAAGCGTAATCTTTATAATTAACAGATTTACCAAGAGAGGTAGGGAAAGTATATTATTAGATAGAGATGGCATTGTAATGTGGAAGAGAAAATATTTACGTCAAATCAAAGAACTGCGGAAGCAAAAAAGAAAAATATATTATTTAAAAGAGACACGGGTGAACTCGGGTCATTTCAGATCTAACATTTGGGTAGAGCCAAAGGGAGCTGTTTAACCAAGATTTGTCAACCGGATTAAAAAATCCCAGTGGAAGAGGAAAACGTCTTATAGTGGTACACATTGGAAACGAGAAATGTTTTGTTAATAATGGGTTGTTAGTTTTTGAAGGAATTAAATGTGGAGACTATCACGACGAAATAAATTCTGAAAGGTGCGAAGCTTGGTTCACAATTTTTTTTAGTTTTATTCCTTAGAACTCAGTAGTAGTAGTAGTAGATCATACCATAGTAGAGTTTTAGAAAAATGTCCAACTTCAGCATGGCGAAAACAACAAGTTAAGGACTATTTGGAAATGAAACAAATTTCTTTTGAAAATAATTTGTATTTGGCATCTCTACATAAACCAGTCCAGCCACTTTATGCAGTTGAGGAATTAGCAGCAGCGCTAAACACCAACATTATAAGAACTACTCCATCACTGTGAACTCAATCCAATAGATTTGATTTTGGCTCAAGTAAAAGGTTATGTGGCCGCTAACAATAAAACATTTGAGTTGGAAGATTGTAGATTGTTGCTAGAGAAAGACATCCAGAATGTAATACCAGAAAGACGGGAAAACTACGTGCAACACGTAATTAAAGAAGAAGGCAAAATGTGGAACTTGGATGGCTTAATGGAAACTGTTATTGAACCATTAATTATAAACTTACAAGATTCTTCTGATGATACTTAACGTATTTGATAATAGTGGCATAAATTAGTTTGTATCAGTTGTCCGTTTGTCTGAACTTAAAAGTTTAAAAGTTTTTTTAAATAAATAATGAAATGAATTTTTTATTGTTGCTTTAATGCTTTAAACTCTTCAAGTTCCATTTTTATCATTTTGAACATTTTTACCCCTTTACAGTTTTAATCCCTTGAAACCAACAACCAGTTATACAACAGTCTTTTTTCTATTGCTTCACTTCTCGCTTGCAACATCCTGCGAATTTTCAAAATCTTAGTGATGTAAGTTGAACTGGGCCTTCATTTTACAAATCCATTTCCAACTACACCATTATGAAAGATTTCGATAAGGGAAACTTTGTGCTCGGTATTATTTAATAGGTAAAGTAAAAGTTGGCGATTCTGTCAAAATTATATGTGGTTACACTATTAATAGTAGACTGTTATACAAGTTAAGAAAAGTGCAAGTTTACCAGTTAGTGTAAATGAATTCACGAGCGAGTGGAGTCATTTTACACGAGCATGGTAAAATCACTTTTTTACTTATACTTTTTTTTAATAGCTTTTTAATATGCTATTTTTTGTATACTTAGTGGAACAATTTTAGAGAAAGTAGGTAATTTGACAAACTGGAATTTTTATATAAATGACAGTAAATGTATTAACTCATGACGTTTGTGTACTTATTACATTTATCAAGGTTGTGTTATCGCGGAAATAATATGTGTTGCTGACGTGTCACTAACGATAAAAGTATTGCTAACGAGTAAAATGGCACTTCACTTTATTATTTTCTACATAATAAAATGGCTGTTTTCCACGAAGTATACAAAATAGTATTTTGTGTATCTAGGCCAAAACGTACTGTTTTTTCGTCCGAGTTTTCTTTACGACCGAGGCGGAGCCGAGGTCGGAAAGCAAACGAGGACGAAAAAACACCTTTTGGCCGTGGTGCACACAACTTTTTTTAGGCGACCCTCATAAAATTTTTAATTTTTTTAAATATTTACTTATAATTTATTGACATAGTCATTTACGACAACTGAACAATTGTACATATTTGTGACACCTTCAGACATGTTTATGTTTTATTTGTCTACATTCGAAGTTATTTCGGCTTTATAAACAATAATTACCCAATAATCAGTTTAAAAGTCTATCACCAACACGTATTTACTAATGTAAACAAGATGTACAGTTTGACACTGACGGCAATGTGGTTATTTTTATATAATTTCGGTAACTGTCGGTAGATGGCGCCACCCTATTGCGGACGACAAATGAAAGCGGACGAAAAACGGTTACTTTTCGTCCGCGTTTGACGACTGAAATTTCAATTTTTCGTGTCGGTCGCCTAAAAAATACAATTACGCAATTACTTTTCTACAAATAATGGTATCTATAACTACCCAGCGGGAGTTATAAGCGTGAGTTATGATAACTCACGCCTAGTCGCCATAGTAACTACTTACGTAATATTATCTAATTGGCCGATATTAAATATCATGTTAAACAATTAAATGTCAAATTGTCAAAATGAGTTCAGACAGTAATTCAAAAATTTGTACACCACCTGGAATAAGAAAAATCGCCGAAATATCAACTCGCAATCTTCTGCCGGATAAATCGCACAAGAAATATAATGTGGCCTACCAAAACATTTGGATTGGAGTACAAGTAAGAACGTAAAATCATTGTCAGAAACTGTGCTTCTGGCATATTTTAAAGAATTGCCAATGAAATACAAATTTTCATCATTTGCTACTCTATGCTTAGAAGTACACTCAGTATAAATAAGAGAGTAAATATTGAAACTTTTACGAAACGAAATTACGAGAGTTTCTAAAAAGTCTAAAAATTTTTCGGCTAAAAAGGTAAACGTTTTCGCCAGAAGAATAGTCGTGGATAAAGTATAGTATTCAACTCGAGGTAATGGCAATAACTCACTTGGATGATTACAGCGCTCGCCTGCGGCTCGCGCTGCAATCATCCCGTGAGTTATTGCCCACATTACCTCTCATTGAATAATATACTATTATCCACGACTATTGCGTTATACATACGTTACCCAATTACTTTTCTGCAAATAATGGTATCTATAACTACCCAGTGGGAGTTATAATAACTCACGCTTAGTCGCCATAGTAACTACTTAAGTAATGTTATCTAATTGGCCGATATTAAATATCATGTCAAACAATTAAATGTCAAATTGAACAGGGTAAATGGCAAAATGAGTTCAGACAGTGATTCAAAAATTTGTACACCACCTGAAATAAGAAAACTCGCTGAAATAGCAACTCGCAATCTTCTGCCGGATAAATCACACAGGAAATATAATGTGGCCTACCAAAATATTTGGGTTGGAGTACAAGTAAGAACGTAAAATCATTGTCAGAAACTGTGTTTTCTGGCATATTTTAAAGAATTGCCAATGAAATACAACTTTTCAACATTTTCTACTCTATGCTTAGAAGTACACTCAGTATAAATAAGAGAGTAAATATTGAAACTTTTACGAAACGAAATTACCAGAGTTCCTCAAACGGAAATTATACGGTTAAAAAGGTAAACGTTTTTTGCCAGAAGAATAGTCGTGGATAAAGTATAGTATATTCAACTCGAGGTAATGGCAATAACTCACTTGGATGATTACAGCGCCCATATTACCTCTCATTGAATAATATACTATTACTCGTCGTATGTACATACGTACACACCGTTCACGTTGTTTTGGGATAATAGTATATGGAAATTTGGCATTTAACCCTTAAATGTGGGTTTTTTATTTTTTTTTGAAAATAGTTATTTGTATACTAAGGCCGAGAAATACGTATATCTTTAACGTTCCGAGAGAAGAATTGTCGCCGAGACCGCTTGCAGCTGAGGCAAGACAATCTCGAGGATGAATTTCGCGGCCAAGGTGTACACAACATTTTTTGGGCAACCGAAAATTTTGAGTTATGATAAAACTAATGAACAGTCCATTTGGCTTTATGTCAGTATATAAACTTACATAAAGCGAATTTTCACTGTCAATTTAACGGCATGGCAACCGTTGACGTTTGTTTAGTGGCTATTAGTAACGTGCGTTCAAGAAAAATCCACAACCAAAATGTCAATTAACTTTTAACAAGACGTCAAAAGTGAAAACTGCTTTACTAATTAAAAGTGGTTATCACAACAGAGCAGAAAGCAAAATTATTGGAATGCTATTTTCGAATAGGGTAAAAAGTTGATGGTGTTTGACATTATTCCATTCCTGAGAGCTTTACAGATGTCCATGAAGAATATATGTGTATATATGTGATTTTTGAGGTTAGAATCTCATCTGTCAATACTGTCATTATTGTAGTTTCCGTTGGTTGTGGTTAAAGTATCTTTAAACACCAATTGCATTTCAGAGCCCTCCTAAATTAGGAATTTTCTTGAACGCACGTTAGATAGGTTTTACTTTACAGGAAAACAGTAAAAAAACTTTGATTGAATTTGCTGTACTTTTCTTTCAAAGATGTTAATGTTATTTTAAAACAACATTGCGCAGTCATGGGAATTGTGCTAGTATGAATATTATAAAAACATAAACTGTTTTGAAAGTGTATTTATTTAAGGGTCATTATGGTACTTAAAAAACAATTATTTTTTTGATGTCACATAAAGAGACATTTTTGGCACATTTTAAAGGTAAACCCTGAACTTGCCCCTTTGCTGCTTATCCATCCAAACTGCCCAGTGAGATGTCTGATCCAATCTCACATCTTTCAATGGAACTTGAGCTGGACCTCGAACTTCTTCAGCTCAAGTTCTCCTTGTAAGGAGCCCACATTAGGCCGACCACGTTTAGCTCCATTTGCAAGTACATCAATTTGGCACAGTGTATCAGCAAGATCTAGCCTGAACTTACCTAGTTTGTTGTTGCCCCTTATCGAATGTACTTTCTTGTACATTATCCATGAATTTATAATTGAGAGGTATAGAAAATGGTAAAATAAACGAATAATATGAACGAATCCAATATGTCTTCTCCTCCCATATGCGCATTTTACTCTCGGATGACCTATGGGCATAGAACAGCAACTCTTTCTTTCTTCGATTAATCGAAATGTGTAACTGTGTTGCTAGTTCTGCTCCTACATAAGTGGAAAGAAGGGTGACGGGCTTGTTGTCCTTCCACACGACAGCACTTACTTCTGTAGTACCATCTACAGTCGCCACGTTCTCTTCGTAAAACCCCCTGGGCACGTCTTTTTTCATTACGGTATTTTTATCGGGCATTTTGCAGTTTTTAAACGGTTAACGCTTACTGTTTCAAGCGAATATCATTAGCTAAATAGGTGACGAGAGGCAGAGACGTATAAAAATTGTCAAAGTAAATAATATGATTTACGTTGCGTGATACTACCACCCTGGCTAATCTGACAACTGTTTTTACAGACTCTCCCAAATCTGCCTCACCTGGTAGGATGTTGTTTTTGGAGCCTCCTACAGAATAAATCTCGAATCTGTGAGCATGCCCTTGTAGACTACATATGAGTTTGAACCCCCATTTGTGGGATTTGTTTGGGAGGTATTGTTTTATGTAGTGCCCCAGTTTCGTAGCACACATCTGTTCGTCGATGAAGACCCTTTGTTCTATAGGAATCTTCCTAAATCGCTAATTGAGCGTAGCTTCAAGAGGTCTTATTTTGTAGAGTCTGTCATAATATGGATGATCTCTAGGTAATCACTTGGTGTTGTCAACAAAATGGATAATAGATCTTATTTTTTTTTTGAATTTTTTGTGGCATTGTATTTTTTATATGGTTGTGACTATATTTGTCATTCCAGTAAGCTCTTTAAAACTTTATAATTGAAGAATAAACCAATATGCCAATGAATTTGTTATTTTCAGGATTGGAGATCTATTTTTGAGCTGCGTACAAGTTACTTTCTTCTACAATTGTATCCTTCAAATCTGGTGTAAAATAAAAGGAAAAAATCGTATGGTGTGTTGCAGTGCATCAAAGCTTGTGGTACTCCAGTTTCTCCCCTAAAAATTAACTTGTCTTCATCAGCGATAAGCTTTCTCTTTCGCCAAATTACAGGTCGATTTCTCGGTTTAGACGTCCCTTACGATGACATGTTATCAACAGGCAATGGTTGTGGAGAGAGTCTGAGAGAGAGAGAGAGAGATGTGGAATCGGGATGAGATTCGGAAAAGGGAATGGGAAGGTCTTGCATATCCTCATTATCGTTGGTTACAAGAGTAGGATCAGTATCCACCAAATCAGGCTGAGTATCTTCATCTTCAAGGTTTCGAAGAACATACAGTGATATCAAAAATTACCTTGGTCAAGGGTGGTCATGAATTTTAAAATGATTGTCGTAGCTGCCATCGTATGATCTATGTCAATCATTCTTTGAGTGTCAAAATTAGTTTTTAATTTAGTTTTTCTTGTTAATAAAAACGTTATTAGTATTTCATAACTTGTAGTTCATTATTATTTTACAACTGAAATAAGTAGGTAAGACATTTGTAAGTTATTGATGATGTCAGTGTAGCTTGACAATGACGCAATGATAGAATTATTTCAAAAGGATGATTTAAGTTAAGACAACCGTTTTACATTCCATGACAACCTTTGACCAAGATAATTTTTCATATCACGTTATTGTTCGGTTTGATAATACTAACCTTCGTCTTCGACCTCGGAGTCGGACCCATCTAATCCGTCTTCGGAGTTCTCAAGATTTTCTAAATACGATAAAATATCCCGTTCTAGTAAAGGCGGCATGCTGAAACGTAAAAGAAAAGCCCATCACCAAACATAAAATTATTTTCACAGTAACGCGCACTGTAGTTACCTTCAACAAACTGATTTATGCTTATTTCTACAAAGATATCAATTATTTTCAATATTTTATAATGTATACGTATAATTGAAGATATAAACAAGCAAATATAAATTTTATATACGTACGCAATTTTTATTGAAGTCCAAACACAGTTTCAAAACTTGGTTCGCGGCAGAAACGAACTTTTCTTGAAAGTGTCACTTTGACATTTAAATTGTGTCAAAGTCAAAAAAGCAGTTTATTGCCAGTGCGAAAAATAAGTCTAAATACGTTCAGAAACAACTATTAGTAGTTATGATTACTAAAAAACATAAGAAGTTCCTCATAGTCTGTGGTTTTCAGTATGTCGTTTCTAAACAACACCGCGCATTTAAGGGTTAAGTTAGCACTATGATGACTGTTTAATTAGGTGGTGTTTTTGTAAGTTTGAGGATATACATATCGTCAATGTCTGGTGTATTGTTGTAAGTTTTACTAGTTTGCAATCGCCAAATGTTTATAATTTTTTGTCGAATTTAAGAAGGTATGTACAATGGCATCAAATAAATTTCGGACATCAAATTTCCTGTCATTTTTAAAAATAAAATGTGGTTTAGGCTTTAATGTCATAATTTGATATATATATGTTTTAGAAAGATACTAAACCTCGAATGAAGAATTGTAAATCTAAACATGCTTTCCTCAACAAAAATAACAACTAAAATTTAGGAAAAGATTAATTCTCATTTCTACATAAATTATATATATTCAATATTTTTGACTTCTACATTAAAAAGAAAAATAAAATCAATATTTCGTCATAGCCCCATTTGCTGCTATCACATTTTCCAACCTTCTAGGCATTGAGAGACATATATTTTGGAAATGGTCCTGAGGTATTGCCATTCTTCCATAATTGCAGTGAACAGCTCCTCCCTATTGAAAATTGAAAATAATTTCAATATACCAGAAATTATGACATTAAAGCCTAAACCACATTTTATTTTTAAAAATGACAGGAAATTTGATGTCCGAAATTTATTTGATGCCATTGTACGTCCAGTGACGCAAAATTGTATTATGCAAAAACAACGTGAACGGCTTTTTACGCACAAAATTGCATAGGTGCTAAAATATATTCCAATTTTCCAAATTGCTAAAATTGTTATAACATTTATTAAATTGCAAAGACGCTAAAATTGGAAACTTTAGAAAACGTAAAAAAGAAAAATGTAAATATTGTCAAAAATTACGAATGAAGAAGAAAATAAACTGCTGTGATATGATGAATTTTTCCAGACAATTCAACAACAAGAGTTTCTGTGTGAGTATTAGCGCCATCTAGACGTCAATACCACTACACTCGGGCTGCTACGTAATTGCACTGGTTTTTATGAACTGACTAAGTCGGTACTGTATTATCTCATATACCGTGATATCAAAATTATTTTTGTCAAAGGTTGCCATGGAATGTAAAACGGTTGTCTTAGTTTAAATCATCCTTTTGGAATAAATCTGTCATTGTCAAGCTACACTGACGTCATCAATAACTTACAAAAGTGTTACCTACTTCTTTCAGCTGTTAAATAGTAATGAACTACAAGTTATGAAATACTAATAACGTTTTTATTAACAAGAAACACTAAATTACAGTAATTGTTGGAAATGTCACAACAGATTTGACTTGACAGATTTTGACACTCAAAAATGATTGACATAAATGTACGATGGGAGCTGCAACAATCATTTTAAAATCCATGACCACCCTTGACCAAGGTAATTTTTGATATCACGGTATACGATAGTAGTCGTGAGTCATATATAACATTTATGGTTGACGCTCCATAAAAGTCATGACACACATTTGACAGATAAATGACGACTGATTAGTCACATTGTTTGTATATTGAAACTTAGAAACAGGAATTCAACTCATTCGGTATTTTTGCTAATGTATAATAATGCGGTCTTGTTCATGGCTACTCATTTCTTATTTGACTAGCATATGATTTCATTTAGTGTAAAGTTTGACAACCTAATTGTCATTTAGTGTCGAATCTAAAATAAACTGACGTTTGAAATGCGTGAAATCAGTTCATTGCCACGTTCTTAAACCGAACGGAGTATACGTATTAAAACAGCTGGATCTCGATACCCCCACCGCCGACAACTCGCATATTTGACATCTGTGTTGTTTTGCTTTTCTCCGTTTACTGCGTTCTCGTATAGAGTTTGCGTGCTAAAATCTTTGTTTAGGTAAAATGTCTGCCTTTGTAATTTATGTAATACAAATACATCCGTTGCAATACCCTCTGTTTTGAATCACATCGTAAGTTAACATTTCAGCATGTTGATTTGAAGAGACCACGTAAAAAACTTCCGACGAATTGCGTTTCACGAAAGCTTTTTTTCAAGTTCGAATTTTGCAGATTCGGACAAAATGGGAGGAGCGGTAAGTACCGGGCAGGACAACGACGACCTGATAAATAACCTGCTGCACGCCAGCTACATTCGATCTCCGGTCGTCGAAAGAGTTTTCAGAGCCGTCGATCGCGCCGCGTATTTTCTGCCTGATGCCAAAGGCAATGCGTACAAAGATCTGGCGTGGAAATGCGGGCACCTGCACTTATCCGCGCCGTGCATCTACAGCGAAGTAATGGAAGGGCTCTGTCTGTCCGCTGGGCTAAGTTTCTTAAATTTGGGCTCCGGAACTGGTTATTTGAGCACGATGGCCGGTTTAATTTTAGGCAGCTATGGCGTGAACCACGGGATAGAAATCCACGAAGACGTCATACAATACGCCAATAAGAAGCTCGAGGATTTCAAGCGAAATTCAGGTGCCATCGATGAATTTGACTTTTGCGAGCCGAAATTCACACAAGGTAACGGCGATTTGTGTTTCGGGCCGAATGTACATGTTGTTTTCAGGGAATTGTCTGTGCCTTAGCAGCGACCGTCAATACGACAGAGTGTATTGCGGAGCCGCCTGTCCGGAACCTTATGAGAGTTATTTGAAGAATCTGTTGAGAGTCGGTGGAATCCTCGTGATGCCGCTAAACGATCATTTGATGCAAATAAAACGGAAGTCACAGACGACTTGGGTCGGTTGCTCACTCCTGCCGGTGTCGTTCGCCAGTCTCGTGCTTGTGCCAGAAGGGAAACAAGAAATGATCGAGTTGTGTAAGAGAAATATATATTTTAAACATTGTTGTTGTGTGATTGTTGTTTAATAGACGTTTTGTGGAGATGTACAAAAATCAAACGTTAATGAAATGATACAATTTGATTGTGCGCCACTAATGTGGAGTTACATTTCAATTGAGTTTAATTCAAAGAACTTCTTTGTATAGTAGAAATTAACGTCTTCTCTTCTATTTTTCTGTATTTCATTCCAGTTACATTTAGTGCATGTGAAGCTAGGAAAAATCCTCATTAATTGCATGTGTAAGATGTATATACAAAAAAATGTGATTAAAATCCTGATCACTGTCTCACAGCTCGGATTGTCAATATTCTTAATTTTACAATCGTTATACGTTATACGTTATACGTTATAATGGCATATGAAGCGACTCTAACAATTACTTTGATAAATACAACCAGGTTTTTAATATTAGATAACATTCAATGATGTAATTACTATCTTGTAACTAAGGTTTGGAAAATGGGCACATTATGATATCGCAAATATGCATTAAAAATTTGAAAATGTTCTTAAATATTTCTTATTTTTTAAATATTCCGATAGAATGTGCATTTTTTGCTACACACAAGAAAATTAAAACACATTTTTTTTATAAATACGTTTACATTTATTTACAATTTACCTATGTAGGTAAATAAACAAATTGCACTATCTAATTAAATTAAAACTATAAATCACTTATTTTTTCTAGATTATCCATACTAAGATACTGCCAGCCGTTCACTTAACATGTCTCAAATAAATAATAAGTAAATAACCACTTTTTCATTAAATAACATTTATTTCAAAATGTATTCATGCATTCATCTTCAATAGAAAAGATTCTACTTTTGTACTGAAGATGAATAAAATGTACCTTTAGAAATGAATATTAGTTTGTGAAAAAGTGGTTATTTACTTATCTATATTAAGAATTTCACAGCTCCTAATCAACAGAACGTGTTTATAAGATGAATATTTATAAGGTAATTTGTGCAATTGCACTTAACTGTAAGAGTCACCACACTTTTTATGGGAGAAATAAAAAATCAACGATTTAAAATACATAAACTTCTTTTCCATAAAGTAATATTTGCTTTAGTTTCCAGATCTGCAATTATATTAAAAAAACAGTATTTTTGAAATAATGCCAAAAGCTTTTGAGGGTAATTTAAATTGTAATTTAATAAGGTGTTACATTAAGTCGATGATATTTACATACTGAATCCGTGAGTAAAACAATAACATTCGATGTTATTTTTTTGTGCTTTAAGTGTCGACAACAACAGTAATGTTTTAAAATAAAAATATGTGGTGTCATTTGATGAAAGAAGCAATCATGAAGAACAAGGATAAATAGTTGTGGACAATGAAAAAAGCAAATCTGTACTGGAGGGATTGTGTACAACTAGAAGTCAGTTATTGGATACTGGTTTGTGAGACGAAAGGAACAAACAGAAAATATGATATTATACAATCTAGTGATGCAGCTGTGCAAAGTGGAATAATTGTGAAATGCATTCTAACTGACCAAGCTCCACCTAATCAAGGTTTAGCAACGAAACTTGATATTATATTATAAATATGTTGCTTAAGTACAACCATCAATATAACGAAAAAATGAGATTTTAGTAGTAAACTAGAAAATGTAAAATTATCATGTGTGGCCTGCCCCGCTGGAGACCTAATCAGGTTCTCAATCTTTGGTGACATAACTCAAGAGCTGTGCAAACTTGACAAAATCTCACCATAAAGAGGATAGGAATGGAGGGTATATAAGTATATGCGTGAGCCACAATAGATCGTTGCAGTCACAGTGGATGAGAGATTAAGACACCACTCACTACAACCTAACTATACATACAGTACATATACAGTATGTACTTATACATACAGTATAAGAATGTAAAATTGGTTTTAAGCACCTTAATGAAGTAAATGATAATTTTTAATGGGAATTCTATAAATGTAGATATAGAATAAGGCATTATTTGTAAATTTAAATATTCTCCAATAACGTCATGTGCTGTTGAATGGGCCTTTTTATCCTATAAACACGTTCTGTTGATTCAGAGCTGCGAAATTCTTAACGTAGATAGGTAAATATCCAGCTTTCACCAAATAATATTCATTTCTAAATGTACATTTCATTCATCTTCAGTAGAAAAGTAGAATATTTTCTACTGACGATGAATGCTTAGCATTGTTTCCCTTTTATTTGATTTTTTTCTATTTCTTCAGGTTTCCGTTTATATTTATGGCAGTTTTAACCTTTTAAATTGTAAAAAAAACAAATTAAAAGAAAATAATTTTTAAAAACAAATATTTTAATGCTATAAAAAGCTAAACATATAAAGATTGGCAGAAGTCAAAAACGACAGTTTTGATAAATTTTAAAATACTAAAAGACGCTGAAATTTGCCTTTTATTTTTTTTATATTTCATTTTTTATTTTTTATCTATTTTTACGTTTTTACGCCACTTGAAGTGATTTTTTATTTTTCTTAATTATCGGCCATATTTTGATTTTATTTTACATTTTTTCTTTGCATTTTCAGGTTTTCTGTTAATTGTTTTATTATCATTTTGAATAATTTGATTTATTTACATTTTCAATTGAATTGTTTTCTTCTGATTTGTTTTTCAATAATTTTAATATAAACGTGAAAAATTTAAAGTTGGCTTTTATGAAAACTTTGAAATGTTCGACATTTTCGCATTTTTTGATTTATTTAGTATTCACGTTTTTTGAAAAGATTTTATTTTTTAATTTTTTTTGTTTTTACATTTTTGTTTTTGAAATTTTTTAAATTTTCAACAATTTTTATTGTTTCTCACGTTTGCGCCAAATGACAATTTTGTTTTATTTCTATATTTGTATGTTTTATTTTTCGCCTTTCCTTTTGAATTTTTGAAATTTCAACATTTTTTCAGTTTTGGCTTTATTGAAATGTGTATTTTTGAATATTTTATTTTTTTTTCAAATTTTAATTTTTTGATTTTTTTAAATAATTTTTTATTTTTTTAGAATTGTTTTCGAAATTTGTTTCAATCTTTGTTTTTATTTTTAACAGTTTTTTACTTTTTTATTTTATTTATTTTTACATTTTTGTTTCTGACATTTTTTTGGACGTTTCTCAATTGTTGCATATTTTTTACAATTTTCAGTTTTTCAGGTTTATGCCAATCGACAGTTCAATTGTTTTTTAGCGTTTTGTTTCAATTATAGCAACGAATTAGTTTTATTTACATTTTCAATTGATTTGTTCTTTTTCAATTTTTGGATTGTTCAGTTTATATTCTATAAACATTTTGAACAACTTTGGCTCGTTTGAAATTTGCGTTTTTGAAAATTTTTAAATTTTGTTCATTTTAATTTTTTTCTTCCATTTTTACTTTCTTATACTTTATGTATAAGTAAGTATAGCAATCATGAAAATTTTCGAACATATAACGGATATACACGTTTTGAGTTCCTCTGAATCGTTTCTGACTATTTTCGGAATGACGTATCTGTGTGTGCCTGTGTGTGTGTCTCGGCGCACTCTAGTGTCCAAACGATTACAGCTAGAGCTATGAAACTTTAAACTTAAGATTTTTATATAGTTGGAAAGAAAACGTTCTGTTTTGAAAGCAATAGCTCAACCGGAAGTGATCGTTTACTCTTACCACCGTTTTCCTTATCACGAAAATGATACGAGTTATCAAAAAATTTATTATATAACTTTTTCGAAATTTTTGACTTTTCTTTTTCTTTTGACAATTTTTGCAAAATTTTGTTTTTTTTTATTTTTACGTTTCTGACAATTAACTTATCCGTTTGACATGTGCATTTCAAGTTATTTTATGATAACGTTTCTTGTCTTGTATTTTATAATTTGTTAGTGCCAAATTTATAGTTGACAACATTTCTTTTTCATTGACTGTGCTGAAATAAAAAGTTTTGTTGAATTGGTATCAAATGATAAACTGGAAAGAATAAATATCATAGGTAAATTTTATCAGCTCTCTTTTGCGGTTCACTGTATACAGTAGAAAGGTAATGTTTGGATTGTTTGAATGATACAAGAAAAGTAATCTAATATGAAATCTAGGATGAGGTTATATAACAGATCACCTTCTCCTTATCACCTTCCCAGTAAATAATGCATCTGAATTGTCATTTCAGTGGATGTGGTCCCTTCAAGTCTACAGTCCTTGAGCCGTTCGGTGATTCGTTCAATCCTGCGCAAGAACATAGAAATGGAGAATCCGGACATAAACAAGAAGCCGCAACCCGCCAAACCGTCCAAGAAGCGAGAACGGGCCCTGAGACGTCTGGTGCCGATTTTCAACGACGTGGGTGACGACCCATTCAGTTCCGATGACGAGCATGTAGGCAACCGAAGAACCGCCGACATCTTCAACATTATGATGGACCACCTGAGGTACCGTGTTAGGAGTCACAGGGACCACGCCGGATCGCAGACGGACCAGTCGAACACGACCGCCGACAAAGACGGTGAAGACGACGCCGAGCTGCTTGACAGTGGGGATGACTCAAGTGACAAAACAAGCTTGAGCGCAATGGAGAGAGACATACATGAGAATTTTAATGAGCAGTATTCCACGGGGCCTGAGGACATCGACGACGATATGGAATTTGCAATGAAAATGAAGGCCAGTGAGGAATGTGCCGCAATAGCTAAAGAATTTGACGACAGGTTACTTCAAGAGAACATCGATGATGGCGCAAGCGATGCAAGTGGAGGAGAACTGGAAAGAAATGCTGTAGAAATAACGACTGCTGATGAATGTATCGCGATAGCCAAAAAAATCGACGATAAGCTAATAAAACTCCAGCAAGGAACCGCCGAATGTAGCACAGGTCAATTACATGGCGAAAAACCGCAAGAACAAACTAAAACAAAAGATGAAATAGATGATGAATTACAAGAGGACATGAATAACTTGGAAGTCATAAATAAAGAAGTCGCTTGTGGTGACGATGATGTATTGCATATTGCGAAATCTGCCGTAGATGTGGGGCCGATTTTGGGAACGACAAAGAAGGTCAATCGAGAAAAATTCGACAGCGGGTTTTGTGAGGACATTGAACGGATTATGAACACGGATTCGTCAGACCAGGAGAATATGGAGATCGAGTCGAGTTCGAGCGGCAACGACGATCACGACGGCAAACGCAATAAGCGCGGGTCGAAATATTCCGAGGTGCGCAGCGGGGCAAAATGGCGGAGGATTTGCTTCTCGAATCCCATAAAGGGATCGATTTCAAGCGATAGTGATAGTGAGAATGTTCAGGATGAGGGTGCTGCGGCAACGGACGAATCGAGGACTGTCTCAAGTCCCTACACCGTGCACATGCGCTCTAAAATTCAGCAGTTACCGTTGCCGCCAATTTTGAGGAATTACCTGAACTTTTACAGAGAATTCTAAAACGTCGTTCGGGTGCCGAGGTTGCTAATGTTTAATATATTAGGTTACGATCGATGTAAACAATTTAATTATTTTTATATGTATTGGAAATAATTAAGGGGTGATATAATTCTTTAGTTAGGAGAGAGAGAGAATGGTGATGTTGTAATTCATGTATTTGAGCTATTTGAACGATTTGGTTTGTTAGTAACAATAAAAGCTTAGAACTTTACATCCATGTGTTTTATGCTAAGATACGGGAAACATATTTTCTTATAATTTCATTAAACTTCAAATGCTTAAGAGTTATAATACCTCAACGATACGTTGTATAATATTCATCCAATATTGAAGCTTATTTCTTTTTCGGGGATGTTTGTAAGCATGGTGCATAAATTACAGTGTCGCCAATAAAAAATTATTGTATATTTTAGTATAACTTTTCTCATGTAAATACAATTAAAAAGTCTTAGTTATATATATATTATTATATGTTAATGTATGAATAAAATGCTAATATTTTCATTTTGTTTTTTATATTCTTCAATCTTTTATTAGATCTAGGCTCTCGATTTGTGTCGATGTGACGATTGAAAGTGTGTATGAAAAATGTTGGTTCAATTGTTCAAGTATATTTAATTCATAAGAAAGCAATCAAATGATTGATTTTCTCCAAAATAAATTCTATAAATAATTTATTCGGTGAGAATGTGCCTACCAATTTGTATACGAAATTGATGTGCCAGCTATGTTGCTGTAAATTGCAGTTTAATTGCATTTGTTTTTAAGAGCATGACCCAATCTTTCAATTCCAGTCAAAACTCTTAGAGTATTTTTTTATAAACTATATATTTGAAGTGGTAGTTTTTGTTATATACATATAAACTTCGGCTGTTTCACTCATTCTTAATAAAAATAGCAAAAATTATTTTCTATCATGTTAAAATGACACTGTAAAAATAATGTTAAGTATACTTTATTAATTTTTATTTTCATACATTATACAATTTGTAGAAATTACTGAAATTTAAAAATTTAAAAATTGCCAAACTTGCTTAAAAACTTGTCAACAAATGATTATTTACAATTATAAAAACTGACCGAACAAAAGCATAATCGCCGAAATACCAACATTATCTAAAATTCAAAAAAGCATAATAATTTAAAACTAGGAAAAATAAAAAAATTAAATACAGAATTTGGCAAACAATATACAAAACAAAAGAAAATGTTTAATTAATTGCATTAATTATTAATATTACCTAAAGTATATTTATAAGTGCAATGATATATTTTGCAGTCTTAACAAAAGGTGCTTGACCTTCATGTTTGCAACGAACTCCGCCCGAACAAATGACAGTGAATTTTTCCATTTTTGTCTATTTGTATTTTCCATTTTTAGTTAGTTGTTAATTTTTAAAATTATATAGAATTGACATTTTTTGAATGTTAAACATTTTGATATGTTATATTTTGACATTTTTTGAATATAAAACATTTACTTTTAATACTTTTTATAATTTAAATGTCTTTTCGTTTTCATTTTGTCAATTTTCCTTCTTGTTCATTCCTCGCTTGATGAATTATTAAGGAACATTTGTGTAAATTCTTATCAGAGTAGTGTCCCTCAGATAAGGTTTTTACTTACACAAATGTTCGTTAATAATTCATCAAGCGAAGCCAAAGTGATATATAAATAGATAAACATACAAAAAAAATAATACAAGGAAAAACTAAAACTTAAACACAAACTATAAGCACTATAGGCTTAACATAGAACTAAATGAAAAACTAAACAATGAAAAACGAACGTGACCGAACAATACAACGCAACAAAAACAACTTCAATATAAACGAAAGATAAATAAATTGTAAATATCATCAAAAGAAAGTCCGTTTTGGAAATATTGATATTTTTTCATTTTTAGCAATTTCGACTTTATTTTTTTGTATTTATTGCAACTTCCACAATTTGGACAATTCTGATTTTTAAGCAGTTTCCAAAATTTCAGTTTTTCGACATTTATACCATTTTCAAGAATTTTACCTTGTTCATCCGCCTCTTGGTAATGGAATTTAATTTTTAACAGTTTTCTGTCACTATTTTGTCAATTTGGCAATATTTACCACAATTTCGATGCAAAATTGAGTTAGGTTAGTGACGAATATATTTACTCAATATCCTTACGCTCGTGTAGCGCAATTAAAGATCTAGATGGCGTTAATACTCACACACAAAGTTTTTGTCACTCACGCCTGTATGACTCGATGCACCTTCAGGGAATGTGGTTTGATTAATCCAGAAAGGGCGAAACGGTCCGTCATCACCTGTTACATTCGCTGAAATTTATTTTCATGGAATCTTGAGTTAATTCTAGAAAATGTATTTGGAAATATAATTTATGATCAATTTAGGTTCATCGTTTATAATAAATATATCATAGATTGAAATTGAATAAACGCGAAAACAAAATCGAAGTACATATAAAAGTTTTTGTTCGTTGAAGTGACACATACTCTTTTTTTTGCAACAAAAATAATATCAAGTTTTCTAAAGTAGGTGTGTTGTAGTAGTGCAGTTTGTATCTACGTGCCCTTTTAGAAAATTAGATAAAAAACTTGATTTCTTGATTGAAATTGAAAAAATATCACTTGTTATTTTTACTTACAGGTCTTAAGATATTCAATATTCTAATTTGAATGTAAATGTAATAGATTCGTTGCCATACATTATTCAATCGTTCTGTTGGTCTTGGTATCACAATAAATTTGCTTTGGAGACTTTGGACTTTATATAGCCCTACCGTAAAGCGAAATGCGCTGCCGACTCTGCTTATATTTCTGCCTTCTTGCTTCCGCTCTGCGTTGCTATTTACTATAGTAGAATAACAACACTTTCGTTGTTTAAATTACATGTATTATTTGCTACTTTTTACAACAACTTATTTACTAATTAATCACGTCATACATCTTTTAATGCCCTACATTCTATCGCCACATGGGTATGGGTCATTCTGATGTTTATCAGTCCGGGGTATTTGTATTTTTTTAAACAAATAATAAATCTAATAATATAATAATTATTATTATTGATCAATAAATGACTTTTAATTTTTAAGTAAGAAAACGTGAGTGTATGGCACCAGCAATTTTGGTAACTTATTAAACAAAATATTTCGTCGTGCATATGTGATTGCGTTAAGTGCTTGGAAGGAGCGAAGCTTATAAAGAGTACAAAAGTCGATACAGGAAGGGTTGTAGAATTCCTTGAAAGATATGCTGATGAGGAATTCGAGGCAATTATCCCTCTCAGCAGACAAGCTGTATTAGCATTAAGGAATGTAATTACCGAATGTCTATTCCACTCAACCCTTAAGCCTTAGACGAGGATATTTTACTATTACACTACTGCAACAATGATATCGTGGGCGTTGCAGAACAGGGGTTAGTTGTTCGTTGACACAATTTATTGAAAATAGAATAAAATTTATAATGCAGGGCTGCAGAGTTGGTGCAATAAAGGACTAACAGAATCTAGGATTTTAATTAATTTGTTTGCATTTTGAATATTTTGACATGTTTGTCAATGTTGGCGTAGGTATTTGATTCTTTCGCAGTTATATTTTTGTTGTTGTATTTTTGGCAATTCTGTTAGTGTAGATTTTAGACACTTTTTACGGTTTATGAAATTTTGAAATGTTGAATTTTGTTCATATTTAGAGTTTTGACATTTGAACATTTTCTACAATACCGAATTCTGCTAAATTAATTATCGTTATCGATTTTTTTTAATTTACCCCTTTCGACAATATATTTGTTTGGATAATTAATCGACTTTACAATTTTGAATTTTTGACGTTTTGAATTTGTTTATATTTGTAGACATTTTATACCCTCGCATTGAAACGTTCTTGGTGGGAACGTTCGCAGGTATAATAATAAATAATTTGTAGCAGTGAACCTTTTTACCGATCCACATTTTTGAATTTTGACAAATTTGAGTTTTTTGAATTTATGAACAGTTTATCAATGAATGTTTATATTTGGCATTTTTTGGCAATTTTGAAGATTTTCACAACATTTATTTTTTGCATTTTAGACAATTTTATCATTTCGGATTATTTTTAATTTGAGGCAATATTTTAAACATTGTGTGTTTTACGTTTTCTTTTTGTTAATATTTCAGATGATTTTCACATATTTTGACAATTAAGCCAAAAAGTCGTTATTTAACATTTAGTGAAATTAAGCAATCATTTTCATATTTTTTCAAGTTTGAAACGTATCTGTGTTTTGTCACGTTAGCTAGTAGCCTTTTGTATTTTAACAATTTTGCCAGACTTTTATTTTATACAATTATTGTAGTTACTTATGACTATTTCAATTTCCTACAACTTGGCATAATTTTCGATTTCCTTGCATCTTAGTTAATTATTGATAATACAGTGAATAAAAAAAACTGCACATTTTTTACTGTTGTGGCAAATTCTCCACTTTTGTCAATTTCAATTTTTGTTCTAGTATCCTAATGCCACCTAATACCATCATACTCGTACTGCTGTGTGATCACAGATGTCTGCTTTAATCGACTAAGTCTTGTAACTACTTCGCACCCGTCGCTTTATTAAAAACAAATGTTAGCGGATATATGATGATAGCTAAATCGTCATTCAGGACGTATCAGGTCACCATTGATATATCAGTCAGTGTGATGGAGATGACGTCTCGATGGTACACTCACATAAATTCCTCTCATGTCTACATGCACCTCAGCTGATGAGTCCTGAAGGACGAAACAGTTGTTATCAGCTGAAATTTAAGTCAATGTAAACCAATTTATAGCAAATTGGCTTAATTTGTCGAATTATGACCCTAAATGGGTATTATAATAATTAGCACAGCAATGTATTAACATTTGTTTGAATTTTACGAAATTTCACAGAAATTTCCAAGTCGCATTGTTAGCTTCTTTACACTTAAAATGCTGATATCTGCTGCCATTTTAGAAACTTGACAATAGTTCTAGACATTATTAACCATTTGAAAATTTTAATGTTGCGTTAAAGATATTTTGTATTTTTTGATAATTTTTGCATTTTGAATGTGTGTAATGTGTAAAATTAGTGATTTGTTTGCCCTCACTTTGAATGTTCTTGAATTTATGAAAACTTTGATAATTTTCTTTCTTTGCATTTTAGAAATTCTATTTTAATTTTGTGATTTTATATTTTTTCCATTTTTTTGCATTGACGATTATATTAAAACAATATCAAAAGTTTTACACATTTTCGCGTATTTTTTGATTTGTTTGCAGCCTTCTGTCGATCGAATCAGATTTGTGTAATTGCGTAGCAGTACTAGTGTGCCCGATATTCACGTCTATATTGCTTTAATACTAACACACAAACGTTTTGACACTCACGCTTGTATAACGTGATGCACCTTTAGCGAATGCATGTGTTGTGGTCTGAGGAGCACAGAAATGCCACCTGTTACATTCGTTGAAGTTTATTTTCAACATACCGGTCTAGTTTAAGTCTGGAACCACTTAGTCTGTCGAAGCAGACCTGTGTAATTGCGTAGCAGAACGAGTGTGGATTATTGATGTATAGATGGCTTTCACAATAATAATTCGCAGGTGTAACGTTAGCTCATAACAATTAATAATAAATAATTCTTAGTAGTATCACAATTTCACAATTTAACAAATTTGCCAACTTTGATATTTTGAAATTGTTGATAATTTTGCTAATTTTAACTTTTTCTAGAATTTTAAACATTATAACAATTTATGCTTTTTTGATTATTTTCACAATTTTGACATTATTCAGCATTTTGTACAATTGACCTTTCAATTTTGTTATATCTTGTACGGTTCTAATTTAATATTATCGAACTTATAACAAATTTATTAGTTCTGTAATTGTTTAAATTTTGGTATTTACAATTTCATCAATTTTTATATTTAAGGATTTATAATCGTTCGTGTTGAGACATTGATGTTTTTGATATTTTTATTAAAATTTACACTGCTTTTGGACAAACGACTATTTTGTAACATTCAATTTTGTATATTGCTTCAATTTAGAATAATTTTAATTTAGATATTTTAAGACATGTGTGATGATTATTTTTAATTTACCAATTTGTTTTTTTTACTTTGTTTGTATGTCCCCAATTTTAATATTTATGCATTTAGGACAATTTTGATAATTTTCATTTTTTCAAATTTTACAAGGTTGGGTTGGGTTGGGGCCAAAGCAGAGATCTGTAATTGCGCAGCAGACGAGTGTGGGGTATTGTAGTGGTTGAAGTCTAGATTTTAGACGTCGTTAATGCTCACACTCACACGTCTTGTCACTCATGCCTGAAACACTTGATGCACCTTCAGGGAATATATGTGGTCTGGTGAGCCCGTCACCCCTATGACATACAATGAAGTTTATTTTCAACAGACTTGTCTCATTCCGATGACTGCGAAGTAGTTACAGTCTTACAGTACCCACTTAGTCGGCCGAAGCAGACCTCTGTAATTGCGTACCAGAACGAGGGTGGAGGTGTGATGTTGATTTTGGTACTAAAAAGTTTCTGGCACAATTTATGTTTTTTACTTCGTTATACTTTATGTATAAGGAAGTATAGTAATCATGAAAAAAATCGACCACGAGATTTTAACGGATATACACGTTTTGAGGTCCCCTGAATCGATCCTTACAATTTTTGGAATGACGTCTGTGTCTGTGTGTGCGCGCTCTATGGCACACACGATTAACGTTGGAGCTCTGAAACTTTAAACATAACATTTTTATGTAGCAAGGAGGAAAACGTCATCAACCGGAAGTGATGCTTTATTCTTATCACCTTTTACGTATCTCGAAAACGGGACGAGTTATCGAAAAAATATTCTTATAATAATTGTAGATATTGACATTGTAAACTTTCATTTAAAAAGTACTTTCGTAGAATGTAGTATAACTAAGTATAACAAAGTTCAGTGCGGACCACTACAGATTTTTATTTTTTACTATTTTCGCAATTTTTACATTAAGTAGCATTTTAGACAGTCGACGTTAAAAGTTCGTTACTACGTATAGTATATATAATTTTCATATTGTTGAATTTATGACTTTTTTTAGAATATATTTAAATATTTAATATTTCTATATTTTAAATATTTTACTTATTACTATTGTTTATTGGAGTTTAACGTTTGGTACCTTTTCCATTTTAACAATTTATACTTTTTGTTTATTTTTACAATTTTGTAATTTTTTAGCATTTTGTGCAATCGACTCTTCTATTCCGCTATTTCTTTAAGGTTCTAATTTTAATAGTATTGAATTTAGTATTGAAAATGTTACATTTTTTTAATTTAATAATATTTTAGTTTTATTTTTTAATAGTGTTTACCGTTCGGTATTATTTTTCGCATTTTATAAATGTACCCTTTTTCACTACTATGGCATTTTATGGTTTGGGTTGCGTTTGGCTTTATGGTTTTGAATTTTATGATTTTGTTTACAATAATAAATATTTTTAGTAATTAATTTTACGCAATTTAACATTTTTAAAATTTTGAAATTCTTTGCACTTTTGACATTTTGACAATTTTGACATTTTGAAATGTCTTAATTTCGAAGATTTCGACATATTGTCGAAAACTGCGTTTTAACCATTTATACTATTCTTGAAGTTTTTGTAATTTTCTGTTTGAAATATTTTCAGTTTTAGAATAAATTTAAATTGACTTAATTTAGCCAATTTGAAATTTTTATCAATTTACGTGTTCCGCCAATTTAATTTTGTACACATTACAATGTTGATATTCTATTGCACATTAGGAGACTTTGCGGTCCTGTTGTCTACGTAATCCTCTGAACACCCCTGAATGGCACAATCATAGTTACACCACTGGCACATATATCATAATAAATTTTTATGTTTATTGTTCGACATGAACATTTGTAGACAAACGACAAATAAAATTTGAACGAAGTTTTACAAACTACTGCAGCTATTTATTTAGCTGATAACTATAATAAATATCAATTGTTATTGACTGTAATGTTTTATAATGTTTGTCGCAAAATAAATTTAAATCTAACGTGAACTTTTCTTATTCGTCTCCTTCTCCAATTATACTCTGTAGAAAACAAGCACGATATAACCTTTTAATGCAGATAAAAATGTTATTGATTTGCGTTATCTCCATTAGTGGGGTCGCCGGAGGTACTGTCGTGGAAAGCCAAACGCGATCTTAAATTAGTTGACATAATAAACTGGATATAAATAAAGGCAAACCTATTTATTTCAATCCACGAGGCGCTTGCGCGAATAACAAAGTTTTACTGCATGACATATCGCACAAGTTCTGTTCTTGGAGAATACTTTTATAATATACGACCGTCCCGTTGAAAACTCGAACCCCCGAAAATGCAAGAAGTCGAAGGAAGCATGTCGACGCACGTCTGCTTTATTCCACACTCAACCTGCACGAAATGCACATACAAAAAAAACTTTGCAAAGTTATAATCGGCGCGCAGATAAACCCGATAGTTAAAAACAATATCACATAATCGGTTAGACCGGGTGATTTTTTAATCATTTTACACGTGTCCGGTGCCCGGGTATTTATAGAAAACGGCCAAACTTATGTAGTGTTGTGTGAAAAGTATAAAGAACAATATAAGCGTAGTCGTGCGATTATTGATTTTGTTTGTCGGCTGCGCAACAGACTATTTTATAACTAAGTACTTCCATATTGGATCATGCTCGTAAGAGTCCGGGGTCTAAAAGTTTTTTATACGCTTTTACTACCCCTTCTCTTTAAGTAACTTCGACCAACTTATAAAACTATGGACGATTTCAAGAAGTGATATCCAACGGTTATTTAAACAAGTGCGCGATCGACACCACCGGCGTACATTTAAAGGTTTGTGCATAGTTTTAAAGTTGTGACGTTTAGTCGGAAGCGTGTTTGTTATGTTGTGCTTTCAGTTTGTTAGGTTAGGTATTTAGCCGACGTGAGATTACGTACAGCAAAATTACTCCGGAATCGCTGCGTCGAGATGAATCACAGAATGTGGTTAGAAATTAGAATATCGTGTGCATGTTTCTTTCGCTTGCGATTTCGTGCCGTAATTTTATTATTTTAATTTATTTTTTTATAATCACGTGCCGTTGTTGTACGCGTTCGATCGTACAATAAACTTGAACGTCATGTTAATTATTATTTTTAAAGTCGATTAATTACCGAGTTGACGCTTATAAATAATTTTTAAACAAACGTCCGTCCTCGTCTCCCCACCTGTTAGAGAAGGAACGCGGCGACGAAGCCGTATTTTGGTTTTATTGTGGCTCGCCTCTGTTTTACGACTCCCTCGGAAACTCCTGGAAAGTTTGTTTCGAAGTTTTTTCTCGGTGCCGCTCGAAACTTGGTTGCACGTTAAAATGAAATCGCTTGCGTAGGGGAAGATTTTCCACGCCGGGTCCGATCGGCCGTTCGAATCGATTCAATGTAATCCATCAACATGTTAACATTTACATATTAAAATAGAATTTGCATGCAAATAATTCGTTCGGAATTAATGATTATTGGTTGTTCAATTATTTATTAATTTACATTTAATTATTTAATCTTGAAGCGAATCGGCCTCGAATTAAATATATTTAACAAATTATTTTAATTTTATTGCCTTGAAAACTTGTTTGAGTTCGCTTTCGACATTTACCACATTTTTGATTTGAACAAAAAAATACTTTCTACCACCGGTTGACCGATCGCCAACGTTATGTTATTAGGGTTGGCACCTTTGGGAGTTGCTAAATATATTTTTTTAAATTATTGATGAAATTTTCACAAGGAATAGAATTATACATTGAACAATTCTATTATGATTTTATAATTCATTCAACTTTGTAGAAATTCAGAGTTCCTTTTAAATTTGGTTTCTTAAAGTTTATTATTAGGTAGCTGCTGTAGAAATTAATCGTAGCCATTGCAATATTATAAGCTTACCACCCTTTACATGTTTTTGTAAATTGGATAAGACAAACAATTTGCAATAACAAAACAATTTATAATAACGACAATATACACTTAATGTGTAAAACGAATTTTGATTCATACATATAATAAAAATTTAAAAAACAATTAGGGGACACCCGGGTTTGAACCGGGGACCTCTCGATCTGCAGTCGAATGCTCTACCACTGAGCTATATCCCCGTCGTATTACATGTATGAAATATTTTGTTCAATTTAAGTATAGTGGGCTGCGTGTTACAATTACAGTTATCGCCACCTGACGGTGGCTTTGAAAATAAATATAAATGTATTTACGAACGCAAGCATTTTTATTTATGGATACAGTTTGTGTGACTAATTTTCAACGGGCGTATAACAATGGTTAGCTCTCGCTTATTATTAATATCGATATTTTTTTTATTTTTATTAATAATATATATATATATATATATATATATATATATATATATATATATATATATATATATATATATATATATCGCCACAAAAAAGTTACTACGTACTTTTATTACCCACGTTTTTAATTCGCATTTTTTTCGTTTATTTAAGTCATGGGATAATCAACATGTTGCTTGTCGTTATAAGATAATAAAGTATTTCATCTACCCTTATTTTTAGCAACTTGTAATACTTATGGAGTATGAACCCTATTTTTGTGCACAACTCATAATAATAAATCCATTTCTATTTAAATATTTTATGCAAATTTGCAAAAATATCAATAAATATTGTAAATCATTTTTTTTAATTTCCCTTATTTTCCTCGACAATATTTTGGTTTTAAAGCTTGACGTAAGTTTTTATTTCCAGTATTATATAAATTTCTATTTTTTTAAGTTTTATAATTAATTAATTTGTATAATTTTGCCGTTCAAAAAATTGAGATTGTTTTAATTATATTTTTTTATAATTTTCAAAATTTTCAATCACTTTCGTTAGATTATTTTTTAAAATTTTGTTGATTATCTCCGTTTATGGAGAACACACGCTTGTTTAAATCTGGCGAACCTCTTCGAAAATGATTTTTATCTATTTTTTTGAAGATAAATTTCACTGAATGTAAGCAGGTGATGACAGCTGTTCGTCCTCTTTGGGCTCATCAGATCATCACACATATATCTACTGAATGTTCATCAGGTCATGCACATGAGTGATAACAAGTTGGTGTGTGAGTATTAATGCCAACGTTAATACCCCCACACGCATACTGCTACGTGATTACAGATGGCTGCTCGATATTGTCCAGACTACAAAGTTTTTTTTATTAAATAAATTATTTTCTGGTGGTTTTCATTTATATTTTTTTTTGTTCCACACTGTAATGATTATATAATTATTTATGATTATTTCTGTTAAGATTTTTTTAAGTGCCGTAAAAAAATTACATTTTTACAATTTATTGTTCTGTGGAGTGTAACAACTACTGTCGGGGCCAAAGTATGTTCATCACGACCAATATAAACTACTCAAAACGAATAAGGAGACATTTGTTAAATATACGGAAATTTTGTTTACATATTATGTATTTAAACAAAATGTTGGAGTTATGTTTAATTAAAAGTACTCTTTGAGTAGACAACACGATTGCAACGCATTGATAACGATTTTTTAGGAAAAAATGACATTATAGTTTTTAACCTCAAATTGTTTAATTAAAAATAATCAAATTTATTGAAAACAAAAACATTTAATAATGGGTATGACTTCCTCTAACCCGGATAACTTCTGCGCAACGACGAGGCATGCTTTTTATTAACTTTCTAATCCTGTTCTCACTCCTGGATAAGAATTTCTTCGACCTGAGATTCTCTATGGGTTCGTGTTCCCGTAGCCGTCTTCCCAATTCGTCCCATAAGTGTTCTATCGGATTTAGGTCCGGACTATTAGATGGCCATTTCATCAAATGAATATTGTGGTCGTCAAAGAAATTTCTCACTATCCTTGCTATGTGAGGTCTAGCGTTATCTTGTTGCAGGATGAAATCCGGTCCCATATTTTCAGCGAAGGGGGTTCCACAATGTCTGTTAAATAACGTAGAGCCGTTAATGTTCCTTCTCGAAACACCACTAATTCGGTGCGACCATTTAAAGATATTCCGCCCCAATCCATAATGGACGCTCCACCAAATGCAACGGTTTCTTGTACAGTGGAGTCTAAATAACGTTCACCTTGGCGTCTCCACACACTCGTCCATCGTTATACCCTAGTCAAAACCTGGACTCGTCCATAAACAGTACGTTACTCCACTATTCCAGAGTCCCGTTGAGATGTACTTGCCCAAAGTTTCGTCGGTCTCTTCTATGCGCTGGTGTTAAACGAGGTACCTTCGCTGGTTTCTTTGCATGCAGCTGAGCTTCATGGAGTCTATATCGATTGGTTCTGTTCCCAGTTGCCGCTACCAATTGATTTTGAAGAACTGTCGCGGCAATTCTACGTTCGCGAATTGCCCAACGAGTTAATAAGCGGTCTTCTCGGGGAGTAGCCGACCTTTCTCGTTGAGGGTAAGGTCGCCTTCGTGTAATGCCATACTCTAAATGCCTAATCCATGCCCTGGATATAGCGGAATGACTTACATTCAACAATTGAGCTGCCCATCTTCTTGAATGGCCTTCTTCAATTAATGTCACTGCCTTAGCTATCTGAATAGCATCAAAGTACACTCTTTGTACTTCTTCTACCCAATACATCATCATGTTTCACACGAGAATTACAACCCGATATTAAAAATAAAGTTCTGGTTATATTCAAACTTTAAGCATTTTTTCGTTTTTATTACGCTTTTATTGTTTATTTCACGTAAATGTCAAATAAAAAGCGACTACTTGATAGAGAAGTTATATTTAAGAATTCAGATATTGTGACCGAATTGTATTTAATTTCATAAAGTTTTATGTAAAATAAAGACATATATAGAAGTGTCTCTTTTTTTCGATTTGAGTAGTTTATTAAAAATAAATTTTACCAAGTATTTAATTTTTGACAGTGAGTTAAAAATTGCTGTATTCTAGGCCCATGTTTCCCCGCAAGGGGTAAGGCGTATCAGCGACACGAGTTATTTCGCCAGGACCGTTCCAAAACTTTTCTGGATTATTTTCCCCGTTTCATTAATTCTATTTTTTGTAACAGACGTAAATAATAATTTAATTGCGTCATAATGTTAATGTAATATTTATTTTTGTAAATAATTATAATAGACGCATATAAGAATACTATTCATTTGATACAAATCACATATTTGTTGATTTACTGTTTCCATTTTTAGCAACAGTGTATTAACTAACGAATACTGTCCAACTCTGCATATTCATAATATAATTGTAAATGGAATATTGGTATTATTTCGGTATAAAGTCTCTGACAGTAGTAGTTGTTTGGATTGGTTATGGACCTAAAGTAAAATTAGTATTGTCTGTAAACCTTTGAATGGCGTTAATATGTTACCCAGATATTCAACAGCTATGCATGAGGCAGTAATGGAATTGTTAGGAGTATTATCCCCTGTAATCAGGAAAATATGCGTATTTTGTTATTACATCGTTTCTATCTCCTTTGTCTGTAAGGCCAGTGTTTAGGGCCTTATATTTCGCGTTTCAACATGTGAGGCGTGTATTTAGCCGAATTAGGGCCAGTTGTTCAACCTTGGTTTAAACCAAGTTTTAATTTGAACCCGGTTTAATGAAAAATCAGATTGTACCAGCCAGGTTTTACGCTAAACGTTGGCTTAAGTGTGAGTTTTATAAAGCGCACTTGCTTGAGAGTTTAAGTGCGAGTTTAAGGACAAAACGCAGCAGTCCAGTCTGAAACGTCAAAACTTGCTACTACCTAACCTTAAAGAAGGGAGCCCAAATGGAAAATTATAACGATTTGACGGATGATGAAGACTTCTTGGAGTTAATAGAGCATATTTTGATTCCCAGAGCCCCCAAACAATACCAACAACGTCCTAATCATTTTGAAGTTTGGAATGAAAAGCAATTTATTGCAAGATTTCGTTTATCCAAAGTTGTTGTGTCTTTAATAACTGACGAAATTACACATAAGATATGAAATAATTCCGAGAGGCAGGTTTTTTTATAGTGACCTAATAGTTGCAAGCGTTTTATGCAAATTTATTCTACTCATGTTGTAGGAATCACGCTGTGACTCCTTCAGAAATGGTGCTAGTTACGTTGAGGTTTTTGGCAACGGGCAGTTTTCTACAAGTAGTAGGAAATTCATTGGTATTGACAAATCAACAACAAGTCGTATTGTAAACAAAGTAATGACGGCACTAGCAAGGTTACGACCCTAACTCATTAACATGCCGTCTACACCAGATGAAATTTCACACATAAAGCAGCAATTTTACACAATTTCCAGATTTCCTAATTGCATTGGGACGCTGAACTGCACTCATGTTAAAATACAGAGTCCAGGTGGAGAACAAGGTGAACTATTTCGTAACTGAAAGCAATATTTTTCTTATAACGTGCAAGCAGTATGTGATGCTTCACTGAAACTTTTAGACATTGTTTGTAGGTGGCCAGGTTCAGTCCATGGTTCCAATATTTTTGCAAACTCTAGAATTAGGGCGAGCTTAGAAAACTTTGATTTTGGAGATAATAATGTTATAGTTGGTGACAGTGGCTATGGTATAAGATCATATTTGATAACACCGTTAAGACATCCGGAAACCCAAGCAGAAAATATTTTTAATGAAAGACAAATTAAAACGCGAAATCCAATTGAAAGATGTTTTGGGGTATTAAAACGTCGTTTTCCAATACTTGCTCTAGCTATTAGATTAAACAGACAAAAAGTGGAAGCTGTTGTATTAGCATCTGCGGTGCTAACATTGCAATCGAAATGGGGAGAAATCATGGAATTTGAGTATGACGAGGAAGTGGAAGCAGAAATACAATTAGCTGTAGATATTAACCATAACATTCTCGAAGACAATATACAGTGTGTTTCACTTAAGAGTGTAACACCATCATATCTTTTTTATTTCTAGTCCAATTTTAGTAATTTTTTTCCCAAACGTAGAATACGTATTGTTCTATTTACTCCCAAAAAACCAGTTGTCTTTTTTAAATGCAACGCAACCTGCGGTGGCAAAATAATAATAATAATAATAATAATAATAATAATTTATCTTTATTTTGGCGGAGTCCAGCTAAAGCTGCTCACACTCAACCTTGTGATTTATAATTATAAATAAAAAATACATCCATTAATAATATATGATAAATAAAATTAGATATATGCGCTATAAAAACAACAAGAAAAACTAAACACTAATTTGAAGCAAAAATAATAAAAAGAAAGACATAATAAACCGCAAAAAGACTTCACCTGTTTTAAGCAAATATCAATCTATATTATTAATGTGAAGTAGCTTGATTTTGTAATAGCAAATCTTTTAAATTCTTTTTAAAAGATATCAAATTCAATGTTTTAACATATACTGGAATAGCGTTATACAGTGTTTGTGCTGAGTAAGAAAATGATCGCTCGAACATGGCGAAGTGGTGCTGAGGAATCATTAGTAGGTTTGTAAATCTCAGATTTCTGTTGTGCACGTTACATCTTTTAGTCAGCATAAGTTTTAAATAGTATGGGGTACCAGTAGTTAAGACTTTATGGATAAGTGTACATATATGAAGTGTTCTACGGTTTTGCATATTCAACCACCCTAGTTCAACTACCTTATGCGACACATGATCGTACCTTCGTAGCCCGTAAACAAACCGAGTACACGCATTTTGTATTCGTTGGATTTTCGTTTTATATTCCAAATCCAGACACGGGCCATAGACAACATCGCAGTAATTGAAATTTGATAATATTAAGGAATCACACAGTGTGGATTTAAGTTTACGATTTAAAATATTTCTATTTGCATAAAAACATTTAAGTGTTGAGAAGGATTTTTGTATTAATTTATTTACATGAGCATGAAATTTTTATTTTGAATCTATATATAGTCCTAGGTTTTTAACATTATCTGATGTTTTCAATGTATTACCATCAACCTTAATATCTATGTCATCTATGACCCCCTGGCTACGTTAAAAAAAAACAATTATTACAGATTTCTTATGGTTTATATTGAGACTATGAGCTTTTGACATTTTAACTAATTTATCTATATCTTTGTTTATACACTCTACACTCGCCTTTGGATTATTTAAATTAAAGCTATAATACAACTGACTATCATCAGCGAAGAAATGGGGTGTACAGTATTTAATTGCATTTGAAAAATCAATTGTGTATATTACAAATAATAAAGGAGATATTATTGATCCTTGTGGCGTACCACACGAAATCTCAACGAAGGAGGATACACGATTTTCAACTTTAACGCAGTGCATCCTTTTACTTAGATATGAATTTAACAAGTTACAGGCATCCTGTCAAACCCTAGATATTTTAATTTTGCCAATAAAAGCCGATGACTGATGGTGTCAAAAGCCATGGAGTAGTCAAGCAAAGTGAGAATAGTCACCATATCTTTATCTAATGCCCCAATAACATCATCAGTCACTTTAATTAAAGCACTTGCAGTGCTATATCCCTGCCTGAAACCCGATTGTAATTTAGGTAATAAATCTACTGTTTGGAGATATTGTGTGATTTGTTCGCTCATTGCTTTCTCAATAACCTTGGATAGCACGGGCAAGATACTTACTGGTCGCAGGTCAGAAAGTTCTTTGGCGTTATTCGTTTTACAGAGAGGAATAATGATTGCTTGTTTCCATAACTTAGGAAAGTCCCCCGAGATAAAACATTTATTGATTAAGTGTCGAATATAGTCTGAAATAACCGGCAGACACATATTAAGCATGGTGACTGATATATCATCTACGCCACACGCATTAGTTTTTATCTCAGCAACATATTTCACATCACATGTATTTATAAGTGTAAATTCGAATATCTTTGACTTACTATGTTTGTTATTCAAGTAGAAATTCATCGTTTCTGCTGGTGGTTCTCTAGAGCTAGTGGATGCTGCAAAGTAATTATTTACATTTTCGGGATTGTTTAAATGCTCAGGAATTTCAAGACAGTTCTTTTTACGGGTAACATTAAATTCATTTAAGGTTCTCCACATTAATTTACTATTATTGTGATTTTGTATATATTGTAGCTAACCTTTTTTTTCTTGTCTGATAGCATTTGTTGTAAAATTTCTGATCTGTTTATAGTTATACCAATCTGTATTTAATGTTGACTGTTTAAACTTAGATAAAACGGTTTTCCGCAATTTAATTAGCTCTTTTACAGCGTACGTCAACCAAGGTGCCGGCGGCTTACTAATGCGTACATTCCTAATAGATGCATGGATATCAAATAGCCTTAAAATATTTTCATTTAAGAATTGTGTGATCATGTCCACAGTGTCCATGTTATATACTCTGTACCAGGGTATAGATTGCAAATCTTCCATAAAGTTAGGCATATGTATATCTTTAAAGTCCCGACATGTGCGTATTGTTTGTTTTTGTTTGAATTTTACAATGGCAATAAACGGCAAAAATCAAGAAATCACTTTAGGGATTTTTTTATCGAAAAATTTTACTAGTAATAATTGATCAGAATTGCCCAAAAACCCCATATCCGAAATTTCATGAAAATTAAAAATGTTGAAATTTTCCGTAAAAGTCCATAAATACTTATTATTAGCTGCGCCGAAAAAAGTATGGTGTGAAAATTTTGTTTAAAATAAAACCTGAACTGTCAAAGTTGTTTAAAGTTGTTGTTGTTTAGGCGCAGCCACCTGTCCAAATAATATTTACCGAATTGGAATTACTTTTGAAGAAAATTTTAACATTTTTAATTTTCATGAAATTTTGGATTTGGGCAATTCTGAACAATTATTACTAGTAAAATTTTTCGATAAAAAAATCCGTAAACTGATTTCTTGATTTTTTCCATTTATTTTGCCATCGTAGGCTGCTTTGCATTTAAAGAAGATAATAGGTTTTTTGGGAGTAAATAGAGCATAAGTATTCTACGTTTGGAAAAAAATACTAAAATTGGACTAAAAATAAAAAAGATATTATGGTGTTACACTCTAAAGTGAAACATCTACATACAGTGTAGATGTAAATCAGAATAATGTTGTTCGTCATAGATTAATATTAAATTATTTCGAACACCTATTATAAAATAACTAAATGAATTTAATGGAAAAACAGTTGTTTTATGGTTGGTACATTTGGTAAATTCCCGTTTGTGTTTTTCACGCATCTGTTGCAATATATTCTGATGCAACTCTGCATGTTTCATTTCCAGGGCATGCTTTTCATTTTTATGAGCCATGGTTGACTCATGCTCCCGTATGAAGCACTCCTCTTGTGTTCTCACATACAGCTGTTTTTTTGCTGCGCACTGCCCTAGTTTGGACTTCAAATCGCCCGTTCGACAATAACCTGTAAAAATATTTAATAAACAAACTTTGTTAATTAAAGAAAAATGACCAATTCTATCTCGTTTGTCTGTAAGGCCAGTGTTTAGGGCCTTATATTTCGCGTTTCAACATGTGAGGCGTGTATTTAGCCGAATTAGTATCTGAAAATGTATCAATTGATTATTCACTATTACAAAATAATTGTCAGTGGCTCACCAATACTACCTGAAACTAATGTAGCCCCTTCATTAGTTTTCGTGTTAGAGATGATAATGATATTGGGAGTTGTAGTCGGTTCGTTGGTTCTGGTGTCAGACACTTCGATAGAACTGCTGTTGGGAGTTTTAAAGATAATGTCGTTCTCGACTGCAGCGTCAGTATTATTAATCGCATCTAAATAATTACAAACAAAATAAATACTCATAGAAAATTACTAATTGTGGTAAACCATCTATGACATCTGTATCAAATTCAGAGTTGAATCCGTCCACTTGAGATGAAATAATGTCGGAAACAATATCATCTGTTTCTGAAGGAATCTCGTACCGCGAGCTTGGTCCACCACCAGTCTTATAAAATGTCTTGTCCTGTTAGCTGCGCGTTTCTGTTTTAACACTTTTTTATAATTTTCATATTTCTTCCGTAAGGGAACAGCATCCCGGAACTGCTAGATGTTCCCGACACTATTAAATTCCTTGCAAATTCTGTTCCACGCCGTTGCTTTTATTTTATTGGTGTCGGTATCGTTTCTTTTACATTCTACTTCTTTACCATATTTTGCTACTAATTGTAGCAACAATTTTTCTTCAACTACAGTAAAGTTGGGACAACGTTTTCCTCTTGTATTGTGTACTGCCTCAATTTTCTACATTATAAATGACCCGTAACTATTAATAAATTGTTATGAAGAATATCATCAACAAATATGTACTTACTAATACTTTATTCTTCTTTATAACTTTACTGTACACAAATTTATAATTCAATAGACGAAGCTAATGAATAGCTGATCGTTAAATGGCCATTCACATTGCTTTCAAAATGGTGATAAGTATGCAACGAACACATTTCCAGTGCTGCCAACAGTGCTCACATGATATAAACTTAGTTTAGTTAAGCGGAAACTGTTCCACGAATGTACAACGTATATTTGAACTTGGTTTACTTTATAAACCTGGTTTTCTAAAGCTCGAGTTTAAGCCCATTTTGAACAACTGACCCTTAGTTTGCATTGTTTTAATGATCAAAGTATTCTTTAAGTTTGGTCTGTCAGAATGTACGTTTGTTTTGTCGTAATAAAAAACTTATTTTTTTTATAAATCTTTCCATTGCGTTATAACAACGTTATCAGGTTATGGGCCCAGTGTAAATATTGTTAAACATGGGTGAATCATCGTCAGTTAATCTAAAAACCGGCATTCCATCATTCGATGGAACATATTTTGACAATTGGCGCTTTCGCATCGAAACTGCACTCGATGAGAAAGGTTTAGCAAAATATATCGAAGAAAGTTTGGAAAAATTCGGCTAGAGGAAAAGAAATGCAAAAACATACTCGTTCAAAGTGTTCATGACAGCCAGTTGGAAAACATCAAAGGAAAATCTACGGCAAAGGAGATGATTGATGGATTGGCAGGCATTTTTCAACGAAAGACTATTGCAGGCCGAATGATGTTGGAACGAAAACTGCACACGATGACATACACTGAGGGCGACGAAATGAAAGATGGCATATTAAGTTTTGATCGAACAATCCGTGATTTGAAGGCTTATGGAAAAGAAATGTATGATGCAGACGTTGCTATTTCTTTGATGCTCACATTACCAAAATAGTACGATACGTTGGTGACTGCGATCGAAACGATAGAACAGAAAAAACTCACATGTTTTCGTTGTGGTCGGATAGGCCGTATAAAATCGCAATGCAAGAAACCGAAGAAAAAGAGCACCAATAAGAAGAATTTTACAAACAAAATAAATTCGGAAAACGGCTGTGCAAATACTACGACATCGACAGAAAATGTTGTTTCATTGAGCGCGTTCAGCGAGTGTGCACATGAAGTAATTATTGCACAGCATACAGTAGGAGCATGCACAAAGGTGCCTAAGAAAATGAATCAAAGCAGAGATGTACCGATCAAATTCATATTGGACTCTGGTGCTACGGAGCACATGGCAAACAACAAATTGTTTTTCAACGAGTTGGTGAATATTAATGATATAAACATTTCAGTTGCTAACAAAAATGCAAGTCTGTTTGCGAAGCAACGAGGTGACATTTTCGTGAAAACGTTTTATAACGGCGATTGTGATACAAAGGTAATCAGAGATGTGTGTTAGGTCATTCAGTGACATGAAAAAATTTGTAGATCGACAAATTGTCAGTGGTTTGGAGTATTTAATAGATGGCGAGAAGAAGTTTTTGTGAATCATGCGTGCTTGAAAGCAGTCAAGGTTGCCATTTCCATACAAAAGGGAAGCGAGATCGAGGCGGATTCTAGGATTGATTCATAGCGATGTTTGCGGGCCATTTCCTGTTCCTGCACATGATGGTTCGAAATATTTTGTTTCGTTCACTGATGACTATTCACGTGCTACAATGGTGTTTTGTATTGCGGAAAGGAGCGAGGTTATATAATCCTGAAATGAACTCGGTGGCTGAGTGATTGAATAGAACCTTGGTAGGAAAGGCAAGAACGGTGCTGGGTGCAAGTCATTTGGACAAGAAGTTTTGGTCAGAAGCGATTTTAACGGCAAATTATGTCCAACCAGTGCGTACGGGAAGCAGTTTGTCGACAAGACTTCAGCAGAAATTTGGTATAGGACTAAACCTAATATGTCAAATCTTCGAGTATTTGGCGCAACATGTTATAATTACATTTAGGCGGAGAGGCGATCGAAACTTGATGCAAAATCAATCAAATGCATCATGTTAGGTTATGCACCTAATGGCGCATATCGATTATGGAATGTTGAAGATAAAAATTGATAATCGGTCGCAATGTGATATTCAATGAAGCTTCTATTTTGAATCAACAACACATAATCGATAACACATAATCAGATGGCGAAATCGACAAATATAAAGCATGTCTTGTGGCAAGAGGATTTTCGCAAATAGCTGGATTTGATTACAACGAAACTTATGCCCAGTCGCAAAATTAATGACTATACGAATTTTGTTATTGATTGCGACTCAGCGGGACATGCATGTACATCAAATGGATGTTAAATGTGGATTTTTGAACGGTGATCTGTCAGAGGACATTTACATGGAATTACCTGAGGAGTTCAAAAATGGAAGCAAGGTGTGCAAACTCAACAAGGCGTTGTACGGACTTAAGCAAGTATCACGTACTTGGAATGAAAAGTTGAACTGTTTAATGGTAAAACTAGGTTTCAAACGTTGTGCATCGGATCAATGTTTGTACATAAGGAACAAAAATTATGGCGAATGCTTTGTGTTGCTCTATGTGGACGATTTACTAATCGTCAGTCGTGATCAACGGAATATAAGCATCATCAAGGATTTGCTGAAGAAGCAGTTCGATATGACCGACACCGGCAAAATAAATACATTCTTGGGAATGCACATTGAACAAAACGTTGAACAAGGTACGATAATCTTAAGCCAGACGCAGTATTTGCGTAACGTTTTCAGGAAATGTGGAATGAACGACTGTAAAAGCCTAGCAACTCCAATTGAAGTTGGGTCAAATCTCGGAAAAGGAAACCCAAACGAGTTACCTGACCTGAGTACCGTATCGAGGATTAATTGGACGTTTGACGTATGTAACGCTTACGACACGACCAGATCTGTGTGCGGCAACGAACTTTTTCAGTCGTTTTCAGAGCTGTTTTACTACTGGGCATTTTACATATGCAAAATGCATTTTGCGATACATCAAGGACACCCTAGGCTTGAAAATGATGTTCACACGGAACGAGAACGCAAATTTGTTGATTGGTTTCACTGATGCAGATTGGGCTAATGATCAAAACGATAGAAAGTTTTCAAAATATATATGTTTTCAAAATCTTCAACAACGTTGTCAGTCCTGCATCTAAAAAGCAAGGCACCGTTAGTCTCTCATCAACAGAAGCAGAGTACATGTCACTCGGACAAGGTATTTGTGAAGCAAAGTGGATAATAAGTTTATTAAATGAAATGAAGGATGTGCCGAGCCAACTGTCATTTATGAGGACAATCAATCATGTATCAAGGTGGCAGAGGAGCCACGTGAACGTAAAAGAATGAAACACATCGACACACACAACACAACACAAAGTATAATTTCATTCGTGAGGTGATTGCAAATCGGGAAATAAAGCTGGAATTCAAGCTAAGTGGGGATCAACTGGCGGATATAATTTCATATATATATATATATATTTCATTAGAGAAACGGATTTGAATTTAATTGCTTAGTATTTAATTTAGCTAACAGTTAAATTCAATTCGGTGCTATTCAGATATTCTTATTTAAATTAAGAGGCGGTGTTGGAATGTGGATATTTAGGCTAATTTAAATGTTCACATTAAACGCATACTTACTACTATATTTAGTGTGCATTGTTTTAATGATCAAAGTATTCTTTAAGTTTGGTCTGTCAGAATACGTTTGTTTTGTCGTAATAAAAAACTTATTTTTTTATAAATCTTTCCATTTCGTTATAACAAAGTTATCAAACTGGACCATCTCTTCTATAAACTCAGGCTCAATGTCCTCGGAATAATGTTCCCCAAACTTTGTACAAGCCTCTCTAATTCCATTGTTGGTCGAGAAATCAGTCAGAAATCTAAACAGAGAATTAATTTCCCGGTAAGTTTCTAATCGCCGCGACAATTCTGTATACAGCATGTGTAGTACAGGCAAATAAGTTTCAATTTTTAACTTCTCCTTTCCTCTGTGCACAACGTTTTCTGCAGATCTGTCATCGTGATGCCTTTTCCTTCTTCGCACACGCTGATTTTCATCACTGTATTGGGTATCAGTTTTCGCATTTGCCGTCATCTCGTAATCGTCAAATAATTCTCGCTGTGAAAGTAAAAAATCTAAAAGCGATTTTAAACGATCGACTGCTGTTCGAAGTTCAATAGTTGTTTTTTTTTGAGAGATACACTGACACCATTGATTCGATCTAGTCCTTTAATAGACATCTGGCCTCGTAAATCACTTGTGGTGTCTAAATCTCATGGCCAGCAATAGACTGCAAAGCTTTCTGGAAACGGTGGTAACCTTTCGACAAAGCTTTAGTCGCATCAGCCTTTGCACATCACCGTGTGTCGGATACTTTTTCAGAACGAATGACGAGTATTGCTTACGTTCATCATCTTTTTCAAAATATTGAGCCTAATTGCCCAGCGATGAGTTGACGCCTAAAAAAGTTGTTTAGTGCCTGTACAAATCGGAAGAATGAGATTACTCCAACGCAGCTTTCGCATTCAGTGAATGCGCTGTCCATAGAACGTAGTATGCGAGGTGATTTATTTTCTTAATATGCGCCTGTAGACCATTGTAACAACCAGACATATTTGACCCAGTATCGTAAGAATGGCCTCTCAAATTTTTGATATCAATGTTATATTGGCTTAAAATATTTTAAATTGTGGTGGCTAATTCTTCCCTTTTGCGACTTTCTATAGGAATAAATGTAAGAAAACATTCTGCTACTTCTCCACTTGACGTAACGTATCTCAGCACTACAGTCAACTGATCAGTATGAGATATGCCTGGTGTCGAATCGACGCTTATTGAGAAATATTTGGCTTCAATACTTTCATTAACAATGAATTTTAAAACCTTATTTTCCAATATTTCAATAAGTTCCTCGCAAATCGTTTAAGACAAATATGATTGTTTTCCCTTGCCTACATTACCATATTTAGCTAAATGCGAACTATGGAACGGCTCGTATTCCGCCATTAGAACATCCAATTTGAAATTATGATTGGCTTTGAGCTTTACCAAAACGAACACATGGAAAACAGTACACCTTTCCAGTAAATGGAGAATACATGAGCCACTCTCGCTTAATTTTACCACCACTTACCACCACATAGATTGAGAACAAAATCTTTTGCTATCGTCGTATTGTCGGCTTGAAGCAAAAAAATCACACTAAAGTGTCGACATTCCTTAGTGTCTCTAGTACACCAAAAATCTTGTATTTAGTAGGTAATATTTTGCCATATCAATGTCATTCTGGTACTCTACTCCAAGATGGACTACATTTCGGTATAGTAATGGGACCTCGGTCTCGACGTCACTTTCTTCTGAACCCACTAAAGTAGCTGTTTCTTGATCCTGGCCAGTCTGTTCAGAACACTCGTAAGGAATCTCGACTGGTTCCGAACCACTTTGCTGTTTTTTCTTTCTCCGATGTTTTGTTCCTGAAAGAAAAGGTAAATAAATAATCGTATGATTTGAGTGCGGACGTGAAATTTACAAATAACATTTGGCATTTACTTATCTATTGAAATAAAATTAACTAAACCACAATACTTACCTATCTAGATATTTTTATCATTACATCATTTATTAATTTTCTGCCTTGCTATTAGGCGAACGGAGAGAAAATGAAAAACGGCGCGAGATGATATAGTAACAATTTCAAAAGCAGTAGCCTTACTATCGGTGCCAAAGTAATAGTCCCGTTTGAAGACGTTTATCAAAGAAACCGTTTGGGGAAAAAAAAATAAATATACATTGTTACAACCACAAATCATTTCTACGTAACATACTGTAAGTTCAAATTTTTGTGCAGGGACGTTTAGAAGTAATCATTAGGGAAGTGCAAAAAAGCATAAGATTTTTGCGATATCTAACGGATAGCCGACTTTACATTTTTTTTTACTTAACCGTTCAATAAAAAAAATTGAAACTTCGACTGGACGTAATCTGACATGTTGTGCACAGAGGGGAATTTTAATTTTTTCAACGTTATAAATAGTTTAGCCGCAAATTGTAGTTTTTGTGATCTGTGTTATCTCCTTTACAAGATATCGCACGAAAGTGGAATTTATTTTTAAGGAAACATCAACTTGTACCTATCTCGGAACACGTATTGAAATTTAATTGTATAAATTGCATAAATGCATAAATTCAATACATCCTTAATTTTAAAAGTATTATTTCCTGTTGCAACTTTATATTTCACGTATGCCCAAATTAATTCAATACCATTACATTCGCAATGAGCTACAGGTAACGAGAATAATTTCACATCGTCACCTCTTACTTGCTTTGCAATAGTTTCTAATAGTAATACATTTTGATAACGTGGCTGTGGCTTAGTCAATTTTGAAAACAATAGTAATTCACGGAAGTGCCACCTTGTTTTTCAGTAACCAAGCACTCATGTCGTTTCATTTCCTCCCGGACAATCTAGGGTTCCTAAAATCAGGATCTAGCATTGTATGATAAGGAGCTTGATCTATCATAATTATTGATTTTGCTGGTATTACCGACAGCACGTGCCGGTACCATTCCTCATAATATTGTTTATTCACTTCTGATGATAGTTGGCTTTTTTCGCCTATAAAGCATTTACGGCATCCTTCCAAAGATCCATTCTCGTTACCAATATATAAAATGATTACCCTTTGACCTGGACCAGATGGTCGCTTTATACCGCCTCTATAACCGGTTACATATTGAACGCGATAATATTATTGTCAAAAGTATCCTTATTATCCGGGTTTACTTTTTCAACCCATCCGAACTGTCGAGCATGATTTGCACCACACCAGGTTTCGTCCGCGTAGAAGATTTCCCATTCCTGATTTCTGTACTTTTGAAGAGATGTCAAGAAATTAGCTCTCTAAGCAGTTATGTGAGGGTATTCCATTAACACCGGTGTAATATCGAGCACGGACCCGAACCTTGTTGGGGAACTAGTGTGTGGTTATCCAAAAACAATATTTAGTATTAAGTTAGTTTTAGTGTCGCCATTGACGATTTTAGTGTTAGTGCCATCGTAAACTGTAGTGTATAGTGATAGTTTTAGGTTAAAAACCAGAACTTCCAAAGCAAGACTGGCTCCGCCTCCTCGGGCGTGGCGAAGAAAAAGCGCGGGAAATCCCGCGCCACCGGTGACGCGAGAACTCGCATTCGTGAAAGTGCGCGAGTACGAATCGCCGAAACAAACATCAGTGCCCAACCGGCGGAGGCACCCGCGATACCCGAGACGTCCGCGGCATCCGCGACGTCCGATACACCGGACACACAAGTCGCGACCGACAACGCTAGCATGGAGCAGGACGAAATCCTCGAGAACCCGATATCAGCGCGTGGTGAGATTGAAAATCTCATCTCGCAATCCATAAAAATGTGCGACGAAACCAACAACGCGCGAAATGTATCAACTACGTCAGTGCCGACGTCAAACCGATTCGCGCCACTGACGACATTACCAACGGACAACGCCACCCCCACGACAGCACAATGGCCCCAGCGAAGGCCAAAAGACCACCGCCAGTAGTTCTGCATGCCCAGCCAACAAGACATGCAGACTTCATCAAAAGCGTTGCCTCCACCATAGGGAGCAACAATTTTTATATAAGATATGCGGCCTCTAGAGTCAGCATCCATACCCACAACAAGGCTGAGTACGATAAATTAATTGGTCTAAACAAAATAGAATACCACACATACACGCCAGTAACCGAAAAGTTGCGAGCACACGTCCTGGGGGGATTAGCAGGAGATGCTATAATCGAGGAAATACATCAAAAGACTGGACAGAAACGGGCGCGAGGGTGGGGTGGCCGTTCTGATTAGGAGCGGGATACCCTTCATTCGTGTCCGGAACGACGCCACGTCACCTGGAACTTATTTCAATTAAATTCCAGAACGACTTTACGCTGACGGCCTGGTATAACAAACCGACGGCACGAATCACGCAACGAGACCTCCAGGCGCTCTGCTAGGTATTTCGAGAAGGACATTAGTGGTGGGAGACCTTAACGCTAGACACCGAATGTGGAATTGCCTCAGAAACAACGCTAACGGGACGACGCTACATGACTACGTACAAATACATAACGCATTCGTGGCATTTCCAGACACACCAACGCATCATCCGACAAACGGAGCGCGGCCGACGACGACGGACATCGCGGTGGTGAGGAACGTGGTGAATATCTCGGACCTCATCACCGTGGAGGACCTAAATTCAGACGATTTCCCGGTCACTTTTCAAGTGGGCGGGGCTAAACGCGACAGACGACGAATCACAGTGACGGATTATAGTACTGCGAACTGGCCGTTGTTCCGAGACACATTAGACCGCCGGGTGTTTATAAACCGCGACCTGGACACGCCGGACAAACTTGAGGACGCTGTCACCGTACTAACCGTACTAAAATCGAACGATTGACCCGTAAAAACATGACATGCTCCCCGCGCATATCCTGCAAGACATTAAGGACCGAAACAGACAGCGAAAAATCTGGCAAAGGACTAAACTAGATGTGGACAGACTAAGAACAATCGAACTGACGAGATACATACGAAACAAAATTTGGTCCCACCGAAATGATACGTGGACACGAAAACTAACGCAACTGATCGCCAGCGACGTATCCCTCTGGCACGTGGCGACACGGCTGCGGAAGAAATTCCAGCCGGTGCCGCCATTAGTGTATGGGGGGGGGGGGGGGTGAAATGACAAACGAGCGGAAAGCGGAAATCTTTGCTTCGACCTTTGAACAGATACACGATATTGGATTAAACGAACTAACTGACGAACAAGCGGACATAGTCGAGTCTGTCAGGACAGCCGCTCGATTGACAGAGATGACAACGACGACGGGGAGTCCATTAAAATGGCATCTCCCCGGGAAATCTATAAAATAATTAAAAAGCAAGGTCCACTAAAAGCCCCGGGACTAGATAACATTCAAAACAAAATCCTTCGGAACCTCTCCCGGAAAGCCCTAGTCCAACTGACGTACATCATCAATGCCATTCTAACCCTGCAGCATTTTCCAAGCCACTGGAAAAATGCTGTAGTTATTCCTATTCCTAAGCCAGAGAAGCAACGCGACAAACCGGACAGCTACCGACCCATTAGCCTCCTCAGCTATCGAAGGTGACAGAGACAGTGATCAACGATCGACTGAGGGATTATGTCGAAAGGCATGGCCTCTTACGAAACGAGCAATTTGGTTTCCGAGGCGGACACGACACCGTATAGCAAGTGGCAAGACTTGTAACCGACATACGTACGGCTTTCAATCGGAAATAAGTTGTGGCAATGACATTACTGGACTTGTACAAAGCATTTGACAGGGTATGGATAGACGGACTTATCTACAAACTAATTACCTACGGATCCATTCATACCTGAATGACAGACAATTTCAGATAAGACTCGATCATATGCCAGACTCGATCATATCAGTGCCCAGGGATCCGTCCTTGGTCCGCAACTGTTCTCATTATACATTAACGACATGCCGACTCACGACGACACATCAATCGCATTATTCGCAGACGACACGGCCATATATTCAGTATCATCCTCAGAAATCGTAGCACATGCGAACATAGACAATCACATGAGGGGACTCGAACGATATTATTCCGACTGGAAACTGACTGCAAATCCGACTAAATGTGAGACGTTCACATTTACGCGATGATACAGGCGGTATGCAATACCGAATCCGACAAAGATTAACGGTATTGCAATACCGATCAAAACGACAGTGAAATACCTAGGAGTAACACTAGACACTAAAACGACATTTGGTGCACATATAAAAGAAGCGAACCGACTCGGACACGCCGCCCTAAAGACCATCTACGCGCTGGTCTTCGAGGGCAGCAGACTTCAAACTGAAAACAAACTGTTACTTTACAAAACAATTATAAGACCGATGGTGACATACGCGTCACCTGTATTTTTCGGAGCTTCGGCAACGAACCTGAAAAAATTGCAGGTGACACAGAACAATTGTCTCAGGTTCGCCCTGGGCGCTGACCGATACATACGGATACGTGACTTACACGACCAAGCGGACGTGGACATGATCGTACCGTACATGACGAAGTTGGCGGACTACTAATACAGACAATTACACAACAAAGACATTTAACAAGTCACACGCACAAACTACCATACGAAACGTTGGACCTGTATAACGAAGACAGGACTGATTAACGCACGAACAACCACGCAACCATACCAAAAAACAGGACGTACAGGCCGGGTTTTTTGAAAGTTTCCCGTCGACTTCACTATAACAGACGCAACGGACGTACTGAAAACAAAACTTTTGACAATGTCAAGGGAAGCACCTTACATGTTTTTAATTGTTAGTTCCTAAATGTTAACTACTTAATAAGCGTTGTTTCGTAGGTGTAAGTTATTTTAAATGTGTTTTGTATGTAATATTTGTTGTAAATATTATGTTTGTGGGAAATTTTTAATAAAAACATTTGGATTTGGATTTGGTGAAATATGTAGTTTCATGTTTTTTAACCATCGGTATAATGTTCTCTGCGGAAATTCTAGTAAATCTGGAACTTCAGTTGTAATTTCAGAGTACAATTCTTTTACAGTCGGAAATTTCCGTTCCATATAAAAGTTGAATACCTTTCTTCTTATTATCCATTGCAAAAATTCGTCACATTCTATTCTTTTTTGCCAGTTTTTGGTGTAATAATTCATTACTTAACTGTTCTTGACTCCAACAGCTTTAGCCGTTATTTCCACGACTTTCTTCAGCTCAATAGTTGGTCCATTCTTATCTTTTTTGTCTGGAAAAAACTGTCTTACATTTATTATTACTTGTTTGTTTTCTTTAATACAATGCTTCGGCATTTTTGCATAAATAATAGTACATTGTTTATAAATAAAGATATTCAATAACTGGAAAATAAATAACATTTTATGCTTTTATATGAATCTGTTATCATTATTTACCAGTTGTGTATTAATTATCATGTTATTAAACCTGTTTATAATCAACAGCCGTATCCGCATTTGAGCCGTAGATTTGCTTATATGTCAATAATACCTTCACGCTTATTCAAAAATTTAATAATTTCATTTTAATATTTATATATTTCATGAGTGAACTGTTTGAATTTAATTCCGATACAAATGTTGCATATCGCAGCGTTGGTCGCAAAGGGTAGAATCCGGTCTCGGCAGTAAATAAGCGATAAGAGATTGCGCGGTCGCCAAAAACTTCATTTCACTTTACAAATATTAAATAACAGGTACAATTAAATTTCAATACGTGTTCCGAGATAGGTACAAGTTGATGTTTCCTTAGAAATAAATTCCGCTTTCGTGCGATATCTTGTAACGGAGATAACAGACATCACAAAAACTACAATTTGCGGCTAAAGTATTTATAATGTTGAAAAATTAAAACAAAATTTCCCCCTGTGCACAACATATCAGATTACGTCCAGTCGAGGTTTAATTTTTTTTTGTTGAACGGCTAAGTAGAAAAAAATTGTAAAAGTCGGCTATCCGTTAGATATCGCAAAAATCGGATGCTTTTTTGCACTTCCCTAATGATTACTTCTAAACATCCCTGCATTTGAACTTACAGTATGTTGCGTAGAAATAATTGTGGTTGTAACAATGTATGTTTAATTTTTTTCCACCATGCAGTTTTTTTGATGTAGGTCTTCAAACACAGGGGACTATTACTTTGGCACCGATAGTAGAGACTGGCTTTCATATATGATCATATTTTCATTTCAAAAATTTATTTTTTTTGTAGCTTTAAGTAAAAATCAAATAATTGCAGTATGCAACAAAACGCATTACGACATACGTCCGGGAAACTTTTACAGTAACTCGTCTAAAAATTCCAGACTAGGTTCCTTCGTAACATTTCGACTTGTTACTTTAAAAATAAGTTTCCCGGACTTATAACGTAAATTACTATTTCCGTACTGTACTGTAAAGACGTTACAAGTCGCAAAATACTATGTAATTATAGTTGCCAACAACATTGACAAACTTGATTTTTGTGGAATTTGTAAAAACGATTTCTAAAATTTGTAAATTTCGTCTTTTTTATGATTGCCGGAAAAACTCGTCAGTAAAATCTCTTACTTCACTCGGAGCTTTAAAATACTCGGCACAAAGTGACAGTAATGTGACATTTTCCTGACTTTTATATAAATAACTATTATTCATAATCACTATAGTAATATATCGATTCCGAACCTTTTTGAGCTTTGAAAGTACGTCATTCCTAACCGTCCTTATTCTCCTACGCATCGAAAGTAATCATTTTCTACCCACGGCGAAAAAGTAAGGGCTGCATTGTTTTCCCGCAGTTAGTTCGTAAATAACTATTTCGTTGTCTAAAATTATCGTGGCATTGTTTCGTAATGTTCTAATCTTAATTGTCTGCAGCATCTTGGAATCCTTTATAATTGAGCATTGGTGTATTTAAATTGTTGTCTTAGACATATTTGGTTCCTATAAATAGTGACAATGTCACGTTTGGGCATTTGGCCAACCAAATTGTAAATACTTTTCCGAAATTCTAACTTGTAGGACATTTTGTAAAACTTTGTAAACACAAATGTATTGTCAAACTGCAGGAGAAACTTGACAGATTCTTAATATCCAATGGTAAGTTAATTGCTTTATTTTTAATATGAAAAAGATGATACGAAAAATTTAACACAGCGATATAATAAACCAGCAGCGAATGCAAGAGTGACTTAAAGCATTATCTACCAATATAGCACTGTTAAAAATTAGCAAGTTAAACCGAAGCACAAAAGTCAAAATATACAAGACGTTGATAAGATCGGTTGTGACATATGCCGCTGAAGTTATGACGATGTACAAGGGAGATGAGGAAAATTTATGAATTCTCGAAATTCTCGATTAATATTAGGAGTATTACAATGTCACAAGGGACAAGGCACTGGATGAATCACGAAATAGAAAAGAAACTAAAAAAGGAGGACATTGAGAGGTTTATAGAGGGTTAAAGTATGCCCGTAACACATCATGATGAGAAGTGAGGGAGGTGGAGCAACAAAGCAAATAATGAACGATGGTGGAGAACACATCTAGGGGAAGACCAAGAAGTGGACGGAAGGATGATGTAATAAGAGAGAATTAGAGACTGGACAAAGAAGCTCGATGATAGAAAAAAATGAGTAGAGGACGTATTTAGCAAATCACAATAAATTATGAATATTAAACTATGCAGATAACAGGGACTAATGCCCCCAATGATTATAATACTTCCTTCAGGAATTGAACCATATGTGTATATGTGCAGTTGGCGCAACCCAAGTGTCCAGTGGTGTTATAAAGTGAGGGGAGATTATTAAGAACCTGTTTAATCTACATCATCTATATATTTTCCTCTTTGTACATGTGGCTCCATTCCCATGCCGACTCTGCCCCTTCGGCTCTATCACCCCCTCCGGCTATCCTCCCACTCTCCGCATCTCCTATTCTTCTCTACCTGCAACAATATCATTTTTAGCTATCTCCCTTCTTTTCCTCTCTCCATCTCTCATCTTCCTTAGTTTATCTAATATTTCTATCCCCTCCCCCGTATCTGCTAGCACCGTCCACTTTGCGTTTGCGTTTATAACAACTTCATTTTAGCACCCAAAACAGTGTTAAAATGAAAATTCGAGTGTTAAAATGAGTCTGGTATAATTTTTTTTGGCTGCGTATAACGTCAACGAAATGTCAGTTGTAACTAATAATCGTTGCATTGTTTTCGTTGCACGATTCTTCGATTTTTTTATATTTTTGTTCGTATTGAGAACGCGACTTGATCGGAAGTAAATTTATTAATTTCACAAAAACGTTACCAACCCGCTCAAATATCCCTAAATCTTGAAATGCTTAACAAAGTTTAATTTTTCACGTAAAAAAGGCGCAAAGACAAAAAATAGTATAAAATACAGAAGGCTATTCAGGGCATTCGTCCGTTCAGGCCACTCGCCTTCGGCTCGTGGCAGAATTTCGGACTCATGCCATACTATATTAGTACCGTTTTGTGAAATTGGTATTATCTATAAGGACTCGTGTAAAGAAAAAAATAAAAGAATATAAAGGTACAAAAACAGTTCATTTATTAAAAAAATAAATTAGGAATGTTTTTTAATATTCTATTGCTGAGCCATTGGCTGCCATAACACTTTCCAATCTTCTTGGCATTGATGAAATTAAATGTCGCATGTCGTAGGAATCCACGAGCTATTCCCAAGTATTTTCAATAGCTTCCGATAGTTGATCGCGGTTTGCTGGCCTAGTCTCTTTGATAAATCTTTTTGACTATGAAGCCCCAAACATTTTCTATGGGATTCAAGTCAGGACTTTTTGCAGGCCATGGCAAAAGATTTGTTATTGTCGTTGCCTCACTATCTTACTATTCGCGCCGTATGAACTTTAGAATTATCCTGGTAATAAAAATCAATTGATACAAACTGATTTCTTACATGTTGAAAGGTAAAATAGCCAGGAAAAACATCTCTTACTGATGATAATATCACATTGTCTTCACTTAAAGACCAATTTTCTTTTAATTTTGCTACAGCTCTCGAGTTTTGAGCCTCAGTTAAATGTTGCGACATTTTTGACAGTTTATATGACAATAATTTTAAGAGCTATTACGAACAACTATGATGCAAATGGTAAATCACACCATTACATTTTTACGTGCAGGCAACCTAACAAAAACTAATCACCGGCTATGGCGAGAAGTACTCAGGTTCATGCATAAGTAACCAACCGAGTGGAGTTCGAAGCACATCGTAACCATGGTTTCATCGTAGTTCTTGAAGGTTATATCAAAGATTTTGATATAGAATTGACAGTAAGATTTGAATGATAAGTGCCATGTTATTAACCTTTCGTTAAATGTTCAGTGCGTTGAATTCCGGTCAGAGGTGTTTTCTTTGAAATTTATCGGTTCGAATGGCGATGAACGCGGTAAGTACGTGTTTAATAATAAGCATATTTAAAAATAAATTCCATTCGCGAGTACGTTTAAGCAAACCTTTTGTAATATCATCTGCAGTTCATTCTTAAACCTCCCCCGTTTCGCGTAATATACGAGCGCCGGGAGTCTAAAACTTTTCCCGTCTTTCCGACCCCGGCGAACTTTTTTCAGCTTGTTCTTTGCTCGGCAATCATGTTTACCTTGGCGGAAGTGGATGAGGTAATAAGTTCATTTGCTTTTAAGTTGGATTACCATTAATATTTTATTGCAATTGTTGTTTATGTTTGCGACGTTGGCGTAAATAGTGAATAAATCGTTTGAATTCACAACCATTATAATAACAGGTCGAAATTTCTATTCTTCGGCAGCGTCTAAAACTATTACAAAAAGCAGATAATTTAATGTCATGCAGCGTGGGTACAACCGCGCCATCTGGACACTAAGTAATTTGTTGGGAATATTCGTGAATTTACTTGAAGATGTGCTCGCCGATAGAAAACTTTCTTTGTTGACAGTTAAGAAAAAAGTTTTTTTTTTAAATCTGCGTAATGTAGTTTTTAATTGCATCTAGTGGACACAAACGTCACAAGTCACCGAAAAGTTTTGTTTTCCATCAAACTTCAATTAAATCGATGTAATATTGAAGATTAATTAAATGATTTAAGTGAAAAATAACATGGGTGTGTTTTGTCACATAGCCGACGATGTAAATTATTCGAAATTAATTTCGTCGTTGCGTTCGCAACGTCCCATTGAACGAAAAGTTGGCAATAATCAGTATTCCGCTGTTTACTACGACTACGACGCGAAACTTTTGCATTGTTTAGAAAAGTTTCAAACTACTTTCGAACTTCTGTAATAAGATATCGATTTTGTACACCATTTTGAAACGCGACCGAAACTTGAGGATATTTTATTGTTTCTTGCAGTGAAGAAATGGCAGGCAGACAGAAACGACAAAGTCATTCCATTGAAAACCTCCTGGAAATACCGTCTACGTCTCGAATTAGAAAATCTCCGACGCCCGCGTCGAAGACGAGCGACGCCGCCTCTCTCCAGAAAAAGGTAGGTGCACGATGATTAATTGTTTGGTTGTTGATTTTGTTCGGTGTTGTCGGGAGCCGTTTTTAAAAATTGAATCGCGCATGTTTACGTGATTGCGATGTAAATTGTCATGATGTGCAGTTTTCTGTTTGCGTGAAAATCGATATTGAATGGGCGTGCGGCCGTTGTTCAATAGGTGGCGACACGCATTCCTACTTAAGATTAAAATAATACGTTGAAAATAAAGGCAAAGCTATCGCCTTCAAACTCGTACACTGTGTATTCATCATGTCTAATAATGATATTTCGACGCTCATTAAATAAAAAGTATAAACGATACGAGGTCGAAGTTATTTTGGTCCATTATCAAGTTCATTCATTTATCTACTACCATATCGTAATGTCAAACTTTATGACATTCATTCAGATGTCGTAATGGTATACTTTACCGCACTAGTGCGGTAAAGTGACGTTTTACCGCACTAGTGCGGTAAAGTGGCAACAACAAAATTAAACATTTATTATCTATTTATTATAAACATTAATTGTACATTTCTTACATTTCGAAATATTAATTCCAGCCAAACATGAATCGACACTATTAGTATTGGCAGAAGAACCTTGAATATTTAACGTATTTTCATTTTCTCCCATAATTTGGTTAGCAATTTTTTTTTGTTTTCAGTAGAGGTTTCTACATAACCTTCTGCAACGCTCGATGATTTCCATCCCCCATGTCGTTTTAAAGATCTATATCAGCACCTGCATCGACCAGCAAGGATGCTGACGACCTTCTAAAACAGTGACCTGTATAGTTTCTCACATCCGACAATCCTAGGAACGTTGCAATTTCTTTTGGTATGCGCCCAATAGTATTTATACCTACAGGTTGAGATGTGCATTTGCCATTTTTGTATAATACAAAAAAACGATCGTGAGTTACAGACTTTGGACGAAGATGAAAGTAATTTCGAAAAGTATCCAAGCAGTCAAAACCTGCAATATTTCCTTTAGTAATTGCAAATTCTCTGATAACTTTGGTTTTAGTAATTGGTATGATAATTTTAATGAAAGCACTGTTATCATAAATGTCTGTTACTTTTAAATAAGTTAGCTCTTCTCTACGACAAGCTCCGAAAATACCAATAATTAAACAAACCTGTAACAGAGCAAAGTATTCTCAAATCAATTTTTAAAGAATGTAATATCGTGCACTACCTTCATCATTAAATATTGATCGTCATTAGCTTCTTGCAAAAATCTGTGTATGTCGTATTTTGAAAATACATTTGACTTTTTTGCTTTATATCCATCGCTATTTCGTTTCAAAAACGCCAACAATTGCGTATATTTGCTTATATCCACTTTTCTTCTTAATGAAATAGTTGTTCTTAGCATGGAATAATGTGTCCATAAACTAGACGCTTTATTCGTTTTGGCTTTAACGGAAAAGTAAGCAAGCAGAATTGTCTCTGAAACAGCATCTCCCGCCATTTTCATTTTACACCATTTTTCAAATCTTGAGTATTCCAACATGTACCTTTGCTCAGATTTAGCAGGTATAAGAGTTGAAAGTGCTTCGTTTGCAAGAATTTCCACATCGGAATGATGAACATAATTCTCAGTGTCACTCATGTTTATAAAGAAAAAATGTACATAAAAGTTTGTGTCTACCGTTTCTAAGGATACTTACTTTAAAGATATCGAACTACTGGATTATTGTAATTTCACGAAACGTCAAATCCGTGATGATTATTATTAAGGTTTTTAAATTACTTTTATGGTAGTACATAAAACATTGTACGACATTCGTATCGTAACGCATTATTACGAAACTCGATAGGTTGTCCAACTCGACCTGGCGGTCTCGTTGGACAATTTTCCCATCTCGTTTCGTAATAAGGCGCGTTACGATACTTATATCGTAAATATCTATTACATTTCTCTACATTAAATTTGTTAATAAAAAAAGTTAAACTAGCTAAATTCGCGTTTTATGCAAAATGTTTTATATGACATGTCTTTAATTGGAAATTATAAAATAATTTTATATTATGTATAAAGGAAATGTATATATCTGGTTAATGGTGTAGTGGTCTATACTGAAAGTTTGTAACCCAGAGGTTGTAGGTTCATATCTTGCTCAAGCCATCGGAGTTTTGGTTCAGAGAGAAAGGTTAGGTTAGGGATAATAAAAAATAAAATATATACCAAGAAAGAGGCGAAAATCGTGAAAGTGATTGAAAAATCTAATTAAATTGAACGTGAGGACAAAATAAACAAAAATAAAATGAAAATATACACTACACCATCAACCATATAAATTTCTTTATACATAATATAAAATTATTTCTATAATTTCTATAATTTTCTATAAATGAATGATGATGATAAGAGAAAATGGGGATAACAAAACTGAGCCAGAAACTAAATAATAAGTGTAAGTAAATAAAATAAAATAAAAATAGAATTGAAAACGAATAATTAAAAAGCAGTTGAAAGAAAAATCAACGTCAAATATATACCGTGCGTTTCAAAAGTCTGGAAATATTGAAACAAAATTCTAACAAACGGCTTTGAGAAAAACCCCAGGACAGGTCAACTTTAGTTTTAAAACTCTTTTTTTGTATCCATTAAATTCTTCGATCGCATTTTGTTTTCGAGTTATGACGTCATCGATTTTTTTTAAATGGCAACTTATATTTTTTTCTACGGATTTCTATAACTTGAAATTCTGAACATAGAAATATGCATAAATATATATGCTGAAAATTTGAAAATGAAGGAAGCTAAAGTAGCGCTAAGTTTTTTACATTTTTGTAATTTTACTGTAAAAACGGACAAGTTGGCAATCTAAATATCAAAAATAAACCAAATGAGATGTTCAAATTGATTCCCATTTGCTTCTTGGCAATATCCTAGGCGATATTCGAAATCTTGTAGAACATTCCGGATGGTTTCTGGACGAATTGCTCTGACTTCGGCTCAAATTCTGTTCTTTAAATCGTCAAATGTAGCTGGCCGATTGAAGTAAACCTTGCTTTTTAGGTAGCCCCACACAAAGAAATCGAGTGGGGTAAGATCAGGGGACCGTGCAGGCCACTCAATTAACCCCCTTCTACCAATCCAACGATTGGGAAAAAAATGATTTAAATAATTTCGCACATCCAACGAAAAATGTGGAGGCGCTCCATCTTGTTGATACCATAAGTTATTATTTGGCAAGTCTGGATCTTCTTCATTGGGATAAAGCATCGCAAGAGCGGGTATCAGGGCATCCCTCAAAAAATTAAAGTCAACGTTCCTTCTATGAAAAATGGTCCCAAAATTCGATCACCAACAATTCCCGCCCAAACGTTACCTTTTTGTGGAAACTGCGTGTTGAGCTCCATCATCCAATGAGGATTTTGGGGAGCCCAGTATTTACTGCTCCATTAAGGAAAAACGTCCGAAAATATTACTCGATTGACAAATTCGGGATCGGCTGTGCATCGAGCCATCATATCCTCGCAGAATTCCATACGGCGATCCGGATCGTCTTCATTAAATTTAAGCACTAAAACTGCCTTATGGGGATGCCATTTACACTTTTTCAATGTCCTCCACACTGAACATTTACTGATTTCATAAATTGCAGCTACCTCTTGTGTGGCTTTATGGGGATTTTTTTGCAGTAGAACATTTAACTGAACATCTTCGGAAACTTTTGGTCGGGTTTACATGCCCGAACTTTTCAAATTTTCTTAAAATCTTGGATACGGCTGTTCTTGTAATTGGTTCCTGCTCTGGATATTTATTGTTAAAGAGCTCACAAACATCATCTTGTGTTCTACATCTGTCTCCATATCCCTTCACCATTAAAATGTCTAGTCTTTGCTTTTCACTTGTATCGTACCATTTTGGTAAATAGAGTAATGTGTCAAAATTGACAGTTCGCATAAATACAAAACTACTCGAATTTGACCAACACCAAATAACTAAAAATTTCATAGCTTACTCAATTTTTTTCAATTTCAGGATTTAAGGTCCTTATTTCAGAAACTATCAAGGTCAAGGTCATTCTTGTACATATTTCTGCATTCAGAATTTTAAGCTCTATCCAAATCCATCGGGGTTGCTATTTAAAGAAAAATCCGATGACGTCATAAATCAAAAACAAAAGACGATTGAAAAATTCAGTTGAGTTAAAAAGATGTATTTTTTAATATCAAAATTGACCTGTCCGAGCGTTTTTCTCAAATACTGTTTGTTGGAATTTTATTTCAATAGTTCCATACTTTTGCAACGCACTGTATACAATGTATTGAAAATGCATGTTTTTTAACGCATTAAAAATCGAAACATACAAATAAACCCAACCCAACCCAATCAAATCCGAGCCAATCCAAAAATCGGTACGAAAAATTGCAAAGAAACTAATGAAAATAAAATAAAGAATAAAATAAATTGAAATGTGATAGACGAATGGCAACGTAAACATTACGGGGATAAAAAGCTGATACAAAAAATAAAATCTAGGATATATTTAAAGTCTAACCGTCGAGGGGTTCATAAGAAATAATTTGATGAAATTATAAAATTATATAATTATAAGAAGCATCAAAACAATCTATAAATAACAAAACAAGAAAATGAAAGCAACAAGAAATGAATGCGCCAAAAATCGAAAAGCAATTAAAAATTCAACGTGAATTCAAAGCTCGACGACAAATAGAATACACTCCTGGACAAAATTATCGCACCACAACCTTTTACAGATATATTTTTGAATTATCACTTTACCAATGATTCTCTTGTTTGATATAAGATACTGGTAACAAACTCTATTCACCTATGAACCAAAAATATGTTCTATCAAAAGTTTCCATTGTTGTCTCTACCTTTGTCAGTTGTGATTGTTTGGTGCAACAGATTGATAACATTATTGTGTTAAGTTTCTTCAGTAAAATTAAAACTATTCGGTTGTTTTTTTTATTTCTTAAAGTTTACATTGTTTTTTGGTTGTTATGGAAAGAAGAACAAGATATTTAACCGCACTCGAAGTTGTTCGTGCGTTAACTTTGCTAGACGAGGGCCGTTCTTAGCGGTACGTGGTTAAAATTTTAGGAATTCATCATTCATCATCTGGTTGTTACACCACTGAAAGAGACGATACATTTTTAAGACAAACTACACTTCGAAATCTGATGGTTACCAGTGTTGAACTACAGCAGCAACTGAGGCACCTACGAAATGTGCAAATTTCTGCTAAAACGGTAAGGCGAAGGTTAAGAGAAGCAAGATTAACAAACAGACGACCTGCAACTGGTCCTCTTCTTACCAGACGCAATCGAGCTGTCAGATTAAGATTTGCACACGTTGGATGGACTATACAGCAATGGAAGCAAGTTTTATTCTCGGATGAGATAAGAGTAAGTCTAAAATCACCAGATGGACGTGAATGGACATGGAGACGTTCTGGTGAACGATTTGCTGCGTGCATCTTTTCTCCACGTGTACCTTTTGGTGGGTGCCCTGTGATGTTTTGGGGAGGAATGTGTCATGAAGCACGTACAAAGCTTGTAGTTGTAAGTGGAGCTTACATTAATGGACGAATGTATGTGGAGAACTTCCTTCAAGATCATGTAGTACCTTTCGCTCCTCTAATCTCTAATTTGTGAAGAATTTTTATTTATGCAAGATAATGCAAGACCGCATGTCGGCATAATGGTTTTAGATTATCTTCACGAAGTTGGCATTCGCCGTATGAACTGGCGCGTACGGCAACGAATATCGACTCCTGAAAACCTTCAGCAATTGGAACGGGTTGTTCTTGAAGACTGGGAAAACATGTCTCAAGAAATAATACACAACTTGCTTAGAGGAATGCAAAGAAGAATGTTAGCGGTAATAGGAGCAAGAGGCGGTAACACGAGGTACTAGAGTACACATACGAGTAAAACTTATTACAAACTTTAAAAAGTAAAATGTCGATTCTTCTTCGATTCTTGATTGCAGTCCATTAGCGTTTTTGCGCAATAAATTATAATTGATGAACCCATCGCTTTAAACTTCCATTTGTATTTAAAATTAAAAATAAGACGTTTCGAGAACGTCCTGTTTTCGTCTACATATTTTAATGAAAAATAAATAAAGGTTGATTGTGCAGTTTGGTTTTGGTTTGCTGAGGATTTCAAACAAGAATTACCGAAACGTAACCAAAATATTTTTCTATAATTAAGCGAGGAATGGGAAGGGTAATCAACAATGGGATTCCCCTTGAAAAGTTGAAACTTTTCTTTCATGAATCTCACTGTTATGTCAGAAACAAAATACAGCAAGAGTTCAATGAGATGTTCCAGTTTCAGTGACCCATCAGAAGTTTCACTCATGTCTTAGCTTGAATGTAAAAGCTTTTCATGCAAAATCATCAACGGCTTCCATGCAATAAATCATCGAACTTTTAATTGAGAGTAACGCCCACCTCAAATTTGTTGGATGAGGTCTTTCATTGTTTGACATGTTGTCGATTCAGGATGTTCCACTATGTGTACCCATATACTTGTACTTTTTACAGTCGGTTATGAATGTCGATGTGGTCTAAAGATAACTATTGTAAGTCTAGAGTGCTGAACAATAATGTTTGTAGTAGTAGGCTTTTAATAGTCTCAGATGGTTGGAAAGTGCAGAAATTTGGGCAAAATTAACCCCATTGAAAACTCCAACTCCATCTACAAAAAAGTAAAATTAATTTTTGTTTTTTCTTTGTGTCGATGATGTATACCATATCTTGCTTATTTGGTTCTTCTCCACCAAGGGGTTCAACATATTGCTATGAATTAACCTTGAATTTTATTTTATTTAGGAAATAACTCACAACTATATAAAAATTTTGTCTAAGCTATCCTTTTGTTCAGGTTTGATCAGGTTAAATAATGCAACGATATTTTATATTAAAATCATATATTTACCAAAATCAAATTCTCTAAATGTTCCAAATTAATATACAATATTATATAAATTCCTTTATATACGTTTAAATGTTTACCGTCAACAAGTTCTCGGTGCCTGTAAAAAAAAACAAAATTCGTATACGCAAATTATTTCCACATGCCGGGTATGGGCAAGAAATGCTGCGCGACTCCGATGCGTTGACCGGTCCGTCCTTACCATAATCTAATATTTGTCGTGAAAAATTCTCTCTGTGCTCAATAAGTTGCAATTTAATTGACACACTTTGTTAATATCCTTTTATATTTGCTAACAAGTGCAAATAAAATTTATTAACACAATTTGTTTTTATATTTTGTTATTTGCTAACAAGCTCAAGTACTGTTTATTGATACAATTTGTTATATATATTTTGTTATTTGCTAACAAGTGCAAATACAATTTATTACTACAATTTGTTATTATTTTATTTATTTGCTCGATAAGTTGCAAATTTATTGACACACTTTGTTAATATCCTTTTATATTTGCTAACAGGTGCAATTAAAATTTATTAACACAATTTGTTTTTATATTTTGTTATTTGCTAACAAGCTCAAGTACTGTTTATTGATACAATTTGTTATATATATTTTGTTATTTGCTAACAAGTGCAAATAAAATTTATTACTACAATTTGTTATTATTTTATTTATTTGCTCGATAAGTTGCAAATTTATTGACACACTTTGTTAATATCCTTTTATATTTGCTAACAGGTGCAATTAAAATTTATTAACACAATTTGTTCTTATATTTTGTTATTTGCTAACAATTGCAAGTACTGTTTATTGATACAATTTGTTATATATTTTGTTATTTGCTAACAAGTGCAAATAAAATTTATTACTACAATTTGTTATACCCTTTTATATTTGCTTATCAAATGCAAATAAATTAACACCTTATGAACTAACATAATTCATTTTAAATTTATATTTTGCCAAACAAGTTGCAAATTATTCCATTTACCGCTTATCTAGCCATTTGATTGCCCTGTATTCAGGCACCATCAATAAAATATTAGCAAGTTTAAATATTCTTACCAATTTTTCTGCCTCCGGCTGGTCACTGGACCGAACTCCCTCTGCTTCGGGCTGGTCGCTGGCTCGGACTCCCAACTCCTTCTTCCTTCTTTGGCTCCTCTCCCTTCCTTTTCGGGCTGGTCACTTCGTTGAACTCCTTCTTCTGCCTTGGGCTGGCCGCTGCGTTAAACTTCCTGTAATTCGCCGTGCGTCTGCTTTTATAGCTCAGTCCCTACCTTCTTTTTCCACACTTGTCTACATCCCTGCTCTTGCTATACCAGGTGATGCTCCAGGTGATCTCCCTACCACCTCTATTCCTTCTCGCCATAATTTTAAATAAAATTTTATTTTCTAATCTAACTAATAACTTCTAATAAAATTTATATTTTAATAAAAAACACAACAATATGAATATTTGTCTATATTTGTTTCGTCCTTGCTGAATCAATAATGCAAAAATAATTAATGAAAAGGTTTTATAAAAGGTTGGCCCAGTAACTTTGACTGAAATTCAGTTTGCTTACAACCGCAATAATAACGGCGTACTACTTCCTTGTAGAATGAAATTTGTTCGATTCCGAATGAAGAATGTATGGCGAAGACCAAGCAAATATTTTTCGACGAATTTACTTTAAACATTTTCCAAATCACAAATACTTTTTTACTGTCTAACGAAATGTTGTGTAAAAGTCCATGAACTTTGCTTTGGTGTGGCCGAGAATTCAATTTGCTACATACGCGGATAAGGTAATTTTTCGTAATCTTTAAAGCGTTTGAGATTTTGTTTGGCAATAACACATAAGGTTTTTAGAATTTGATGAGTTTCCAACAATGGAGCCCACTTTGAACACTTGTATTCTTTATAAAAATAAATATCTAAGGAGTTGTGTTATTAAATTTCGTAAATGTAAGAATTTGGTTACTATAAGATAGATGAGAATAAAATAATCATTTTCGTTTTCTGTTTGCGGCAAATTTCTATTTAGAGTGCACCCGATAAGATTAGCAATTTGTATAAACTTACTATGATTTTTAATTCACTTTCAATTGTGTTACCAGTAAAAATTACTCACTTGAATCTGTCGAAGAAACAATATTTTTTTGTTTTAATTAGTCTTTGCCAATGAATTTATCGATGAAACAATATTCATATAATGTCTTTAATTGTTAAGACTAATGTCTAATGTTTTGTTAAGATACGTTCTACAGTCCCTCGGCTGCTATCGTTTGTCTCTAAGGCCCGGTCGCTTCTTCTGAGTTTTTATTGCCCGTTTCGACCAATATTGTCTTTATCACTATTAGCCGCGTTCTTTTAAATGTATGCACTACTTAAATTCGAGTGACAATTTTGTTTGTGTCGAATTTGCTACTTTTCTTCCCAGATTGTGAATGTAAACAAAACAAAACAAATTCGGCGACAATCGAAAAGCAATTGAAAAGTCGAAGAGAATTCAAAGCTCAACGACAAAGAAGATGCAAAACTGCAAAGAAACAAAAATCAACATAAAATAAAGACGTTAAAATTAAAGCAAAACATTATTAAAAAATCAAAAGTAAAAAATAAGGTAAATGAATAGCAGGAAATCAAATGGGAATAAAAAAACAGAAAATGATTAGTGAATGAATGAACGAAAGAATGAAATATATTAGATATAGTAAAGGCAATTTTAAAAAGTGCGCATGTATTAATTTATTTATTCGCACATTTCGGTTTATTGAATGTAGATTGTAATGTTTTCCCAATGATTTAATTTTTTAAGTAAGTTTTGTGACGTCTCATGCCGTTATAAACCACATATCGCTGAATTACTTGGAGAATAAGCGTGTATCCCCACTTTATTATCTGTACGCCAGTAAGTTCTAGTTTGAAATGCTTCGTTTGGCCGACTTCGTGCCTTACAAGAACCCGGGTACCTTGTGCGCGCCCCACGTTTTTCGAAACGTTGTCGAAACTGCTCGATTATGAAAATAGTATATGTATATATGCGAATTTGGACGCGTCCCATCTCTAAACTATTACGGGTAGATATATGCCGTTGCAGACGGCGTTGTAGACTAATTTTTTTAAAACTTCATTTATGTGCAATTTTGACGTATGTCGTACCCTTTGATTATTATCGAAATAACGTCTGTATGTGTGCCTCTCCCTGTGTGTGTGTATCGAAAAATGGTCCTCATAAAAGTTAATGATATTGAAATTCTAAGACAATTTATAAAAAAAAAATATTTAAAAAAATGTTATTTAATAAATAAGTATAAGTAAGTAAAAGTTCGCTGCAGACCACTGCATATTTTTTATTTATAAATAATAATCAATAAAATTCAGTAGTAAACGATGTTAAATTGTGTATTCCAAATGGGACACCTGTATATTCTTTGGAGTCTGCACTGATTCTGAAGTAACATATTTATTCTTACTATATTTATGTGCACTAAAATGCCAAGAACTTTAATTAAGCAAGCTGTATCACAAATGTGCGAATGATGAGTTCTGGCTAATTTTGCACAAAACATATTTAACATAGATTAATTGGTATGTTTGGCGTGATTTAACAGTTGTCCAAACGTCAAGAAACCGTGTTTTGTTGAAAATCATTTTTTTTTAAAATTGGTATTAGCAGCAGTTTGATTCGTGAGTAACTGCACAATTGAAGCTAACGCTATGAAACTTAAGATTTTTATACAGCAAGGAGGAAAGCCTCATATGTTAAAAGCAAAATCGCAAGTGGAAGTGATGGTTTATTCTTATCACCTTTTTCCATATCTTGAAAATGATATGTATTAACGAAAAACTTATAAAAGTTAAACATATTCCTATACTTACTTATACAGAATGTATAAGAAAGTAAAAATCCGCAGTGGTCCGCACTCAACTTTCTTATACTTAGATAAATTTCCAGCAAACTGGCACAGTCCCGATAACAAGTGCATTTTCGAATTGAAATTTTAAAAGAACTTTTATTTGAAAAGTTCTTTTAAAATTTCAATTCGAAAATGCACTTGTTATCGGGACTGTGCCAGTTTGCTGGAAATTTATCTAAGTATAAGAAAGTTGAGTGCGGACCACTGCAAATGTTTAATTTTGAATTAATTCTCTTTCAATTATCGACTTTTTGTTACTACATTATCATTATTATCGATATTATCATTACTAGTTTATTATGAACGTATTTAAGTGTGGCATTCGACCGTATCTGTTGATTAGCTCCCTGACATATTATCCCGTCCTACGCTGAACCTCGTTCAAGTAACATGCTCTCTGCGAAGAGGGCATCCGATGCTTTACGAGTACGGGCAGAATGAAAGGGCGCATACCTTTCGACGCCAATGATCACCATATTGAATCAGTGTAAGTTGAAAGCAAGGCTAAGATAATAGAAGGAATGTGCGCGCTCGGGCGGAAGGCGAACTAAGCAAAGTGCCAGATTACAAATTCAAGATATTTATGGTAGTCTAGGTGGCCCGGGTTCTTCACCTCCATTGTTTACACCCTGTTACGGACATCTTGAGATTTATACCTTCGCCGAGGCCGCCCGAATCCCGGTTATGATGAATGCCCGTGGACTCGTTATTAAGACGTTGCCGATTTAGTTTTTGCGGTGATTTATCGGACTGGGTCACCCATTTGGACATTTTGCGCGTGGAATGAAAAAAATGTGTTTTGTGATAATGTTCGCGGAATTGGTTGGATTCTGGATTAGATTTGCAATTGTTTGCGACGTTTGCGCATGTGTCGCAATTTTATACTATAATTAGTTAGTGTTCGTTAAAAATAACATAATTTATCCAAAATTATCATATTTTGTGACGTCTTATGGTTTTATAAGAAAAGTTCAACTTTGAACGTTTTCCATTTCTAAACTATTACAGATCGACATAAGTCGTCCCGGAATTGAATTTAGATGATTCTATGTGATAAACAAGCACACAGCGCTGAATTACTAGTAACACGAAAGTGCGCCTTGGAAATGATTCGTTTGGCCACTGATATCTGATCCCACGTTATTTGAAACGCATCCCAAACCGCTCGATACATAAAAAATAGTTGTCTAAACAGTTTATTCTCACAACTTTTTACCAGATCAACTAATTTGAGAACAATTATTTACACCATTTTCTTGCCGTTTTCACGGTTTGTACAAATTATAATTATCTTCTTTTTACATTTTTTATTGTTATTTTTTTAGTGTGTGAAAAGTACAACCCAGCCCAATCAATTTCTATTAATTTTTAAATCAACGAATCCCATCCGATCATTTTATTTGAATTTCAAACCAACGAACGCGGCTTTTTATCCAAACGTAATCGAACACAATATTTCTCTTCATTATTAGTCCGACACATTCACGCCAAAGCTATGCTTGTTTTAATTTCCTTCATTATTTGCAGCACCAAAATAAAATAACATTTAGAAATCACTGCCACCATTGTGAATCAATTAAATATTTTACAATTTCAATACATTGCATCGGAATTTTCGTGTTTTATATAACAATGTATCTTCGTTTACATGAAATGTCCATATACAATGGGATGAGTACAGATTAGTGATACGCAAAAAGTGGAACTGTAAATTACAACTTTAAATCTTTTTGAAACGTTTAACAAGTTTTTCAAATTATTTGTAAGCAATTACTTTAAAAAGTAAAGAAACAACAGTTTTGAAGCAAAAATATCCTAATTATCTTGATGATGAGATATAATGAGATATAATTTCAATAAAATTCAAAGAAACAACCGGTTCTCTGCAAAGAATAACATACAATGTGAAATTAAATCACGAAGAAAATATTTTGACAAAGTTTCAAGAAAGGTCCAAGTAGTTGTTATTTCATACGTGACAGAATGGTCGAAGAAATTCTATAACTCATTTATGTTTTGTGCTTGTTATGTTGGGTCTTTTTTAACAATATTGAACGAGAATATCACAACGAAATAATTAATAATGTTGACGAAATGGAAATGGGGAAATTTTGACTTGTCCAAAGTGAGGTGAATGTCAAAAATAGTACATAACAAAACACGAGATTTCCGTTAGGCCACTCATTTTCTACAACTTTATTTATGACCAATTTTGAAGATTGTCAAGAAAAAAAGGACGAAGGGATAAAGATAAGGCAATCGAAAATTTGCTACAAATGATGAGGAACGTGATGAATGAGGTAAAAGAAACAAGAAAGGAGGTGTTGGAGTTGAGAAAGGAAAGACAGGGAGACAGCGAATGGAGAAAGAAGGTAGAACTGGAATGAAAGAAAGAGGGGAGTCAAATCAAAGAATAAAAAACTAGAAGAAGAGGTGGAATTAATTGAAAAATCTGCAGTGAACTTTCTTATACTGTTTAAGTTTAAGTTGTTTAAAATATCAATATCATTAACTTTTGTAAGAATACTTTTTTCGATAACATGTACCGTTTTCGAGATATGGAAAAATGTGATAAGAGCAAACCACCATTTCCGGTTAAGATATTACTTCCAAAATAGGACGTTTGGTTCCTTACTGTATACAAATCTTAAGTTTCTTTGCTCTAACTGCAATCGCAAAGGGGAAGAAGGAATGCAAAGGGAACTGAGAGAATATATAGAAAAATATGACTTCATAGGATGGACAGAAACTTGGATGGATGATAAGACGTGGAGGAGACGTAAGGTAAATATGCCGGACGGGTAAGAATTTTTCGGTGTGGTGAGTGGTGGGAGACAGAAAGATGAGAGGTGCGAAGGGGGAATTATAACGGGAGTACGGGAAGAGTGGAAAGGCGACTAGATACATACAAGTTTCAAGGAAAAAGATTATAGAAGATGGGAAGTGTTGGAGCATATACATGGCTTATAGCAATCCGATGATAAAAGAGGCATTAGAGGAAATATAAATCAATGGAGTGGACAGAAGAACGGACGATGGTAGAGGCATATAGGAATGCCAGGACGTGAAAAGTAATAGTGCTGGGGGTTGGAGAGGACCAGCGGGGAGGGAACAGAGAAGTTCAAGCCACGAGGTGGTAAATGGGGAGGGGAAGGTATTGCTGTAATAGACGGAAGAAGGTGATTGGAATTTACTCAATGGATGAGAGAGGGTGGACAAGGTCTGTGGATGAAAACAGTTGTGTATACGTAGCAGAGTTAGAGGAGATATTGAGGAAGGGCTAAGACAGAGGTTTGAAATTGGGAAAGAGGAAAATATGGTGGTTGGTGTACGCAGACGATATTGTGATAGCAGAAACGGAGAAGGAATAACGAAGAGGTCAGAAATGTTTATGGATAGAAGGGAGTTGGAATTAAATATTAGGAAAACAAAGATAATGAGGTTTGCAAAGGAGGTGGGAGAAGGAGAAAAATACATATGAAATGGAAAGGGGAGAACAACAAGTGAAAGAGTACATGCACCTAGGATGCATAATGAGGGGCAACAATAGTAGCGAGGGACACATAGCCCATATTTAGGCGAGAGGGGCAGATAAGGGTCTGAGGAAGCGCTTATGAGGAAAGAGGGGCGGGAGCTATATATGGAGTGGAAGTGTGGGGTTGGAGATATTGGAAAAAAATAGAAGAAGCTCAACAAAGACAGACAAAAAGAATTGCTGGCATTAGATAAATCAACGCTAGAGTATATTGTAAGACATGGGACTGGGAGCGAAAGGTTGGGGGTCGACACAGGGGGCAGGGCGTTGATGTATAAATTGACAACGAGAGAGGGGACTGAGCAAACTTTGGTAAGGATGGCAATAGAGGAAATAAGGAGCAGCGACGATAAGAGAAGAAAAATATCTAAGTGGGAAGAAGGAAGGGTAAAGCTGCTGGAAAATGCAGGAATATTAGGGGAAGAAGTAAAGAGGAGAAGAGCAGAGGGGAAACAAGTGGAAAGATATATAATAGATAGATGGATGCAAGTGGAAGCTCAAGAAAGAGAAGCAAAGTAAGAAAGACAAAATACAAATAAATAAAAATGGAGGGAGGGAACCAAGATATTTGAGGGAAATGAGGACGCCGGAAGAGAGAATTTTATAACCTTGGTCTTTAAAGATGCTGTTCAAGTTGTTTTGTCGCGTAGTGGAACGGGAGTTTGATGAATTTCGTTGACTGACTTTGTTGAGATAATAATGTCGCGGAATTTCGAATATCGAGCTTATATTTCTTTTTATTAAGAATATCATTGACGATTTCGTCGGAGAAACCATTGTATATTGCAATTTGTTTAATAATTTTGAATTCTTTTTCATATGAGGCAATTCGTTTCTTTATGCATACACGAGGTCAGTTTTTTTAAAATCTCGCTTTACATTCCCACACTACTATTTTGCAATTATATATTATACTTAAACATGTTATTTGCCCTGTATTAAGCGGGTTGAACACTTATCGCTATATTTTTGCTAACCCTTTGCATAGCTTTTATTTTTTTATTGATTTGTAAGAATTGGTGACTATATTAAGATTATGGTTAAAATAAAAAATCTAATATTTTATTCAACAACTTTTCAAGTATTGATTAAAAATCAATGTTGTTGTTGTTCTCATTGAAAGATAAGGTCGTAAACATATCGCCTCAAAACACAAACATGCACCTCAATGGATGTATGGCTGTGATCTGATGAGTCCCGAAGGACGAAAGAGCTATCACCACCTGACACATCCGCTGAAATTTATTTTCATGTTTATGAAGTTAAAGGCATGTAATTAATTTAATTGGTAAATTATTTTAAGTAACAAGGACACGAAAAATTAATGTGATGGTGTTTTAGTGAATGGTACAAATATTTTTCGCCCAGTTTGAAATAAAATCTGACCGAATTATTGTCCATTTTTTTTATTGAACATCTAAAATATTAATATTAATCTGTAAGATTATAGCAAATTAAACAAACATATGTTTGAAGAGTTTATTCAAAATTCCATTAATAAAAATAACTAAATCGTCACCGCATTATATTTTGATGCCTTCATATAATAACAATATTTAAAAAATAAATCAATGTAAATTATCTCCATTATACTAAATTTAAGTACTCTTAGGAATAAAAATATGCAGAGAAAGCACGTTGTTCAACATGTAAATAGGTAAATAATAACAAGGAATGAATTATTAACATTTAAGTAATGATAATAATAATAACAAACAACAAATTAATCCTTGAAAATATAAAAAATGAATAATGACAATAAACAAATTATTTAAAATATAGGTATAAATGTTATAAAATAATTATATGAATCATGAAATAAATAGCAATAAGATATTAAAATTAATAAAAAATATGCAATAGCGAAAAATGAATTCTTAAAACTTTAAGACACTATACATATACAATAAAACTAAATTCAAAAACAATTTATAGAAATAAAATAGATGAATGCAATTATTAAAATATAAATGGGCACTTTCAAGGAATTAATCTTAAACATATGAAGCCTAAGGAAAATAGGTAATATCTTAAAAGAAATATTAACACAAACTGAATCTAAAGAAAATATATGTTTAAAAATAGTAAGAGATGAATAATAACGAGAAAGGAATTTTAGAATATATAAGCGATAATAACAAGAAATAAATTCTTACAAATAATGATATAAATATTAACAGGAAATCAATTGTTAAGCATTACGAAGATAGAAATAACAACAAAATAAATAAAGCAAATAAGAAGAATTAATTTAAAAATATATAAAATAAGAAAGGAATAACAAGAAAAATGAATTCTTCAAAATTTAAAGAAAACAAAAGTAAATAAAGTAAATAAAAGATATATGTAATAGGTATTTCCAAAGAATTAATTCTTGAAAATATAAAATATGTAATGTTAATAAATTGCATGTTAAATGATAAATACTATGAAGAAAGAAATGTCAAAAAAATAATATTTAATTATATAAAGGACACTTCGGGAATTGCTAAACATTACGGAGAAAAAAAATGAAAGATAAAAGTTTTTATTGCAGTTTTTAGAGGTTCTAATTTCTTTTCTAATTTCATAGACAAGTACTACACGTATCACCACCAGTGTCGCCGCACAAACATAGTAATACGTTCAGACGTATATTTTTTAGTATGTAAATACATACTGCCCAATTCATATACACCCGTGCCGTGCCCGCTTATATTGAATATTTAATTTAATTTCCAACTTGGGCATCTCGTCTTTGCAGCGATGCGTTGATTAAAGTAGCCAGGTTGCAGAACCTCGGTTAGATGTAAAATAAGGGTTAGTTAGCATCGCTTGAGGGCGGTATAAAATGCAAGGTTGACTGAAGACACAAGTGCTGCTCCGTGCCAGGCGCGGCCCGGATAATAAGTCAGCAGGAATTAGCCTGCAATTCACACTGGAGAGACTCTAACCTGCAGGAGAACCACATAACAATCATACGGTACATTCCTCCACAAGTTATCGCTAACCCCTAACATAACATCATTGTCGCCCGTTTAATCCAGATCTTTATTGCACCCAACTATATCCTCGAGTACCGTAAGATATCTACGTTCGGCGATAAACCAACTTGCGACGGCTACGTAATAATTAAAATTGCCAAGTTGGATGTGACTTTGTTGCCGAATTCGGCGCCGACTTCGTAATTTATAAATTGCAATAGTGCAATAGGATAAGTACGTTGTCGTTTGTAATATTTCGTCGTGGATTTGGAGTGTTCAGGTTCTCACGAGTTTTTACCATGATTTTATTTTGCGTCGCGTGACGGTTGACAGTTACTGATACACCCGCACTCGTACATAAACAAATCGTCTATTACAACCCCTAAATTAGCTCTGCTGAGACTTTCTCGGTTTAAATTTTATATATCCGAAAGTCTGGTTATTTATGCATTGATTATACGTTTCGTAAAAAAATATTCCGGGAAAGTAGTTGCGAAAGCTTATTGGTTGACGACACACCACTTACGATTTTATTTTTATTGTTGCCATGATTAATGTTAGTTTGTATTACGCGAGTTAAAGGAATAATTGTATAGATTTAAAATCGATTCTTACAGAAAAAAATGATATTTAAAAGCAAAGCTTTTGAAAAACGTGTATTTTCTCCACGGCATTTTGACTCATTCACTACTAGTTGTGTACAATTTATGCATATGAGAATAATTACGTACGTCGTAAAAATAAATAACGAAGTGGTAATAGTATTCGATGAAATCACTTTATTCACAATAGAAACAACTTTAGTTGCTTACTTATAGTGCGGTGCAATTAAACGTTTTAAAACTTGTCTTTGCGGCTGTTTTAGTTAAACTAGATGCGATAATAATTTTTGTTTGCTTATCATTTGATTTTTAAATCGTATAAACAATCTAAACCGTTTGTAGATATACGCGTTTTTTTCGGATTATAGAGTAAGCAATCATTTACAACTTCAAAATGGTACTTTTGTCATCTTTAATAACAAAGAATAAATGAAACACCTAATACGAGTAAAGGTTCGCGTAAATCATCGTAAGACGTAAACACCCTCAAATAAACAAACCGATTGTTAAAAACCAATAACGTTTCAGGTCAGGTGCATAAAGCAATCGAAACGTCACCTGGTGAAGCGGGCCCCGGCAATAATTCTCCCCGATGGCCGGGAACGGCCCCATATATTCCGCCCGTTTCGCCGTAAATCCGCGAAATGATCGCATTCTTAGAAACTGCAAAGTGAAACTTCGGAGCAATTTGCGGGGATGTTTTCATTGTCGGGTCTCCGGAGGGCCGCGGACTACGTGTTTCCGAAGAGATTGCGACACAATACGCCGCCAGAAAGCCAACCTCATTCGGCGCTTGAAATATGATGAGTTTTGTGAGAGCCAATTATTTTGTTCGCCGTTCTGTTTGCATGCGAATGTTCTACAATGAGGTTTAGGTGCGTTACCGATGTTGCCATCGTTACACGACACGCTGGAGAATAACTGCTCGAGCAGTTACTCACGCTTGATGATCCGCGCACTACGACGACTCCATACGTTTTGAGATGTATACGACGTTGGAAAGAAATAATTAAAATGTGTAGAAGATGAACATGTTAAAACTCGCAATCTATTCAATATGCATAGCTAAATGTTATGTATTTTAACAGTATTTTAAACGGCTTACATGTAGAAGTAATAGCAAGTTATGAGTGGGGATATAATTCAGAATCTGAATCTTTTCTTAATATTCAATAGAGTAAGTATAATTATTTTAAGTGAATAAGTGCATGAAAATGATAATATATAATATGGTGAGTAATGTTTTCTAGCATTTACAACAATTATGAAATATTAAATATATACTTCTATTGCGTATTTGGTTTCTCGGGATACGTTCTACTTTTCCTCGGCCGATATCGGTTTTGTTCCTCGGTTCTGGCCGATTCTTCTGGGTAGTTTAATTGCGTCTTTAATTTGTAACTAATTACTTCTTCTTTTTAAATCTATGCACCATTTAAATCCTCCCAGTATATCTGTGATTTTTTGTTACTTGGTAAACATGTATTATGTAATGTAATGTTTTACATTATTTACAACTATTCGTTATTGACTAATATACACGGTTTTGCACCTGAGCAACCAAAAGCTGTTTATAAGGTAAATTGGGAGGCTGAATCTAAATCAGCAGCCGGTTGTTTAAAATTCGTTCTAGTTTTCGAAATATTCAATAAATTCATTATTTTATATTTTTGACCAGTAATTAATCTATTGATTTAAAAATTATAAATCAGAAATAAACAGAGGTTAAACTGAGTCTTTATACTGCTTGGGGTCTGTTTCACGGATCAGGGTCCAGCAGTCATGCCTTCGTCCCAAAATCCTTGGCATCGCCTTTTGATTTTCGCTATATATTGATAGCCGCTCTCCTTGCTCGTCGCTTGTGTTGATCAAGGTGGGAAAAAATCAAGATGTGCATGCAGAAAATTTATCTTTGTCGACATCCGAGCTTGTGGCAATTTTGCAAAAAATTGTCGATTACTTGCTTGTAATCCGGTGATTTGTGGTTACCGAGAAAGTAGTGAACCCCATGCTGCTGCTTCATCAGGCGTTAAACATTTTGTAAACTTTGTATCAGCCATTAGTTTGAGAATATAAGGTCCGACTAATATTTCTTCATTGATTATTGCGTATGACAGTTGTGGAAACAAGTTGGTTAAGTACTTGGTCCTTCGCGATTGCGCTGCTTTACAAAGTTCTTAATAAGGCCAAGTTTAATGTGAAGAGGTTGCAATAAATCCTGTGGGTTCACAAGTGGTACAGAGGACACGTTTTGTTGTCCTGGCTCATAATGTGTACGACTCCCCAACCCCATTAATTAAATAATTTTCTTCCATAACGAAATTGCTTTCATTACTCGCCTACGATGAAGATGCAGTTGTTAGGACATTTTTTGCACTTAAACCTGGACAAATTGGCAATGGATCACTGTCCGTATGTGGAACTCGCTTCGACACTGACGATACGTCAGGATATTTATACTGTCATAGTTTTTTGCATTTATACCGACGACATTCATCGAGCAAAAGTAGCAATCATCATGATTTTTCTGTTCTCTCCATAACGTTGGCATAGACGACGAAAAGTATACATTTTCACCAAGTGATCACTTGTACAGCTTTGTTCAGCACGCGTTACAAAAAATTTCGGCACCCATGGCATGGTTCCAAATGAGTTCAGGGTACCAAATAACATTAAGAATCGTTCTCATCTGCTCGGGTCCAAAACTTTACCCGAATTTGTAAACTTGTGCAATTAGAGAGAGTTAAAGGTATCAGTAGTTGTCAGCTAAAGGGATACTCCAACTTTATATCACTTTTATATTTATTGTATTACATATATTTCGCGTATGAAATTTTCCATGTCTTAAGTTTATTGTCGTTGAAGTTTCTATTTTATTATTGAAACAAAATTATTCCAATAAAATAAAATAACAAAATATTACCATTTGGCCTACTAACCGTCACGCCAAATTCGTCACAGAAGTACCCGAATATCCCTATAGGGAAGTATCTAAGTAAATTGTAAATTGTAAATTGAAAATCTTATTGTCTATTTTTTCTTACTTCTTTAAGTTGTACATAAACTTTTTGGCACTTTTGGATATCCTGCGTTTGCAGGATAAGTGTTGGTCACAAATTTTGCAGTAGCAATTGCTTACGAAACCACTGGTTGCACTTTCGTTTTCCCCATCTGTCTCCCTTTTTTCCTTTAATAGTGTTCCTCGCGTTATTCTTCTTTTTGACAATTTCTATCTGTTATTCCTTATTTTCAGTTTTTTAATTTTTCAGCTTTTTTTGAAAAATATTGTCGCCATTCTCTAGATTTACCTACATCAGGCACATTTTCCATTGCTTTTGACCCTTAGAACTTTTAGTGGGAGTTGAAGGCCAAAATAAATTTGTTTTTAATGGTGTTGGAAATTGCTCAGTTATTGACGGGTTCATTATTATGGTTTCTGAAGGAGGTGTCTGACATGTGAGTTCTGCTTTATTCCGTTCTGGTGTTGTCCTCTGTTCTCCCGCAACAATTTTCGCAGTGAATTCCAAAATGGATCGAACACTTTTCTGAATTTGTAGCGACATCGTTTTGTTTGTGTTGAGTGTTCCTACAATGTTGGAATTTGTTTCTCCAATTGTTGATATCCTTGACTTTGGACTTTCATTAGATATTTTCGGACCATTGACGTTTTCTCATTTTATCTTACTTGGCAATATTTTTATTTATCTCAGATCGAGGCTCTTATGTCACTCTTTTATTGCAGATATCTTGATTTCACCTGAATTTGTCACCTCATACACAGTAATATCTCCGTTTGCATTGGTAAAATTATTTTATAGTCATCCAACATTCTCTTTTAAGTCGTATTCTGAATTCAATATCCTTTTGATTGTCAGTAATGTCATTATCAGAATTAATTATTCTCGTTATCATTCTTGACTTCGGGAAATAAGTTGGCATTTGCTGAAGGCGTGTCACGTGCGGTTTTGTTCTTTATGGTTTTCCACAAATAGAATAAGGAACTATCTTCGAATGCACCCGTCCGCGTCACGCCAGAAGTTTTGAATTGGACTACTTTTTCTGCTGCAATATTCTGTTCGAAGAATGTCAAATGCTTCAGGATTTTTTCATCATAAGGACCAGTCCTAGTTTTCAAATTCTGCCCCCTACAATCGGACAAAGTCCACAACGGTGAAATCCATTTTTAAGAATATTTGATGTGATACTTTTCGGAGCATCGTTCATAATGGGACAGAAATTGTCTCTGTTTAGGGGTAACTCAGCATTGCAAATCCTGAACGAATAAACAGCCTGTTTTTAAGATTCCTTAAACGATTGAAAAACTGCCACATCCATCGGTTAGAAAAGTTGTGTTGTGTCAGGGTAACGTGCAACAAGTTCTATTAAATTTTCCTTACAGGAGTCACTCAACGCCAATAATAAGTATGAGCTATGACCATCGCACAGTACGATTCAATTTTATTTTGGCAAAATATTCATGCTATCATTAGTGGAGCAATATCACCTACTGTATCTCCTATTATAAGAGTAGTGTTACATTCTTTCTCACCAAAGTTTATTACAGTTTTATGGCCCATTTTTGCTAACACCCGGTTATCCTTTCACTTCACACTTTCATAGCAGTTAAAAATTCTACGATGATCGTTGCAGAGTTGTTTTAATCCATGTACGTTTTGACTACTGCAAACCAGTGTTTTAAATTTGTTTCAAAAAAAGCGGAACGTCGTGCAGTTAAAATTTGCGGGATGGCGTTGTAAGAATGCCTCATACAAATGAAGGCCAAAATAAATTTGTTTTTAATGGTTTGGAAATTGCTCAGTTATTGACGGGTTCATTATTATGGTTTCTGAAGGAGGTGTCTGACATGTGAGTTCTGCTTTATTCCGTTCTGGCGTTGTCCTCTGTTCTCCCGCAACAATTTTCGCAGTGAATTCCAAAATGGATGGAACACTTTTCTGAATTTGTAGCGATATCGTTTTGTTTGTGTTGAGTGCGAAACTCGGCATTTCCTACAATGTTGGAATCTGTTTCTCCAATTGTGGATATCCTTGACTTTGGACTTTCATTAGACATTTTGGGACCGTTGATGTTTTCTCATTTTGTCTTAGGTACTTGGCAATATTTTTATTTATCTCAGATCGAGGCTCTTATGTCACTCTTTTATTGCAGATATCTTGATTTCACCTGAATTTGTCACCTCATACACAGTAATATTTCCGTTTGCATTGGTAAAATTATTTTATAGTCATCCAACATTCTCTTTTAAGTCGTATTCTGAATTCAATATCCTTTTGATTGTCAGTAATGTAATTATCAGAATTAATTATTCTCGTTATCATTGTTGACTTCGGGAAATAAGTTTGCATTTGCTGAAGGCGTGTCATGTGCGGTTTTGTTCTTTATGGTTTTCCACGAATAGAATAAGGAACTATCTTCTAATGCACCCGTCCACGTCACGCCAGAAGTTTTGAATTGGACTACTTTTTCTGCTGAAATATTCTGTTCGAAGAATGTCAAATGCTTCAGGATTTTCAGGATCATAAGGACCAGTCCTAGTTTTCAAATTCTGCCCCCTACAATCGGACAAAGTCCACAACGGTGAAATTCATTTTTAAGAATATTTGATGTGATAGTTTTCAGAGCATCGTTCATAATGGGACAGAAATTGTCTCTGTTTAGGGGTAACTCAGCATTGCAAATCCTGAACGAATAAACAGCCTGTTTTTAAGATTCCTTTAACGATTGAAAAACTGCCACATCCATCGGTTAGAAAAGTTGTGTTGTGTCAGGGTAACGTGCAACAAGTTCTATTAAATTTTCCTTACAGGAGTCACTCAACGCCAATAATAAGTATGAGCTATGACCATCGCACAGTACGATTCAATTTTGTTTTGGCAAAATATTCATGCTATCATTAGTGGAGCAATATCACCTACTGCATTTCCTATTATAAGAGTAGTGTTACATTCTTTCTCACCAAAGTTTATTACAGTTTTATGGCCCATTTTTGCTAACACCCGGTTATCCTTTCACTTCACACTTTCATAGCAGTTAAAAATTCTACGATGATCGTTGCAGAGTTGTTTTAATCCATGTACGTTTTGACTACTGCAAACCAGTGTCTTAAATTTGTTTCAAAAAAAGCGGAACGTCGTGCAGTTAAAATTTGCGGGATGGCGTTGTAAGAATGCCTCATACAAATGAGGACCATTTGGAAATGTATCGTGTTTTCCTAATTGCTTTGATAATATTGGAACGCCGAAGTTGTTATTTCATTATTGGAAAATGTACGAACGCGCGACGCTAGATGGACAAAACACCTTTTCCAGAAACATTTCTTCTTCACTTGATAACATTTTTTACTGATTGGTATTTTTCCTGTAACTTCATCCGATAATGTCATTCTGGGCACTTTGTAAACGTTTGCTGCTGAGTAGACTCACACTCAATTGTCGACAGCCAAAATGGCTGTACGCATATCATCTTTAGTATATTTGAATCCCATTTCTGGAAAAACCAGCATTCGCCACCAGTTGGTCGCTACATTTGTCGTATTGGTTGAAGTTTCTGTACGCAACAAACTATACATGAAGTCGTATGACGAACATTGGCCATCGTAAACTTTGAAATATAATAAGCAAGATTATGTAGTAACTTAGGTAACGTGGTGAAGATATGAAATATTATTTGCGATATTAAACTTATTGGCACATGACGGCATTTATGATTTACAGGTGTTCGTCATAGGCTAATTATTTTATTTTTCAACAGCTAACATCAAAGCAATTATTAATATACGGTGCCTACAAAGTGTAGTACTGGTAATAAAATATGCGGTGCTGCCAACATTCTGGTAACTAGTCTAGACAAAATAAAATATCTAGGTTTCGTCAAACCTAAATAATGGCAGAAATGCTAGATGTCACCAGATTGGGACAAAATTAGCACAATTATACTGACGAATACTGGTACTTTTAAGTATAATTATTTTAAGCGAATAAGTGGAGTGAAATGATAACGTGAATGCAGCGGTGATGTTTTCTAACGTTTAACAACACTAGCGAAATATCGAATCTAACATTAATGTCTATTGCGTATTTAGTTTCCACTGTTCCTCGGCCGCTATCTGTTTTGTGCCTCGGTTCCGGTGGATTCTTCTGGGTAGTTTAGTTGCGTCTTTAAGTGGTAACTAATCCTCCCATTGTTTATGACTGACATTTTTTGTGACTTGGCAAATATATAATTATTTGTAAATAGTAATATTTACTCTGTCGTTTTCTTGTATTTCAACACCGGAATGTCTGTTTTTCGTAGTAAGTATTTATATTTGTTTTATAACTTGCTGCTCTTTTGATAGTCGTTTTTTTTTCACCAAAATAAATGTCTGATGGTCTTTTCATTATTATCAACAACTGACATCTTTTATTTGTGCCGCAACGGTTGTCATCTTTTCATTATTGAAGGTATCCTTATTTTTATTATTTCTTTGTGTAATAGTGTTTGTATACTAACTAAATATGACATGTAAATGGATTTATCACGTACTAAGATCTAAGACGGTCATGTATGGCGACTGCCTTCGGAAAATAAAACCAGTTTTTAATAAAATAATCTTGCTATTGTTTAAACGAGCCACGTAACGAAGTAAAGCTTGGAACCATTTCGCACCGATTATCGATATTAAAGACAATACTTTGCAGCCCGTGACGGTTAACGATACAAAGAAGGGTTGAGCGACCGTCAAAACCTCATCCGTCATCCCTCTTCATCGTGCAACCGTGGCTTTGGTGACAAATAACGGCTTTGTGTCGGACCGACAATGGCTACTTGACTTCCGGGCACTCCAAGCACTGATTAAATGCGAAGCGACGACATATGCGCTACCCGGAATATTATGCTAACCATTCACGCCTTCTCACGTAACCCGCCATATTTTAATAATAAATCGTGAGACATGAATTTAAAACATATTCCAACTATTCGGCGCTAAAATATCAAACTAAGTCCATTTAGGAGATTTTACACATGTTCTTGGATCATTTATACGCGAGTGAATTTAATTAATTTACCACGCGGCCATCAGCGATATTGAAATAAAATCGTCGAAACAAACCGGCTGGACGGTAAAAGCTCTCCGTCGAAATGAGGGTAAAAAGTGGTGTCCTGACCCACGCGTTTTAACCTTATTAACCCGGCACACATCTGAAGAACAAAAAGGGAATCAAATCTCTCTCTCGGAGGCAAAAACAAATCCCTGAATTTAATTAATGACGTTTTGAGAAGGAATGCTTTGTACGGTTCTCGGACTCGGAGTGGTCGTTGCGTTCTGCCTTTGAAAGCGTTTGTCTAAGCAATCAATTCAATTACACCGAAGAATGATTGCGGAGCCATTCGTTTGACATACCACATACCTCCGCGCAGCCTACTGCATACCACATCTGCTTACATTAAGAACCTATTCGCGTGTGTTACGGACGATGGGCAAATATTCCGTACGTTAAGTGGGCAAAATCTGTTTGTTTGCAATAATTATCGAGGACGGAATCTGCGCAGGGCGTATTGATCCACGAGCAATTTTCGTTCGTGTAAAAATATAATTTTAATGCAACCATCGCTTTTAATCACTAAAAATATGGATACGTACAACGTTTACTCCATTGATCCCAATTTAATTAATATACTGTAGATAATGTGTATAAGAGTTTGATATGATTGCAAAATAGCAAAATGTGAAACGAGACTTTAAAATAAACATGTATCATATGTGAAAAAAATGTACGATGTCCGACTTCTCGGAGAAAATTCTTAAAATAATCAATGAATATACCAAGTTGGTGTCGTAAATTAATCGCAACTGCTCTCTGTTATTTACAAACGTAGAAATACTTTTGTTCATTCATTCAGACGAAGTGTGATCATTCAGGCGACGAAAACAAGAAAATCTAAAACGAAGGTTACGCGAAAGAAATAATATAATATATAATTCGATTCAATTAAATAATTAGGGAACATACACATTTCGACGAAATAATGGACCAGGTTGGATGTTATGTTCTTTTAATGTAATATAATGATAATTAATAGTTTGATGGTAGTTTAACTTTCGAACTTGTTAACCTTGCCAATAAAAGTTAATTATCGATTCGATAAATATAAAGTTGTTAGCAATATTAGCAATTCGAAATTGTTCGAAATCTCTTAATTCGAGAAATGGTGTTTCGATACATTGCATTTTCCTCTTTACTTCCCAGTTTTTTTTAATATTTATTTACTATTCGAATAATATTAACTCTTTACCTCACAGTTTTTTTTTTAATATTAACTACTCACACTGTTTTCTCTTTTCTCTTTTATTTTCTGTTAAAATATTTATAAACCCAACCCACGCCCATCAGGCTTATTCTAGCTTTATTTGGTTTAATTGTTGTTGTTTTTATAGATTTATTTTCATTTATTTACCACTTCTTTTAACACAGTCATTTTTTGCAATTTCCTCACAATCTCTTCACTTTTGCTTTTGTCGACCGTTTCAACTTTCAATTTTCTGCAATTGATTTGATTTTAGTTTTTTTTAGTTTATTTCTCTTAGTTACACGTTTTTTTTTTATATTGCATTAGTTTTTTTTCACTATCATTCGTTTGGTTTTGATTTGTTTTATTTTCATGTATCCCCATTTCATAATTGTTCGTTTTGTTTGTTTTCGAAGTTTGCATAATTAATAACATCCTGGTTTTATTCTATTTGTCTTTCTTTCTTGCATTCGTTTTATTTTTGTTATTCTTAAATTTAGTTTTTTCTTCTGTTTTATGATTTCCAAATCTTTTCATTTTCATTTGTTTAATTTTTATATTTATTTTGCTTTTATTTACGGTGGTTCACTTCACACAAATTTCAATTGTGGAGTTATGTGTAAATTGATGCAACATTTGTAAAATTTTGTATTGCGAATGACATTTGATTGACAGTTGTGTGATTTTATTATTATATCATTTATTTGTAATTTTTGAAGAAGTTTAGTTTAATTTTTTTGTGAAATTAGTCGTAAATTTGTTTGGCAGGTTTTTTGTGTTCACAGCTGATTGCTAGCACTACTGCAAACCAACAATAATTTAATGACCTAACTTAACCTCTTTTGTTTTATTGAGTTTGAGCTGTGCAAACTTTTGTTTAATAACAAAACACAAATCAACGTTCCTAACTATTCAGTTAGGAGCGTAGAACCAATTTTGCAAGAAGAATGGTTTAAAAAAAGTCTCTGCACCTTGGGTACCAAACATATTAACGTCAGATCAAAAACGTCTCCGAAACGTTACCGTAGAGATCAATTTGGTAATCATTAACAGAGACCTCGATGAATTTTTAAAAAGATTCGTTACAGTGGATGAAACTTGTGTTCATCACTTTGGCCCAACGTCCTGTTTCATCAGGTCAACGGTCCGGCCCACAAACGCTTTGTTTTAATGGCTGGGATTAAACGCAGGCTTTGAAATTTTTGAACAACCTCTCTATTCGCCAGATTTGGCCCCTAGCGACTATTTTTTGTTTCCAAAAGTAAAAAAAAAACATCTTCAGGGAACCCAATTAAAAGAACGACGAAGAAGTGTTGATAGCCGTAAATGCGCCAAACAAAATACAATTTTTTTTCCAAAGGCATTCAAGCACTTCAGCACCGATACTTAAAATGTACTAACCTGTCAAGGGACTATGTTGAAAAATAAAATTATTTCGTTCTTGTCAGATGTTTTGTTTAATGCCAGGGACAATAATTGGTGAACCGCCCTCGTATCCCTCGTACCTACAACAAACGGTAAAAGTATACGCAACTGGTTCAAAGTGATAGGTAATCGTTTTTATCAAATCTAGAAATGTGTTGTTAGCCGACGTTAGATCATTATTGCGAGGTTTAGTGTGAAATTTTTTAACGTAAATCGTTTCTAATTTGTTTAGGTGTTAATTGGTGGTGTTTTTCCAATGTTACATAATCTAAACTAAAATTATGTCCCGTATTGCTGAAGTTGTCAACTAATGCAGATTTTGAGATGTCACGGGTTTTTATAAGCAATTTACGCTCTTTGATGCTGGTTGCAACGTTCCATTGCGGTTGTCCAATGTAAAACTTATCACATTTATTACAAGAGATTCCTTAAGCAACTGTTATTTATTGATGTTATTGTTTAAATATGATTTTAGTGTGTTATTATTTATAACTGCCGGCTGTAAGTTTTTTCTTGTATTTCTTGTATTTGTATAAGTTCAGAAAAGAGTTTTCCCACATTCAGTGGTTATTTTGCAATATCTCTTGTTCTCTTTACCGGTGGGAGGGCGGTAGCAGAGTAAAGTGCCCGTTTTGTATAATGTTAAAGATTTTATTTATAAACTGAAACAAACTATGGAAAGAGATTGTTTTGTATTTTATAAATATTTCTATGGATATCGAATGTTCAAATGATATCACTTCTAGTTATTTTTATGTCAAACAAGGGTAAGGTGACATTCTCTTCCAGTTGGTGCGTAAAATTTATGGAGAGGTACTGTGAATTTAAGGTGCTGAAAAGATCATCAACATTGAAATTTTTGTGTATTAGAGCGAAAATATCGTCCACGTAACGGAAACATGTTCATGTGAAAATTAAGCCCAAGTCTCCATTGCGTGATTTCACATCTTACACTAGATTTCACAAGGGTTTGATCTTTTTAAGAACTTAGTTTTTAATAAGTTCTCATGTGTTCTTTTTACCAGGTAAATGTATTCCATCACTACTTCGAAAATAAAAAAATATTTATTTATTAGAAAAATTTTGCCGATACACTTACAAAATTATTCTACATATCCAGTAATTGCGTCAAAAATGTTTCATTGATGTACGAAACGTAAAGTAGAGCGGGCTTCCCTGAGGTACACCTCGATTCAGTATTAATTTTTATTTTGACTGCATATAATCTGCTCCGGAGAGAACTCGTCTATTCCAACGAATTTTTAATCATAAGTCAAAAGTCATGTCAAAGATGACATATACAAATATTTAAAAAATATACTCATTTGTGCATGTGTATTAATACCTTGAAATCAGTTGGTACGAATTGTATACACATGGAATGTTTGCACAATAGATTGTTTAACCTTAATGTGGTGATGATTTAAATAAGAAGGAAACACATGTGTAGGTCTCGGCCATATTATCAAGAGGAATCCTTTTTGCAATATACGCCTTACGTGTGTACAATCATTTCAAAAAACCGTGTGCACATGTAGTTTTCACACTCAGTGCCGAATTCCCCAACGCCCAACTCCAACCCTTTCCGTCGCCGTCGACATCCCGCACTAATAAATTAGGTTTAGCTTTGTGCTGTTAAACGGCGCGTTTTTACAAGACGACGACCCTTCGTCTTGTAGCCGGGGTCGTGTCCTGTCCTTTTTACTCCCGTCGTAATAAGTCATTTTAATTTGCGAGACGTTCGGAAGGTGACATAAAGAGAAAATGTCTGTTTGGAGCTGATAAATACACAATACGCCGGGTTAAACGTTTAATTATTTGAAGTAATGGAAGTCGTCTGCGATTTGCAGAATCGGGCCGACTTGTCCCGCCGCCATTCCATTCAATTACTCCTCGAACGCGGCGGCCTCCGTTTTTATTCCTGCGCCGAACGGGACGCGACGTAATTCGATTCGGCGCTGCCCTTGAATAGGTGAATGCGATTAAGGTGATTACTTAATTTGACTTCCGATCGCCGCTTTGCATTCGCGGATTCCGATTGGTTTTTATCATCGGCGATTATGAAAAATTAACGAAATTTACGTGTTTATGAAGACACGCGATATACAAAACGTAATAATTGAAGCTTCAGAAAATGGGCTCGTGTGAAACGGGTCTTAACTGCGAAGCCGAAGTTTTAATTTTACGCCCAGCTCACGAACCCCATCCTCCTCCCGTCAGACTAAACAAGAACAAAAGTAAAGTGTACCGCTTCCGTTGAATATAGATATCTTCCATTATTCAGATATCGATGGCTGACTATCTATACATAATTAAATATGCGTCCGGAATAAACAAAGACTGCAAAGCCGGGCGTGATAAGAAATCCATACGCAGTTTTACCGCACTCTGGATAATTAGGATGCGAACTTGTAGCTGAACTTTTAGCGGGAATCAAGATTTTATAATGAAATATTTAGACGTAATCCACTGAAATAACAACCTCGCCGAAAGTAATTTATGGACGAATCAAGCTCGACGGATTTGGCAAAATATGAAAGTCTTGTTAGATTGTGTTGTTGACGACGCTGGTTGGTTTGAATTTAGGAAGAAGGCGTCGATGAATTCTTTAATTTATGTATTATACTTTAGTTTTTTTTATATACAAATGGTTAATTTGGAGCGGAAATGTATGAACTTCATAAAGTAATTGTGAACGAAAGGCACTGTATACAAGTTATTACGTAGTGTGTGTTTTTACAAAACACAGTGCTGTCAGGTTGCGAAATAGTTTTTATTTATTTGTAAGCGAGTACCTTGGATTCCAGGATATTGTATTTCAACGTTAATGCAACACAACGCGAACTGATACATCTCAACTCAACCCAACACAACTCAAAACAACCCAACACAGCCCAACCCTATCGAAGCCTACCGAACCCATCCCATCCCAATCCAACCCAACCCAACCCAGCCCAAACCAAGCTTATCCAACTCGACGCAAATAAATACGTGGAATTAAGACAAGTCTGTATATCCTTAGATATTATCTGGATTTCCTCTTGTCAAATCATTCAAAAGATCTTGTCGAGATGTTGAGTGATTATCCATAATAACCAAAGACTAATCTACAATGATTGGGCAATCAACTCAAAAAAATCTTGGCTATTGTATGCGCGAAAATCGCTATGTTGGTGAACATCCATAATAATCGACAGTAATAAAATCGTGGAAATGCAAAGTGAAAAAGGAAAAGTTTTTTGTGAAATTTCAAGATGAATTAAACATATCGCGAAGCTTTAAGGCAGTGTAAAAGGGTATAACTTTGGGTCGAATTTCAACAAACATTCATGGAGATATCGAAAAGCTCCGAAGCTGTTGAAAAGTCTTGTTATCAAATTTCAAGGCAAATTTAAGAAGAGGTTGAAGCCTTTAAAGGAAATTTAAAAGTGGAAATGTATGAAATTTTAAATCAAATTCAAGAAGATATAGAAGCGGTTAAAATTTTCGTGCGAATTCTATTAAAACGGAGGTAAATTGCATATATAAATCTCACCAGAAAAGTTCAAGTTAGTGGAAGGTCTATATTTTCGCAAGTCATTTGTTAAGGATCAAAGAATTTCACTGGATTCACTGAAAGCATCGACGTGTTGTTATATCTATTATCGTGCTTTAATTCACATATTGTTTTGTGCACCACGTGTCCATCAAGCTCTTTTCTATCAACCTTCAACTCCATATTCGTCCATTCGCTGAATATCCAAAAGAAACTTCACTGACAAAGCACGATATCTTATCATCATATTTCCGCCAACCCCCTTTCTATCTATCCTCAACCTCCTACTCCAAATTCGCCCTTTCGCACAAGTTCCTCTTAAACTCTAAAGCAAATTCGAATTTCTTGAAAATTGTCGTCAAATTTTTCAATTGAAATAATTCTCACCTAAACTATAGAATGCACAGAGATTTATTTATTCGGCAATAAAACTAAATTCCACCTTGTCGAAAAAAAACAAGTTAGTCGAATTAAACATAACCAATACGGGTCGATTCCGATGCCACTCACGAGACGAGGGATATGAGAGCTTAACCGCAAGCCGCCTCATATTCTGCGCTGTCCACGTATAAGAAATCAGGGCGCTCGCCGAAATACAAACTCGGTTAAGACGCCCTGCGGTCCCTCAACTTGCTCAAAGGCGAGTTTTAAGACGACGTTACCTGATCGCAATGCCAACCGCAGCTCCTTTGGCCGCGTCTTAGCGAGTTGAGGCACACACACTGCATAAATACATTCGGGATGTGCGCTGCCCCCTTAGATCTCAACCCTTCTGGCCGCAACAGGCATTAACAAGTATCTTATAAGAAATGCCGCCGGATGACTTATTCAGATCCTTGTTTAGAATGGCAAAGCAGACGCGATGGCACTAAGACTAGACCACGGAGTAGTATGTAAATTAAGTAATGCGCGCCGGATACAACGATGAAATTAGCGTTAGTTGTTTTTCTCCGTTAACTAATAAATAGGTGATTGTTAAACGACTTGGGACCATTGTTTATTTTGATTTTATGTGTGACGATGCGGCCGAAGTACGAAGAAGTTTCAATCGCTTTTATTGTATGTGACCTGAATAAAAAAATAAAAGAAATAAAAGAAAATTTAATTTCGATGAACAAATTTTGAATGCACTTTGAAATTGCTCAACAAATGTAAAGTTTTAAATGTGTCATTTGAAATGGATGGGTATGCTGACCAACCAATACCAGAGTGAACTAAGCCACAAGGTGAAGCCGGTTTCACTTTTTGAAAAATATTTTATATCCACTGTTGATGATCAAACCTAAGAACTCGTCAAAATTATTATATAAAAGTTTTATACGGTTATCTATAATATCCACTAACCAAATCGTTGTCAGTGGGAAGCAATAATCTGCCCTCTGTATTGATTTCATATTATTAAATAGTTCTTACTATTGCTGATGTTATGTACCATAATTAAGTTGGCCTAGTTCCAATGTGCCTACACATACCTGATCGACCTAGTTCATGTGCATTATCGTGGACTAGTTTAACCTAATCTACATTGTGTCATGAGATAACTGCAGGCAAATCGTTTTTATTAGTCCAATTTTGTAATAATACGAAAGCTTCACGTTAAAAAGACGTGAGAGAAATAAGCTAGAAACAACATATATTATTTAGATATATTTTGATATAAATTTTTTTCATTTTAAAATAATAAAATATGTATTCCAATGATTCAAATTATACAAATTTCAGCCATTTTAAAATATTTCTACGTTGCATATGAACAAAAATAAAAAATAATATTTATTTGCTGTTGGATGTTATACGAAAGTTAGCTGTTTTACTGGGTGTATTTATTTTTTTAAAGACACGTTTTACATTTACATCATGTGTATGGTGTGAAGGTAGAACAGGTTTGTTTGAATTTCCTCCATGAAATTTACAAACTTATATATTTTTTAGTTATTTTAGACAATAAATTTTACCAAATGTAAACAGGTGATGACGGGCCGTTTCGCCCACTATGGGCTCATCAGGCACAAATACATTCGCTGAAGGTGCATCAGAATATGCAAACAGGAGTGACAAAAGTCATTTATCTATATAAAAAAATCTTTATTTGCATAACTATTTTAACACATCATGTTTCATACCTTGTATTTACATGTTACCTACCACTTTCTTCTCCAGGCTCTTCCTCCCCCTTCTCATCTCTTCCTTTGTGTCTTCTCCTGCCTGCATTTTCCTCACCGTCCTTCTCCTGTTCTCCTTTAATTCCGTTAGCGTTGCTAACACTGGCATTGGAGAAATCAACTTCAGAGTATATTGTAAGGCATGAGACTGGGAGCGTCAGGTAGGTGCTCGAAGCAGGGCGTATGGCGTTGAGCTATGACTTTACAAAGAGCGAAGGGACGGAGCAAAGTTTTAGCAAGGAAGGCAATAGAGGAAATAAGAAACAGGGGATGATAGGAGAAGGAAATTATCTAAGTGGGAAGAAGGAAGGAGAACGCTGCTGGAAAATGCAGGAATATCAGAGGAAGAAGTAGAGAGGACAAGTGGACAGAGAGGTAATAGATAGAAGCAGGCAAGTAGAAGCTTAAGAAAGAGAGGGCAATATAAGGAACGCAAAATATATACTTCTTTTATGTGTCGACTAAAAATTAATTTCTAGTTAATATGCAGCAAATTGTTTTGCATCAGTTTATTCTTTTATACCTGTGCGTAAAACGTAACTTTAGTTATGGAAACCCTCGTTGCTCGTCACTCTGCTAATAATACCATGACTTCACCCGCCTTTCGTGAATGTGTATGTATTCGTACGATAGTTTCGAAAACAATGATATTTGAGTTATTTATGAGGGTATTTCGATTTTCATTTTTTTTCTATCCCATGGTTAAATTAAGCCTTTACTGACGTTTTATGTTAGCGGCGTAATTATATTTAGAGTAGATGCGATAAGAATTTTGCTATGATTTTTAAATCATATAAATCGCATAAACACAACGGTGCACGTGAATAGAAAAAATAATAAATTGTAATAATATTGCACCAGGTAATAATATTTCTCTAATGACAACGTTATTGTGTTTCAAATGAATTCAAATTGGCTATCGATTTAGTATTTTGCTAAATACATTGTTATTAACGGAATTGACTTTTGACTGTATGAAATATTTGTAGTATTTGCAATGCATATACATTAATGATAGAGTAACGTTTTAAAATGCAATGAATATTTCTTTTGTATATGTAAATGAATTTACATACAATATTAAATTTGTGGATAATTAACATCACTGTTTTAATTTGTATACTCAATTTCATACCGAATAGAATTTTTGTCATTTTGGACAATTTTATGATTTTTGCCAACTTTTGGATTTTGCCTCCGTTACGTTTAAAACATTTGTAAACAATTTCGTTATGAATTGTGTAAAACATCACGAGCGTTTTAATCCTAGGGTACAATGGGTGCAGCGGTTTCACAGCAACCTGGTAGTAAAATGTGGGGGGTGTACAAATGCAAAAATTGTGAAATCTACTATTTCAAAATATCAAAATCCTGAAAAATTCAATATTGTAAATATAAAAATTGTCAAAACCGGTCGAAATGGTCAAAAGTGCCATAACATGTTTTATAGAGATGTCATTTGTCTGTTCTTTTTGTAGTGTGTATGCGCGAAATAATTAAGATTGTAATTGGGCGCCTAGGAAATAGATCAGTGCTTAGTTAATGTTTCCATTCTTTATTTCCATCATTTTGGATCTTTTTATTTTATAATTTTCATTTTGTTTAATGTAGTTGTCGACTTCGTTTTTAATGCATTTGGGTTCATTTGTATTGGTTTCGATTTTTTTTTATTCGTTTTATTTAGTTGTCTTTCACATGGTTCTTTATTGACTTTTTGTTCGTGGGATTTTCAGGTCTCGTTTCTTTTCTCTTTCTTCTATCATATTTTCCCACCAGTTGCGGGTCTCCCTTTTTCGTTCTTGTTTCATCACTTTTTCTTTATTATCTTCTACTACTTCTACCATTCATATTTCATTCCTGTCAACTTTTCTTCCTCTTTCACACCCCTCACATCAATATGTTCTTCACCCAACCCAACTCAACCCAATCAAACATGATGACAATAATGCTTTAGCCGTTTTTACATCTAGAGACGAAACTTCTGGTTAAAATGGATCTTGAATATTTATTAATGAATTACGTTTTGAAGCCAGCTCTAAATTAACATCTTTAATCACCAATTTCACGTTTTATAATAATACAGCCGGTGCCCGGGTGGATAAAGTTTTTGGTTAGTTACGGCGACCTAGATCGATTCCTACGATCTACAGTGTTTTGTAGGTAACCTCCGATAGCAAATTAAAGAAAAAAAATTGTAATTTTAAGAAATAGATAATTTTGTGTAATATACTTTGTACGCATTGTTGTTAATTAATACACAAGGTATACAGCAAGGCATACACATCTCGGATATGCGGATGACGTGCATACCATGGACAGGCCAAAAATCATGTTCTCGCCCAAAAATGCAGCTGAGGGTTAACAGTTACCTTAGAGAAAATATATGCGAGTGATGGCAGGTTGATCTACAGACTAAAACCTTTGAAAACAGGGAAAATATTTGATATCCGTCATTTTGTTACACCATCATTAAAGCTACTATTTTCCACACAGTTTTAAGCTATGCCCCCTCGACGTTTATCATATATGAATCACGCGATCGTCAGTGACTAGCCCATCGCTCTTTTAGCGTTGTTTCAACATATGGACGTAGGTATGAACTTTTTTGCTAATGATGATTTTTTCGTATATATTCCTTAAATGTTGGACCATTATTTAACTACCTCAATGTTACGTATAATGTGTTACGACGGTACTGACATTCTCTCGACTATATGCTGACTGTATGACTATATGTCGAATCGTTACTACGATCATCGACCATTCTATTGGTGTGTTAACATTTCATTGTCATGTATTTATATATTGTAATAATGCAGAGTAACCTGGTTTGGATTTCTTACGAAATTATTAATACATTATTGTTTACCACAACATAACTGCGATGAATTTGCATTTATTGTATTCTGTTCGATCGTGTTTTATGTTCCCAAGTCGATATCTGTCGTTCGATTTTCCTACGACCAGAATCAATCTACTAAAACGAAACGGCCGATTTCCAATGGATAGATGTGAAAGTGCACGTCCATAAAAATGTTGATTTTCGAGGGTTACATATAAGAAACACGTGTATATTGCCTGAGATTACGGACCCCGTCGAATTTTTATGGTAATGGTGATTCCGATTTCACTTTAAACTGCGGTAAACAACTACATTGTTGCGTCAGAAGCCAAGGGAGTTCAACGTATCGCAGCGATCTTAAAGAAGCTCATACAATTCCGAGACATTTTTAAATGGACTTATTGAATATTTATTAGTTATTTACCGTCGTCTAATATATCATGAAATTATGATTTAAGCGAAGCGTATTTTATTTTTTGTAGTTCCATTCCACCGCGACGTATACTGCATTTATTTGCTGCCCCCGTTCCTCCGCGGGTAGGACGCCCCAGATAAATCATATCAATAACGTCGTTCGAGCTAATTTATTTCTACTTTAGGGTGGTCGACTTACATTTTATTATTCCTTTTTAGTTTCCTGCCAAGGTACCGGCGCAGGATATGCCAAATCCTTGTATTTTTGTTGTTTTCTTGGGACATTTCTCAATGTAAACGACAATGTTTTCGAAAGACAAGAATTCGTAACGGTTTTTTTTTTCACTTTGCGGTCTAGAAATTATAATTCGTGATTTATGGGAGTTTGCGGCGCAAATATTTCCGAAACTTTCGCTCCACATTTAAATACATCATCGACGGGGTTCGTTCGCTTCGAACTGCGAGGGGTGTCGTTTTATTAGTCCGCGCAAACTATCGAGCGCGAAAAATGTCGATACCTGGAGCAACTGCGGGCTGGGGAGGCGAACGGGTTGATAACGAAGGTATTAGACCGCAGGTAATGTCAGCGGCAGATCTACGAAACGGCCGACCTGTCAAATCGCGCCAGAGGCCCTCGATAACATACCTAAATGTCTCCTCAATTATTTAATAAACAAGGTCTCGAATAATTAATAACCACGTCATGTTATCAAGTATTTCAATTAGTACAAATATGGAAGCGTTGTAATTCTGGAAACAATTAAAATTATAAACTCGTTTGTTCGTATTTTAAATGTAATAAATCTTAATGACTATATCCCATAAAAATCGATATAACGAAGTGACGAGGAAAAGTATAAGAACAGTCTCGTCTCTGTTCCTCTTGGCTATTCAGTTCAATTGTATTTATTACCTGCCTCAACTTTAACACCCCCCTACATTTATACGATTTTTCATTCACCTATCCCTTATTTGATAACATTTCATTTTTTTTCTCCAGCTCGACCTCAAAAAGTTACAATATACTCTGGAAACATATTCACGCCCTAGTAACTTGGGCGGCAACCTAAGGTACACAACTTTTACTCAATCCATGTGGCATTTTCACGTTACACATTGTCGTTGACACATGACTTCTAACAATTCTTCACGTGATTTTCGAAAGTCCACCCAATAGAAATAGTAAGTTTAACATTTTTCTTCTTACAGTCTACTGAAGATGACAACTTAGTTGCCGAAATACGTATTTAGATTTGTTAAATTTGTAAAAATCAAGTGTGGTAGGTAACTTTAGAAGTTAATTTTTGCTGAATAAAACACTTGATGAAAAGTTTAAGTTCAAGTCATCAAAAGCTGTAAAAAATGTTGACGTAATTTGTTTTAATTTTTCAAAAATATTGGAATTTTCAAAAATCTTCAAAACTTGTTGAAAATGCAAAAAATATCAAACTTTGAGAAAATGTCTTAATTTATATTTAATTTGGCAAAAATTTTCTTAATCAGAGAGAAATATTGAATTTTTCAAAATTTTGCAAATGTTTTCCTCAATTTAGTGTCCCTTAATTTAACTGACCAATTACACTGTGTAACAAATTAAAAACTTTTTTTCACTCGATTTACAATAGTAATTATTATTCCTCACCCCCAACTCAATTAAGTTTGATAAATAAAACTTTCGTATCACGTCTAGTTTTATAGTGAATTAATTTTTTTATGAAAATTGGCTACATGAAACATTATACTTTATGAAAATATAATTTTTTTTGAACGCTTGGTTTTCCTCTTGTAACCAGCCGTCGAACATTCCCTCAGAAGGGACCAACAGTAGTTAGCGAACATGGGTGGCTCCCATCTGCCCTGATAACGCTTCTCAAAGTCTGTGATTTTGTGGTGGAAGCGCTCTCCATGCTCATCGCTAACAGAGCCCATGTTTTTGGGGAAGAAACTTGAAAGGGAATGAAGAAAATTAATTTTTAGGGACATCCTACATCTTAATTCATGGTAGGCTGTTAGCATTCATTTAATTTTTTCATGGAAATCCAGAGCTTTGTAGTTACCATGAAAAAATTTTGTGACAAAAGCTAGCCATGTAGAACTAAGGCTGGCTACAAAAGAAGGGCTGTTAATTAATTTTCTATATCTGGCGCTACAAAAGTTCCTTCTTTATTTTTGGCATTAGTTTTGAGACGTGATGGTGAAATTAAATATGTTTTTTTTGTCTCCTGGGAATACCTAACATGAATCACTATCAGTGATGCCAGTGAATTTTTTCGTGTTGCATAGTGTAATTTACATATACACAAATCCAAAGAAATTACTGTAATTTGATTTAATATGCATAATTGTCAAAAATCGTCGATGTGTTTTAATTAAAATTGTCTAGAATGCAAAAAAGTGTCAAAATTGTCTTAATTTGACAAAAATGTTGAAATTTTCAAAAGCCTGCAAATGTTTGCCTAAATTGTGTGACAGTAACCTTAATTATCATTAATACCAAAATTGTGAAAATTGTCAATTGTCGAAAATACCCAGTTAACAAAATTATACAAAAAAAATCTGCACTGAACCTTCTTATACTTAGTTATACTCCATATTTCGAAAAAAACTTTTCTAATGAAAGTTTTCATAGCTTTAATGGTTTGGACGCACAAAATATCGAGTTCGAACATTTTCATGATTCCTATACTTTCATATACATAAATTATAAGAAAGTAAAAATGATTCCCGATAACGTCCAATCCTGGAACTGAAAGCCGCCGCGTATTTAATTGCCAACGTAATCAAGTATAAGTTTATTAATTTGTTCCTAGCGTCTGTTAAGTGTTATGTGATAAAGTTGGTAGTGATTTAGTCGGATGTAGCAGTGCTGATCCAGGCTAACAAAGAGCTTATGTGGGAGTCCCCGAGGTAACATAATCAGCACACGAGCGCCAGGTTTTCTAATGTATGCAAATGTCCTGCTGCCCTTCAGTGCCTCCTACATTGCTTTACTTACATTCATTTAAAGCCGGAGGGAGTAGTATATTGCTTTTAAAAACGATATGCATATTTGATGAAATCGTCCCAGCTAACAGACATGTATTATTTTTACGTGAATTGTAATAATGGCAAAAAAGGAATAAATACTGGAACGTACGACACGAAATTTATAGCCAACGCTGTACTACATGGAGCACTACTCGAGACGGGATAACATCAAGGGGTCAAGTTTTTTTTAGAAATAGAGATTTATTGTTATAATAACAACATAATAATGTCGGTTGGCTTTATTTGACGATGGCTTCGATGGTTAATGGGCGCCGGATTCACTTAAGGCAAAATCGCATTAAATTGAACAGCAGTTTTGAATTGATATTTTTTGCGACGCGGGGTAAATATCTTCTCGTACGTAATTCGCGATACGAAAATGATTACTTAGACATCAAAAACACAAATCGCGTGCCAAAAACAAGACAGGTGAATGAATGTGAACATCATGTAATTATATTAGGGGATGTTGAAGGTATGTTAGCAGGGGTTACATCAACTGACAAACTGCGCTCGCAAGATACAAGTACACTGATATTAAAAACGTTTTACGGAAATTTGGAGTAGATATATTATGTTGTTTTAAAATAAATTATTTCAAGATTTTTTGTACAAATAATTGATTTATAAAAGTGACGAAAATACAATTGCAACTTTTTATATATATATATATATATATATATATATATAAATAAATAAATCCTAATTTAAAGTGAATGATTGAAAATTCTTCTTGAAATTTATCACTTATTCTAATACTTTTTTAAAATTGTTAAACTGGCACAGTTTTCATAGACTGGTTCGTTTTTGTTACGTTTTAACTATTTAAAATTATCCGTTGTGTCGGCTCGAAGTTGAATGATTCTACTAATTATGATGTTTTAAAGCTTTACTGAATGCAGCGCAGATTTAGATATTTCAATGTAAAGTGAGGATCCGTTGGCAATTGGGGTATTTTTAATGTATGCGTTAAAATTGTCGTGTAGGTGTGCATTGCTGTTGAATCAACGAAGTGAGAAGTGTGTGTGTATCGCTGTGGGTGATATTGGTTTTTATTAGTAAATCAACTACCATATGTAGATATATGTATGTGAGCGAATGCAATGCATTGCAATAAGAGAAGCGCGCCTATTGTTTGAATTTCAGCCAGACGCAAATACTTCATATAATACTTGGATAGATTTCGGCGTTCATATAATATTCGCGATCTATATCTGATTGAGCTAAGCTAAGCGAACGTCTTTATGTTACTTATTTTTTATAAATCTTTGTAAAACATCTGTTCTATTGGTCGATTTCGTTGTACTGTTCTTTAAGGATATAGTAATTTTGCACCACTGTTTTGACTTTTTGATCAACTTATACCGTGCCTTCAATTAAATTCCTCATTAAGGTGGGCTATGATTTCAGTTGGTTTTTCTTCTAAGATTTGTAGCAGTGATAACTATTCAATTATTTAATTAAAAATGTAATTTTTACTCACAACTCCTTTCTCGTCAATTGCGTATCGCCAACTTTATAAAATAAACACAGCTTACTTTAATAAGGAATTTAATTGAAGGCACGGTATTTTCTAGTAATAGTAAACATATTGGATTCCTAACCGGTCATAATTTCCTTATTCTTATCTTACAACGTATTCCTATACATTTTTAAATGTTCTCCCAAATTTAATTACATGAACTTAATTTTACACCTCTGCCGTAATTTTCTTAGGCACGTTCGTCTCACAGTTTGTAAATTTTTATTGTCAAGGTCGTTGAACTACTTGTTTGTTGTTTCATCAGTACATGGCCAAATAATTGGGTATTTCCTAATGAATCATTCTTCTAATTATGTCATGTAAATTTGGACTAATAATATTTAAAAGATTTTCTGGTAGTCTTTGTAAAACATTTGTTTGATTGTTCGTTATTTTACCAGTGCAGCACTTTATCCTTATTTTTTTTTGGATGTACAATCGTTATAAAGATTATTTTGCTTGTTTTGAAATTTGCTACGGCTAGTGTACAGTTTAAGATACACCGCTTACAATGTATCTTAAACTGTAAATTTTCTACTAATAATGGTTTCTACTAACTCGTAGAGCTGTATGGAGGCGGGCAATGTTACAGTATCTGGGTCGTTTTGAACTAAGAATCAGTTTACCAGTAGGTTCTTTTATATTTTGTCACTAGAAATTTGTAGGTGTGAATGACTGTTTTAATCAACGAAATGAGAAGCAAATGAACATAGGTGTGCACGCTAGTTTTAATCAGCGAAGCGACTAGTATGTGCACAATAGTGCGTTTATGTATGTGTGTGAACCAAGTAAGTTGTATTCAGCGAATTCAGTGTCTCAATAGAATATGCGCGAATATGTTTTAATGCGCTAAGTGCGCAAATGCCTCATAGAATGGTTTGCGTGAAACCAAACTTCGACTTTTTGTCGAACCGAACGGCTATTTTCCAAAAAGTTCATTCGTGCCGTAATTCGTTAGGGTTTGTTTGTCCTGATTATTGCTGCTGTAAATTCTTTATTAAACCAGTACATAGCTAATTAGGATATTTATTGACGACTTATTATTATATTACTAATAATGTCTCATGGAGCTGGAGGGACCAATGTTACAATATCCGAGTTGTCTTTGAATTACGAACCAGTTGAACTGTAGGTTCTTTTATATTTTTCCGGAATTTTTGTGTAAGTATGAATGACTATTGTAATCAAGAAACTGAGAAGCGAGTGGGCATAGGTGTGCACACTAGTTTCAATCAACGAAGCAACTATAGGAACATCAGTACGTGTATTTAGGTGCGAGTTGTATTTAGCGAATACAATGACATAACAGAATGTTCAGAAGTTATTTTAATTCACCAAGGTCACAAATGCTTCATATAATGATTTGAGTGAAATAGCGAAGTGAACATCTTATTGTTAGCTTTTCTTGAAATCGTCTACTGTTTGAGTTATAACGTTCTTTACTTTCACTGCACTTTTGTACAACAGTTTTTATCGATTTATTATAACTTATCTACATTTTTATTCACAATTTACAATCGTTATATATTTTTATTTTTCATATTTCATTGTGCAAATAGGGTTATTAATCTCGATTATAGTTTTGTTTTAAATATATTTAACTCCGATAAAATTTCATACCGCATTGTTATTTGTTAAAAAAATTGAACCTTCAAAGTCGAAACAAACAATTAATCGTGCAACACACAAACCCACATTTAAAAATATGCAACTGGCAGGTCACATGGAAGAACAAACGACAAGTCAAAGTTTTGATGTGCCTGATGTCACCGCAAGACGAAGACCGATTTCAGAACCGACGCCTCCGATTATTACGACCCATTACCTCCACTTTTCTATAATACTTCCAGTAACTCTCGTTTATTCTGCCGCTGCACATCTGGTGTCACTTGTCATATTTCCCCCCGCTCGAAAAACCACCTCGATATGTCGACAAATATATCGAGCAATAAAAAAAAAAAACGTAGGATTTCTAATCGACGCAAATGACATTAATTTTGCGAGGATTGCTAACTGCGCCCGAAAGATAAGACCTTGAAATAAACGTAACGGACTCGAAAATTAATACATTAGTATAATAACAGCAAAGCTGCGAGTTAATATAAAGAATGTCTCGGGCGCGCAAGAATTCATCGTCGTAATTCAAAGCGGGCTTTAATTTTAATTTTCGGATGGCGTTTCGTTCTCACTCGCCATGATTGTTAATTAATTAATAAGTTAAAAGTGGAAGGGTTGCTGTTCTTTACGGTTAGTCGGTGCAATTTGCCAACATTATTAAGAGAAACGAACCGGAGCCCTCGCAAATATGTCCGAGATTCCGGCGCACTTTATGGTTTTCGCCCAGATTTCATTACCGAATTCTCCTCCGTCAGAAATGCATTTAGCCTGCCGAATACTAATTATACGTTACGGCGGAGCCGTCCACGGCTCCTAAATAATATCGCATTACGGCGAATTTCGCGACCGCGATTAAACGAAATATTTTTTTCTAAATATGATTATTAGGTCGGATGGCTGAAAAATCTTTTAAGTTTATCTCTGAACGTAATTAAGCTCAATAAGGGTGCAATGGATATGTAAGGTGATTGAAAGATGTTACAGCGTATTGCGTGGAAATAAATTGTGACAAAAAGTTTACGTGCGTGTACTAACGACATCTAGAGGTCAATACCCCACACTAAGTTGTGTGTATTTCGCAGTCTTCTCGCACTTTGTTGAAAATAATTTTCATTAAATGTAATAGGTGATCACCGACATACATTTGCAGAAAGTGCATCAAGTCAAATCGAACCAGACGTTTGTAATTGCATAGTAGCACGAGCGAATATATGTGTTGGAATGATGAGCCCAGTAGGGTGCGACGGTACATCATCATCTATTACATTCGCTGAAATATATTTTCATGAAAGTATGAAATCTGAAAAGCTGTGTCAATCATAGCAATAAATTAATATTTTTTGCAAATAATTAACATTTCTATTTTCTTTAATTTTTGAAATATATATATATATATATATATATATATATATATATATATATACTCAGTGACATAAACTGCACTACCTAGAAGGGGTGGCAATTTTTGGACGAAATTTGGCAGAAACATTGGACTAGTCTAAGGTAACAATTGATTAAAATTTGATAAAGAAAACACTTCATCTTTTTGATTTTTCTTTAATAATCTGTTTGTTCGCCCCTATTTCTGATACACTCATTGACCCGCCTTGGCATTGATTCCAGCAGGTAATCAATGTCTTCTTGGGGTGTGGCATCCCACGCAGCCTGTACTTCATGCCGTAGAGCTTCTATTGTCAACGGTGGGTTTGGTAGATTCCTCAATCTTCTACCCATCATGTTGAGCAGTGAGGGGTAGCACAAGATGTGGGCGGTAATACAGCAAGCCAAAGGTACTTATTCGACGATAAACTGTTCGCAAGCCTATCGGACGACCTTGTTCACCTAACCATTGATCAGCTATTGATCTAGTTCTAGAGAATCGGTCTCTCAAGGCCATTAGTCTTAAGCGGCGATCTTGACGTTCATTGGTTCGTCTTTGAGCCCCAGTGCCTCTTCTCCGACGTTCAGACCACGCTTGATAAACACGCATTATTGTTGAGTGGTGCCGTCCCAAACGGTTGCCGATTTCTCTAAACGAAAAACCTGCTTCTCGTAAACCAACAATCCGCCCTCGGTCAAAGTCACTCAAGTGCTGGTAAACTTGAGGTCTCCTTCCTCTAGGCATCATTAAACACTCGAAACACTTTAAACTAAAGAACGACATCCGAAAAAGTGGAACAAATTCAAAAAAATGACTCGATAATTGCTTGTCTATCACCACCTCTAAAAAATGACACAAACGTCAAAAATCCCATGACTACTTGATGATTGGGTTTCAAATTTTAATCAACTATTTCCCTGGACTAGTCCACTATTCCTGCCAAATTTGGTCCAAAAATTCCCACCCCTTCTAGGTGGTGCAGTTTATATGTCACTGAGTATATATATATTAAAAATGTATCTTGTCAAATCTGACAGCAAAATGTAAAATTTACACGAAAGATGGTATAATCTTACACCTCAATGGTGTAGTGAACATTAATTAATACAGGTCCATGAAGACTAACTGGTGGATCGCTAGACAATATTGTTTCTGGGTTATTACCCTTCGTCAGTAGCGATTACCAAGAACCTTAGTTGTTGAAATACCTTTACATGTAGTGACCATCAAAACTTCTTGGCGCGAGCCAATCACTCCTAACGAACCACTGACAACAGAACACTGACGAGACGATACCTTGTCTAACACCTTGCGGAGACTAAACAAGAGACGACTGTCAAACGTCCAGTGTCAACATATAAAAGGATTGCTGCAATTAAGTTCAAAAACAATTCAAATTAAAAATGTATCTTGTATATATATATATATATATATATATATCAATTTTGGAATTTTTAAAACTGACATTGACTAAAAACAAATATTAGCGACGGTTGCAAGTCGGTACAGTAGCAAGTTAGTTGGTCGGTAAAGATTACTGAAATTATTTAGCAGTAAGAGTGTGTGTTCACGTCTAGATGGCAGTAATACGCCCAAACTTGGGCGCGTTGACTATTTTGACAACGTTGATTTTTTATATAGTTTTACACATTTGACACCTCACAATTTTACACACTTCAAAATGTTTTTTTTTGTATTTTTAATAATTTTGACATTTTTTCAAAAATATGACCACATTAAAATGTGGCATATTTTTTAAATTTTAGGCAGGTTTCACTTTTGACATCTTTTGAAACTTTAGCATTTGTTGTATTTCTGCCATTTAGACAATTTTGTTGTACGTTTAGTAGCTACTTGTTGTGTTTTTGACATTTTAAATTTATTTAATAATGACTTTACAATTTGATTCTTGACATTTTCGCCCTTTTTAAAGGAAATTATTGATGGTTGTAAAAGTTGCATATTTTCACATTTATTGCATTGTAAAACTCATATAGAAACTGACATACTGATTAGTAATAAGTATTCAAACGTTAGCTGCCTGGCCATTGGCCGTGTGCAATTGGTGATTGGGTTGGGTGTTTCGTTACACTCATCATCGGACCATAAATTACCCTACATCTATAGCGGCTTCTGTTGTAATATATGCGTGGAATTTTTTCATATCGAACGAAACTTTTAATAACTACTACAAATAAGTATAACATAAATCGTACCAAGAGGTTTTCTGCGCTCTACCATACAAACGAAAAAGTGAAAATAGAAACTCCGAAATAAACGAAAATACCAAACACAATTGGCCTGGAACGAACGCTGCATAGAATAATTGGAACATGGCTCGAAATAAGGAAAATAGTGAAGAAGAAGGAAATAAAAATCAATAACATGAATCACAGCTGAGAGGAGGTAAAGGAAAGTAGAGAAGAGATAAGGATGATGGCGACAGTGAAAGTATATGTAAAAAAGTGAGAAAATAAATTACTTGAAGAACCTTAGAAAACAGTTGAAAAATAACTATCAAAATAAAGGTGATTAGGCAAAACAAAGAAATAAAGGCTTAGTGAAAAATTAGAGTAGTGTCAGCTATGGAAGATAGGCTGGGATGTAAAGAAAATGAGATGAGGAAATGTAATATGGTACTATAAGATCGGGAAATAAATGCAGAAGATAAAGGGACATTGAGAAAGTCATTAAAGGAGTTTATTGTTATTTATTTATTGGAGTTATTGTAGGAAGCAATAAAACTGGGAACAACGTTTTTAATCCAATTAGACGACGGAAACGAAAAAGTGAAGGCTGTTGAAAATAAGAAATTAAAAGAAAAAAGAAGGTGGGATCTTTATTCATGAAGATCTAACGTGCGTTCAAGAAAAATCCTAATTTAGGAGGGCTCTGAAATTCAATTTGTGTTTAAAGATACTTTACCCACAACCAAAAGAAACTACAATAATGACAGTATTGGCAGATGAGATTCTAACCTCAAAAATAAATTATATATTCTTCATGGAAATCTGTAAAGCGCTCAGGAATGGAATAATGCCAAACACAATCAACTATTTGCCCTATTCGAAAATAGCATTCCAATGCAACACCAATTGAATTTCAGAGCGCTCCTAAATTAAGATTTAACGCACGTTATAAAAAAGGTAGAAAATTTCAGGAAAAAATTAGTTGTTGTCTATATGTTGCAGTACATACATAACATTCACTAAAAGATATCTTATTTTAATCATATTAAAGATGTTATTTGAATATTAATTGTTACAAAAGTCACTTATAATAAAATAAAGAATGATACATTTCAAAATGAGCAACAATAATAACCAACTATTTACGGGCATGTCTAAACAATAACTAGAAAATAACCTATTATATTAAATTGATGTAAAATTATTTAATTTGATATTAGAGCAATAATTGCCTGGCGATACACATTAAGGGGGATCCTGCTTTAGGAGGCCTTAAAATAGCGTTTTTGGGGGAATTTTTTTAGGACAGAAAAAAATTTGCAAGTCTAGTGAACTTTTTAGAGCATCTTATTGCATATTTGAGCATTAAAAAAAAATATATTTCGAGAGAAAAATATTTAAACGGAACCGATTTTTATGCACATTTGTGCAACACCTTTCAATTGCAATTTACAATCGGTGGGAAAGATGTAGCCCGTAATTTTTGTCTGAAACAAAAAAAACCAAAGAAAATGGTAATTCTCATATATTTTCTTCTATGTGAACTAAAAAAAAACAAAAGTTTGAAATTCAAGATTTTTCTCAGGTTTGAAAATAAATGTGCTCGTTGCAGGAAGAGAAAATCATTTCAACTTGCTAAAAAAGTTGTTTAGAATTTTTTTTTCATTAATCTTTTTAGTTCAAATAGAAGAGAATGCTACTGAAGCCAACAAAAGTTTTGTTTCGTTTTGATTGCTTGTCTAGTTTTCTCGCAATCACGCCCACCAGTTTAGAAAAATCGTAAAAACGAAAACTCGAGAAAACGCGCTCTAAAGTTTACGATCAGCAAAAATGATAATTTTCGATCACTTACGGAATATCTCGTTATAATCCTACTATAGCTCTTACGAATTCAAAATATTATTGTTTCGAACGACCGATTGAACTTTTTTAAGTACATAGTTCGGTGTTGTTCTGCGGGGAGGGGCGCGCGCTTGGTTTGTCCGAGCGTTCGTATATTTTAGTGTTTAGTGCTGTATCTTTCAAAATATTGCGAATTAGACGATATATTTTTTTATACATATTCTTAGATATATTAGGCATAGATTTGAGCAATAAAATATTTTTTTTGAGCCTTCTAAAGCAGGATCCCCCCTTAAAGATATTAGTTATCGATTGTGATGAACACAGCATGTGATGTATTATTTTATTAAAACAATATCAAATTTTATAACAAATACAATGCTTACTACGAAGACGCCAGGCATTAAAATACAAAAAAGACGAAGTAACTATTACTGCTTACAAATAATTACAATTTATCAAGTGACAAGAGGAACTCCAGTCATAAACACTGGGATTTAAATAGTGCATACATTTAAAAAGAAGACGTAATTAGTAACAAACTACCTAGAAGAATCGACTGGAACCGAGAGATAAAATGGTAGATGCCGAGAGTCAATAGATCGTATCCCAGAAAACCAAATACGCAATAGAAAGTTTGATTTAAAAGCATGCAACTCCATATCCTTATATTTAAAAAAAATCACAACATATTGTACATATATGTGTAGTCTGTTTCTTACAACTATGTTTATATTTATCTTACATATGTAAATTCTATCAAAACCGTCGCATGCAGTTTTATGTAATCACCAAACTTTGCCCATCGAATCCAAACACCCCAGCACGTGCAATAAATTAAAATGAAGCGGCATTTACCTCTCACACTCTCTTTAATTCCAACTACTGGGCGCTCTACTATTACATCACGCGCGCACTTCCAACTTTATTTACCTCGCAACATGTGTGGGTACATTTAAAAAGATGGAACATCGCAAGGCATCTAATGCAGAAGTATTGGATTGGACTCGGGCGGTTGTATCAGTGTAATGTGTGTTTGAAACTGTCGTAAACGCGAAGACATGTTGTAGGTGGCTCGTTAGGAAGGTGCCGGGTATTTCCAGGTAAAGACCTCGCGTACGTCTGTGCGGGGTATTTATGTCGTGTTTGTTTTTAACCGCGCTTGCATCGGTGTTAGTCACAGTGTCGCTGGAAAATGTTGCGCTTTCAGGCGTGACGTCGGAGGTTCGTTTCGGAAAGTAGGCGCGCTGCAGCCGCCCCCGAACACGAAAAACTTGTCAGTGGACATCGATTTTCTGAAAGATGTACTCGGAGGGACTCCCGAATGCCTTGTATTTGATTTAATGGGTTCCTTTTCGTATTGATTTCTGCGTAAACGGTTTCATATTAAAATATGTTTGTGTATGATTTATGATTAGAAAAAGTCGTTTGATATTATTGAACCGAAATTGACTACAAATAAAAACTGAGAGTTAGTTATTTACTGTATTTGACTAACGCGAAACGCGTATGTACTCCATGACTTCTTATCTCGGTTAATTAATTTTTTTAATATTTTTCTTAGAAGAATATTCATACAAAATCATGAACCAGTCATTCTGACAACTGACTTTTTAATATAAGAATTGTGCTTTGAATACAGAGTTCTATTTTGTAAGCATGTTACAATTATCATAAGAAATAAAAATAAAACGGACCATAAAGTCAAGGTCCGTTTTACGACGTTTATTGGAGAAACGTAAAACGGGCACGACCCGTTTTACCCATCTAAATATTTTTTTCTTGCCTTCGCCGGATGTTGGTCGTCAAATTAAAATCATTTTTCAATCAACGTGGCAAGTCTTACACAATAAAACGTTGCATCAACGAGAAATTGTCCAATGAGTTGTAGATATTTTTGAACAATTAAGTAATTCTTCAGTGTCAAAGTGTGCGTTTACAAAAATGCGCCTTAAAAATAGTTATAAAATATCCATGGCCGTTAAATTAGTTACATTAAGACAATAATAACACTCTGTGATGTAGGTTTGAACTTACCTCGACCAACTATAAGTTAACGTTCTTTGATATATAAAGTATTTAAGCTCGTGTTTGATTTAAAATCTATGAAAGTGAGCATTAATATCAAACTTGCTACTTGTTTACTTTGGATTTTTTTAGTGATGGTGCCGTTACTTATTTACGTAGTATTCGATGAACACGATTTTTAAATGTTAACAAGTTCGTGGACTTGAACTTCGAAAATGATTGTAATTTTAATTAAAAATGCATTCAACAATAATGTATCCACATGATCAATTAACCTTTGTTGACACCCCTTTGAGGTTTATACGAAGTGACCTCAGCCAAATAGAAGTTCAACGGAATTGGTGACGCACATTATTTAAATTTATTTTAATTTATTTTATATCTTAAAATGATTGCATTTTTAAATCAAAAACTCGGAGGCATCACAATTGGAAATAATTTTCTTCAGTTTCATTGTTCAAACATCACAACATACTCGTAATTAAATCAAATTAAAATTATTATTATTGCCAACGTTTGTTTGCTCCTGTGCATTGTTACTTGTATTCGTTCTGGCGATTAGGTTTACAATTAACAGTTTTTGTTTGTAATTCATTTAAAGGTTATGTTTTTTCACTTCAGACTCAAAACGACGTGCGTTCACTGTTTGAAGTTTACTCATAAATCTACTGCGACAGTGATAAAGTTAAAATATGGCTTCTGCATTGATATTTGGTATGAAACTTATGCTTATGGTTTCTCTTTACATCAACGACGTGTGGCCTCGATTTAGTCTAAAATCATGAAATACATTTACTAATTTTTAATTGTTTTTTTTATTTTAATATCGTCGAGCATTTACAGTAAATAAACTGCTAATTGTTTAATCGTGCATTTTAAATTATTTAAATTCAATTTCCAATATAAAAGTAATAACAAATGAGGCTTAGTACTAATATCACAGGTGTCTTTTTGTGTGATCAAAGACAAATTTTTATTATTTAAATTACGTTAGTTTTAAAATCACAGAATGTCCACTACACCTTCTCATCTAGTCAGTTTTATTTCTTTTTTTTTGCGTTAAAGCCAAACTTATTGATTATTTACTTTTATATAAAATAGTCTAATAAGTCTTAACTGTATCGACTTATTGGGTCAAAGCAGACGTCTGTGATTACATAACAGGACACGCGTATTGACGTCTGGATGGCGTCAGTACCTTTTCGTAACTCATGTTTACATGACTACATGCACCTCAGCGGATGTATCGGTGATCTGATGAGTCCTGCATGACGAAATAGCTGTCATCACACGAAACATCAACTGAAATTTATTTAAAAAATATATATATATATAAAAATTGTGTACATTGTTTTGAAATGCAAAAATATCAAACAAATTGAGAAAATTATCTAAAATGCGAGAAGAAAGACTTAAAAGAATTATTTGAAATGCAAATATCCAAATTGTCAACATTAATTATGTATCGGTGAACTGATGAGTCCTGCAGGACGAAATAGCTGTCATCACCAGAAACATCCACTCTAATTTATGCACGAGGTAGGCAAGAGTTAGAAAAAAAATAGCGTCAATCTTTTTAAAGTCACTGTTTTAGTTATGAATAGCTATTGTCACTTAATCGAGTCTAAAGGACATATAACATTATACAAAATGTTTCACTGGACCAGTAGTATTTTTTTTATTATATAAATGCTTTTAAAGATTTATTGTTTTTATACAACATAATTTGTAAATGAGTGACCTTATAGTCAGTGCTAATAACGATTGCAAGGTTGGTTCTCTTACTCCAACGTCGTATTTTCTATTATTCTATGTTCTATTATTAAATGTCATCATGGTGAGTTAATACAAATATATTATTTTTGAATGATTGGTAATATGAATTTCTTTATCGACAATGCTTATTGATTAATTTATACGGCCCCTTTGGAATAGTAATTAATTTGTCCGTTTTCGTTCGTTGTGCGTTAACGAAATCAATTAAAAGCAATTTCGAACGCATCCATTTAAACTGCCCTTTTTTCAAGAGATTGAAAAGCTACAACAGATTTACAGTTCGTAACTTGGGTTGGAGGTAATTATCATCATAAAGTGGACTTTACGAGCACTCCGGGTCGCCGTAAAGGAATGCTTCATTTCGCCGGCCCCAAACAAACATACGCCTTCTTCTGTTAACCCCCGGCGTCCCTTTCCGACCCCACGGCCGTCCGCCGCCCTTAAGAACGCAGAGCCTCGACTATGCCCCTAGGAGCGCCGCTGCGCACCTAAAGTAATTACGAATGTGATGAATTCTCTTTCGTTTTTAACGCAGTTAACCTCATTCTTATTTTAATTAATAGTTGAAAAGCATTTGGTGATAAAAACGCGGAATTTGTGCGGGCGGGCGGGCGGCGGTGAGTGAATTACCGGAGAACTCGCTGATTATTCCTTTAAAGATAATATAAGCTAATCAAATTACCGCCAAATAATTTGGGCCACTTAAGAACGAATTTATGTTTCCTTTTATCTCTAATAAAAAGATCTACTTCATCTTAGACCTGGCCCGAGATAAAACGCATTAAGGGAAGTCGAAACAAAGAGACGTCATCAGCTTGCGGAAAGAGTCACTGTTGCAGCCTTCCTATCTCGTAACAGGAAATTTTAAGTAGTAAGTTTTCTGGAGAATAGACCCACGATGCATTTCGTTCTAGATGCCGCAATACACTTAGGAGGTTCCGGCGTTATTAACTTTTTAATGATAAAAGGCAGCTACTTACATATTTTGACAGTTTAATATTTTTTACAAATAAAAAAAATTAATCAGTTTGGTGTACGAAGTTTTACGTAAACTAAAAATTCAATTCCAATAAAATTGATCGGAGATAAGGCCCGAGCAGTGCGTTGACCGTAAGGTGGGCAATTTTTTATCGACGGACGACCCTCAGCTGACCCGTCCGCTAAGTTTCTAAGTTTTATCGGATGAAATAGACGAATGATCGTGAGAAGTGACGAGCATATGTAATCAGGGCATTTGTGTACGTCGAGACTCATACATATGGAAATAACAGAAAATGCGATCAGAAATACACACGTAATCAGATATGCAAAGAGACTTTCTCAGGAGAAATACAAATATGATTGGATCCGCGTCCCTCGTCACGTCAAAGTGGAATTTGCTTAAACTTTCCAAGTTTATAATTATTTTTGCGTTACCTATTATCCGGGAGTTTTAATCGGCGTTGGATAGAATCGATGTTAATTTTGAGTTTTTTTTTATGAAATGATTAATGATGTCATTTATTAAGGTCCATTTTAATTAATTTCTTGTGAGTCGCATTCTGCTCACATGTGCATGTGCGCCACTTATTTTATCATTTGCGTTCTCTTTAATCGTTTCCAAGTTATAGGCAAAATAGTCATACCCAATCCATTCCAACCAGGGCCAATGGAACCCATCCCAATCCATTCCAATGAGAGCCAATCGAATCCAACCCAAACGAATCCAACCTAACCGGACCCAACCCATTATAAACATTGTATCTCGTAAAGTATTTTGTGCAATGAAATTCTGAGGCAGCAACATTTAATTGGTAGAAGTATCACCAAATGGAATGTGGTTCCCCCATTTTTCCAATGTAACGCGAGTTCATATGCAACACTACTGTGAATGAAGGGACTTGCTTGTACTCGGCTCGCGTCGAGTTGTAAGTTCGACGAGAATTTCGAATACCTCTGGCGTTCACGTATTTTACGCCACTGATATGCGCCGCTATTGTCTGGGCTTTATTTTATCGTTCGAATGCTTGTAACAGAATAAACTCCTTTAATTTTGTACACGATTTGTTAACACTTTACTTAAAATTATTTTACAATTACAATTGGCACTGTTGCGATGTGTTAGCTTGTTTGCTACTTATACTGTTGTACGAACTTGAGTGAATATTACTTACTACTCGAGTGATTCTAATTTTATCTTGTGTAATGTTATACTCTTCGACTGTTGTGTTTGACTAGTCTTGAATAAAGATGGTGTGATACTGACTGTTAAGGGCGAAACCTTTAAATAATGAAGTTAGCTAGATTCGCTGGTGGGAACGAAATGTTGGTGATAGAAGGAGAATTCGCCTCGTGATTGACCAGAAAACGAATTTCATTGTCACCAAAGAAAGGAAAGTTTTGCCCGACAATTGGTTCACCGATTCTAAAAGGATCGAAAGTACATGCCATATAATAATTTAAATTACGATGTTTAATGGATTCTCCAGCGACCGCAACCGTTAGCTGGCCGTACCTGCGGCCGGTACCTGGACAGGGTCGTGCGAATTACCATACTAACACTATTCGAAGTATCTAAAAATAATTGTAACGAATACATGTATACATGCGGATCCAAATTAACTAAATTAAATGTACATTTGCGGGACCGAACAACTACTGACAGGTCGAGGCAAAAGTCATTCTTCGCAAATTGTGCTTTTCTCGTGATAATACGTAAGTAATTGTAGCAAACATTTACGAAAAATGCTTGCTACAATTACTTATTATCATCAAATGAAGATGATGGACGTTTAGCTATGCTGCATAATGTTCTCAAAATAACCAAGAATGTAAACAACGAAATCAATTATTTGCACTTGCAGTTGTTGTTACGTCCTGAGATTTTGATAAACTTGCCACCTGTTATTCGGATTGATTGAGTCGTTACAATACATTAAAAGAATAAGAGCGATTACAATAATATTTTCGCCACTTAGCCCATTTGCTACTATAGACATTGGGTCCAATAAAATATTCTATGCATTAAAATCGTGAGACAACAACAACTGCTAAATTGGTAAAAGTACCACCAAATGGAACTTGGTTCCAAGAGAATTGTGTCGAAGTTATGGCGAAAGTGATTATTAGAAAAACGTGAATTTAAAATGTTTCCCTAATTCAAGTTTGTATCAGCGGATGTATTGTTAGCGATCCGGCGAGTCCTGAAGAATGAAACAGCCATCAAATTGTGAAAAATTGAAAAAATTGTCTAAGAAAACTGATATGCGTAGCAAATTTAAAAAAATCTGCAGTGGTCCTCACTGAACTTCCTTAGACTCAGTTTTACTCCATTTTTCGAAAAAACTTTTCAAATGAAAGTTGTTTACATTTTCAGTATCTACAACTCATAAGATAATTTTTCGGTAACTCGTACCGTTTTTGAAAAGCCATCACTTCCGGTTGAGATATTGTTTTCAAAATAGGACGTTTTCTTTCCTGCTATATACAAATCTTAAGTTTAAAATTTCATAGTGGTGGCGTCAATCGTTTGCACGCTAGAGCTCGCACAGACACACACACACGCACACATACATAGACGTCATTCCAAAAATAGTCAGAATCGATTCAGGGGACTTCAAAACGCGTATATCCGTTAAAATTTTTCATGATTACTATACTTCCTTATTCATAAAGTATAAGGAAGTAAAAATGAATTAGAAATTGTAATTGATAATATTAATAGTAAAGAAATTAAGTTATCTAAAACTTAATGTCATTGGATGTTTAATGAGGCTGCACAATGGGTGCCGACAATCAAGCTAATGATGTGTACCTATAAGAGTACTTGCTATTGATGTTACGTCATGAGATTTTTGCAAACTTTATCTGGCAACATGTCACCTGTTATTGTTTGTGTCGCTAAAATATACCTTGAGAATAAGGGTTTCATCGATCTTCAACTTAAAGTAATACTTAAAATAAGTAGATTTTTATCTCTGCTGTCTGTGATAACGACATGGCGATGGATAAATCCGAAGGATCGCAAGCACAATTCATAAGTCACAACAATTTTACGCGAGATCGAATCCAGCGCTGCCAAAGCGTATCGAAGTCGCGGCGAACGTGATTTGAAGAAAATTGTGCTTCCCTCTATTTTTGTAGATGTTTGCAAAAAGGATGCGTTAGTGTGAAAAGAAGGAGACGTTCGAAACTGATGGCAATTTGACGCGAGTTCAAATACTGAACCCTATCGAAGTCTAGACAAACGTGCTTCTAAGAAATCGTGTTTCTTGATGTGATGTGATGCGCCCTTTTGGACCTTTAACCATAAATGAAACTTAAGCAGTTATAAGTCAAGGACGTTGGAATTTGTTCGTGCGGCATAAGATCTTAGTAAACGTTAATTGTGATCAGTTGGTTGGATGAAGACTATTTCAGCTTTCGTGGAAATAAACCTTAAATAATGTTTGATGTAATTTGCTTTCATGACGAAATCGTAACGGGTGGTGCAAATCCCTTACAATAAAAATAATAATAATAATAATAATTTCCCTCAGAGTCGCACAAAAATAAAATTATAGTAATAATCGCGTGAAAAAAAAATTTACAAATGCAACAGTGTTGAACCGCGCCGAAGTCGAGACGAATGTGCTTTCACGAAAATTGTATTTTTTCAGATATAGACGTAAATGTCTGCAAAGAGGGTGCATTATTATCAAAGGAAGAGTATGCCATGTTGTATGTTTTATGAGGTTGATGGTATGCATGTTTGGTCGTTTAAGATTTTTGAACATGTATATGGGATTAACAGCATTTGTTGCGATGTGTAGAATTGATTACAATCGGTATCGATGCCGAAAGTCCGTCAGCCGTCGTCTATATTCGGTTCTATCAAAGCAGATGGCCACGTGTGTCAAATGTTGCTGTGTTCCAAAATTTATTTGTCGTTGTGCATTATTCCTGGTCACATCCTAAAAGTATTTATTCGTGAATCATAAAAACACGAATGTTTATGTCCGTACAACCACTTAATTACGTCATTACTTTTTTTCCATTTGAACATATAACATTTTTATATTTATGTACAAGTAATCACTTTAACACCTCGGACTAATTATTAGCAGTGTCTGAAGTACTAATCAGTGTTAATGACCCCAATTTGACAAAACTCTTGTAACGGGTATTTTTTTAAATATGGCCTCGAAGTTGGCCATGAGTGTGTAACTGTGAACGAACCACAATTTTGTACATACACTCAAACGTCACTTTTGACAATTAAAAGTGATGTTAGACTGATTAACTTAGGTTAAGATGTTAAATTAATAATGATGGTTCGTTCGCAGTTAAACATTCACGGCCAGCTTTGACGCCAAATTTTAAAAAACACCCGATGTATATACATATATACAACTACCCTTATTAATACAAATTATAAACTAAAAACTATCCTTGCCATAGCAACCAACGTTTAGAATATCATCAATAATCAATTGGTGTTTTAATGAATACAATTAAATTATTCTTTATGGCCAATTTTTCCAAATGTGTCACGCGAACTACACCGCGGTTCTTGTTTTTTTTCTTGGAGCTCTTCCCTTAATTAACACAAATTGTTGATATTCTTTCTTGTTAAATTTCCTTGTTCGATTATCGCTCCTAATTTCTGATTGTTTTACATTATTTAATTTTTCTAACACTTAATCAACGCACGTGTGCGTTAAAAGCCGCTTTGACATGGGATACTGGCCACGCTCTGCGACACGAACGGTCTATTTTTTCTGTCCCGTTCCAATTCACAAATGCCCACTCAGAACTGCAGCAGCGACGAGGACAGCCAAATCTTACCCGCGGGGGCCGTAGATCCGGTGGTCTGAGATTTATTCCTCCGGACCGCGTGTCCGGCTCTCTAATGAAATATTGTATTCATAGGGCGGTCATCCTCGGGGAACAGCTGCCGGCCCGCACACCTTTATAAGAACGGACGGTGGAGCCGCGTCGTCATGTATTTTAATATTTTTGTTAGGAACTAACATTAATAACGTAATTACTTTTTTGCGTACTCCGCGCGACCGTTTCGATACCGTGGTGGTTGCGGCGCGTTGGGGAATTACGCCTGGATATAATTTTTGTGGAAATTTGCAAATTGTGTTCCAGATTGAATAACGTGAACATTCCCAATCGTAATTGACGGGGGGAAATAGAAACATTGGTCATTCTAGTAGATTTTTGTTAATAGTTTTCTTAGCTAGACTTTTCACAATAGGACATTTGTGGTTTTATATTTATATTTAATATTGATTTATTAATATTGAATTAATATTGTCACAAAATTCCAAATATCCAATATTTTCTTAATTACTATACAGTTTTTTGACATATTTTTTGACACATTGCTTGACAATGGTTTCCGAAACACCTTGTCGCAATAAACTTTAATATTGCTAAAAGTGTTTTATTCGACGACTGACTGCTCACGACACAAGATAAGGGCCATTATATATATATAATTGAGTAACGATTACAGATTAGTTTACGTTTACGTATGATTTACACAATAGAGATTATTACTTTTTTTGGGAATTGAATATGAAGAAATTTAAGAAATACGAAATAAGAAAGTAAAATAAACGGAATGGAGTTAAATAAAAATTTTCAAAAATGCACTAACCAACTTAGGGGTTCTGCTACGTTTTACGGATGTGTCTCGACCGTACCAACATAGTTGGTCAAAGTAGACCTCTGCGATCATGTAGCAGCTTGACTGTGAGCGTGTTGACGTCTAGATGGCGTTAGTAACACCTGTCTCATAAGTTTTGTGAAAAAGTTTAACAAGATATAATTTAAACAAAAGAAACCTTTATTAAGCAAACATAAAATAATAGTATATTATGCAACAAGTTTTATAAACGTAATTTTAGTCACGAGTTTATTAGGCACGAGCGGAGCGAGTGTTTAATAAAACGAGTGTCTAGAGAAGTTTATAAAACGAATTGCATACTATACTTTTTCTACGACCATCACAAAAATTCTAAAATTTGGAAATCATTTTATTATCTTAAGCCACATTAATAATCAATACAAAACTACTAAATTGTTCTACTAGGGTAAATATACATTAACAGTCACATTAGAAACATTTTGGCAATTGCTGAAGAAAACCATTGATTTTCTTAAATTTTCTCCATCAAATTTTTACTTGATGTAAATTGATGTCATTACTTGTTCTATTTTCATTTTCATCAAAATTAAAGCTTGAACTTTCAGCAATATCAATCTTCTCAGTATTCTTTTGCGCAGCACTATCTTCAACCAAATCGTCGCTGAGGATCTTCTTAAACAATGGCCGGTGTAATTAGCGGGGTCAGGCAACTTTAAAAATTTTGCTACTACACTAGCGATGCTGCCAAATTTATTTATTCCAATGGGCTGTTTTGTACATTTTCCTTGCTGGTAGTTTAAGAAAAATCGGCTAACACTTGTCAGGTTTGGAGGTCGAAGTTCCATGTAGTTCTTGCAGGTATGGTATAAATTACCTCCAACAACAAACTGACGTTCCGTTTTTGTTTTTGTATCAGGAATGTGTACCAAAAGGGCAGTGTTTAGGTCTTCAATATGACTTGTTTCAATTTTCATCCATTTTTTCTCGCCGACAAGCTCACATTATGCCAAAAATTAACCCAACCAAAAACAATTTTAATTTTTATATCATTATTCAATTTTGTTTTATACTTTACCTTTGTAAATAGGTATTCTCTATCTGGAGCAGATGATAAGAATTCTTTAATTTGCTGGGGACTCAAAATTTTCGACCTTTTTAGGTCTGAAGTCGTCTGATTTACGTTTCAGAAACGCACACAATTTGGGATACTTGCTTATATCAACATTGTTTTTTAGAATAATTGTCATCTGTATTAAATTTTTTGGCCGATAATTTTATTTTAAATTAATAAGTCATCTTTTTATACCTATATATTTTATTTATTCAAGTTGGCAACATTGCATTGTGACAGACATGACATGACATGACAGATTTGAATTTGTTACATTTAAATAATTATATAAAAGTTAATTGTTATTAGGTAGGTAGGTACGTTTATTATTAGCTATTTATAATCGAATGTACGAAATTACATGTTGCTGCATGAAGTTTATATCTTAAACACGATGCCCAGCGAGTGTTTGGACTAATTTAATATTAAATTAATATTTAAATTTTGTGTATTTTGTTATACTTATTGAATTAAATATATATATATATATATATATATATATATATATATATATATATTAATATATCTCGTTCTCCTGAACATCGGCTTTATGATTTCACAATTGTGTATTTTTACTACCTCTCTGGAGTTTAAAAAGAAGGATTATTTACTTTACCGCATACTATGCGGGAAAACGCACAGTCGTCGTAAAAACGAAGTTACATGTGACATGAACGGTGCATAGTTCCAATGTTTACATCTCGGGAGGCCAAAAAAATAATTAATTGACCTTAGACTTTAACACCTATAAGTTAGATTGTTGCTAAAGGTCCTCTATCCTCAATGAGATGAAATTTTCGTCTGACGTGTCGCATCATGGCTTGGACGCTTTCTAAATCCACTTCTCGAAATTTTCGATAAATCAAATATTGTAAACATGTTTCGCGACCAAAATATTTTGCCGATGATGATTACGTATTTTGAGCTGATCTTGTATCATCGCATTATGCCAGAGATACACTCAACTGGTTGGATGCCCATCATGTACCATATGTCCCTAAAAATGATAATCCTCCGAATATCCCTCAGGCAAGGCCAATTGAAACTTTTTGGGTTCATGGTTGGGAGGCCCAGAATGAACAAGAATTGCGACCAAGAGTTTATCGACACATTAGAGAAGTGGATTTAGAAAGCGTCCAAGCCATGATGCGATACGTCAGACGAAAACTTCGCCTCATTGAGGATAGGGGACCATTAGCAGCAATCGAACTTATAGGTGTTAAAGTCTAAGGTCAATTAGTTATTTTAATTTTATGTTTGCTTAATAGAGGTTTCTTTTGTTTAAATTATATCTTGTTAAACTTTTTCCCAAAACGTATGAGACAGGTGTTAGACTCACACGATTTCCTGGTAACACATTTTTGCCTGACTACATGCTCCACAGCGGATCTATCGTTGGTGATTTGATGACGAAACAGCTGTCATCACCTGAAACAAGTGATGTTATTTAGATTATACATAACCTAAATTTTGGATATTTGCTATTTTTACTTACATTTTCTTCGTTGTTTGACATTTTAATCTAATATTAGAAAGTATGATCCTAAAACGTAGTTGATTTTTTCGTTGTTTGTAATAGTCGTTTTGAATATAATTCCACAAAGCAGCTAATTGGCTAATTAGCCGCTGATTATATAATCTCGCATCAGAATAATGACTTAATATTCACACTTTTTTCGCATACTGAATAATAATAATAATAATCCTTGTTTCTTCTACATTATTTTCGTCGTGTCGTAAATTAATAATGACGCTGATGATGCTAATAAATTTTACTAACTTTTCATCTTTTAAACTTATAACCTACAAATTAAAGGCACCTACGACACGATATTGAGTCAATTTTCTTATTAAAAATAAATAAAATAATAATTACTTTGTTCATTTCCGTCTCTGGCACATTATTTCAAACCGTAACAACGTACTACGTGAAAAAAGTTACTGGTGAAATAAAAACGAAACGACGAACGTGAACACAAAAACGAATCCGAGAAACGCGACTTAATTAATATTATCGCGGCGGATATTCCAACGCCGTCGTTAATTTTTTAATGGGATTCCGTTTGCTCCGGCGGCGAGGGCGAGGGCGCAAGGCGAACGGACGGGGACCGAGAGACCGGAAGGTGCACCTTCTTCTCGGCAACTTCGGCCGGACCCTGCTGATATGGGCACAACTTGCAAACTTAGCCGAACTTGCCGGTGTTTGCCCTTGCGCCTCGCTTCACGCGAAATGTGCATGCGGGCAACGAGACGCCGCCGTCAAGGCGCTCTGCTTACGTTCGCTACTTCTAATTTCGAGAGCGCGTATTTGCTTTATGAGAAAATAACGTGTACGTGAAATGGCGCAGGATGGCCGACAGTCTTGCACGAAAAATATTAGTCGATATAATTGAAATAATACATGCAGCAGGGATGGTAAAAAAACCAATTATATTTATATTTTTATATTTGAATTATTCCTCTCACTTTATTGTTTCGTATTCCGATTATTTTTATTTCAGTTTTTAACCTTATTTTGTGTTTCTCAAAATGTCATTTGGCCTCTTCGTGGTTTTCGCTGGGATAATTTTAATTTAACAAATTCATTTGTCTTCGCCAAATCGATTCAACGAATATTCGCAGTGTACGAATACGTTTAAATTACACGTAACAAAATGACGAAATTATACGTGAAACGCTCCGAAAGTTAATTAATTAAATAATTAATCGTGCAATAGCGTGTTTTGTAATTTGTTCCGAGCGAAATGCGACAGTAACGGGGGATATCCAGCTGGAAGCTGCCACAGCCAGCGGAAGCCCCCCGAGAAGGAAACTGCCAAAACTTTTCAAGATAAAATTGAATATGGATAAAACTAGAAGAGCAAAATCCTCTTGAGCCTAGCCGGCGCGTTCTGTCAAATGCCCAACTTAATAATGAACGTATCGCGCGAGAAGTATTCACTCTTGGAAATGTTTGTGCGGGGTAAATTTTATACGAGAAGGCGTCGTTGCAATGCTGTTTCACTGTTAACTGATATTTGGAAACGACGATGTTTAAATGTTTTTCGCGGTGATTTAAGTTTTCGCATTACATTGAGATGACCATGAAGGCTTATTCAACGAGTAAATTGGTGGTACATATTGGTGCGAATCACTGAATCACATGATGCACATCGTTTAAAGAATGTGACGACGTGATCCCTTCACCCAAACCAAGAAGTTCGCGATGGATGTGGAAAATCTTCTTTAGTTATTTTATTCCTGGGCATAACAAGTAAGTAATTCTCTAACGTAATTGAGAGAGCTGAGTACTCCCTTTAAATATGCCCATCTCTTGTTTTCTTTATCAACTAAGCTGTCCTTCCTGCTCTTCACCACATTTTGCTTCGTCTCTACCCGCTTCCCCTTTGGCGTTATTGTTGCATACCATTTGAACTTATACAAGTTTTCTTATTTTCTCCCTTCCATGTTTTCGTGGCCTTTATCCGGTTCTCTTTTTCGTTGTTCTTGCTTCGAAGTCTCTTCAAGTAATCATCATTTCATTAATTGTTTTCTCGTACTCATATAATTTCAACTGCTTTTCTTCTATTTGATATTCCTCTTCCAGCTTTCTTAGACATTTTCTGTCACCTTTTTAGTGCCCCCTATCATGTTTTCTTGGTTTAGATATGTTCCTTCTTTCCGTTGTTCTTGTTGTGTTCATGTGATTCAACCAGATAAACCAAAAAGTTCAGAAAATCTTCTTTAGTTATTTTATTACTGGGCATAACAAGTAAGTAATTTCCCAACGTAATAGAGTTTTCCTTTTATGTCGCATACGCCATGTAAACATTATTAATTTATCCTCGAACTTATGTTATTTCATGGATGTAAGAAGTTGTCTTTCCACTCTTTTGTTCTTTCATCGACGGAGCTGTCCTTTGTCTGTCACTAATTGTTATTTCCTCTTGCTATGTTTTCTTGGTCTCCATCTGCTTCCCTTTTTTGTTATTGTTGCTCCAAAGTCTCTTCATGTAATTCTCATTTCATTTTTTCCTCTCGACTTGTCTATACCATTTCAAGTGACGATCTTCGACCATTTGACTTATGTTATGTTGTCGTCTCCAGTTTTCCTCACGTTTCCTGTCATTTCTCTTATTTCCATCCTTGTTTCCTTGGCTTCTTCTCTTTTTTGTTGTTATTGATTCGAAGACTCTTTAAGTAATCCTCATTTGATTCATTCTTTTCATCTCTAATCGTGTTCATACTATTTACTGATTTTCCCATATATTTGACATATGGCACCTACTCGTCGCCGATGTCATTTCTGAAGTGCGTTCACCAACTGTAAGTCAATCATGGATGCAATCTAAAAACATACCGTTGGATTCTACCTGTGCCACACTTAGGATTAAATTAATAAATAAAATCAAAGTTTTTATTATTTCAATTGCTGTATTTTTATTTATTTATTGATTCGCATTTACACTTAAATATTCTTGGTTTTCCGATTCTTTTATTATTATTTATATATTATTTTCTTTTAATTTTTATTTGTTTTTAACTTGCATTTATTTCGCGTAGGATCCATGTATGAACGCTTTCAGGTTCACCTCTGCTGTGCTTCATGTTATATTTCATCTTATAATTTACTGTTATTTTTTTTTCATGCGAAAAACACATTTTTCCTATTGTGTTTTAATCCAGTATTACTGAAATACAATTATTATGGAAAAATCATTATAATTAATTTTCGTTCCCCTTTAGATATACTAACCAAAATAAAAAGGTACGAAAAATAAATAATACAAGAAAGAACAAAAAATTGAAGTAAAAAATAAAACATTTAAATAATAACTCATGAAAATATCGTAAAATTAAAATCAGATAATGTAAAATTGCTACCAAATAAAACAATGACAAATGCATCACTATCTAACTTACAATATTGAAATAAATACTGAATAAAGGCAAAACATGAGAAGATGAGTTCAAATGCAAATTAAAATAAAAAATAAGGGATACCACATAATTAATATGAGAAAGCACTAAATAAAAATGAAAACCAAAAGAACTTAAAAACAATATAATAGCACAGTCATAGACTGTCTTCATTTTCTGCCATTTTTTTAGTTCCTTCTGCCATGTTTTTCTAGGTTTATGTCTGATTACTTTTTTCGTTGTTCTTGTTTTCAACATTCTTCTGGCAATCTTTACTTCAACCATTCTTTCCACGTGATTTCCTTTTATTATTTGACTTAAGAATTTTCCGTTCCAGCATCCCCCCACCTTTTTCTACTCGACTTCCTTTCTATTGTTCTGAGGTAGGTATGTTATCTGCTATGATCCTTATTATGAAATTGCTATCGTTATTTAATATCTGCGTTCTTGTACCTTTGCTTACGTTTTTATTTTTGAGGACGGCGTTTTTGTACAGTTGCATGTATGTTCGTATACTGATGTTTTCGTTCATACTTTATAATTGCAATATTATTTGTTACTTGATTGTTACTGCCCAGTTAAAATATTCTGCTTGTAGCGTTCTCTTGTTCGGTTATATTCTGGCCTGATTCTCCTTCTTGCCTATTAATTTCTTCTGAGTTTCATCTACTTAGTGTGTTCCTATGTTACGTTTTACCTTTGGTTTTAGCTTCTTTTACTGGTTCGTAGGAACAAGACGAACAATAATGGGGTTAACATACATCCTTGGCTTATTCCCTTTTGTACTTTTGTACGAATTTATTTGACGTTTTATTCTTTTGTAGTCCTTTGTGCTCTTGTGGTATGTTCCATATATATTTTTCATTCACGTTGTTGGTTGCATTTTCTATACCAATCGTCTAATTGTACTTTCTCCACGATTTAACTTTCATTTGTTATGAATTCAAATTGTGGATCTACCAGCGTTGGCTCCAATCCTTACCCTGTAGTCACGACACTCTGTTTGTCTCTAGTGCTTCTTCTCGTCTCATAATCATAATCATGCTCATGTTCCCTTGGTCTTCTCATGTATTTCTGTGTTTTTCTTTCTCCATTGCAGGTTTAGTTCGTGTTTCTAATATTCCTTTTATTATATTGTCTTGTCTTACATGTGCTCTAGTTTGCTTCATTTGCTTCTCCTCATTTTCCACGCTATTCATCTCAGTTTTTCCACTGCTGGTTCAGTTAGTGTTTCTAAGCTCCCATTTTTCCTGGTTTCTTCGCTAACTTGGCTTTACTTCAGTGATGACACTCTTGGTTATATTATATTTTGTCTCAGATGCTTGACCTCATAGCCATGTTTGACTTTCCCCTTAAATGTTCTACTAAGGGTCCGGTAAGTATTTTGAACATCCGATTTATTACTTGCTGATTTCCCCAATTTTTCTTATTGCCTCCGTTGTTTTACTTGACGTCACTTCATCCTCCTGGTTTATTTCTATTGTTGCTTTGGTTTACGGACTGGTTTCGTCAGTTGTAGTTAGTCTTTCTTACAAAATATACTTCAATTGTTCTCACGACCTTAACGACATTATCTTCCTCAGCGATGATAGTTCCTATTTTATCTTTCAAGTTGTTGATTGTTGAGTTTTTGTTCCGTGTATTCCAAAAGTAGATTATGGCATTGTGCTTATTTGCATGTTTTTTTCAAAAACCCCATGCATTTCTTCCATTTTCTTTTGTTTTCCTGTGTCGACTTTTTAACTCTGACCGTGTATAATTGTTGCCCTGTAGCTTTTATCTGTCGGAAACGGTTTTGTTAAATTTGTTTCTTTTCCATTTTGTTAGATCTTTTTATCTAAATTTGCTTTTAGATTCTTCGTTGTTGTTTGTTTTTATAATTTATTTTCGCCGATCGTGCAGGTTTCGGTTTAGGAACTCAATAATGCTCGATATCAAAGACCTGCTATTTATTTTGGTTCAGTAAATATCAAAACCAATTTTCTTTGAGCCATCTGGGGCCATACGTGAGCTATAAATCCTCAAGCATTCTCTTGATCGATAAAGGAGATAAAATAACCAAACCAAACATGAAGGAAGAAACAATCAAATCTGATCTACTGTCAGTGAGAATGCGAATGAGATTATTTTTGGCTTCCTTGCATTCGAATAGGTTGTTGCCTTGTCTGGATCGATATTAATGTGGTGTGGTTTAACTTACTCGATAAAGGATATGTGTATTAAAATGTATCGAAATGTAAGTACACACAAAATTTTTGTTGTTGACACAAATACAAAATATTTATTATTAAATAAGTTTCGAAATATTAATCTTAATACAAGTAGTAAATTCGAATAAAGTATATGTGTAGAATTATAAGAAACATTGATTCAATTTAACCAAAATGAATTTTGAAATGACATCTGAAATCAACTCGGCACGTGGCAGGTAAACATATAAATATTTAAATATTATTCACAATATTTAAACAATTTCATTTTCAAATTCGATTACTTTTCAGTTAAACAATTTATAACAAAAGATAGTATATATATATATATATATATATATATATATATATATATATATATATATATATATATATATATAGGCCTTGTAAAATTCGTTCCGTTGTTGATTATACGCGGCAGTTGATGACTTCGCTCGCTACTCGTATAATAGCTTGAGTAAGGTAAGGAAGAATGGTTACTGAAATACTGAATAATTTTTACTACTGCTGATGGTGCATTTCATAATTAAGGTGGCCCAGTTATGATGCAGATACACTTGCCTGGCCGACTATGTGCAGTAATATACGTAATTGTGGACTAGTTTGTATGCAATCTACAGCGCGACCAAGCAAACAAGTCCATCGGAAAATATGCCAACTAATTTTAAAAATTCGTGGCGGTAAAAGTTTAAGCCAATACCTATCACTCATGCCGGCGTTGTACCTTCCGTGACAAAAGTGAAAGTAGCTGGCAAATTGAGAGGTTATCGCGTTTGTATTTCTTAATTTTATCTGCTTTCGTTCATCTTTCAAAAAAAATCAGTCTTTTTTAAGACTATTTTTGTTCGTATTATTCGCAATAAGGTAGGCATATAATTTAAAGTATTTTTAAAATGAAACTTTCACATAACCTCAAAATATATATTTTACCTATTACTACTGTAGGTGTTTGCTATTTATGTATTTATTTATAGAATCCATTTCTTCTAAACGCTTTTATCGCTATGGCAAGTAAAGGGAAAAAAACTGTTCATTCCGAAGCCAGAAACATTATTAAAAATGTCGTGGAGTTCTTCGACCAACAAAAAGCTGCCGGGGTGTGGACATTCCCTTTGGAAAGGGCTACAGAACTAGCTGCGGCAGCGACTGGGAAATCAGTAAAATTCATAACAAAAATTAGGTAATTTGTATTTCATTAAAATTGTTCTGAAATAAATATTTATTGTTATTTTATAGGGCTGAAGGTAAACTTGCCGATGAAGGAGGGATATTGAAGTCTCCTTCAAAGAAACAACGATGTGGGGGTTCCAACAAAATAATTTTGGATGATTTTGATTTAGGGGTTTTGAAGAGAACTGTTAATGAAGTTTACACGATTGATAAACAAGTTCCTACGATTAACATTTTAGTTAATAAAATGAAGGAGAAGATTGGCTACGTTGGGGGTAAAGAAACACTAAGAAAATCTTTATTACAAATCGGCTTTAAATACAAAAAATGCCACAATAAAAGGAAGTTATTGATGGAACGTAACGACATTGTTGCGTGGCGGTCTCACTATTTACAAGAAATAAAGGAAAATGATGCTTTAGGAGAAAGTAAGAGGCCAGTGACATTTTTAGACGAAACTTATATCCATCCATCATATGGAGTCAATAAGTGCTGGCAAGCAGAAGACGAATGTGGTGTTTATAAAACTGACCGAACCGGCCAGAGATATATAATTGTTCATGCAGGAGGATCGTATGGTTTCGTTGATAATGCACTTCTCATCTTTAAATCAAAAAGCAAGTCTGGAGATTACCACGATGACATGAACCATAATAATTTCATGAGATGCTTGGAAACACAGCTAATTCCAAATTTGCCACCAAATGGGATGTCGTTATGGACAATGCTCCTTACCATGGAGTACAAATTAACAAAGCACCAACACAGGCAACACGTAAAGCAAATATGAGGGAATGGTTGGACAGTAAAGGAGTGTCAACAACCAACGACATGAGAAAGGCTGAACTATTGGGCTTAGTAAAGCAATTAAATCACAAGAGGACATATTATGTTGATGAACTATTGAAAAAACATGGTCACACTGTACTGCGCCTTCCACCTTACCATTGCGACCTCAATCCAATAGAATTGATATGAAGTTTGGCTAAACATAAGGTTGCCATGAAGAACGTGAATCAAAGTGGTGTTGAAATTGAAAACCTAGTTAGAAATGCATTTTCAGAGATAGGCCCATCAGATTGGAATCAACACTGCAAACACGTTAAGCGATTAGAAGAAGAAATGTGGCAACGCGATGGGTTGCTAGATGAAGCTGTAGAAAGATTATGTTTCGTGGTAAACACTGGTTTATCAGATGATTCTGAAAGTGAAGAGGAATCTAGTGACGACGATAGTGTTTAATTATTTTAAAAAATCTATTGTATTTGGCGGTGTCCGTATTGTTTACTTTTTTATTAATATTAGTATAACTTTGGAACATGTACCTGTGGTGAGTTGTTGTAATGTCACATACACTTTAAAATTAAGTTACATTAGTCTTTACGTTTTGTACGTGTCATAATGTTTATAAAATTAATAGTCGTATTGACTTCGTCACTTAACATTTCCTTCTCGACATATGTTTCACGTTTAACCGCATCATCGGGAGAGTTATTGATTGATATTGATATTGATATATTAATATCAATAATTCTCACGATGATGCGGTTACACGTGAAACATATGTCGAGAAGGAAGTGTTTTGAAAATGTTAAGTGACGAAGTCAATACGACTATTAATTTTATAAACATTATGATGCGTACAAAACGTAAAGACTAACGTAACTTAATTTTAAAGTGTATGCGATGTTAAAAGAAAAGTTGACATTACAACAACTCACCACAGCTACGTGTTCTAAAGTATACTAATATTAATAAAAAGATAGTGTTTAATTAGTTTTAAATATACACTTTTTTGTAATTTATAAAACATGTTTTGTTATTTTGGTTTATTTTACAAAAATTTTCTTTCTGCAGTAATTAATAACTTTTAGTGATTTATAAAAACTAATAATAATAATAAAAATAAAATGTCTTTATTTATTTCCTTCTCAAATCTAATACTGGTACTTGTTTACTACATTTTGTTTTAACAGTTCTAACAAATTTATTTTTGTTTTAACAGTTCTAACAAATTTATGTAAGGACATAGTTAGAAATTTAAATTTACCGCCAAAATACTATTGACGCTGAGTATACCTCTAAAATACAGCGACACCAAACCACGCCTACCCAAAGGACTTGTTTGCTTGGTGGCACTGTAAATTATATTACATAATGAGAGGTGTGCTGTATTACAACAGAGCAAATGATCTTGGGAATGTAATCAAATTCAGATCAAAATAGCGAAGCGCGGTGGATAGTTGTACGGCTTTCTATATCGCCTTATGAACTTTTACACTTTTCCACCATAATTTACAACATATTCAGTATTTTGAGTCAACTTTGATGCATTGCAAAATAATAGATTCCGTATTAAATTTCATGTTAATATATGGTCCCCATGAAGGCTTCTTGTAAGAATTTTGAAGTGGTACCTGTGGGGATTATCAATAGCACCACCTTCATAAATTATTTGTTAAGTCAATCTGTACCATTTTATATATGGTTTGTTAAAACCAATCGATTATTCTATGAATAACTATTACAGTTCGTAGCAAGTTGAGGATATTACGTCATAACCTCCATGTTGATAGTTGATGTTGTTACGCTCTCCTGGACAGGTCGTTGTTCAATCAAGCAACCAATTACTTACAGACAATGATTATAGAGAGTTACCTAGTTTATGGAAAATTGTTTTCTTAGAAGATGTTCAGGTAAACATATTGTTGTATTTTTTCAATCATAACACAACTGAATTAAATTAATTGATAAATACAACAATACTAAATTAACCAAACAATAAGGTTATATTTGGTTATATTTAGATAGTCAATTAGTTTTAAATTCGAATATATTTAATAAATTGCATTGCATTTTTAGAATATAGCGAGCAGTCGCGACGATTAGAGAAATGTGACGATGGTGACTGGGTTGATAACACTATGCAACTGGTATCACTGATAGTCATTCATGTTGGGTATTACCAGGAGACAAAAAAATCCAGATTTAATTTCACCACCACGTCTCAAAACATAGATAAGTAATTTTTTATTTTCATTTTCATTGTCGCTCCGGGACACTTTTCTGCCGCTACTGATAAAAACAATTGTCAAAACATTTAGATTAGTCATAAATCTACAAAATGTCACGCATTTGTGTCAATTCTACTGATTTATTTTGCTGTATTTGTGGTTAATTTTGTTAAAGCATTATAAAAAGATGAATCTGGTTTTCAATTTCTCAAACAAAAGTTTCCTACGTTAAGTGATGCAAAAATTAAAGAAGGGATTTTTGTAGAACTGATATAAGTTAATTAACAACCCTTCTTTTCTAGCCAGCCTTAGTTCTACAGAAAAATAGGCATAGCTTTTATGGACGTCACAAAAAAATTCTTGGCTACTACAAAGCTCCGGATTTCCATGTACAAATGTTCGACGACTGATTACAAGAGGAAAGCCAATCGTTCAATTTTTTTTATATTTTCATAAAGAATGCTGTTTGACGTATTAATATATAATTTATAGAAAAAAAATTAAAATTTTCACTATAAAACTAGATGTGATATGAAAGTTTTATTTGTCAAACTTAATTGAGTTTGGGGTGAGGAACAATAATTACATACTGTAAATCCAGTGAAAAAAAAAAGTTTTTAATTTGTTGCATAGTGTAATCATTTTATTATATATATATATATATATATATATATATATATATATATATATATATATATAATTTCATTGTCCAAATTAACCTATTATTAAATGTATGTACAAAGTGTTGTATAAAGCATGTCCTGTCGTTATCAATAATCCAGTAAAATTCTTCGATGTTCAATTTTGTTTGAAATAAACGATTTCTGAGCAAATCAATTCGAGTTATTTAGTGGCATTGTTCCTAATTATATTAGAAAACTTTCCATTTTAACTTACCTTTTGTTCGAAATTCAAATTTCATTACGATGCAATTGTATTGATCGCAGAGCAAAAAATACATTCAATTGTACCATCTTTGTTAATTATTGAAGTCATTTGCGTGTCATTTAAATACAACCGATTTATTATTTGAGTGTTTTTATTTCAAACCCATAATTTTGCAGATGAGTCAATGATTAATTGAGTTTCACGTTAGAATATAAATTAGTTTAATTAAAATATAATGGGACAATTGTTGTTACACTAACACTAAGCGACGATTATTTTTGGTGTTGGCGGAGAAATATATAAGCGTGGACGTCAAAGTTGGAGGATGGTTAAAGTTACAAATAATACTTTCAGTTTTATATGCCCGACATAGTTGAGCAGGACTTAGTCCTACTTATTATACTTTCAGCAAAAGTTTAAAAACTTTCGCAGACAGCAACTTTGGTTTCCGAATAATTTAATGCGGTTTCGAAAAGGCCACGTTTGTTTATATTTAAAACAAGACGACCACTTGATCGTTTCGCATAATTTTCATAATCACAAATGGGGACATGTGATAAAACGGCGGTCCCATAAATCTTCCAATGTATAAAAACGATATTTATTGCTCATATCTCGTTCGTTCGATAGCTCCAAACGTCGCACGAATAAAAATAGACCAATAACATTTATCGTTATCTATTTGCAGTAATTTATAGATAACGTAACAACTCCGGCCCCGAATAACATATCTTGACCGCTGGGGATTTCGGGCAATTTCGTCGCAACAAATTCGCGAATAGTTTTATGCGATCCGCAATTATCTTTATCGGGCGAATGTAAATCGTCCGAAGACGACAATACGATAAAATTTCATTATGGAGCGTCAGGGACGCGATCGGGAACTTTTTACGGGGGCGTCATAGACAAAAGTGGATGAGCGCCGCTCGCGGACATGTTATTGTTTGGTTAGTCCGTTATTTAATATCGTTCGTTTGATAGGACGCAAGTTGCGCGGGTTCTGCTGGCGAACGCAAAAGATAAGAGTTAGATATTGCAACAAAAACAAAGTGGGCTTTTGGAGTGATGGAAATAGTCTGGTATGTGGATAAATACGTCGCGATTTGGCCCACCCCATCCCCGTGCGGATTTAAATGTAGTTTTGCTTTGCAATAATATAATGGTGTGTTACTTTGCTGGCGAGATTAAAGGTGGAGAGGTGGAGGCTGATACGACACATGTTTGTACGTTACACGTTGGGAAATGTTTTGATGTTGTATCTAGCTTGAAAAAACTTTTAATTCATTGTTTTACATGAGTCACCCACAAGTTACGTTCATTTAAATTATTAGTGCTGCCCTTCTAGTTTGTTTTAACTTTTACTTGACTCATCCCTGTTTTTGTCAACCATTTTTTTCAGTAGCATAGGTATAGTGGGTATCAAATGCCTCTTTTAAACTAAAATCTGCTCATTTTACCTTTAAAATTTTGACCCTAATACTCTCCTTGAAAGACGATATGATTGACGAGGGTATAGTAAGTTTGTCCACAGAATGAAAGTACACAGAAGCGAAACATCTTTGATTACTAAATGCAATCCTGCCAGATCTGTAACAGTAACAGTAATTAGAAGAAGCTCCTTTTTGATAGACGACTACGAAGACTTTCGGTGAGTCGTTTATAAAATTTTATGAATAGCAGGAGAATCTACTACGACAGTAGGTAGTTATGGTTAATACATCTTGACTCTAAAATTATCATCCAAGAACAATTTCTACATCCAAAGCGCAAAAGTTTGTTGAAAATGCGGCTGATCAGCACTTGAGATGTTTGCCACCAGTACGTATTTTAATACCAATGACCAACAAGCTCCAGTTCCTCAGAATCTAGATGTCTTACATTAGAGTGGGTTAGGTAGGGTTAGGTTGGGTTGGGTTGGGTTTGATTGGATTGGGTTGAGTTGTGTTCTGTTGGGTTCGATTGTGTTAAGTTGTGTTCGGTTGGATTGGATTGGATTGGATTAGATTCGGATGTATTGGATTGAATTGTATTGAACATGGAATAATGTAAGTTTTTGTTCCTCTATCTTACCTGAAGAATTACCTTGATAATTTTTGCATTGAAGATCTGGAAGATCAGCACTTGAAACGTTTACCACAACTACCTGTTTTAATATACTAAGTGACCAGAAACCCTACCTCCTAAGAATCCAGATAGGACTGGGTTAGTTTGTGTTGTGTTCTATTGGGTTCGCACGAAATCAGTTAAGTTGGATTGGATTGGAATAGATTAGATTCGGTTGCATTGGATTAAATTGTACTGAGCACGGAATAATCTCTGATGTATTTATTATTCCGCCTTGTATGAAGTATTACCTGTATCTTAGAAAATAACTTTTACCACAACTACGTGTCATAATATTAATGACCACAGATTTCCACCTTCTAAGAATCCAAATGACTGTGTTAGGTTGCGTTTAGATTGGGTTGGGTTGAATTGTGATTCGGATGAATTTGGTTGGGATGGATTGGATTGAGTTTCGTTATGTTTAGTTAAGGCAAACACATTCTAAGCCCTATCTATACTCACGCGATGTTCACATGTCAATTTCTACTCACCACACCGCTAGTTTCAATAGGTGTTGATATTTATGGGCTTCAATAAAGAGGCGAAACGTTAGCTGAAAACAACAAATTGATGTAACTTTTATTTTTCCCGTTCGTTAAACAAGAATTGTGTGTTTACACTTAATTTATTATGGTGTATGAGGTCTAGGTGGTCTAGAAGAAGTGACTCATTAAAGCAATTATCGCGAAAATGCAAATGAAACTCATACGTGTGAAATGAAATGGATAACCAAATGCCAGGGATCAAAATAACTAAAACTGAACACCAAGAGTAAAGCCGCACAAAATTCAAAAAAGGGAAATGCAATAAAAGATACAGGAAAATAAAAATATAATTCATTAAATAGAGACACTATACGGTCACTAAAGGAAAGGTTAATTTTTAGGGTCCTTTGCGTTGCATTCAATAAGGGATATAAAATAATACAAATGGAAGGAACGTATAAATTAAGCATTTTTCTTAAATTGAAACCAAAATTTGAACTTATAATAAAGAGAACTGGTGTATTAGTTTAAAAAATCATTTTAAGACGTTTTGTGGGCGAAAAGTGAAAAGTGAAAACTGCAGCATTGATTTTTTCAAATTTTCCTTGCCCCAATTTCTCTTCCAGTGCTCCCACACATCCCAACGCTGATTTTTTAACAGGTCGTCCCGAGACCCAAAATCGATACGACCGACGTGAAGTCGCCCGATTTGAACGAGCAACGTCGAAGCGGAGACTTGCATACGTACATGATCGAGTTTCACCTGTCCGGTGTATCGAGGTCAGCGTCGGTTTTTTAGCGAAGCGTCGCGTGCGTCGACGTGTACCGCCCAGGTTTACAAGCGCCGGTCGCGCCATTGGCGTCGGCCGAACCGCCTACGCAGCGCCGAACCAGCAACACACCACGTGGGGTGGAAACGCGACCAGTAACCGCCTCTTCTACTACTTATGCACTCACTTTTACTATTTTTCTACGATTTTTGACGACACTCGCAAAAAATCGCATGGTTTCACCTTCTTTCGTAGACCTGGAATGCGAATTTTAAGCTCGGGAACAGTTTGGTACACTTTCTGTTTGGTTTCCTCCAAGTTAATCGACCCCTCGAAAAGTTTGCCAAACTTTTTCAGCATTGAAATTTGTGGGGAAAGTTGCTTAAATGAAATCCCCTGTAATATTTTTACATTAAACGCGTTTCGAAACGTTGCGTGGACGTTGTTCTACACGCATTATTTTTAAAAATGCAATAAAAAAAATGAAAATTTCAATATATTACATCGTTATATTGCCGACGTATACATTTTTAAAGCGGACGCAAAAGCAGACGCCGATCTTGTTTATCTTAACTTGCACACTTGCAGTATTTTTTAAAGATTAAGAAGAGCCGTAGAATAGATTTTGGAAAAATCCCAAAGTTTAAAACAATATTTGTTTTCATTTGGGGAAATAATTAATCCACATAGTTTTAACTAAAGTTATGACCAATGGAGAATTTAATTGACATTTCCTTTTAACTTTTAACTTTATTATTAGGCACGAAGGTGAGTGTGAGTGACTGAAGATGAACATGGAACTATTTGAAAATGCGGAGAATGAAATGGGGAAAATGTACAATGTCCAAACGTTTGGAACTAAGGGATGTGATGGGCGATTAATACGTCTTCAATAGCATGTCAGTGAAAAGTAGCACAAAAAAGATTGCCAATGTTCATCGACCTGAAAATTCCGTTTAGTAAAATAGAAAAAGAACCTGAATAATAAAAAGAAAAAACATGATAGGTCTTGTTTAGAAACGTGGTGGAGACGATGAACCGTGAGATAGGGTGGGAGAATTGAAGAAAAATACAAAGACGCACATAATCTTGAACATCATAAGAGTTAATAGGACTCTCATCTGGTTCTGAACTTCACTAAGGATAGGTACGATACAATTCGATTTATTTCTATTAGACAATTTGTACATGTGTACAAATTGTATAGTTATCAAAAATGGGGCTGTAATCCATATTCCATATCAAATATTTTTTTCTGTTTCAAGTGGTCCCTAAGATAACTTATTACATTGGGGAAGTTTATTGGTAGAAAGTTGAAGCCACAAAATTAGTAACGCTTGTGAAGCACATGTTTATATGTTATTATTATTATTACAGTCAGTTTGTTAGAACTAATTGAGTTGACTAGTTAAAATTTTAAAAATAAAGATTTAATAGAATTGTCAACAATGTATAGAAACTTAACAAAAATGTTAACATGTTCACAAAAGCAACAATACATTTTGCACATCATTTATAGTCAAAATTATTAGAAATGCTGAATATTTGATTTTTTTTTAATTATCTCCATGCAAACTTACTAAAAATGTCAACATTATTTCAAATGCAAAATTGGCTTGGGTACAATGTTAAACATTAAAAAAATGTTAAAAAACATTTAAAAAGAAAATTTCGATATTGCGTACAAAATTTCCAAAAATGAGAAAAGTTTCACAAATGCAAACATATGTTGGATACAACTACAGTTCTTTTTAATGTCTCCTGTTAATTGTTTTGTAGTAAATTGCTAAACATTTTAAGAAAACTGTCAAAATTGTGTAGAAAATTACGAGAAATGTGTTGCGCACAGCATACAAGTGGTCTTTCGGCCAAACACTCGACTGGTTTTTAAAATGTTAATGGAGTTCAAAAATTACCTAAAATATAAAAATTTTTGCAATTACAAAAATCTATTATTGGTTAACTGTCTCGGGATTTCATCGAGAATCAAGTCAAAATCTGGTGCGTCGTCAGCTTTAGGTTGGTTATGATTTCATTAGTAACCTCTTTCGTGATTATCAGTGTTATATCTTTAAGAATAAGAGTTTCTATGTCTTTCAGGACGTATCATTGAATTTGGTTTGCTTCAGAGATTCATATCCATCAAAAACCTACTTTTCTTTGGTCATTTTCTGACCCACCTTTGGTATTCCATTTTGTTAATTTTGTTGCCAAACCAAACCAAACCTCCATATATGCAGGAGGTCATCAAACACTTCAACCACTTAGACGATCTTCATAGTAGTTATTCCTTTTGGTTATATAGTGGACGCTTCTTCCTTCTTCATAGTTGTATTTACTAGCTTGGGTCGTCCTTCTTTTTGATTATTTTTTTTGCTTAAATAAGGTTCACGTCCTCTTCTGGTCAACATGTCAAAGTACCAAATTTAAAATTGAAAAATATTGGAAGTTAAATTCTTGTGATGACGGTGAGGTTCAAGTTAATTGCTTGTGATATTGAATGACACTTCAAATTACGAGCCACACTCTTACTGCTATGTAATCACAGAGGTCTGCTTGACCCGACTAAGCCGGTACTGTACGAGACTTCTTGCACTTCAGCGAATGTATTCATTTTCATTTCTAATTATTATGAAGTAAATGGCCTGGTTCTAGCGAATCTTTTAATGAATAATATGAACAGTTACGCATTCGAATCATCTCCACTCAAAAACCTACAAATATACATACATTACTAAAAAATATAAACAGCGACAAATATTTCCAAATGACACTTGTTTTGTGTTCAGTTACTCATTTATCCTTTGTATCAGTATTCTGAATGAATAGTATTTTTCTTTTCGCAAGTGCTCTGTAATTTATTTATGTATGTGTCGTATTTTGCTTCTGAAATCTTCATTTGTTTTAACTGTTGTTCTGTTCTTATTGCTGTGATTTCAACTTATTAACTTGCATTTGTTCACTTATTTTTATTTTTGTGTTTTGCATAAATAAATTGTTTTCTTTCAATAAATTTTGCTTCTTCTGTAATTTTTCAGTTTGTTTCATTTGTAATATTTGCATTTTATTTTGTTTCTGTAATTTTTGTTCTATAAGTTATTGATTTTATTTGCTTTCTTTGATATTAATGTTTTTATTCATTTGTTTCGTTTTTGTTTCCTTAGTTTGCATTTTACATATAGGGTATAGGGTGCAATTGTTTTCAATTCCAATTGTTTAGTCTGTTGTTGTTTCCTTTAATTTATTTATTCATTTGCTGTTTAATTTTCGTTAAATGGATTAACAATCTTACGTTATTATTGTGATTTGTCTGACTGTTGCTATATTTTTATTTGTTTAAATCTTATAATTAATTTTGTTCATTTATTTGTTGTTTTTAATTTGTATTTTCTTTGACAAAAAGATTATGTGTGAGTATTAACGCCTTCTGGACATAAATACCCCCACACTCGTTCTGCTACGCAATTACAGAGCTCTGCTTAGACCGAATATATCTCCGTTGCAACCGCCTGTACGTCCGATGAGTCCCGGAAGAGCGAAACGATCCGCCATCCCCTAAAATTTATTTTCATTCTTTTAAATGCTTTCCTTTACAATAATGTCTTTAATTTCGATTTGTTTAATAAATTTCACATTTTTGTATTTTAATTTTTCTTCCATTTGTTCTTAATTAAATGACCGCGTTGTCGTTCGTTTACTTGTTTCATTTTCATGTATAAAACGTGTGTTATATTATTTAAATTGATGATTTGGAGTGAATTGTAAAATTTGACGTTTCTACCGCAATTGCAGTAGTTTTGTTTTACGACTTTTTTCCTTTCGTTTAATTAACATTAATTTACTATAATGTTTTTGCATCGTTTTTGGTTTCCATTAATAGTTTTTTCTCGTAATATTTCTCCTAGCATTTTCAATTAACAACTAGTTTTCTTCTCGCTTTATTACATTTTTCATTTAAATCTTAATTTTTTTTTAATTACATTTTTTCCACTACGACGAAATATCAATGAAATGCTCACATCGGAAAAGATTCGTTCGGTTCGCGGTAGGCTTTAAACAGCGTATCCATTACGTATAGTGAACGTCGGGGGTCGAAAAGCGCATCATCGGTGCCAGTTATTTACGGTTAGTCTGTTTTTGAAACGAGAGAGGAAGGTGAGACGGTTATTAATGAACGGAGCCGAGAACTTTCGAGTTCTCCAAATTAATAAACGACTCCATATTAGCTGTTATAAGCAACAGACAGCGTCGATTCGTCATTATTTTCCGCTACATTAAACACATACTTCATGCCGTTTCCTGTTCATTTTATCCAATCGCAAGTTTCCCAACTTGGCCGTGAATCGATTTCGTCTCTTCTGCGATAAGCGCTCGCATGTTCTTGAATAACTTCGCTTCGTTTGTCTCGCTGCCCCCCTCTTAATACATATTTATTTCATCTTTGATGTAATTAATTAGTGATGACTAATAGAGCTATATTTAGTAATAGTGTAGTTAATTTGGCAATGCGTTCTAGATATATTTTTAACTATTGTTGTTTTTTCTGTCCAATGATTCATTGAGGTCAATGAATCATTGGACAGAAAAAACAACAATAGTTAAAAATATATCTAGAACGCATTGCCAAATTAGGGCATATAGTTAATTGTTAACGCGTGTTAGATTTGATAATGAATGAAATACATAAAATTAATTATTGCGGTTATTCTGATAATTTAATTAACAATATTATGCGAAAATGTAAGTATATTTTATTGGTTAAAAATGCTACAACTTTAAATTTAGAAAGGTCAATTAATAAATTTATTAAGCTTCCTTTTCCCGTTTCTACAAAAGGTTTTGGTAAGATTTTTAAACATCAAAATTTTAAAGTAATTTTCGTTTCGTTAAATAGTTTGAAAATTCTTTTAGGCATACCTAAAGACAAAGTAGAAGTTTTTCAAAAATCGGGAATTTATGGTATTTCTTGTAGTACATGTGATAGAATATATGGTGGGCAAACGAGACGTTCTATTTTAATTCGTTACAAAGAACATATGGCTCATTTAAAAAATAATAGAATGGAAAAATCTAGTGTTGCCCAACATATATTCGAATCTGGACATGTTATAAGTTTGAATAATTTAAAATTGTTAAGAAATGTATCTTATAACAATCAGTTAGATTCTTTTGAAAGTATTTTTATTTTTAAGAACAGATTAAATTTAATTAATTCAGATTATGGACAGATTACGAGGTCACCACTTTATGAATTGCTATAAGATACAATTTTTAACTTGTAAGGTTCATATTTATTTACTATTTTATAGCGTTAGTGTTGGTTGCTATTTTTATGTTTGTTTTGTTTATCATAGATACCTAATTTTTCTGAAGATGACAACATAGTTGTCGAAATATGTACATATTAAAATGTACATGGTGCATCAAATACCCGGTGGGTATTCGATGCACCTTGGGTTGCTACGTGATTTCTGTATTATGCATTAATATGATAAAATTTTCTGAGGGAAATAGTCTAGAATAAATAAGGATCCCTTTCCTATGTGAATTCTAATAAACACATGAAAAAATATATACATATTATTTAGGAACAAACATTTTTTTGAAATATTTAAGTCAGTTGCTTTTTGACATCGCTACGATACTTATATATATAGTCATTTTCATAACAAGTGTCGAAAGTAAGTTATATCGTGCGAGTGAGAATCGTGAAACCTCACGAGCAGACGATATAACACTTTCGAGCGAGTTATGAACACTATTTTTTACACGACCTCAAATGTATTTTTTAAAAAACCTGAGAAAGTGACGTTAGAATGCTCAAGTCTGTTAGTCGGTAAAACAGAAACTTCATTTTAATATATTAAGTATATTTGACACGATAGCTGACTAATATTCGACGGAACTTCAACCAACAAGCCCTAATGGCAGATAGTTACTGAATAAAGGCCCGGTGAATATTTAGTAGAATCAATCTTTTTTCTGTGTCATTCGTACAAAATATGCCAGATGGTGTGCGTTGAGCTGTAGTTGGTCGTACTTGTCAAAAATATCATCACTAGTGTGATATATCACAGGCCATGTGGTATTGACAGTTTTCTGAAGTAGGTTACTACGATGATATTCATTAGTTTCGGTAGAGGTCGTGTAAAAAAATAAATCGTTTACTACGAAAACTTTGTCAAAATTAGCTGGTAGATAACCGGCATCGTCAAAAACACATCAGAACGCTGTTACTGAAAAGAGCATGTAACACAAATCAAGATGCTCTACACTAAGTGAATTTTTGTCATTTTTGACCGTCTTGTTCATCCTCGTTCATTTTGTGAAAGACATTTCTTTTTAATTGCATATCAAATAGCTCATTATAATCAGTATCATATTTTTTCTCCATCCACCCCCACCAACCCCCAATAATTGTGGATAGAGTTATCTGAAGTGATAGTTTATATATATATATATATATATTAAAAATATATCTTGTCAAATCTGACAGCAAAATGTAAAATTTACACGAAAGATGGTCTAATCTTACACCTCAATGGTGTAGTGAACATTAATTAATACAGGTTCATGAAGACTAACTGGTGGATCGCTAGACAATATTGTTTCTGGGTTATTACCCTTCGTCAGTAGCGATTACCAAGAACCTTAGTTGTTGAAATACCTTTACATGTAGTGGCCATTAGACCATCTTTCGTGTAAATTTTACATTTTGCTGTCAGATTTGACAAGATATATTTTTAATTTGAATTGTTTTTGAACTTAATTGCAGCAATCCTTTTATATGTTGACACTGGACGTTTGACAGTCGTCTCTTGTTTAGTCTCCGCAAGGTGTTAGACAAGGTATCGTCTCGTCAGTGTTCTGTTGTCCGTGGTTCGTTAGGAGTGATTGGCTCGCGCCAAGAAGTTTTGATGGCCACTACATGGAGAGGTATTTCAACAACTAAGGTTCTTGGTAATCGCTACTGACGAAGGGTAATAACCCAGAAACAATATTGTCTAGCGATCCACCAGTTAGTCTTCATGAACCTGTATTAATTAATGTTCACTACACCATTGAGGTGTAAGATTAGACCATCTTTCGTATATATATATATATATATATCGTGCGATTTTGCGCAGCGTGTGCAACAGGAAGTAAAATAAAAATAAATATTTAAAATATAAATTTACATAATAATATAAATGTAATCATTCAAATTTATTTATCTATTTTCGTGGTCGACAATTAATTCTTAATTTCAAAGTTTTTGGAAATGATAACATCGAAATATTTGATGTTATTTGCTAAAATTTGTGAGGTATTAGAATGACTCTAAAATCAGCAATAAATTTGACAGCTGTCAACGAAAAGAAGACTTTTAACACAATCTTGCTTCTTACAAGTATCGTTTATGGTTTGACTGCCGCTGCCGTTAATCAATAGTGTTCAAATAAAATATTATATATGTGGTAAACTTTCTAATTGCATTTCACTTGTCACTTGTCTAGCATAAATCAATCATAATTCTATTTTGCTCCAACCCACATTTCAATCTGATTGTAGATGGTTTGATCGAAAATACAATTTAAGTTGTATGGTAGGATGCAGGGGCAAAGCAAAAATATTATTTTTTCTTATTATTGGATTTTCACTATTTTCCTGATCTACAATTAGCTCTTGCTCTACCTTGTGACCATTTTTTTGCTACCTGCTACGATGACGATTTTTCGAAGTCTATGGCAGCATTTTGTAATATCTGGTTATGTATTTATTAGAATAGCAGTACAGGAAAATGAAAAAATGACAGAAGTGGCATTGTAATAAGCATCCTGGTAGATTTTGTATGGATGGTAACACACAAATGTGAAATATTTGAATTATAGGAAAGTGATGAAACTTAAGTGTTTGTGTGATCACCTGATCACACCTTCACGTGAATAGAGCTATGTAAAAAGGATTATATATGGAATTAAAATTAGAATCAAAGATACTAAATTAGTTCATGAAAAATTATATAGAGCATATTTTGTAAATGACAAAATAATTTAATGGTTAAAAATGCAAACTGAATGTCCTTAATGTGAATTGTTTGTCATTTTAGTAAAATAGAATTGAGAAAAATATCTCATTGGTGTTTTTCTTAAACTTTGATCCAATACAAACATTTCGCGGATAATGCAAACGACATAAATTATCTAAAACGAACAATGATTATTTTTATGTTTGATTTCGCTGTTGTCAAAGCGATATGAATATGCATCGTCTAATCCTTGCAACTTTTCTTTTCTCGAATTTCATTCAGTTTAGTTGCAGTTGATCCCTAGTAGGGAAAACTATGATCGATCGTTGAAATTAAAAAATGTGATGTTGTAATTAGTGCCAATGCGAACAAAATGAAGGAAATAAATGACACAATTAAAAATGTTAATACAATGACGATTAATAATAAATTACTCTTTTTGAAATCTCCGAATTGCCTAATTTCAATAATCAATGCAAAGCGTCCGTAGGTTTGCGTTTAATAATCTATCACGTTTTCCTCAAATATGTCTAATTAGTTGCCCATTCTGTCCTTACGTGATTAATAGTCAACCTTTGGTTCTACCACGTTTCGGTCAGTTGAATGCTTGTTCCAAGGGATCGTTTTAAACATCTGTTAATAACATGTTTCGTTTTGCCGCCGTTTAAAATTACATTAAACTTTGGTTAATTGTGCGTGTTGTTTCGGAAAATTTCGAACTAATGCATAGCGAATTAGCAAATATCAAATTTTAATGAAATGTTTGATTTCAGTTTGCTGTGTGCAATGTGTTTAGTTAATTTTTCTTATGTAACTTTACATGGAAATAACATTATGGTAAATTGAATTTGTGCAATTTCCTTTATTTTTTGTGATGTGCAGGTGGCTGGGTCGGTAACATTAGTATACAGTCAAGAACAAGATTTAATTTACAGGTTGGAGTTGATAATAATTAACACGCGTTTAAAAAAACGTTATCGAGAGGCATTTGAACGATATTTTATTTGACGGCGTAAGATACAATAATACTTTGAAAAATTATATTTTGACACAAAGTTACTTGATGGCGCTTTTCTTTGAACGCACTTTACTTAATGCTCATATCATTTAAATTATTGATTAAGTTAGTTTAATAATAATACGTCAATTAGAGGTTGCTATGTTATAGGTGATTTTACAAGAGGGGGCTCTAAATATTAATAAGCTTTCATGTTCCTCCTAGAACTTTGGTTAAGTTTTCAATGAACGAACGACGCTTTAAAATAAGTCGTTTACTCGTTATGGTATTAGTAAAAATAATAATAATTATAAATATATTACTTTTTCATGTTGGTGCTTATGACGTCATGACATATATGTTGTGCTAAAATATATAAACATTCTGGTCAGCGAATGCGTGTTGGGTGAATGAGATTGGATTGGTACCTGTTGATTGTAGATGGTCCCCCAACATTATGAATTTTACTGGATTATATTTTTATTTAGAATACGAAATACGAATACGAAGTATAACCTTCGGTTGAAAATGGTTTGTCGACTCCAATTTGACTTTGGGTATAGCAGGTGCTGATGGTGTGTAAAAGCTAGAATATTTTGTTACAATTGACATATTTTATTTCTAGTTAAAATTAGTGTGAAGTCGAACGGTTTCTTTTCATTGTATCATTCAGTCACAGCACTGTACCCACCATTTGACGTCATACTTTGATACAATTAATAAATATTATTTATTTTAGTCGTGTAACATCTGAATCAGATATTTTGTGTTGTGTTGTGGATCACTGGTTCATTTCTGTGTCTGTGTGTATAGTAATTGTGAGGATTTCATTGTAGTTCACTCAGCGTAAGTAAGTGTATTTTATCAAATACATATGCAGCGCCTTCGAGAATATTCCAGAATTATATATATATACTCCTGGACAAAGTTAACGCACCACTTAATTAATGTGTTTTACTTTTAAGACAACGAACATGATTAAGGTTACTTATTTTTATACTAATAGATATGGATGTTCTTAGGTAATCTAGTTAATCTAGTAATTGTCATTAATTATTTTTTTTTCAAAAGTTGAGCACCTTGTCGTTACGAAAATCGTTGATTAACAAAAGATTTCATTTGCTAAAAGGTGTTGTGTTGTTAGTAGTGTTAGTTTTGAAACTGTTATTGTTAAAAAGTGAATCGCCGAAGTAATTTATCGGTCGAGGACGCAGTAAAGGCATCAAGTTTACTGGAAGAAGGATATTCTATGCGTTATGTTGCAAATTTGTTAAGATGAAATCACACCACTATAAGTCGCATGGTCGAACGCTACAATCAGATAGGATCTTACAATCGCAGGCCAGGACAAGGGCGCAAACAGTCTACGAATGAAAGGGATTAGCGCTTTCTGATGCAGTCTGCTCTTAGAAACAGGACAGTTGATGATTGGAAGAGGGTTTTGTTCTCAGATGAGACTAGGGTGAACTTAAAATCTTTAAATGGCTACGAGCTTGTCTGGCGAAGGCCAGGAGAGAGATTTGCGAGCTGCAATATTGCTCAAAAATTCCATTTGGTGGAGGCACTATAATGTTTTGGGGTCGTACAGAGTTGGTCCTATCCTTATGACATCAATGAATACGGATTATTATCTCGAAAATGTCATGTTGAACATGTAATGCCGTTTGCTCTCTCCATAGGGCCTCCACTGGCTAGGCAAGTGACTGAATACTTAACTGAAGTTGGTCTTCAATTAATGGAATGGCCAGCTAACAGTCCCGATTTAAATCCCATAGAGCATCTTTGGGATGCTCTTAAACAGAGCAACTGGTAATTCACTCAAGATGTCATAGAAAATCTAATCTCCAGTGTGCCAAGGCGTATGATTGCAGTAATAAGAAGTAAAGGAGACCATACACGTTACTAGGATCAGTTGAAATACGTTAATGAAATTGTTTGCGTTTTTTGTGTGTAGTTCATATTGTAAAATGAGTTATAAATTGTTCATAAAAAAATTTACATCCAGTGTAAGATTAGTCTATCTATCATGTAAATTTTACATTTTTCTGTCATATTTCCTCGACTAATAGCAGTTGACATTACGCGTGAATTATCCATCGGAAATTAAGTGTCTCCTTTCATTGGCCCATTGAGTCCCACGTAGGGACCCAATGGACGCCGCCCTGTTAAAAAAGCCACTCATATCAGCAAGCAACGAAAAGATCGTGTTGAATTTGCAAAAGATCATTTAGATTGGACTGCAGCTTATGTACGACGTCCTATTGGCACACGCTTCGACCCACGCTACCAACTTCCGACCGTCAAACACGTGATGCTATGAGTAGTTTTAGTGCTCAAGGAGTTGGTCCTCTCTATCGAATTGGCGGCATAATGAATAAGGAAATGCTTTCTTATGCTTTCTTTTGCTTGCGATAGTTTTGGTCGAGGATTCATTTTTCAACAGGACTATCCGAAACATTCAGGGGATGCCGTGAAGAACTTAATAATAGTTACCTAACTTAAATCCAATTGAGAACCTCTCTAAAAACCAAAAACGTATTTACTTAAAAGTAAAGATGTCGATTTCATCCAATGGTCCAATCAAATTAATATTTTTATTGTTACTTGTGTTTATTAATTAATGTGCAATTATTCTTTGTTCTGGCGTTTATCCTTGATTTCCTTTAAGTTAATGGTAGTCCAATCCAATCGACTCCAACCTAACTCAAGCCCGAAGTAAATCAAATAAATTTCTATTTAATTTTGTAAAATTTACTGGGGAATTTATAAATATTAAAAAAAAAATTGTCTCGACCCGACCCGACCCGATTCGACCCGAAATATATCAATGAAAAATAAATTATATAAATGTCTGTTTAAATTCGTCATATTTTCATTATACTGACGAATTTATAATAATATCTCGACAAAATTAAAGACGAACCAAGTCAATGAAATAAAAATAAAGTTGATCGTCTTTCAATTAATTTAATTAATTGGATTCTGTTGGAATTATAAATAATACATAAAAAACAAAATTTAGTTGGGTTTTCCAATACATTCTAACTTGATAAAATTAAACACAAACTACGACAGTGAAACAAAATAAAGTCAATCGTATTTCAATTAATACAATTTGGTTGGGTTGGGTTGTATGAATCTGTTCTGTAAATTATATGCGACAATTTGATTAAGACTACAATACAATTATGTGAATTTCATTAATGTAGATTAAGTAATAACAAAGAATGTTGTGTCAATATCGTGCGTCATGTCAAATGAGTGAAGGTGATTAAAATCAGGAGAAAAATTATAAGGCTATTGATTATAAAGACATTATGGATAATAATTTAATAATATAAAATACTACTAAAAGCCACAGAAAAATAAAATGTCGTAGGAAACATCTAGGGATGGAACGTGAGTTAAACAGTGTTACGTCTATATTTTTATAAAATCTACGTCTCATAATTTTTAATAAATAGTTAAAAATATAGTGAACTCCAATAGATTTTTTATTTTTTATTAACAATTAAGGAAACCAATAAATTTCCTTCAATTATTTGATAATGAATTAATGGTGTTACCAATGAAAATAGTACATCATAACTATGCGATGCTAGCCTTGTCTTGAACGATGACTGTGGAATGTCGAATAGAATAGTGTCGTCCTTAGTGACGAGTCCCGGTTTTGCTTCACCATGCATGATGGTCGGGCAAGGGTCAGAAGACGAAGAGGAGAACGCCGCAACTGGGAGTTTGCGATAGAACGGCATGTGCATCGCACTGTTGGGGTAATGGTATGGGGTGCCATTGCCTATGGAAGCAGATCACCTCTAGACTTTGTTAGAGGCAATATGAATACTCAGCGCTACATCCATGACATTGTAGAGCGCCATCTGCTACCCTATCTTGCGACCATGCCAAATCCCATATTCCAGAAAGATAACGCCCGTCCTCGCGTAGCTCGCGACAGTCTAGACTTGTTTCAAGCTGCCGACGTTAATCTTTTGCCATGACCCTCCCGTTCACCTGACCTATCACCAATTGAGCACGTTTGGGATGTGATGGGTAGGCGACTCACCAATTTAGCCTATTCTCCGCAGACGTTAGATGCTCTGAGACATGAGGTACAAGTAGCCTGGGATGAGGTGCCTCAAGCAGATATCGACCACCTGATTAGATCCACGCCTAGACGGCTCAATGAGTGTACGCGGCTTCGAGGTGGTCAAACACGCTATTAATAAAAACTCGTTTGTCTTTTGTATTTTTAACTTGAATTTTTCATCGAATGTTCCTCTATGGTAGCCGACTATGTGGTGTTAAAATTATTAAAAAAATCTAACTCTTTCTTGGTGTTCGGATTTCTATGTAACTTAGTATAAGAAAATCCATTAGATTTATGATATTTTTTGTATACATCGATTAATATAATATATAATATATATGTTGTCATTTTTATACATTTTGGTGTATGGTTGTAATGCATGCAGTCATAGGCTATGGAGATAATAAATAGCTCGATTAAGATAATATAAGAAAAATGCGAAATTCAATATAGCCAACAATGAAACGTAAAATGAGGCTGTGCAAATAACGAAAGCCACTGAATCAATCGCAGTTTGTGGACAGAACAAACAGATATTAATATTTAAAGAAGGGTTCTCCCCGTAGAATGGCCAATATCTGCCCCTATTTAGTAAACACTTTACATATTGTATAAATGCGACCGATATAGAGCCAAATTGTATTCAACTTACTGGTAAATAATGTACGTGCGTTAAACATGAAATTTATCAGAAGGTCGCAATCCTGGCAAACACGTTTGAATTATTATTTAGCGAATTTATGATTATTTACTTCGCAATAATTTGCAGTTTAATTGCTTTTCTCGATATAGAAATATTAAACGAAAGTTGAACGTTCATGTCATAAGAGGGTAAAATTTTAAAATAAACCACGAACGAGTTAACAAGAGCAAAACTTGTTAAACGCAATTCTTATCGTACGATTTTATCGCAATTTAATTCTAAATAAGTCGAATGAAATTACTTTAAATAATATTTCGTGCTAGTCACGGGCGTGTACCCAAGTGTATTTATAAAATTAATTAGCGAATGTTTAATCAAGTGCCGCAATTCGACGTAAAAAATGGCGTTGTTGCCAAACGCGTTAATATTTCATGCCAGAATTTTGGATTACAAATTCAGCGCGAACGGAAGAAGTGGTTCCCTTTTGAATAAGGAACGAGTAGTTTATTTTTGAGTCGGCGATCTTGGGGGGCCGACGCTGCTTACCTGCACCGTCTAATTACTAAATCAGCATCACTAAAGTTTGTTGTGTGCGGTCATTCATTAAACTTGAAAACTCGGAGGGTGTTTCTTCGTCAATTCGCCTCCAAACTCTTCCCGCACACTCGAGACTAAAGCCGTTGTAGTTTTAAAATGCAAAATTCGTTTAATTATCGAGCTAATTAATGAAAAGTTTAATAATGCCTCTACTCCACTGGAACAATGTGCCTGATTTATGCCTGCCTTTGCGTTTTCTTGCTGATGGAATTATTTAGAATTTTTCGCAATGTACGACGTTTACAGTTATGTTTAGTTTCATTTTGAACGAGGTTTGTAGTGAGGGATTTGATTTAACGAGTTTGCGCTCCGTAAGTGACACATAAATAAAATATTCCGCCAACATGCTATATAATACTCTTGAGAAATCGGCAAACGTTCACGTTACAAATGCGGTAACCGTGCAAGGATATGAAGGGGCGGGGGAAAGCCTTGCTAATGTCTCTGCTCTACGAGATTAAAGACGCGTTATTTAGCCTTTAGCTTAGAGCTCGACTGCGGATGGAATAATTAGATCAAGTGAAGCCGAGTCGGGTTAATTCACATACGATGGACCGCCAGAAGAGCAAAGTTAAGAGGTAATTATGTAAAAGAAAAGAACGATTTAATTTGCAAGCGGATGTACAGCACGTCACTTTGGCTAGCTAACGCGATTAGTGCGATTAACTAACTCAAATCTGGCAATCTACGCTTGCGTGGGGATTGACCTCGCGCTAAAAAAGGAATCTCGTGTAAGCTAATTTGATGCAGAAGCAGACGTATTTTAAGGGCCGACGTTGCGAATTATGTCCACAATAAATTGAATTGCGACGCGCAAAAAATTCATTTCGTGTAATTATAATTGCGGCGAGACTGTGGAGCGTCGTGGGCGCAAGGGCTTAGTCTCGCTAATCACGACGTTGATAATTTGCGCAATATCGTGAGATAACGGCCCAGAACAATTCGTAATATGCGATAAAAATAATCAGGGCGATATTACCTGCCAATATGGAGGATTAATGGAGGACATTGTTTCGTTAAGCGAGCTTTAAGTACCTTGCACTATTGTTGACGATCTTCGAAATGCCCCTCTTACATCCCTCTATGAGTTATATAATTATACCGTTATTAATTATTTGCGGAGTTATTGGAAACTAACCGATTTACCTAACGTACGTATTATGTTCGCGTTAGAATTGTTATTTTACTTGAAAATAGTTAGAATTATCGATTAAAGAAATCACTGTTATCGAAATGGTTAACTTTATAAAAATATTTTATTTTAAACGCTCATTAGACACAGGAGCAACACCACCTGATCTAAAATATTTAAATATATATATATATATATATACTCAGTGACATATAAACTGCACCACCTAGAAGTGGTGCAGTTGTGGGAATTTTCGGACAAAATTTGGCAGAAATAGTGGACTAGTCCAGGGAAATAGTTGATTAAAATTTGAAACCCAATCATCAAGTAGTCATGGAATTTTTGACGTTTGTGTCATTTTTTAGAGGTGGTGATAGACAAGCAATTATCGAGTCATTTTTTGAATTTGTTCCACTTTTTCGGATCCCGTTCTTTAGTTTAAAGTGTTTCAAGGGTTTAATGATGCCTAGATGAAGGAGACCTCAAGTTTACCAGCAGTTGAGTGACTTTGACCGAGAGCGGATTGTTGGTTTACGAGAAGCAGGTTTTTCGTTTAGAGAAATCGGCAACCGTTTCAGACGGCACCACTCAACAATAATGCGTGTTTATCAAGTGTGGTCTGAACATGGGGCTGAACGTCGGAGAAGAGGCACTGGGGCTCAAAGACGAACCAATGAACGTCAAGATCGCCGCTTAAGACTAATGGCCTTGAGAGACCGATTCTCTACAACTAGATCAACAGCTGATCAATGATTAGGTGAACAAGGTCGTCCGATAGGCTTGCGAACAGTTTATCGGCGAATAAGAACCTTTGGCTTGCTGTCTTACCGCCCACATCTTGTGCTACCCCTCACTGCTCAACATCGCCAGGAACGTTTGGCCTGGTGCACGGAAAGACTTCAATGGAACTTGGAGTGGCATCAAGTTGTCTTTAGTGACGAATCGCGATTTCGTTTAGGAATGCATGATGGTCGGATGACTGTTAGATGAAGACGTGGAGAATTGCGCAATCCTGATTTTTCGATTGCGAGGCATGTTCACCGAACTGTGGGGTTGATGGTGTGGGGTGCTATCGCTTACGGCAGTAGGTCACCCTTCCTCTTCATTCGGGGCAGTATGACCGCCCGACGCTACATTGACGAAGTGGTAGAAGCACGTGTTCTTCCATATCTTGAGGAATCTACCGAACCCACCGTTGACAATAGAAGCTCTACGGCATGAAGTACAGGCTGCTTAGGATGCCATACGCCAAGAAGACATTGATCACCTGCTGGAATCAATGCCAAGGCGGGTCAATGAGTGTATCAGAAATAGGGGCGGAAGAAATTATTAAAGAAAAATCAAAAAGATGAAGTGTTTTGTTTATCAAATTTTAATCAATTGTTACCTTAGACTATTCCAATGTTTCTGGCAAATTTGGTCCAAAAATTCCCACCCCTTCTAGGTGATGCAGTTTATATGTCACTGAGTATATATATATATATATATATATATATATATATATATATATATATATATATATATATATATATATATATATACGCGTCTGCAATAAATTTATCAAAATAAATAAGCAAGGTTAGCAGTTTTGATTTCTTAGCTTTTTTAGTAACTTATTTGATCACGTCTCGTATGATAATGTGACTTAATTACATTTTTTATAAAAACTACCGCGAGACAAAATATGATAACGAATGATAACGAGCAGTACAGAAGTAAATGAACACATATGTCACATACTCTATTCGTTTTTGTTTGCAATAATTTCTTATAGTTCAGTTGCTTCTTTTTTGACTTTAGTTTCATCACTTTGCTTTTCCCCACATTTATTTTAATTTCCTTGTTCTCTATTTCTTTTATCCATACGTTCATTATTTTGTGCACCTTACTTTGCGTGTCGGCTATCAGCACTACATCGTCCGTATATGCCTGTATGTGAATGGACATCATTTCCTTATTACTTGATGTGCACTTTGAAAAGTAGTCCATCCGTTTCAGTCCTAGTTCGTTTCCAATTCTCTTGATTTCTCTCTCGCCATTCTTACTGCCCACGCACTGTTCCTGCTAATATCTATTATTTAATCCTATTTTACTTAGACTGTACCATACATCTCTCTTTGCTGTGTCGAAATCTGACTGTAGGTCTATGAGAGCCATATAACATGTTTCTCTCTTTCTATCATTAACTTTCTTTACGTACTGATACGGTCATGTATTTGCTTACCTTCCTTGCTTGCACCTTATTTATCCTTCCTTGTAGTTCCTCAGCCCCCTCCACACTATTCTCTTGTATATTTTGAACGCTACTGGCGATAGGCATATACGATAGCAACCCTTTTTATGTAGTGGTATTATTGTTTCTTGTCTCCTGCCCATTTCTCTGTACTAATCAATTAGCTTTCCGTTTTTTGTATTCTTTATTGGTGTCTCTACTTCTTCTTTGGTTATATCTTTCCATTTTCATGATTATTCTCCCCCGATATATCCTTCTATGGTGTATCTTTATTCTCTTTCTTTTTATAAACATGTTATCAAAATATCCCCTCCAACCTTCTAGTATACCTGCTGTTTTCATCTGTTTCTTGTCATCTATTATGATCTATATTCGTTTCCATTTTTTCCATTTTAACTTTCTCTATGTAACTCCAAGAAAAGACTTTTTTCTAATTGATCCTGTTTAAGTATTACAGGTAGTATTACTGGTTATGATGTAGGAGGCATGCTTTAATTTGTTAAATACTCGATAGTCGTTTAAGATGGACCACGGGGAACGATCACTACATTTTACTTATAGGATAGGGTATTGAAGTCGTGAAAATGGCGATGCTTGATATATACGATTTATATTATAGGTTCTTAAAGCCACACCAATCATCGAACATTGTTTATTTATTGGATTGATAGTTAAACCAGTTTTTTCCCGATTTGTTTCATTTACAAGGTATTTGTTTAAGTATAACTGTTACGACGCAAGTAATCGATAACAACGCAAAATATATATTTATATTTGTTCACTGAAACAGAAACTGATT